>CM062808.1:465550245-466151078 GCA_031772625.1 Pinus tabuliformis | reverse complement strand
TACATAGTGTTGTATAGATGCATGGGACAGCAAAGTACATAGTGCCGTATAGATACATGGGACAACTGTGACATGGCAGCAAAGGTACATGGATCAGCAGCAAGCATGGACAGCATGGATAGCAATGGCAAACATGATGCTGCAAGCACATGAGACATGTTGTATGACAACATGTTTATGACACATGGGACAATAGTGCAGCATAAGGTGCAGCAGTATGATGCGCACAGCATGGTCATGAGGTCCAGCATTGTGATGATGGGTGCAGCACAGTGAGGTGCAGCATGATGATGGGATGCAGCAAAATGATAGGTGAAGGAATCACCTTGGAGAATCAGTTGAAGTAACATGTCTTCAACTGATCTCATATATCATCTTCTTAAAGATGATCTATGCTCTTATCTAGATAAGTCGAAGTGTTGACTTCTGTTGTAAATGTACGATCTCTCTCTCTGTTGAACTATTGAAGAACATAAAAGAAGAATTGATCAAGGGTTTCCCCACATTGGGGTTTGTCCCTGGCTAGCGCCACATCTTGTGTCCTCTTGTCTTGGCTTGTTTTCTGTGATTTATGTTTATGTTCTATCTGCAGTTTACTTTAATGCTGATGTGATTGCTAATCTGGAAAAGATATTGAGTTAACTGTGAAAATTGAAATAAATTGCTCTAAGCATAGAACATACCTAAACTTAAGAGCGTTGGTTCACTGGTCAGATTAACAGATTGTTGGACCTTGATTCACTGTGAAATTAATGGATTGTTAAGCCATCCACTTAGGCTCCATTCTTATTGTGGTCAGCCAAACGTGAATGGCAAGTATAACATGGAGGGGGCTGGGTGCAAGTCCTGGGTGCCTTTAGCAGAATAAATACCCCAGAGGCCTGGCCACCTACACCAAAGGAAGTCCGGTTTATGTATTCCAGACCCTAGAGGTGTGTTTCTGAAAGCACTTCCAACAAGAACAAAAGGCGTGATGGGATCTCATTAGCCTTTATCAGAACCTCTTGAAATGAGTGTAGTTTTGAAGATTGTCAACCTTAATATTCATTACACTTATTTCTTCCAACTTTACAGGACTTGCAAAACTTCTTCATATTTTGTTCTTTTGAAAAGATATAAAAATTCAGCTAACAGCAAGTCTTTATATTAGTTTGCAGATTGGCTAGCATGCTGGCTAACCAAGTTTAGAACACCAGTCAATAAATTAGCACACACTAGCATAATAATTGTATCACACATAAAATAACAGAATAGGCATGCAACCGTACAAATTTTGCATAGGATATTTAATTGCATTAATTAGTTGCAGCATCCAGTCCAGCAAAAGCCTTCACCTGTCACAATGTCACTACATAAGAGACTTTATTTAGCTTTTGATGCTGACAGGTGGAACACTAGCCTTTAATCCATGCTACTTATAACATCCTTTATCTAGAATTTACCACAAGACAACTTTCTCCTGTATGTCACGATTATTTATTACATCCTATTACAGCGTTCCGTTCTTAAATACTAATATTTACTTGACAGCTTACAAAGTTGGTTCCACTATCCCTTGACCCACTGTGTGTGTCTGCAGTCAAATACTTACACTTCCCAGTACAAATTTTATCATACTACAAACAGATCTAAGTATTGAGGGGTTTTCACAGTGCATTATATTAGATATCATTTTTTTGGGATTCAACTGTGCTAAGTAAGTCATTCATCTATGACCATTTCCATGAGAGGTAGTCATAAATGACTAAACTCTCATGATTTTTGAATAGTCCACTTAGCACTCATTGCATCAGGTGATGCTCACTACCTCTCATGGAAATGGTCATAGATGAATGACCTACTTAACACAGTTGAATCTCAAAAAATGATATCTAATATAATGCAATGCAGAAACCCCTGAATACAAACATATCTGTTGCAATAACATCTGCTCTCATTCACTACACCTCCACAATACCTTGCCTGCTCTCATTCACTACACCTCCACAATACCTTGCCTGCTCTCATTCACTACACCTCCACAATACCTTGCCTATCAGTATGAACTTCTCCATATGTTCCTCTCATTCTACTTATGCTTGACATCAGTCAGACACTTCTTACCAGTCATCCAATTATTCATTACACCCCTTTACGCCCTCTCATTCTTAGTTATTAATTATTTACTTGACAACTTACAAAGTCAGTTCCACTGTCCTTTGACTCACGAGTCACACTGTGTGGCCGCAGTCAAATCCTCAAAATGCTCAGTACAAGTTTTACCATACCACACACATATCTGAAACATTAACATCTGCTCTCATTAATGGGATGGGGAAAGTTGGTGTAATCTGGTTACAGAAAATGTAAAATGTAATTTTTGCACCATAAGCTTCATTTTCAATCTAGTTACAGACAATGTAAAATGCAAGTTTTGCACCATAGGTTTCATTTGTATCTGCAGGTCAGCAATCCTCCAGGAAGGACCCTGGTACTGGATACACACAATTCCATGCCTAAAAACCTGACACCCGAAGTTCAATCCTGTAACTGATGAATGCAAAGGAATTCCAGTTCAGGTGAGGTTTCTGTATCTCCCAGTTTCTCTCGGGCAAAGAAGCCCCTTCAAAGTATAGTTAATCACCTGAAGAAATTCATCTCGAGACTTGTAGCTTTATTTCAGATTATAGTGTGGTTTCTTGAGGCAGTTTCTGCGTGGAAATGAATATCCGAAAGGAGCTTTCATAAGTGCTAACCATAAAATCAGATGGAATCATCTGGAGTCCTCAACTATAAAAACATGAACTTTTGCAGACTGTGCCATAAACGGTCGTGTAACCTTCTGTTGCAGACTTTGCCACAAGCATGGCCATGATTTATGCATTCCAAACAGTGTCAAGGACAGGAAGGACATCAAAAGGAGAGAAGGAGAAGAATGAAAATATGCTAGTTAAAGGAAGTCAGAAGAATTGAATTAACCATTATCATATATTAACAAGGAATCGACTATTGAAGAAGACAGTGAAGAAAATCAAGGACAAGACCAGAACGAAGGAAAGGAAGAGCAACCATTTCTGAAGGCCAAGCGAAAGGCATCAAATTCAACAATAGAAGAAAAGAAAGGCCCAAGCACATAATTCAACATAATCTAGAACTCTTCTGAAGATGAGCAAGGAAACCTACACTCCAATAAAACCAAAGACAGCATCTCTTCAGCAGCAAAACTTCTTTAAAAGGCCAAAAACAAAAGATTAAAATTAAAAACCAAAAAAAAAATGTAAAAGAGCGTAGGCTTAGAGTCAAAAATCAAAGGAGTTTTGGAAGCATGAATTGTGAAGCTCACTCAGAAGAAGCAAGCTAAATTACCCTCATGGGTACATAGCTGAGGCATTGTCCATTCATTTGTAAATACTAAATTTAATAAAATTTCCTTTTGGTTATGTTAAAAAAAACAAGGAATTTAGAATAATCACCCGCTAAGTCTCACAATACTAGCATTGGATCTTTTATTCCTGAAGGACACTGAAGTTATTTCAAGGAATCACGTATAATGAGTTTCAAGAACTTGGCAATACTTCAAAATCCTTGAGGGACATGCAAAATTTTCAGGCCTCTAAACAGACATAGTAATTTTTGTACTTGCTATAAAATGTGAATTATTATGCAATAATTACTATATAATAAAATTTCTGCTAACCCCCACACCCCCTCTCACGCTGCCACTCACAAAAGCTCACTTCTGAGTGGAGCACACTTACAGAACAATTCCTCTTGCTCCCAGAGAGATTCTTGTTGCTACTAGACCAAATGATAAGAAATTAGAAATTGCCCATGGCAAGAGGCTTAAGAAAGCTTAGTAGATACTATAGTTATCTGTCTTTTTCAGTTTAGAATTGATATTTGATAACTTAGAATTACGTCTTAACTATGGCCCATTTCATAAACATTACAGCACAGTTAAAGTCTGAAGTGTCGATTGCATATTACAACTCTTTGTTCATGATGCCCTGTTTCATTTCACGGTTGATGTTATTTGTTAAAGTTTTTTAATGACAAATGTTCTCTATTTAAAGAGCATCATTTGCTGATGATCAATTGTTGAGAGATGTTCTTGTGATCTATTTTCTTTTCACATTAATAAATTGCTTCAAGTGGTCATGTAGGCCAGGGCCATGGACTGTTTTTCCCTCTTTGAGGATTTTAACCACTTAAAAACTGGTGTACTGATCTTTGATCTGTGTGTGTGAGGGGTTTGCCTTAAGATGTTTGACCTCTGTGCATATACCCTGTTTTTTGAGGAATGTCTCAACATTGTTTGTATGAGGTCATTTTGGGGACTTTTTATTTTAGCAGGTTCTATTTATAGATGTGGCTATATTAAACAACAGTCACTTTGTAAGTTTGTCCATTAAGATTCTAGAAGGAGATAGCGTTGCATATCAACATAATGCAATTGGATGAAGAATGGATTAGTATGGTTGCTTTCTGCTTGGGATTAAAGTGTATTTACAGCATTAGGAGTACACTCATGTCTCGTCATTATCCATTTTTTATTCACCTTTTTTTCAGCAGGAAGATGGTACCTTGCTTGAGGTTATTATGGGCAGTCTTTGGATGACAAATCCATGCACAGACTCATTTTGAGTCTTATCCATTCATATAAGTATACAAAGGTAGGGCACTCCATATGAGGCCAAACTAGAAATTCTGCATGTGACAGTTTGTGCATGCTTGGGTGAGGATTAGACTACCCAACTTCCAAATAAGACACCTCCTTTGGTTATTTCAGGATGATTTATGTGCATGTTTATCTCTTATGTAAGCCTTGTATGGTATGAGATTTTAAGCAGGGTTTTATATAGGAAGCATGTCACAAATAAGCCATACCTCAAGTACAAGAAGAGAAGGCAAAGGAATTGTTCATTGCTGTCATAAGTCTTCCATCCTTCTACTTTTCTTCTCCCATTCTTATTCTTCTACTTTAATATTGAGTTCTTTGAATTACATTCAAGCTCTCGTATTGGTTGTCTCTTGCATATTACTTCTATGGACTGTATATTCAAGTGGTGTGACAAGATAAGAATTCTTAATATTGATCTCCAGGCCACCTTAGATTCTTGAAAAATTGTGATGTCAATCAATAGTTCTTTAAACTTATGCACTTATTGCACACATGATTAATCAAGAAAGTACATCCTTTTTTGGCAACTACTTTGAGCATCTTGGTTATCATAAATATATCTTTTGGTAGCTCGCTTTGCTTAAAGATCCCATTTTGAATGTTTTTACTAGTATGATTTGTTTGTTGCCTTGCTAGTATTCTTCTCTCTTCCATATCCCATGCCCATCTGATTACAGCACCAATTAATAATATGTTTAAAAAAAATAATGTGTTTGCTATTTTGAATTAATTATTTGTGGTTCTACAGCATAGACGTTGCCAATCTGCAAGTTTTTTGCAGATGAAAGAGGAAATCGTCACAGATTTGTGAAGTTCAATTTCTGATTTCGAGTATCTTCTTTCAAATCTGAAATTTAGGCTTGTTTGTGCAGGGATATAAGTTTTAATGCAGATTGCAGCAAGTTTCTAATGTACATTTGAAGTGTCTTATTGATGATTTTAATGGATTTTTGCTTTAAATAGGGCTGCCCCCTTGGAGTTATCACGCACTAGTTCCAAAGAGAGAAGAGTGGTGTTGGTGGCAGCGACAGCATTGCTTGCTGTCCACTTGGGGCCCTTCAAAAGAAGGGACCACTTTGGGTGCTGACAAATTCCACATATATTTCACTGTTATCGCAACCTGTGATCATAGTCTACTTCCAGGATGTATAACATTACACATTCTGCTGCTTAAATCAATAAACTGTATAAGATTAGTGGAACTAGTCTGAAGAAAGAAACCTTCCACTCACTTTAATCAATAAAATCAATATGAAAATGAATGAAACAGGTTGCCTTTTATGCCAAAAGTAAATACATGATATAAATGCTTCAATATTTTTCAAGCGTTTCCTAGATTCTATTCAGAGCTAGCAAACACAAGCACAATGATGTTGCTACGTTCATTGCTTGGATACAACCTAACAGGCCAAAATATTCAGCACAATGATAACACCCTCAACAATCAGAAGCAAACCAAAATCATCATGTAATTAACATTCAAAAGATAAGAAGGTTATGGTAAAACTAACAACAACGACAGGTTATTTACATAAATACCGGTAACAAACATTTTACAAAGTTCCAAACACAGGCAATAAACCAATCAACAAGAACGTTACTCCATTATTAAGTTTTATAGTGCAATGTGTGATGGCCAACCCACATGAAACTGAGTTCAAAATTTCATTCTACATATACAGCCAAATTACTTAATCCTTTATTGCTTGCTGAAAATGTTTTGTTGCAAGGAACTTTCACATGTTAGCTCAATCTTAACATTACTTTATATTCTTTTGGGTCATGGAACAGTATTATTTCCCATCAAGCCTAAAACAACATGATATCATTGTCAAATTGCATTCTACATTTTTCAAACAACAACAAAAAATATGATTGCCACTATGGCAATAAAAATGCTTAAAACATAAAATGAAGTTTGTAAAGTAAACACAAGATTTGAGATCTTAAGTCATTGCTAGAATTAAGATGACATATAATTCACAATATTAAAACAATCAAAATGCATCCACCTCAAATACAAATAAAACATCACCTTTGCAAAAGAATACCACCAGTAAACAGTTCAGGCAGGATTGCTTAAATGTTTAAAAATGTATTAATTTGTTTATTAAAGGATTAAAAGCAAATCACAGTTACCAATATGATTATAACAATTAGAGGAAAAATTATTAAATCCCAGCAATGAATAACTATTATCTCTTACCACATTTAGGCTTTTCAGTTCTATTAAATACTATGGAAACATATTAATTAATTTAACAGTTTCCACTGTGTGATGGTATATGAACGACAAGGTAATTCCATCATAGAATATAAGACATGGGATCTTCCAAACAAATTTAAAAAGGTCGGTAATACCATTTATGAACCAATTGATAACTAGTGTTTTTTACAATTACCTTAACCAGTGGTCTGTCAATGGTCGCGATTACAAAACATTCAAGTCAGTATCATCCCCTTTGTTAAGATCACTTTCTTTCTCAGATAGTACTCCCTTTGTGAGGATACAGTCTCCATCTTCATTCTAAACCATTACTAATTTTCTGTAAGTAAGATAGGTATCAGATTCAGTTGCAAATCAAAAACTTTCTGGGTAGATCTCACAATTTTAGGAGTATGGGAATAAAATATATATAGAGCTGATGGATGAAAGATAGATTTTGGAATGATAGGGCTTGGAATAAGTGAGAAGGAATCCTTCCAAGGGCTTCATCGCGATGATGGGAAGATGGTTATAAACATACATTTCCCTTTTCTTGACATAACATCTGTAAAGGATGTGACAGGAAACTTCTCCCTCATTCCCCTATGTCAACATAGTTGCAAGCAGCGAGATATTCAACAGACAGTTACACTTCATGTTCCGCCTTTGCTGCTTAACAATAGAATAACTCCTAGTGAGACCATTTCATTGATTTATCTTAAGACCATGGGGATATTTGAATAATAAATCAGGGAATTTGCAGATATTGTTTAACAAGTTTCGGAATCCAATTTAATACAAAATTTAAATAGCAAACTCAAACTAGTTTTGTAATTGGAAGCCAGACTTTTCGGAAGATGTAGCAGAAATTCATTACAATTGCTGATAGTAACTTAATAGCAATATTTGCATTTAAGCAAATAACGAGAATATATTGTGCGGACTAAAAAGCAGGAAGGAAATCTGGTTACACATATATTATCATGGAAATCTCAAGTTGTTTAAGTGTTCATGTATGAGTTTACCATGCCCTGTTCTTAATAAATTGAATCGGATATTCACACTTTCTGTGTCATGAGGCATAAAAAGAACCCATAAACTCGACCTGAGTAAATGCGAGATATATGAAACTGCATTTACCACAAGGTTCTCTTGCGCAAGACTAATGGAAGAAACAAAAATATGGAGCAGCTTTCATAGACAACTGCAGAGTCCAAACCTAAACAATTATGCAAACAATATAATCTATAATTACTATTATCACTTACTTTATCAAGCTTCTCGAAGGTGTCTGCACGGCGTGGAATCCACCCTTTGATAGCTTCTCCAGCAACAGCTGAAAGCCAGGCGGGCCATCCCGCAGCAACTTGCTCTCCATGTACGTGCTTGGGAGGATTGCTCAGCCTGGGATTGGGCTTCTCCCTCCGCCTCTCCCGTGCCGGCTCTGCCACATCTGCGGCAAGATCAGCATTGCGTTTACTCCTCACCTTGGCTACCTCTTTCCCCTCTCCAACTCCATTGGAGACTTGAACATTCTCGAGCTTCTGGACAGAAGCATTTGACCTTCTTCCAGATGTAATCTGAACAGGCCTTTCCTTAGGGCTTGCAGGATCTTCCACGGGGGCTGGAGCCGGCTGCTTGGCAAATATACACCCCATCCCTCATTCACCGCAGCTCACAAGACCTGTTCACAGCTATCCATAGCTCAATTCGAACAACATAGTGTAGAATACGGAATGCAATCCACTATTTCAAACCCTAATCGACAAAACCTCGAAGTCTAGAGCCCGATTCCCTGTAATTACACTAAGGCAGCTCACATGAATTTTTCACTGGTATCCCCGACTCAATTTGCAGAAATTCATAAAGAAACGGAATCTGATCCACTGCTTCAAACCCTAATACACTAAGCCTCAAATTCTAGAGCTCGACGCACTGTTCTTTACACAACGACAGCTCATGAGACCTGTTCACCGCTATCTACAGCTCAATACGCAGAACATCATAAATAATAGACAATCCGATCCACTGCGGTGAACCCTAATCCACAATACCTCAAACTCTAGAGCCCGAGTCAATGCTCGTTTTCAAACTAGAACCACGCGAAACTTATCCACAGCTATCCACAGCTCAATTTGCAGAAATTCATATAAAAAACACAATTCGATCCACTGCTGTAAATGTCGAGCGACAAAACCTCAAAATTTAAAGCCCGGTTTGATGTTCTTTGCATTTAAACGCGACCTATCATTCTACACTTCTGTATTGGGAAAATCATTGCCACTTCTTCCGCACTGAACACGAGTTACAAATATTGTAAGGCCTGGCAGTTTCCCTATAAAACTCGATTTCTTGGCACTGTAAGCACACAATTTTGGTCCCGACAACTTTCATTCTATTACAGAGACGGCGGATAATCAGACGACCAAAAAAAAAACACAATTTACCCGGATTCGTAATGCGGAATTCGAACCTGCGACCTCGACTCAACTCGGGACGGCTGAGCTTGCGATTTTCTCGGGCCAGTGAGCAATTGTTTTTGATACCGTAGTCGGCCGCTCTGAAGTCGTTGAAAAATGGAGTTAGTGGGCATAGGGAGGAGGAATAATAATAATTATTATTACAGGGCAAATTAAATAATGTTCATCTGAATAGAGTGGATCCCAATTCGAGAAAAAGGGGTGTCCCATGCTGTTACCACGTGGACAATTTCCGTTGGTACAAAATTTGTTTGTATCAAAAAGTCTCGAGCTAAAAGGAAGGGAAAATGGACTTTTTAAGCCAAAAACAAAAAAGTTGAGCACTGTGCTTTCCTGGTCAAACCTATGAACTGGCCTCTCGATCTGGTCATCGTCATGTTAATATGAGAATGGAGACATTCACGGTGGCGGATGAGAAATTTAATGACATATTTATGTTGTCTTTTTCTTAATAAAGATGGTGTTCGTTGGTCACTGTTTTTCATAGTAGGTGAAAATTATGAGGGCGTTTATGAAGTTAGTGGTTTATGAATTTTTATAAATTTTTAAAATGTTAAAATGGAGGATTTAATAAAGATTTTTCGAACAATTTAATTTAATGTAAATTATGTATATTAATTATATAAATTTGGCGAATTATATTTATTTTATTTTATTATATATTGATATTTAAATTATAATTAGGTTTAGTATAGATGGGTGAAAGATGTATGGTTGTCTTTTTTAATTGAATTTGATTTTTTTTAAATAGAAGATATTTAATTTTTGACGAATATATTATTTTGGTGGCTTTTAAGAAGATTTAAATTGAGTATCATCGAAGTGAAAGAAATTACTTAAATGTTTTCCTAAAATATATAAATTTGGGAAAACAATAGCTTTCAAGTAAAAAAAATAATGTGACTAATTAATATTATGAACAATCATTTTTTATTTTCATTCTTTTAATATTCTATGGCATAAAATAAAATAAAATACATATCAAATAATGATATGTATTATGATTTAACATGGTGAAATAAAGAAAGGGCATGTAGTTCTTCACAACTTTATTTCTTAGAGGAAAAGGTATTTAATTTTACAATACAATTAAAAAAAATTATAATCATGGAAATTTAATTATATAAATGTTAAAATGGTTGAGTTTAAAATTCTTATGAAATTTATAATTAGGAATTTTTTAAGAAATATAATTATTAACATTTTTTTTTTTAAATGTTTATTATAAATTTGATTTTATTTTATTAATAATGATGCTAATGGTGATTATGGTTCATTAAGATTAATATGATTTATCAGATCTTGAAAATGTGAGAAATTAATTGAGATTCTTTAATATTTTATTTCTATCATAAAAAAGAAGGGAGAGAAGCATTCCTACATCATTATAGTTTTTTTACTTAACAAGTCAAGAAGGTTGGTAATGTGGCAAAGGTTTTGGAAATGAGAACGGATATGGGTAATAGTTGGTTAATCCAAGAGAAAGTGTTTTTCATCTTCAACCCTCTTAGTATCGCAAAGGTGACATACTCTTTCATCCCAAGGTGTTCTGGGAATCGACCAACGCCCAGTTTCACTTCGAAGCTCATGAGAATTAGTCCTTATCTTCACAATGCTCATTTTCTTCTCAGCATTGATCAAGACGGAAAGATAATTTTGGTTAGCAAGATTGAGGTTGATAACCTCCTTATAACACCTTAGCTTCATCTTTCCCTCCAACTCCTTATCATCCCACAACTTATCATTAAATTTGGAAGTAATAGTATCTTTAATATTATCCTTATTTTCCAAGATGATCTCCAACTTTATCCCTGAATGGTCAAGTCAAGACTAGGCATTCTTATGCCAACCTCGCTTGAGCTGAAGGTGGGGGTTTTGGCTAGAGTTAGAAGTAATTTGGGGAACCTCTTGGCTTCCATGTTGTAAAGCTTCTTCTTATACATCTGGTACCTAAACATAGCAATGCTTTCAATGGGGGGAAAGGTTAGCTTCAATCAAGAAGAAAGGGTAGGGAGTATTTCCTTTAATCTTGAGGTTGTAGGTTATAAATTGTTTTTGGATTAGCTCGATCTTCCTCTACGATTCTTTAGATACACTGCAACCCTAAACCTCATATCCATATAAAATAACAGGGGTGGCGAGAGTGTCAAAGAGGAACTTTTTTTACTCCATAACCAAATATTTTTCAACTTACAATTGTTTTCAAGCTCATAATAAGCTTTCCAACTTCCTATTATCCTCTTTCTCAATGTTATAATTCCAGTTGAGCTTATGATGAATGTTAATACATATGAAGAAACTTTCTCCAATGAATTGTTATCATAAATGAAATTATCATAGTTGACTGTTTTGAATTTAATTATCATGACTTTAGTCTTGTCAATATTAACGTCATGCCCATCTTGGAGTAGTGATCATGGAGGATTCTAAGTTGTTTTTCAAGATTATCATGACTTATGGCTAGAAGAACAATATTGTTAACATAAAGGAGAAGAGTAATAAACATACCAGCAAGCTTGGGGCCATCACATCCTACAACTTCCAAACACTCTTATTCCTTATCAATGTAAATGCCAAAAAGGGTAGGGGATAGGGAACACCCTTACTTAACTCTAATATTGCATTTAATTTCTTCAGACCAACCCTTGGTGGTCTTAAGCTTGGCAATAACATTCTTGCATAGCCTAGTCATTGCAACCCTCAATTCAAGAGGAACCATTATCTCTTCAAGTCTCTGTCATAGCTTATCCCAAGGAACTATGTCGAAAGCTTTTCTAAAGTCAACAAAGCAACAAAATATATTAGTTTTAATATTGCAGCATTCCTCGGCAATGATCCAAAGAGTAACGAGATGGTCAATAGTTGAATGATATCTCCTAAAACTAACCTTCCCTTTATCTTCTTTTCCATAATCAATCCATACAGTTTGGCTAAAATGTGGATAATCTAATGGCCCTATAGTTAGAGGGAATTTTTGTATCCCCACTTTTAAAGATAGGAACAATAAGACTCGTAATATTTTTTTAAAAAATAATTTAAAATAACATAAATTTCATGTCAATTTGTTTTTTCCTAACTTTTTTTTTACTTTAAATTTACTAAAACTTATCATTATTAATTAGTAGTCGGGAGAGTTATTAGTCCCTGCCTCACGAGGGACTATAGCAATCGCCTCACGTCAAAGTGCGTTGATTTCCCAATATTTTGCCGAGTTTTTTGCAATTTTAACCAAATTTTCAAGAAAATGTTTAATATTCCTATTTTCCTGTAAATTCAATAATATTTTTCTACTTTTTTGGAAATTTTATTTTTAATTTTCAATTGGCTAAGTGAGCTCTAATGGGATCTAATTCTCCTAGTGGAGGGTGTTTTATTTTTGGTTTTTGTAAGTGCCTATAAATAATTTTAAAATCAAAAAAAGGCTAGTTTTGTGAGCGGTCATTTTGTCGATAAGTGCGCTGACACTGGCATTGTTATACTATTGCTCTATTCAAGGATGCCACAACTAACGTGGTTGCAGGTCCTTTACGTAGACAATGGTGGGGTGGGGAGGAGGCCTAAACGCGAATGAATCTCTAATTAATATTACTAGTGGAGCCTTCCCTGTGCGAAGTCTTCTCCCACATCTCCAACGAAGGAAACGATGATTCTCAGTTAGTAGATGTCCCAAATTTTATGCAAACCATAGATCAACAATTTATCCTTATTACCTCGTAGTTGATTCAAACTACGAATAGGTGGCATAAGATTTCCTTCTCCCGAAATTATAGTGCAGCCCTCAACAAGGGTCAATTCTAAATTGACTCGCATGCAAAGGGAAGGTGATTGCCAGCAGATAAATATCAAACTCAATTTTTCATTCATCAATTAGTTCTTGCGATCTTATCCTTTGTTGCAATAGGTTTCACACTTCACACTTTAATTCTTCAGTTCCACATAGCTTCATGAAGTTCTTGTGCTTTGTTTCCTTGCTTTGAAACGATTTAACATCCACACATTTAAAAAAATCTATGTTATCAATCGTGGCATTAATGTAGCTCCAACTTCCATGTTCTAACACATTTCAAATCTTATTTTTGTGCCTAATATTATTGCATAGCATTCAAATTGAAAACAACCAACAAGACACCAGTTCCGACACCCAACGATCACAATGATCTTTGATCATTACGTTTCTATGTTTAATGGAAAGTTTAAAGATCTCAGGTCACCTCCCACTAGCTGGAATTGGGGTGGAAATGAAAGCAAAAGAATTATTACGATACAATGCAACCCGATTCAATAGGTGAGCCACCCAATAAAATCAACAATTGCACAGAACATCGCTCCATGGAAGTCCTATGACCTATTCGTTCATGGACTTCACCCACCTTCACCACAATCTAGTTCACCTATTCCCTGGTGAATTGGGCCACCTACCTATAGGAAGGCAGCAACACGAGCTCGATGATTCATTAAGTTTGTGTAGCTTGAAGTTCCCTATTCCAAAACCACACCGATCCATAGCAAAATATTAGACTATGTTGACTCTATACTTTATATCTAAGGCGACAATCGAATATCTATAGGTAGGCCAGAACCATCAGGAGCGATTCGAATCCATGGTATAAGATCGGATTACTGTATAATCATCATTGGAATAGAAGCAAGACCAAGAACTACAGGGCGTACGGTTATCTCTACTCGTGTTTGCTTGCTTCACTGACATGTTCATGGCCAACTCACTTTAAGTATGGAGCGAGATAAGTTGGATGAGGGGCCTTTTCACTGAGCCTATTGACTTACACTGCATTGTAACATTATTTGGTTTTGAGAAGATAGTATATTAGCCAAAAAAAAAATGTTAAGTTAGGATATGGATGCAAAAGAAAGAAAAGTTAAAATGTTCGGCTAATTTAACGTTTTATAGGCATCCATATCAATAAAATGTTAGGTGTTAGCTGCCCTAAACAAAGAAGGTGAAAGAGAAATAAAATGTTAGGGAAGCAAAAAGAAAAGAATGGCTTCATTTCATATTTTTATAAATGCAGAAGCTGCTAGTCAAAATGTGCCACAAGTCAAATATCAAATGTTATTTTCATGAGCAAAAGAAAAGGCAAAGGAGTAAAGGTTTTGCTCTAAGGTTTTATATATCAATTAATTTCGTATTAATCCCTATTCCTAAGTTTTAAATCCCAAAATCACACCTCCGCTCATACTACCCTCCACCCACTTATTCCTAAGTTTTAACACCCCTCTCATACATCACAAATATTCCCAACTATGGTAAAATAATTCTCGCTAGCCCCGATGAGTGTCCCGTCACGCCATGTTAACTCTCTGCCACCTCTCACTTCATCTATGCCCATCTCCCAAGATCTAACTGCCCCCATAGCATTTCGTGCCCCCCCCCCCCCCCACCATTTGAACCTTACCATCGGGGGGGAGGGGGGCTCTGAAATGGGCGGTATTCCAAACTGTGCCCACCCCTACGTGTCAACATTATGGCTTTTCGGACCCCCCTCGAGCCAAATTGCTAACCACTCCCCCCCCCCCGAAAAGTTGTTTCCCTCACTCCCGATGACACTCTCCTAACAATTGTGCTCCCGCCATTCATCCTCTACCACGTCATTCACCCATTAACTCCACCAATTACATCTGCTCCCTCCACAATTAAGTCGTTAAGAAGTAAATGGTTTAGTCATTAATCCAATGGACTCGCACCACCTTCAACGAAAAAACCATACTATTATAAACCTTCCTTTCACTTGTTAACAAGTTACTGAATTCATTCACTGTCACTATATTGCTTTGTTACAGGTTCGTTGGGCTAAACTCTGACGTTTTCACCAGCCAGCGACATTGTATGCTTACTTGTTTTCAACCTATTGCATATGTTCTTGCCCCCAAAACTTGACTCCTCTCTGTGTATTGAAACCTCAAGTCCAATTTTCATTCCTGTCCTTAGCTTTATCCAAAGATGTCTCCAAAGGATAAGGGACTAAAGGAACCTGTCAATCCTCTGATCTATCCTCCCATTGATTTTCACCACATCCCTTTGGTTGATAGAGACCTTAAAATCCATGAAACTCTTTGCGAATTTGACCTCTTTGAGATGTATCGTTGGCTCGAGGACAAATACATTGACAAATCCGATGACATTTAGCTGTGGGAGTCCAATTTACCCCACTATATTTTTCCTTGTACCCACAACACCCCATAATTTGTTAGGAAGTGACATGCATCTTATTTGCCAAGCCAAAAGGCCATCATTACCCCTACTCGAGAAATTATGTTTGCTATCACTCCTCAAGCCATAGACCAGATGATGCAAGCCCCCACAGTAGATAATTCTACCCCCTTTTCCTATGAAGCACTTGTTGAGTTATACCAGAAACTGGACTTTGCCAAAAGGGCCAAAACCTTGGAACTTTTCTTGACAGAAGATGCCCCATTGCCAAAGAAAAATCCTCCCTATCCCTCCTCTATTTTCCATGACAGAGCCAAACAAATCATCACAGTTGTCTCCTAGCTCCTTGGCTACTATTCATATCAATGAGTAGATGAGGCCATCATAGGATTTCTGTCCATTTTCTCTGCTACTTCTAAGCCCTCCATCATGTTTAACTTCAACCAATTTCTTGCAGATTCAATTCATCAGCAACTTATCAAATTCCCAACTGAGGAGGTATTCAAGTATTCCTCTATGTTAGTTTATATGTTCTTATACTTTCAGGGAGACAACATCAACCTTGCTTTACAAAAGCTAGATGAAAAAGGAAACCAACAGTCAGTCATCTTTTGGACTACTCTGGTAATGAAGGAACAGAAGGAATATACATATAAACAATTCATAGAGATGTTTGTGCATCCAGCAATCAGTCTCCTCAGCAACAGGATAGAACTGAGGATCAATGAGGAAATTAGAAAGGTGTTGCTTCCTAAATTCCTCCCAATGAGGTTTTTTCTCTATAGTACATAAGGAAGATGCTAAATATGGATGAAATCCACTTTGTAGCTGCCAAAAAGAAGTTCCAGTTCAAAATCAAAACACAGATTGGGCCTTTCATTTGCAACACAAGAGTAGCAGGGGAAGAAGCAAACAAGCTACTAAAGGAAATGCAAATCATTTCCAAATTGAGAGTAGAAACCAAATCTACTCCTTATTTTCACACAGCTACACCAGAGACAGAGAAGTATAAAAACCAGCTATAATGGGTTGAGAATACCCTACAAGAGGTAGAAGAGTAGCTGGTATCATCCTCTACAGTACAAACTCCTACCATGTAGGAGAAAACATCTAAGAGAACCAGAGAAGAAGAGTCCCCTTCAAGGGCTGAAATTTTCAGTGAAGGATTCAAGATTATGTATAGGAAGAAGGCCAAGCTTAGTTCCAAACCAAGCCTTAGCAAAGGACTCAAAGTAAGAGAACATTATCACCACTAATGAGCCACTTGTTTCCTCATGAGTGGGTGATAAGACCACACTCTCCCACTACCTCCACTACTTCACAAGGCAACATCAGACTACATGAAGAAGTTTCAAGACATTTCCAAGGATACAGCTAAGTCTTCCAACATCAAAGGTTGTATGACAGGGAGAGCTTTTTACGGAGCTATCAATAATATAAGTTTTATCCAACACGAGATAAAACACTTTTTTGCAGTAAAACCTACTTTTGCTCGGTATACTAAGGTAGACGAGATCTACCACAAGGTGACAAAGATTACTATTCCAGAAGAAGAGCGGTGGGATAAGTTGTGCGAATTCCAAGAATAAAAATATAGGTCAGCTTCACCAGCGTAGCACCCGAATAGTGGCCACTCAACAACTGTTCTCCTTAAAAGCAGGGCCAGACATTTAGATCACTTCAACATATGCATTCCTTTTGATCGAATTATTTCTTTTCTGTTAGTTCTATGTTAATAATAGAATGTCGTGTCACTCAGGCATTAATTGTAATATTTTTGTAAATTTTGTTTAAATACTTCATTATGTTGAAGTATTCAGGGTTGGACCCCTGAACAAGTTCTAAAGCAGATTTGTACTAAGCTGGAGCATTTTTGAGATAATAAAAGATTCTGGATTTGCCTCATATGGTCTGTCTCTCAGTGAGTTGTACTTCATCTTGTTTATTTATTATGTATTCTTCATATAAATCATGTCTTTTGCAGTTATCAAATTTAAAATTTAATTGAATTTCAATTTCATTTTGGATCCTTTGTGAAGTTGTAATTTAAATAAGAGATAAATTTACAAAACTATCTATTACTGTAAATTCCTCTTTGAGAGTTAATTGCACTAGATCTCTGTGATAGTCTGTTTATATTTTGTTCATTAAGAAAACATTGTTTTCTTAATTTATGCTTATAAATGGTTAAATACTTAGTTTGAATAATAAATCAATTATACTTCTGATCCAGGTGGATATTGGTGGCCACCTGCCAAGTCCACCTGGACCCCCACCATTGTCTTTCTCAGCATTTTCAGTTTCCTTAATTGTAGCACAACTTACTATTTTTAACAGTTTTTCGGGTCCTGAACTTCCGGAGCCGTTTTGAGGCCCTAAACGACGGTTTTTGGGAAATCTGGGGGCATCATGGGTCCATGGACCTATGCTGCCCTTCCCAAAGTGGTAGTGCTCGGATAGATCTTTCTAACGAGCTATTGTGCGCGTCAAACGGAGATCGTATGCCAAAGTTACGACCCCGGGAAGTTGATGTACCAATTTACCCAAACGGGGCCCACAGTTTGGCGTTTCATCTCCTAGGGTTAGGTTTTGGAATGTTAACGGTTGTCCATTGTTTCTCAACAATAAATAGGCCTTCGAGCCTCATTGTAACACAGTTCAGAGGCATGTAGCCATCACATCTCTTCTCAGAGATAAGCTACCATCGCCCTAGCTAGTTTATTGCCATTTCTGTTTGTAAGCATATTTAAGTATTTTCCATTAATGAAATGAAGTATTATTTCCGCTGCATCTTTGTGTATATGGTTATCTCTGTAATTTGTTGCGTTCCTGTTTAAATCCGGATCAGTGGTATCAGAGCGGTCTGCTTTTTCTCTGTTTTTCTTTGCATGTCCCCAACAAGGTCGGGATATAAGGAGTTAGGGCTTGAACTGGTTGAACCTTTGCAAGACCAGCCTCGCAAATCCCGACGGCCTCCCATGGCGGACGAGAAGAAAGACGAGGGGGCAGGAGATCCCATCAAAATCTTGCTCGAAGAAGCGCTCGAGCGACAACGGAACGCGATGATGGACAGCTTTGCGCAGATCCTTCAGCGGCTACCCAGAAGCGGCGCATCGGCTTCCAGTAGCTCCTCTGGAAACGCCACACCCTTTAAGGTACAAGTTAATTTTGAAATCCCCATATTCGAGGGTCAGATAGACGTCGATGCCGTAGATAAATGGTTAAATCTGCTAGAGGGTTATTTTTCTGTTCATGAATTTTCGAGTCGGGAAAAGATTGTTTTTGCTCTTCTCAAAGCAGCCCCCCACGTCAAGGACTGGTGGGAAACCTACTGCGAGCAGAAGGATGAAAGTACTGGCTCACTATTTTCAGCCGCACCCACCTGGGATTCGTTCCGGGATGCCATCAAGGAGCAGTACTACCCTGTCGGAAGCTATGAGGATGAATACATAAAGTGGACCACGCTGCGGCAGGGAAGGGACCAAGACGTGCCGGAGTTCACCAATCTTTTCCATACCCTTCGCACAAAGTTGGGTATCAAGGATTCGGAGCAACATTTGATACTCAAATACCGTGGCTGCCTGCACAAGTACATCCAGGAAGAAATACAGTTCTTAAACATCCCCTCGCTCGGCGCAGCATACCGGTATGCCGTCAAGGTCGAGCAGAAGTTTAAACAAAAGAAGCGAGACTTTGGATCTGCGAATCCAAAGCAGGGGAAAGGTGCCCCTAAACCACAGAACAAAGGACAAAGCCAAGGCGGGACAGCCCAAGACAACCAGTCGAAGCTGCAAGCAAAGAGCAACGCCGCGAAGCCGAGAAAGGACACTGGAAAATGGTGCGAGTTCCATAAGAGCTCCACTCACAACACAAGTGAGTGTCGGGCCAAGCAGTCACTGGTGGCTGAGCTAAAGGTTTCAGAATCAGATGCATGTTCCGACTCTGAGTCAGAACCCGATAAGGGGTATGAAAAAGGGAAGCAGATCATTGATGCGGATCCCAGCGCCACTGTTGCTACCGCAAAGATCCAGAAAAATGAACCCGAAGATCCAGAGGAGGAGGAGCGTCTCTTCCACTCCCAGATGTGGGTAAAGGGCTCCCCGATACAGTTCATTGTTGATAGCGGGAGTCAAAAGAACCTCATTTCGGCAGAGGTCGTGAAGCGGTTGGGCTTACCGACCACAGCACATCCACAACCATACACCATTGGGTGGCTTCACCAAGGGCGAGATCTTCGCGTGAGCCAGCAGTGTCGCCTTCCATACAACATCAAGCCCTTCACGGATGAGGTATTGTGTGACATTGCTCCCCTTGAAGTTTGTGATGTATTACTAGGACAACCATACTTGTGGAAGCGACATGCTGTGTATGAATCAAGGCCCCGTGCTGTTATTATTACATTGGGAAATAAGTTGTTCAGGATACCAGAGGTAGCACCACCTGCCGCCATCTCTTTGATTACTGCAAAACAATGCAGTAAGATCATTTCCAAAACCAGGAAATTTGTTTTCCTGATGATACGCCCTCAAGGGAAGAAGAAGACAGTGGCCGCGGCCTCCAAACGGGGTCCCTCTGCACGGCAGCTACAGATGGACAAGATTGTGGAGGAGTACGAAGACATCTTCACCTCCCCGGCAGGGGTTCCTCTGCACTGTCAAGTCAAGCACTCCATCGATCTGACCCCAGGTGCGCCGCTACCCAATGGACCAATTTATCGGCGCTCCGTTCTGGAGAACAATGAAATCAAGAGACAGATTCAGGAGCTCCTGCAGAAAGGTCACATCCGTCCGAGTTCTTCGCCCTGTGGGAGCCCGATAGTGTTGGTACAGAAGAAGGATGGGACGTGGAGACTCTGTATTGACTATCGGGCGCTGAACAAGATCACTGTCCGTAATAGGTACCCGATCCCGCGGATTGATGACCTCCTAGACCAACTAAAGGGGGCGAAATATTTCAGCAAGATCGATCTGAAGTCAGGATATCACCAGGTACCAATTGAACCCTCAGATGTGTGGAAGACTGCCTTCAAATCCAAGGAGGGCCTCTTCGAATGGTTGGTCATGCCTTTCGGATTGACGAATGCTCCTGCAACCTTTATGAGGCTAATGGATGACATCTTGCGGCCATTCACCAACTCCTTTGTAGTAGTATACTTGGATGACATTCTGATCTTCAGCCAGAGTTGGGAAGAGCACCTCCACCACATCCGACAGGTTCTCCAAACACTGCGGCAACACAAGCTATGTGCCAATTTGGAGAAATGCACTTTTGGCATGACCGAGGTTCAGTATCTGGGATACATCATTGATGAACAGGGGGTGCATGTCGATCCAGCCAAGGTCCAAGTCATTCGGGATTGGCCCTCTCCAACCACTCTAACAGAGCTCCGCAGCTTTCTAGGTCTTGCCAACTTCTACCGCAGGTTTGTGTTGGGATTTTCTCATATTTCTTGGCCCTTGAGTCAAGTCACCAAGGGCGGGGCGAAAGCAAAATTCTTTTGGTCTGAATCTCAACAAAAGGCATTCAGGGAGTTGAAGGATCGCCTCTGCACGGCACCAGTGCTCGCGTTACCAGATTTACAACAACCATTTGAGGTCGAGACAGATGCCTCTGACTATGCTATTGGGGCAGTCCTTACTCAACATGGACATCCAGTGGCATATCACAGTGAAACACTTTCAGACACAGTCCGGAAGTACCCCACTTATGATAAAGAGATGTATTCCATTGTACAGGCCTGCCGACAATGGAAGCATTACATTTTGGGGAAGGAAACGGTCATCCACACAGACCACCGACCTCTGCAGTTCATACAGACCCAAGGGAAATTGCAGAATGATCGCCATCAGAAGTGGTCTACATACCTGCAACAGTTTCACTTGAATATCAAGTATAAAAAGGGCAGCACCAATAATGTTGCAGATTGCCTCAGTCGACCACCGATCATGGCGCTAACCACCGTGCTCAACTCTTGCGGGCACGAGACTTCTGATTGGCCACTTCTCTACAAAAGCGACCCAGAATTCGGCCACACATACCAGACACTCTTGGAGGGTCGGCAGGTTGCAGATTTTCACCTCCAGGATGCCCTATTATGCCACCTCGGTCACCTTGTGTTCCTTCAAGCGAGCGTGCCAAGATGATTTGGGAAGCACACTACAGTCGGGCTGCTGGGCATTTCGGGGTCGAGAAAACAGTGGCAGTACTGCAAAACTATTTCTATTGGCCGAATCTTCGACAGGATGTTGGGAAGTACATCCGATCATGTACTGCCTGTGCCATTGCCAAACCGACCATTAAGAAGCAAGGCCTCTATACCCCGTTGCCTACCCCTAGTCGACCTTGGGAATCCATCTCCATGGATTACATGTCAGGCCTTCCTTCCACTAAGCATGGAAATGACTGTGTTTTTGTGGTCGTCGACAGGTTCTCAAAGATGGCCATTATGATGGCCTGCAAGAAGAATATCACAGCAGAAGCCACTGCTAAACTCTTCTTTGAACGAGTGTGGGTGCACTTTGGGATCCCACAGTCTATCATCTCAGATCGGGACAGTCGGTTTCTCAGCACCTTTTGGTCCAGTCTCTGGTCAATGCTGGACACCAAACTCACGAAGTCCACAGCCTTCCATCCTCAAACTGATGGCCAGACAGAGGTTGTCAATAGGATGATTGTGCACATTCTGCGCATGTATAACTCAAAGCATCCACGCACATGGGACGAGAGCCTCCCCTACGTTCAGCACAGCTACAACCGAGCTCTTCACAGCTCCACTGGCCATAGCCCTTTTCAGGTGGGTTTGGGATTCCAGCCACTATGCCCCATTGATGTGGCCATGCCACTTGCATCTACTCACATGAATTCAGCTCATGTCCAGTCCGAAACAGATAAGGCCACCAGCTTCATTGAGCGAATCCAACATATTCGCCAGCAGGTCCATGACATTCTTGAGAAATCAAATGCCAAGTACAAGCAGCGACATGATCAACATCGGGTGCCACACAAGTTTCAGGTGGGCGACAAAGTCTGGTTGCATTTGCAAAAGGAACGCCTTACTGGAGCCTATCGGAAATTGAGACCACTCCGATATGGTCCTTACACCATTACTAAGGCTATGGGAGACAATGCATTTGAGCTCAGCATTCCCCCATTCCTTGGCCTGCACCCAGTATTTAATGTGGACCGCCTTCGGCCATACTTTCCACCATTGCTAGACACATCCGACATTGCAGAACAGCTCAAACCCACAGAATTAAATCCAGATTGCATGGAACAAGCTGCAACTGATCGGATCATGGACACACAGATCAAGAACACTCGCCAACAGAATATCCAACTGTATCGAGTTGTCAAAGCAGGCCAACTCCTTCAGCAGGGCAAGTGGCTCACCAGGGAACAAGTTCAGCAGAAGTTTCCTCATCTCAT
Organism: Pinus tabuliformis; assembly: GCA_031772625.1. Taxonomy (NCBI): domain Eukaryota; kingdom Viridiplantae; phylum Streptophyta; class Pinopsida; order Pinales; family Pinaceae; genus Pinus; species Pinus tabuliformis. Next base: position 466,128,138 of record CM062808.1, on the reverse strand, counting down.
GGAGGAGCTCAACGCAATGGGGACCATTGCTTCCTAAGGGGGGAGGAATGATCCAGGTGGATATTGGTGGCCACCTGCCAAGTCCACCTGGACCCCCACCATTGTCTTTCTCAGCATTTTCAGTTTCCTTAATTGTAGCACAACTTACTATTTTTAGCAGTTTTTCGGGTCCTGAACTTCCGGAGCCATTTTGAGGCCCTAAACGACGTTTTTTGGGAAATCTGGGGGCAACATGGGTCCATGGACCATGTTGCCCTTGGGTCCATGGACCATGTTGCCCTTCCCAAAGTGGTAGTGCTCGGATAGATCTTTCTAACGAGCTATTGTACGCGTCAAACAGAGATCGTATGCCAAAGTTACAACCCCGGGAAGTTGATGTACCAATTTACCCAAACGGGGCCCACAGTTTGGCGTTTCATCTCCTAGGGTTAGGTTTTGGAATGTTAAGGGTTGTCCATTGTTTCTCAACAATAAATAGGCCTTCGAGCCTCATTGTAACACAGTTCAGAGGCATGTAGCCATCACATCTCTTCTCAGAGATAAGCTACCATCGCCCTAGCTAGTTTATTGCCATTTCTGTTTGTAAGCATATTTCAGTATTTTCCATTAATGAAATGAAGTATTATTTCCGCTGCATCTTTGTGTATATGGTTATCTCTGTAATTTGTTGCGTTCCTGTTTAAACTCGGATCAACTTCTCCATATTCTACTTGTCCATCCCACTAAAATCAAATAACCATATGCATGTAAAGAACAACCTTTTATTTTATTAAGAATCTATCTAAGTTTAAAGCACCTGTTTATAAACAGTTCACTGGTCATCCAATCATTCAAAACAACAAAACATTATAGATGCTTTGGCATAACTAATTGACCTTAGGTTATCTCAAAGGACAACATCAGATTGGCGTTGTTGACGGGGAGCGAAGAATTGAAAGCTAAATTTTCCATGGGGCAACGATTTTCCCTTTCCTTTAAGGTGAATAAAGGATAAGGATATAGGTCAAAATCTTTCACCTGGCGATTCCACTGGTCTAAGCTGGCTCCTTTTAAGCATACTAGATCACATTCCGATTATGAGATTGGTAACCCTCTATTAGATCCAGAAAGAATTATTAGGGGAACCTCTTTAAGGAGAATACATAGAACCCCTTCTTATTCTTCAGCTTTACACCCTGAAGACATCTCATCTGTAGATCCCTTTTCATCTGTACCATCCCATCCTGATTGGACTGAACTACCTCCTAGGGTTTCTGAACTCCATTCTAGAGGAGTAGATCTTCCATCAACCTTTTTAATACAGTCACTTGAGTCATATCAAGTCCCATCCATTCCTATTAAATCACCTTCATCTGAGGAAGAATTGGGTTTACATTTACCTAAATTCAAGCCTCAAGATTTCATTACTCCAAATCCTTATTCCATTCCATCAACCTCTACCAATCTTGAAGAGACATTTTCTGTCTATTCGAATCCTTTGTTTGATAACAGGGAGGACTTTCCGCCAGGAGTTTAGAAGTTGGTTATTAAAACCCCTTTGAAATCCTCAAAGAGGTCTCCTCCCTCTTCCTCTCCTCCACATACTAATATCCCTACGAATTCATCTTCATCATCCTCCTCTTCCTCATCATCATCCACTGAGTCACCCCATACTCCTCCTACTATTATGGCTTTTGAACCATTGTGCAAGCAAGGTATGCTGCTCTAGTTCTCCCTGCAAACTTGGGAAACTTTCCTGATGGATATCTAAAACATCTACCAAGATTTAATGGAGAAACAAACCCTTCGGCAGAGGATCATGTATTAGCCTTCCTAGATTTTGCTGACAATATGAACATAGAGAAGGAAGATGTTTATACGAGATTATTTGTACAATCTTTAGAAGGAAATGTTAGGATATGGTTTAGGAAACTTAGGGTTGACTCTATTAGAACGCGGAATGAGCTCATAACTATCTTTAAAAACCAATGGGGGGAAAGAAAGATCTTGTTTACTTTTTCACTAAATTTGAAGAACTGAAGAGAAACTCTGGTGAACCAGTTGTTGAATTCATCAAAATATTTAACAAACTCTATCATAAAATGCCTACTGGTTGTAAACCACCAGTAGCAGCTGCAAACATCAGATTTTCCAAAGAATTTGAAGATGACTTTGCAGTCATGCTAAGGGAAATGGTTTCTAATACATTAGAAGACATGCAGACAAATGTTATAGAGGTATAAGCCAATAGGTCAGCTTCTGGCAAACTTAAAGCTAAAGCAGAGAAAGAGGAAATAAAACTAAAAGCTAGAGTCGATGACTCTTCTTCTTCCAAGTCTAAACTTGAAGATCAAAAAATTGATAAGATTACATCTTTACTTAGAAACTTTTCTAATAGGATTTCTAAAATTGAAACACAAGCTAGAACTGCTTAGCAAACTGTTGTCAAACCTCAAGCTCAAACTCAATTCCGAAGAACCCCTCAAATGCATATTCTTTAGAGACTAGGTTCTGATCAAAATGTTCAACCACCTTTGTTGATTGATGATCAACAACCACAAGATACAGGCCCTTTAATCACTGAAGATATCAATAATATTGATTCTTCAACAATACAAATGGCAATAGTTCCTTCATCTTCACCTCAGTATTTTGAATAAGAACAAGGAGATGCCCAACTTTCAAAATACCTAGCATTCTCTGAATTTCTGATTGCATAATTGAATAAGAGGTATGATCTAAGACTAAGATCAGGTCCTGGTAGACCTTCAAAATCTACCACTATAATTGAACCTGCAATGAAATCCATTCAAACACAAACTCCAACACCAAAGACTACAGAGTCATCCACTGAAACCTTTTCATCTGAAAAGACCATCTTGACAACTTTTAATATTGAAAAGGAATTGGAAAGGGTCAAGATTCCTATACCTTTAGCTGAACTTTCCAAAAAACCTGGTTATAAAAATCAAGTGTCTAAATGGATACAATCCTCTAGTGTAGATGCTGAGGGAGATGTTATTAGTTTTCAAGATGAAAAGCCCTCAATAGTGTTTGGCCCTAGTTCGGATATGATTGATGAAATTGTTCCACCATTTTATGTAACTTTAAAATCTCGTGACTTTCTTTTGTATAACTGCATGGTGGATTCTGGAGCTTCTCATAACCTTATGCCAAAGGTAATTATGGACCAGCTTCAATTACAAGTTACCCGTTCTTATCACGATCTTTACACCTTTGATTCAAAGAAAGTACCATGCCTAGGATTGATCAAAGACTTAGTTGTGACCCTAGCTCAAATACTTGTCAAGAGTATAGTTTTAGACATAGTTGTCACTGATATTCCTGCCAAGTTTGGCATGCTTCTATCTAGATCATGTTGTGCTAAACTTGGAGGATCACTTTAGATGGACATGTCTTTTGCTACTATTCCAGACTATGGAGATGAAGATTTAAGGTTATACAGGGAAGCCATATTCCTTCATACTGTTTGTAGGTTTGATTAAGCAAAAAACCACCCTATCTATGCAGTAGATCAAGATTTTGGTTGCTTTCAGTTGTCTTCACAAAAAGCATCAAACACTCAACTTTCCATTGAAAATATAGTTTCTAAACCTCAAGTTGTAGAATTAGATATATGGAAACTTTATTTTGATGGCTCTTGCTCAAAAGAAGGAGCAGGAGTAGGAATTGTTTTAATTTCACCAAATAAAGAAAACATAACTCAGTCATGTAAAAATCAAATATTTGAATCTTCTTAAATATTACAAAGATTTTTTTGCGTGGTCTTATAATGAGTTAAAAACTTATGATACATCTTTGATTGAGCATAAGATTCCTTTGAAACCAAAAGCAAAACCCTTTCAGCAAAAACTAAGAAGAATCAATCCCATGCTACTTCCAACCATTGAGAAAGGACTTAAAAAGTTGCTTGATGCTCATATCATAGTACCTTTAAGGTATTTTAATTGGGTAGCCAACCTAGTTATTGTCAGAAAGAAAAATGGTGAGATTAAGCTATGTGTAGACTTCTGAAATCTGAACAAATCATCTTTAAAGGATAACTATCCATTTCCCAAAATGGATCATCTACTTCAGAAAGTTTCAAGTGCAAATATGATTTCTATGCTAGATGGATTTTCTGGTTACAACCAGATCATGGTAAGTCAAGCTGACCAAGAAAAAACTGCTTTCACCACACCTTGGGGTACATTTATGTATGCTAGAATGCCATTTGGGTTAACCAATGCTGGAGCCACTTTCCAGAGAGCCATGGATCTAGCATTTGTAGGTAAAACATCTAAATTTACTGTCATTTATTTAGATGATTTAACTGTTTTCTCTGATTCTGATGAAAATCATTTAAAACACTTGAGCAAGGTTTTTGACAGGTGCAGGAAATTTGGCATATCCATCAATCCGAAGAAATCTTTATTTGTTGTAAAGGAAGGGAAATTACTAGGGCATATAATCTCCAAGGAGGGAGTTATAATTGACCCAAAGAGAGTTTCAACTATTCAAACCCTATCTCTACCAAGGAATAAGAAAGAGATACAAACCTTCCTTGGAAAGATTAATTTTCTCAGAAGGTTCATCCCTAATTATGCAGAGATAGTTAAGGATATAACTGATATGCTAAAGAAAAACAATGAAGTGAAATGGACAGTTTCTACTAGATATGCTTTTGATCAGATCAAAAAGGCTATATCTGAGGCCCCTACATTAGCTAGCCCTGATTATTCTTCCCCTTTTATCATATTTTCTTTTGCATCCAAGACAACCTCAGCTGTTGTACTTTTATAGAAGAACACAAATGGTGATGACCAGCCTATAGCCTTCTTTTCCAAAGTTATGAACGATTCTAAACTTAGGTATGATATTATTTAAAAATAATATTATGCCTTAAATCAAGCCCTCAAAGTCTTTAGAACCCATGTCCTGCATTCACACATTACAACTAATGTCCCTAATCACGTTGTTAAAACTGTTTTGACCCAACGTGATACTAATGGAAGAAGAGTTTAGTATACCTAGGGGGATTAATATGGGGTACAAAGAGAGGTACCCGAGGGAATAATGTAATAATGGGATGGGCCATAGTAATAAATAAGGTGGTTAACCCGCATCATGTAAGGGACCACAAGTAGTTAGCAATAATGTAATAAGCCCATGGTATTAGATAGATGGTATTGAGGGAACCATGGTAATGACCCATGGTATTGTATGTATGAGGCCTATATAGAGGCTAGAGACTCCTCATTGAGAGGTGTCAAGGAATATTGTATGAACAGGCATATGGCTTGTGGAGTGTTCTCATTCCGTAAGGAGTGAATGTATGGTGTTGCCCTACTTTAAGGGTTTGATATTAATAAAGTGAAGCATTTCTATCTATATTCAGATCTTGTTATTTCTTGGGTTTATTTGCATTGTCTTATATTTTCATATCAGATCTATAACAAGTGGTATCAGAGCTATAACAAGTGGTATTAGAACACTTTCTTGGGCATAGTGGAGTTTTTTTTTTTTGTAGGAATTTTTTGGGGCAGCGAGTCTTCAGGTCAGATCTGTACGTTCTTGTGCAAAATATGTAGAATCTAATTGCAGATCTGAGTTTTTGGCGAAAAAATACCCAACTTGAAAAAAAAATTAGTCGAATCGGAGTCTGAATGAGAGAGATATCGCTGATTTAAAAATCAGTTGGGTTGCAGACATTTTTCGGGGCGGCGAGTTTGCGAAGCAGATCTGTACATTTTGGTGCAAAATCTGTAGAATCTAATTGCAAATCTGGGTTTTTGGTGAAAAATACCCAATTTGAAAAAAATAAAAATAAATAAATAAATAAAAAATCAGCTGAATCGGAGTCCAGATGAGGGAGATATTGCTGATTTAAAAATCAGTTGTGTTGCAAACATTTTTTGGGGTGACGAGTTTGCGGAGCAGATATGTACGTTATTGTCCAAAATTTGCAGAATCTGATTGTAGATCTGTATTGTTTGTGAAAAAATACCCAAGTTAAAAAAAAAAATCAATTGAATCGGAGTCCGGATGAGGGAGATATCGCTGATTTAAAATCAACTCTATTTTTTCTGACGACGGGACAGTTGCAGCGCGAATCCGAAATTCGAGTGCCTAGATCGGGATTTCTATTACATGGGAAGATGCAGAATGGTTGTTCCATTTCCGAAAACAAGTCATAATATGGATTCAAAGCAATATTGACTGAATTGTGGCCATTTCAATTTTTTGCCAAGTAAGCGATTTATTTTCAAAAACCCTCTTCATGGCTTATAATAGTAAGTTTTTTGCTGGAAAAAATGATGGGTATTCTATTGAAAATTTTATAGCATGTAATAATTTTGACTTCCCAGGGTGTTGGAAGGACAAAATAGAGTATTATTTGACAGATGAGGCTGCTATATGGTGGAAATCACTTGACGGTGAGATTCTGGAGTTATGTCGTGCTGATGAAATTGAAGAACTACTTTTGGACAAATGGTCTCATACTAGAAAGGAGGAAACCAAAAAAACCTAGCAAAGATTTTATTGCTGCAAGAAAGAAGGAAACCAAGAAACCTAAGGGGTTATTTTCTGCTGGTATCTCCTTATTGCAAGTTCATGGATTGATTCAGAAGGAGAAGATGATTGTGTCTATAAATCCTAGCTGCAAGCATAATTTTATCAATGTTAATTTGGCAAAAAAATTGCAAGTTCCAGCAAAACACATTGAAAATACATAGGTTGATAATGAGGATGTTCAAGTTTATAAAGATTTGAAGCTTTCTATGGATAAGTATGTGTTGCATTGTGATTTTTAGTTATTTTTATACTTTAGATATGGATAACATGGATGTTGTTTTGGGATATCCTTGGATGGAATCTGTGGGTACTGTCAATATTAATGTGCAGAAGAAATTCCTGAAGCTCTGGTATAAAAAGAAGAAAATTACATTGCAGGATATTTCCATTAAGACCCAAGCAGAGACTATGGAGGCAGAAGCACAAAGCTCTAATGACACTTACACATCAGATGATGAGCCTTTGATGGTCGACAATCAAACACAAACATCAAACCAGGTACCAGAAAAACAAGTAGTGTCCAAGGAGGTTGAAGCAGAAAAGGTTACAAGTACTAATACATCAGATGAGGACTCAGTGGTTGAAGTAATATTGGAAGATAAGAAACAATAGCAGGCACCACAACATGTACTAGATACCAATCAGGCTCCATTAGGTGGTGAATTAAAGAAAGATACATTGTTGGTTAAAACATCAGCATATCACCACCCACATCACCCCGCAAGAAAACAACCAACAAGATGGCAACGAATCAACAACAAGGACAATAACCCTCGCATGAAAGATAGAGAGGGGTGACGATCCACCTACTACACATGAACATAGAAGAGCCGCCAAGGTAAACTTCCATCTCAAGCGAGCGAGGCACCAGCTAGATCAAGGGTTCACCTTTCTCTGGGATGGCTAGATGCACATGCATGGTACTAGTGGACTACTCTTTTGAGTAGATCTTATTATTTGTGTTCTTCCCATGTTTCGGGGACGAAACATGTTAAGGGAGGTGGAATGTAGTATACCTAGGGGGGATAATATGGGGTGCAAAGGGAGGTACCCAAGGGAATAATGTAATAATGGGATGGGCCATAGTAATAAATAAGGTGGTTAACCCGTATCATGTAAGGGACCACAAGTAGTTAGCAATAATGTAATAAGCCCATGGTATTAGATAGATGGTATTGAGGGAACCATGGTAATGACCCATGGTATTGTATGTACGAGGCCTGTATAGAGGCTAGAGACTCCCCATTGAGAGGTGTCAAGGAATATTGTATGAACATGCATATGGCTCGTGGAGTGTTCTCCTTCCTTAAGGAGTGAATGTATGGTGTTGCCCTACCTTAAGGGTTTGATATTAATAAAGTAAAGCATTTCTATCTAAATTCAGATCTTGTTATTTCTTGGGTTTATTTGCATTGTCTTATATTTTCATATCAGATCTATAACAAGTGGTATCAGAGCTATAACAAAGAAGGAGGTGGATTGCTAAAATCCTTGAATTTGACCTTGAAATTAAGACCACAAAGCTAGTAAAAGGCCAAGACCTAGCCAAATTGTTGGCTGAATCCAACTGCAAAGTATTGGGAATAAATCTGGTTTTTGAAATTTCATTCGGGGAGAATCCACAACAACCTTCCTTAATATTAGGGGAGAATCCACAAGAACCTGCTCCTCTGATAGAAGGAGAGAACCCACAAGAACCTATTTCTTTAGATCAATCCATTCTTGTTCACATAGATAAGAAATACCTACTCTCTGGTTGGTACTCTGATATTATGAAGTTTCTTAGGGATTTTCAATGTCCAGCTGATCTTAACTTGAACCAGTGCAAAGCCCTGAAGCTTAAAGCAATAAAATACTGCATTATCAATGCTGATATATACTAGAAAGACCCTCTTACTATCCTTCTTCTTTGTTTAACTGAAAATGAAACAGAGGGAATTATAGATCAGTTCCATGCAGGGTTTTGTGGTGGACATTATGCCTAGAGAGCAACAACCTACAAAATTTTAAAAGCAAGTTTATATTGGCCCACACTTTTTAAAGAAGTTGGAGCAAGAGTAAGAAGTTGCACACCATGCCAATTATTTGCAGGAAAACAAAAACTATCAGCGCTTCCTTTAGTTCCAGCATTGGTTCATGCTCCTTTTCTACAATGGGGGTTGGACTTTATAGGAGAAATTCATCCACAATCAATTAATCAATGCAAATGGATTTTAACTGCTACAGACTATTTTACCAAGTGGGTAGAAGCCATACCTGTTAAAAATGCAACTGATGTTGTTGTGATTAAATTTCTTGAATAAAACATCCTATCAAGATTTGGATTTCCTCAACATAACAGATAATGCAGCAACTTTCTGCAGTGTTAAAATGATTGAGTTCTGTCAAAAGTATTCAATCCTATTACACCATTCTACACCATACTATTTACAGGGTAATGGCCTAGCAGAGTCTTCCAACAAGAGCTTATTTAAGGTCATTAAGAAGACTCTTGAAGACCATAAAAAGAGTTGGGACAACCACCTAATCCATGTAATTTGGGCAAACAGAGTTTCTCCTAAGAGATCAACAGGCAAGTCTCCTTTCCAATTAGTTTATGGCAAGGAAGCAATTTTTCCTACTCATTTAGCTTTACCTGTTATGAGATTCCTTCAGGAATCTTATGAAGAAAAAGATGATTTCTCAAGAAGGATTAATCAAATTATTGAGTTGAATGAAGACAGGGATGAAATTCAATACAAGCTAAGGAAATACCAAAATAAGATGAAAGAGTTGTTTGACAGAAAGGATAGAGAAAGAAATTTCAAGAAAGGTAACCAAGTGCTTAGATGGGATACAAGGAGAGAAGATAAAGGAAAGCATGCAAAATTTTACAACCTCTGGTTTGGTCCATCTAGCATTGCAGAAGTCAAAGGGACAACACATTCATCCTACAAAATCTGGAAGGAGAGTAATCCTCGTTGCCAGTTAATGGGAAATACTTGAAACATTACATTCAGTATTAATTTTTCATCCATTCATTCATCATTTGTAAATATCCGGAGAGTTTATTTTATTTTTGAAAAATTTGCAAGTGAGTATCTGTTTCAGCAAAGACTCCATAGCCCGAGGAGAAGGCACTTGGATCTGCTTGTTCTCTCCATCCCACAAGGGGAAGCAGTCCCTAGCTGGAGCCGACATTGTAACATTATTTGGTTTTGATAAGTTAGTATATTAGCCAAAAAAACTAATTTTAAAATGTTAAGTTAGGATATGGATGCAAAAGAAAGAAATGTTAAAATGTTAGGCCAATTTAATGTTTTATACGCATCCATATCAATAAAATGTTAGGTGTTATTTGCCCTAAACAAAGAAGGCAAAAGAGAAATAAAATGTTAGGGAAGAAAAAAGAAAAGAAAGGCTTCATTTCATATTTTTATAAATGCATAGGCTGCTAGTCAAAATGCGTCGCAAGTCAAATATCAAATGTTATTTTCATGAGCAGAAGAAAAGGCAAAGGAGTAAAGGTTTTGCTCTAAGGTTTTATATATCAATTAATTTTGGTATGAATCCCTATTCCTAAGTTTTAAATCCCAAAATCACCCCTCCGCTCATATTACCCTCCACCCAATTATTCCTAAGTTTTAACACCCCTCTCATACATCACAAATATTCATACCTATGGTAAAATAATTCCCGTCGGCCCTACCGGGTATCCCGTCACGTCATGTTAACTCTCCGCCACCTCTCACTTCATCTCCACCCATCTCCCAAGATTCGACAGCTCGCATAGAATTTCGCCCCCCCCCCCCCCCCACCATCCGAACTTGGGGATTCGAAATGGGCAGTATTCCAAACGCGCCCGCCCCTACGTGTCAACATTATGGCTTTTAAGACCCCCCTCAGGCGAAACTGCTAACCACCCCCCCCCCCCCATGAAAAGTTGTTTCCCTCACTCCCGATACCACTCTCCTACTTGTTGCACTCCCGCCACTCATCCTCCGCCACGTCATTTGACCGTTAACTCCACTAATTACATCCGCTCCCTCCACAATTAAGTCGTTAAGCAGTAAATGGTTTAGTTGTTAGCCCAATGGACTCGTGCCACCTTCAACGGAAAAACCATATTGTTATAAACCTTCCTTTCACTTGTTAACAGGTTACTGAATTCATTCACTGTCACTGTATTACTTTGTTACAGGTTCGCTGGGCTAAACTCCGACATTTTCACCCACCAGCTACACTGTCTACTTACTTGTTTTCAGCCTATTGCCTCTGTTCTTGCCCCCAAAACCTGACTCCTCTCTGTGTATTGAAACCTCAGATCCAATTTTCATTCTTGTCCTTAGCTTTATCCAAAGATGCCTCCAAAGGATAAAGGGCCAAAGGAACCTGTCAATCCTCTAATCTATCCTCCCATTGATTTTCACCACATCCCTTTGGTTGACAGAGACCTTAAAATCCATGAAACTCTCTGTGAATTTGACCTCTTTGAGATGTATTTCTGGCTCGAGGACAAATACATTGACAAATCCAATGACATTCAACTGTGGGAATCCAATTTACCCCACTATATTTTTCCTTGTACCCACAACACCCCAGAATTTGTTAGGAAGTGTCATGCATCTTATTTGCCAAGCCAAAGGGCCATCATTACCCCTACTAGAGAAATTATGTTTATTATCACTCCTCAAGCCATAGACCAGATGATGCAAGCCCCCACAGTAAAGAATGTTATCCCCTTTCCTTATGAAGCACTTGTTGAGCTATACCAGAATTTGGACTTTGCCAAAAGGGCCAAAACCCTGGAACTTTTCTTGACAGAAGATGCCCCATTGCCAAAGAAAAATCCTCCCTATCCCTCCTCTATTTTCCCTAAGAGAGCCAAACAAGTCATCACAGTTGTCTCCTACCTCCTTGACTACTACTCAGATCAATGGGCAGATGAGGCCATCATAGGATTTCTATCCATTTTCTCTACTGATTCTAAGCCCTCCATCATGTTTAACTTCAACCAATTTCTTGCAGATTCAATTCATCAGCAGCTTATCAAATTCCCAACTGAGGAGGTATTCAAGTATTCCTATGTGTTAGTTTATATGTTCTTATACTTTCAGGGAGACAACATCAACCTTGCTTTACAAAAGCTGGATGACTACACAAATAAGGTCAGTGGGTCTCATATAGTATATCTAGGGACATATAAAGTGGAAGTACATATAATATATCCAAAGATGTACAAAGTGGGGAGTACACAAAACTTGTGTAGAGAGGCTTTCACACAATGAGCATCTCCATTGTCGATCATTTGCGGCAATCCGAATGGCACTGGGTGTTAGTCCTATCACGAGAGACATTCCAATAGACGGATTCGTAGTGCATTGTTAATGCCATATATATAGCTACTAATTTATAAAATATGTAGACTCACAAAAATCCCCCGACACCTCTCTCACTCCTCTTAATAGACATAACTCTAACATTAATGGTAAATTCTCAATGGATCGACGATTCTAACCACGTTAATGGTAACTTCATTTTAACTTTCCTTCAAAATTTTTCATTTGTGTTTTCGAGGCTAACACCAAGGTAAGCCCTAAACATATTTAATCTCGATATTTGTCGCATTGTCACTACTAAGCCTGTCATTTCCATCCATGTGGAATTAGTTATTTAATTTATTTTTTCGAAGTTGGGGGGGGTTGAATTATCTATTGAGATTTTGTTATTTAATCGAATATCTTAGTTGTGGGATCGAGCAAAGCAAGAAGGTTTCATTGCAGAAGCTTAATGTATGATGATTGCGCCATTTGTCAATTGACATGGTAATTTGGTGTTAGTTTCAACCATAATGTTGAATTAAGGAAAAGTTGACATGTTCAGTTCTAGATGCCCACCCAATCCATTGTTGACATTTTTTTGGTGGTTTTTCGAATGTAAATGTGACGTATAGAGGATCTTATGACTTTTTGTGAATAATGTTGTGTAGAAGTTCATTGTGCGAAGGAAATTCTGTACAAAGAACTTTCCCACACTATTTTTAATATGACCTTTTGCTTATACATTAATGACAGAAAAAATCATTAAATGTATCGAAAGGTGGATACATTAGAATTGGCATCACTTCAATCATACAAAAATAAACTCTGGAATAGATTGCGTTGATATGAATTCACCCAATTTGGACAAAGCATCCATCTAGTGGGAGAATTACTGCAAGTAGGTGAGACCAACACTTCAAACTTTAACTTTTTCTACCAAAGGATTTAAATTTATATATTAATTTAAAAATCCCCACAAAGTAATCTAAACATGTGGCATTTCGAATTTCCCAACAAAGTTATGACACATGGCCCATTGTGTGTTTTGGGTAGACCTTTTCGTTTGCTTGTGAGCAAGGAAACAAAGCACAAGAATTGCATGAAGCTATGTGGAACCTGAGAATTAAAGTGTGAAGTGTGAAGCCTATTGTAGTAAAGGAGAAGATTATAGCAACTAATTGATGAATGCAAAATTGGTATATCCATTTTATCGTGAGCTTGATATTTATTTCTTGACAATCACCTTCCTTTTGCATGTGAGTTAATCTGCAATTGACCCTAGTTGAAGATTGTAATATAAGTTTGGGAAAATAACATCTTATGTCACCTATTTGTACATTTAATCAACTATGAAGTAATATCATCTATGTTGTGAAAATAATTGTTCACGTAGCATATCATGCTCTAGTCTGTTAAAAGGTCTGGCATTCACATTGTGGCCCTTGATGTTATGAAAATTATTGGTGAAAGAAATCTAGATAATGACAAATATGCAGATGTTAAATTAGCATATATTCAAGAAGCATTTGAATTGACTTCAATGCCTTTGTATCTTTCGGCGGTTGCATGTTGTTGCATCGTAACTTCCGCACAAGGACCTCTGCACAAAAAACTTCCGCACACTATTTTCAATATGAACTTTTGCACAACTAAAAAACTCTTTGTTTTTCGAACCTAAAACTACCACTAATTAATAAATTCAATTAATTTAAGGGACTTGTGTCATTAATTTATACCTCTATTGCAACTAAATCAACCAGGCCAACAGAATTCAAGTGAGCGCCAACCATAAAATGCATGCTTGCTTGCATCCCGAGAATTGTCATTTAGTGTATCTTAATTGGATTCATACACATTAAACAATTGTTACATTTTTCATGTTTTTTTAAGAGACAACTTGCTTTAATTGTAGCTAATACATTGAAAACATTTTTTGCACACCTTGTTCTCAAGCATAATATAAAAATGTGGCCGCCCATAAATCACTTATTCAAATCCTTTTGTAACATCTATCATGATGGGGAGTAATGCCCAAGAAATATGACCAATTTGCATTTCTTACTAGGTTCTTGGGATGACTGGAAAAAAGTCATTTATTGCCAATGATGTTTTGTTTTCTTACCTATAAAAGTGGTGTTGGTTGTTGTCTTATGTTGTCTCGAGTTGATGGAATTGCCGGTTCATATTTGCATTGTCTATGTCGAATGTAAATGTAATTAAATGAATAAATTCAAAGTAACAACATAAGACTAAATATCATGTTAATAAACAAACACAATACAAATGCCACATAAAAAGCAATGTAGAAATTTCGATACGATCTGCATGCTAGAAGCAACGAATACCTATCAAACCAACGAATTAGCGTTAAGCCTAAGGTTTCACCCATTATAATTCTTTAGTTCGAATTAAGTTGTGTGGAAGTGGCTTTCGAAGGATGTGCAGAGGTAGCTATGCGGAGGAAGCGTGTGAAGAGGAAACATGCGCGAAGGAAGTTGTGTGGAGGTGATTATGCATAGGAAGCGTGTGTGAAGGAAATGTGTGCGAAAGTAGTTGTGCAGAGGTGGTTGTCTGGAGGAAGCATGTGCGAAAGAAACGTGTGCAAAGTTGGTTGTGCGGAGGAGGTTGTGCATAGGTAGCTTAATCAATTAATTAGTGATAACGGTAGAGGTAGGGAATATGTTGCATTGCAGCTATTACCCTTTTTAATAACCCTTATCATTATTAAAAAAAATATTAATGAATAAACTTTTATTTTAAAATATTAACTTATTTCTTTATATAATGAAAACATTTTTTTTATCTAATAAAAGATATTTTTAATTTTACGTTAAAATCACGATGTATATGTATATGTGTGTGTGTGTGTGTGTGTATATATATATATATATATATATATATATAGGTATTGTCTGGTTTTTCCATTGAGTTGTATTTGTCTGAGCTACTGTCCACGAATCTAAGTTGGCGATAAGGCGCTGGTAGAGAGCTGTGAAGGCGAAGGACTGCCGTGTTTGCTTTCCTGGTGCACAAAGACTTTGTTTCTCCTCTGTTCAGGTGCTTACTCATACTTTCTTTCAATGGCTGGTTATATGAATGAGTTTTCTCTTCAAAAGCCCGAAGACAGAAAGATAGCTCATAAGAATCGATGGTCTTTTCTGAATAAGTTTTTAAATAAATCCAGAAATGAAGATGTTCTCTATGATGAAAAAGTGTTAGTACAAGAGTTTGAACCTCAGCCTAACTGGACATTGCCAGAGATTGATATTGATAAGCTTTATAAAATGCCTGTTTTTCAGTTTCGAGCTGCTCAGTTATTTAGATTTACATCTGTGAATATTCCTATTTCCACTGGCCAGTCCGTATACCAAATCCCACTAATACAGCCAGAAAATATCAAATGGGGTTTAGAAAATGGTTATAGGTATATCCATATAGGTACCATACAATTTGGAATTAATCCACTAGTTCGTCCTGGTTTGAATACTTCATGCTTGACATGTGTCCTTGATACCAGAATGAATGACTTCAACGACGCTTTATTGGGAGGATTTCAAAGTCCCCTCGATAATGGCCCTGATTTGTCATCAGTTATCCCCAGATATCAAGTTTCATTGACAGACCCTTATATCAATGAATTCTTGAACGCTTATATTCAGTTTTATGGTTTTAATGTTGCTCCACAGTCACAGATTGCTCAGCTCCATGCTTCTATATACCTGAGATTTGTCTCTACCTCCATGCCTCCTCTCAACCCAAAGTTAACTGGTAGAGCCTTAAAAGAAGGTGTTATTATTGGCCCTGGTAACACTGCTCCCCTACAGATTGGTTTTGCTGAATGTACTCTTCCAAATGAATGGAATAGTACTTATATTCCACTTTCACAGAAATATCCTCAACTGCAAACATCTAAAGTTCCTCTGAAATTGTCTCTCATCCAACATCTTGACAGATCTTCTGGTCTTAAATTTACCACTCCTTCACTTACTAGATCTATGTCATCCTTCCCTAGATCTACAGTTTTGGGTGGTAGGAATCCACATATACCCTCTGTTCCCAGAAGTTTATCATCAAGACATTCTGCTCCAAGAGAGGATCATAGAAAGTCTACCTCTCATAAACCTGATGATTGTCAGTTCTGCGTTCCATCTTCATCTTCTACATTCCAGACTGAAGATTCCCCTAGCTCTGAAGTCTTTATACCTGATATTAAAAGTTTCTCACTTCCTAGAGCTCAGTCGGAAGTCACTGCAAGAATACCAGAAAGATATTTAGAATCTGGAAATTCTAGGAGGACATTTAGCAATGGAACAAAGAAAGCAGATTTCCAATGGTTATCTATGAGAGCAACTTCTGATCCAGATCAGAACGAAAATGAAAAGCTGCATAATTATACAAACTACCAAATAGTTTGTATGCTTCAGAATATTGATGATATAGCCAGAGATGTTTTAGAAATTAAAGAACATATCAAAAAGATGCATACTGGTTATATTGAGACATTGGGAACCCAAGATGCACACACAGAAAAGTTAAATAATATCCAGTCAAACATGGGTATCATCTCCAAGTCTTTGGAACATCTTACAAATGCACTCCTCACTCATGCTTCTCCACCTCATTATAGAGAAGTAGATGTCTCAAGTACAAAGCTGAAATTCTCCTCCAATTCTGATGAATCAAAGCATATTTTTTTTAAAGGGGTAGAGAATATAGATAGAGCCAGACTTGAGAAGATCCAAAAAGGAATCAATCTAGCTAGAGAAAAGACAGAGTTGATGAAGAATAGACTAGTTGATCTTCCTTTTGTTGAAAGTCTAAGATTACCAAAGAACTATGTCAGCCTTAGTTCTTTAATAAAACAAAATGGCCAATCATCTGCTCCTACAATAATGGCCATGTCAGGAATAACTGGTGAACAAACACAAGGTGAACCAAGTTCTAAAAGGGATAGAAGTGATTCCTTTTTCTATTCCAACAAAGGAAAAAGAGGTGCTGGTGATACCTCTGCACATGAAGCATCAGCATCAAGCCCATTCAGCAGGTATACTGAAAATCTGCAATCCACATCTGTAAGGCTAGACAATCCTGCTTCCAGAGGCTATGGAAACTCATTGTTAGTAAATATTGATTGCCTTGATTATAATGAAGTGATTGCTGTATTGCATAATGTCCATGCATGGGAACTACAGAGAAAAGTTGAAACCAAAGCACCATGGTCTGATATAGTCACTCAAATTGTATGGTCTTTTACTGGCATACTAAAGCAATGGTGGGAAAGGCTTGCAGAGGAAGAAAAAGATCAAATAGTTGAACATAGTACTGATCCATTAAGAGCATTGTTTGAAGCCTTAAAACATGAATTTGTTGGATTAGTTCCTGAAGACTCAACCCATCATTCACAATTATTTCTCTCCCAGAAGCTATGCAACATTGATTATTTGCAAGAGTATTTTTGTGTTATGCAGAAACTTTTGTATCAGGCTAGTGATCCACATAATGTTGCCTATCTAAGGTATTACATTCAGTCTATGCCTGGTAAAATTCCTGACCTCATTAATCAGTACATAGCATATCATAAAGTGAATTTGGAAGGACAATCATTTGCAGCTATTCACCAAATGATTGTCACAATTTTGCAAAAAGAATGTGCAGAAAGCAAAGCTAAGAAGAATTTTTCCAAACATATGCACTTTAGCACAAAGCTTTGCAATAATTTCAAAGAAACCTATGATTTTGGTTGTCATAAGAAAAGTGAAAGAAAGGTTTCTAAAAAGACAAAGTTTGACAAGTCTTGCTCTTGCAAGACTGATAAATACTTTCCTAAAAAGAAAAAGTACTTTCCTTCCAAAAGATCATTTAAAGGAAGAAGGGCAGTATTTAGGAAAAGATCAAAACCTTCTAAAAAAGTTGTGTGTTTTATTTGTGGTAAAGAAGGTCATTATGCTAACACTTGCAGAGAAAGAAAAGATAAGAAGCAGATGAAGATAATGAATATCTTTTCTACAATCCACGATCCACAAGATTGGGATCTCATATCTCACTCTGATGGAGAATATTTTGAAGTTTCAAGTTCTTCTTCAGAATCTTCAGATAATGAAATTCCTGAAATCAGGAAATTAACAATTGATTCAGAATCATCTGATTCTGATGAAACATTCATTCCTGATATTAAAATGTTCAGTTTAAAATCTTCAGGAGATATACAAGCAAAGATTGCAGCAGTCAAAGCTGATCTAGCACAGTTAGATCCAGTCCAGTTTACAACGAGAATAAGATTGACTGAAAAACTTGAGAATCTTTAGAAACAACTGCCATCTAAAATGAAAGAAAGATTTTCAGAAGAAGAAAGAGAGGAGGATGAATTCATCGAAAGAGAGTTCGATTCAATGTTCAAACCTTTGTAGGTTTCCGTATCTACAGGTTTGAATCAAATTGATACTCTCAAGAAGAAGATCACAGATTTGGAATCTTCAATTCATCATACAAGGTCATAAATGATACAGTTGTCATCCAAGCTTCAAATACTTATTTCTGATTATGATGATTGTAATTCTAAATTAACAAGTTTAGTGATGAAAAATGTTCCAGTTATTGAAGGGATATCCCCAAAGAAAAATGTTGAGTTGTTTAATGTTATGGGCATTGGAGATAGAGTGGTTATTCCAATAAGAATTAAAGTCCCTAGCATTAAATCTTATACTTTGGATGCTCAAATAGATTCTGGTGCTATGAGTAGCTGCTGCAAATATAAAGCCATCCCCCATTATTATTGGCAGCCTACTAAACTCCAATTCAAGGCTATCACTGGTGATTTAATGGAAATAAGTCATATAGCTCCTGAATTTCCTATTTTCTTGAATGATGTACAGGTTTTTGTCACTTTGTATAGTTTTGATACTGGTGCTGATGTTCTGTTAGGACAAGATTTTCTGAAGAAATATTTGCCAGTCACTTTTGGACAAGATTATGTTATATTCTCCACCACTGCTGGTCCTATCACAGTCCCTGCTTCCAGTGACTACAAAATCAATGTGCAGCCTGAAGATGAGGATCCTCTCCAGTATAGTCTACAAGATCTGACCAAGATTAATAAGATTGTCAAAAATGCAGAGTTACATGGTCCCAAGACTTTGCAACAGATTTCTGATAGGCTTTGTGCAGATTGTACTTCCAGCAGGCCAGATGCCTTTTGGGTTCGGGAAAAGTATTTTGTTGCACTACCTTACAAAGAAGGATATGTTCCTAGGCCGCAAAAAGCTAGTGCAAATCATATGAGTCCGAAAGAACAAGAATTGTGCAAAGCAGAAATTGAACAGTTGTTAGAACAAAAGCTTATTGAACCCTGTAAGAGCCCTTGGGCTTGCCCTGCTTTTTATGTCAATAAGCACAGTGAGCAGAAAAGAGGTAAGAAAAGACTTGTGATTAATTATAAAGCATTGAATGATGCTCTTCTTCCTATTAGATATCCTCTGCCTAACAAGGAATTGTTACTTGCTAAGATTGCTAATGCTAATGTGTTTAGCAAGTTTGATCTTAAAAGTGGATTTTGGCAGATTGGTATTATTCCTGCTGACAGATATAAAACAACTTTCATTGTTCCTCATGGCCAATATCAATGGACTGTGATGCCCTTTGGTCTGAAAAATGCTCCATCTGAATTCCAAAAAAGAATGGAAGACATTTTTGGTGGGGTAGAGTACATTATTATATATATTGATGATTTGCTTGTATTTAGTAGAGATGTAAATATGCACAAGGTCCATTTAGAACAGTTCTACCAACTTGTATATAAGCATGGCTTGGTACTTTCAGATACAGAAGAAAAATTTCAAATTGGGAAAGTCAAGATTGACTACTTGGGTCTACACATAGAAAAAGGACATGTAGAACTTCAGCCACATGTGCTAACCCATCTATTGAAATTTCCCGATATTATTACTGATGTGAAAACACTGCAGAGATTTCTTGGATGTCTGAATTATATAAGGAATTTTTATGCCAAACAATCAGAGGATACAAAGATACTGTTGAACAGACTAAAGAAGAAAGTTGTCAGTTGGACAGATGAAATGACAACAACAGTAATTAGTATTAAGAGTAAGCTTAATGATTTGCCAAAACTTAAGCTTCCTGATACTAATCTTCCTTTTATACTTGAAACAGATGCTTCTGATCACACTTGGGCTGCAATTTTGTTACAAAAGCATGGAAGAAAAGAATTGGTTTGTGCCTATTCCTCAGGATCTTTTGATGATACAGAGAAAAAGTATCCTTCTTCTCATAAAGAAATACTTGCAGTAAAGAGAGGAATAAAGAGATTTCACTTGTTCTTGAAAAGTGTTAAATCTATTGTCAGAACAGATCTAAATCATATGAAACAGATGCTGGCAAACAAAAGATTGCTAGAACATGGTAGTAACAGAGTGCTGAGATGGGCATTATGGCTTGAAGGTTTTGATTTTGATATTATTTACAAATCTGGTGCAGAAAATTATATTGCTGACATGCTTACCAGAGAAGGTGCTCAAGAAATCAAGATGTTCAGACCACTTAATCAACATGAAGCTTTTACAAGTCAGTCCAGTCATGTTGAGTCTAAAAGAGTCAAGTATGTCACAGTCTGTAGTAACTTCCATTATGAGTTTTGTCTAGAATGTCTATCAAAACAGTTCCAAGTCTTATCATTATGCTTGAGACAAATCATTCTGCAAAAATGGTTTGACTCTGAGGAGTCTAGATGGTCATATACAAAAGAGTTACCATATAGGATTAGGCCATGGCGTGTTTATTATGCATTGTCTAGGGAACCAGATCCTGTTTATTTTGGATGTATTCAAAATACTGACTGGACATGGTTAGAATATTTTTCTATTCACCAGAGAGCTAGGTTACATGGTTCGGTTAAGGTCATATTTTATGCAGCAACTATCGATCCCTCTAACAATTGGTGGAGTCCATGGTTTAAGTTATTTATGTTTAGGTATTTACCTAGAGCTAAAAATATTTTTGATAGGACTTTTGCTGAGTTTGTCAGAATTTTCCATTGGGAAATGCATGTAGCTGTCCAGAATGATTATGTCTTAGAGTTTGAGTTCATCCACCGACACACAATTGTCATTCCTAATGAAGAAGATAAGTCCTTTATGCTTTCTGTCAGATTCAGAGGATTGATATCAGTGGACGAACAAGACAGGCCAACATTCATGTTCACATTCCCATTCTTTTGTTGTACCAGAGATACAACACCATATTGGCTAGATGAATCTATCCCATACGAAGTGCTTGCTCCAAATAATGAAGAATTAATTGATGAATTGGTAGAACAGGACCAAATCAGACTTGGCCATAATAATCTAGCTGTCCCAGATACTCATGCACATGATTATGATGACAGAGCTAACAACGACTGATTGAAGGGATCAATCAAAAGAAATCCTTTCATATCCTACTTTATTTGTACATATACTGTTCTCTGGTTTCCGTGGGATTTAGTCCGAATAAAATCTCCACTGTGTAATTACTTTTTTAAGGATCAATCAAAAGAAATCCTTTCATATCCTACTTTATTTGTACATATACTGTTCTCTGGTTTCTGTGGGATTTAGTCCGAATAAAATCTCCACTGTGTAATTACTTTTATATAAGAGCCGATGTCCTAGATTCCGGCCATCTTTTCATTTTAGATATGTCATGATTCGGTCCCCATATGGCTTAGCCTCCAAGGGACGAGATAACAAGTGGTTGTCCCCACTTGCCCGAATCTTTAGAACTATTCATTACTTTTTGTACAAAGTCCTTTCGTGATAGACATCTTGCATGATGTTCTAGCCGAAAGTTTGATTCTTCTGGTTTCAAGTTCCCGGTAAAAGTTTTCACCGGATGACCTGCTAGGATATTATAAATACTAGCATTGTAAGTTCATTTGGGCAAGGAGTTTTTGGAGAGTTTTAGAGAGTCTGAGAAGTTTGAGTCTGAGTGAAGTCTCCCTGCTCTACATCTGCAAGAAGTTTTCTCGATCTGCTTGCACCACGGAGTTTTAACTCTATAGTCTGTGATGTTAGTTTGAGTCTTTTGAGTCTGTCCGTATATATATATATATATATATATATATATATATATATATATATATATATATGCCTGGAGTATGCCAAAAATTGTTTCTGCTTGGTTAAGACTTATCCTAAGAGGTAAGGAAATGGGTTAATGACGCAAGACCGAGAAGCATCTTGCATGAGTGAAAGTCTACCCTGTTATGGACCACTAGCGGGTAATTCTAGGTGGTGTGGTTTTCCTTAAATAACGATGATGAGTCAACTTGCATTCATAGATAACAACATATGACAAGTGTCCTCACTGCTCATTTGACAATATAGTTATGATAGATTTTTCCACTATGTGTAAAACAATATATATATATATATATATATATATATATATATATATATATATATATATATATGAATGAGAAAGAAAGAGTAACACTATATTTTAAAACGTTTAACGAAACATTAAAAACATACTAGACACATTTAGTTTGAAAATTTATAAATAACAATTTATTTGAAATTTAATAATAATATTTATTTACGCAAAACTTAATATAACAATTAATTACATAATTTATAAGTAAAAACTGATATTAATTTATTTAAAATAATAATTAATATTTGAAAATATAAATTAGTTAATTTATATAGATATTAATTTAGATCGATTTAAATTCAAGATCTACCAAGTGCTGTGAAGGATCAAATCTCTTGAGATGTAATTTTTTCTTCTAGTTTTGCACTCAAAAAAAGATTGTGTCTTGAGAGCTTTGATCCCTCTAGCCCCTTGGTAGATCCACGTTAAGATGGATCTATGATGGTTTACATACCATAATACTTAATGTTTTTTTTATTTTGAGAAAATTTAACTCACACAAAGACATTTTTAATTATGATACCAGTTTACTTCATTTGTATATCTGAAATGCTAATTATTTTTTATTATGATAAAATTCACTGCACACCTACACCAACTTAATTTTTTCAGGCAATATTTTATTTTCGTAAGTATTCCAATTTCATGCAACATTTTACAAGTAATAAGAGTTAACCTATAGTTAATCAGTTTCACATTTTGGAAAATAATCTTATATTATCTTTTACATTAGAGATAAAACCTAATTTAATATTGTCTATGGAAGGCCCATTTAGGAATCAAAGCAAAGTAAAATGGGGAATCAAGCGTTCCTAAGTTTTATAACCGGGTGAGTTTGTTGTCCCAAAGTGAAGGTACGTGAAATTTAGATACATTTGAAGAACAAACATACTTTAATTGAACCACATACTCTTTTTGTTTTATTGAATTTTGTTTAGGCTTAATTTCCTTTTGCGGTGGATAAAAAAGATTAATTGAACCGAAGTATTCAATATTATTCTTTTTTTTTCATTAATTAATATATGTGTGTGTGTGTGTAACATTACATAACAACATCTCCCTCCTATACTAGGTTGTAGAGCGCCTCTCCACACAATTATTTATACATCATAAATAAAATATATTTTATGTTTTGGTTTAATAATATAGGGACATCAAATTCAGCTCCTAGGAACAACTCAACTGGTGATGGTCGTGTTATGTAAATTATGAGATATGACGTTCAAATCCCATCTATTAACCTATGTTTGCAGAGTGGTAGACATAGGTAACTAGAGGTTACAATGATAGCTATTAGAATAAACCCCATGTCACGCGATTATGAAATCGACAACGACCTGTTATCAATTCCTCTAGATACCAAAAAAACAATATAAAAACATCAAATTCAACCCAAAACACCTAACGACATTGATATTTAATATGCAATTATATCAAGTTTGACTAAAAAAATATTACCATACAATATATATATATATATATATATATTGGAGTGTACTTTAGAATTATATATGTTATAATAATAATGGCTCATTATTTTTTTAATGTTGTAGATTTTAATTTTTTAAATATAATTTATTATATAAGTTTGATAGATTTAAAGTTTTTTTTTTAAATCGAAATGAGAATTTATATCATGAAAATCTACATCTAGAGTACAAAAGTTACATCAAGTATAATAAAGCATATTGTTGGTTTGTTTAAACAAAAACAAAAACAAAAAGCAATCTATGTCAAAACTATTGCTACTACATGTCAACTATGTATAATCACTATCCTAGGCCACCAAAAATAAAACACTTTCGAAAAGACTCCTAAAATCTGACATACTTTAAATTCCATGTGGCTCAAACATTATGAGAAGGAACCAAATCATCCTGAGCATAACTCATATCATAATCATGCATGGGGTCAATTGGTGGGTACAAGAGGTTGAGGAGAATTGTTTGGGACAATGACCAATGAGAATTCTCAACGCTTTTGTCCTATATTAGTCCGAATATCCTCCAATTTCTAGCAAATTGCATTTATCTCATCCTCCATTTTTTTATTATCAAAGTCTTATGTTCAATCAAAATTTCCTTTGAGGATGTTAAAATGGAGACCATCTTATTATAATTTAGTTGTAAAGTAAAAACCTCTTCATGCAATTTTTACAAATGGGTTTGTTGTGAGGCATCCATTACGTTCAATATCAAATGCTCCTTCTCAATTCTTATAGAATTTAGGTTGTATGAATTGCCACTGACCTCCAAAAAACTCATCTTGGCAACCACACTCAGTAAGACGCAAGCAACCTTTAGATTGCGAGATAAGTCTTTATAAAGCCAACAAAGGATTGAAAATTATCCTTTTTCAAATTTAGGTTATCCTCAATACAATCGAATAGAACATTCCACCTCTCCCAAAACATAAACAGGCAAACATAAACTATGTGAAATAAACAATCATTTAATTGAGCTCTAGTGATATCAAAACCTAATAAGTAAGCCTAAGTTAAACGAGAATTAAAGATTTTTTGCATAATGGTTGTTTAACTTATACCCTTTTATATGAAGCATTGAATCGTGCTCAAGAGAGAATAGAAAACCAAACTTGGGAATAACATCATTAAAACTAGAGATACAAAAGAAGGTCAAGAGTGAATCTAACTTTAGAGTGCCCAGGAACCTCAAAGACAAAATTGATTAGCTATATAGGCAAACCAAAACCAACTGAAATGATATTGAATAAGTGTTGAAGAAAGAACCCATTGAATTAGCCCATGGATGAGAGAATAAGCTATAATTCTATAGTAATCCATATTAATTGGAGGAAAAAACACAACACATCTGTATCGAGACCAATGATGTACTGATTTGAGAGATCCCCCCATATGCGAGGAATTATCTTCCATGCTCCACACAATCCTTAATGAATTGGGACATTTCAAATTGTAGAGGTACATTCTCCCACCATGCACGTTGTTGATCTATTAAAGCCTCCAAACAAGGGTCAGACAAAGTATTGGTGCACTAAAACTATTTTGTCTCATAATGTAGAGTGACCCAAATTAATATCCCACACCCTTCCATACTAGATCTATACAAAATCCTTATCATTTCGCAGGAATTAGGATTAGAGGTGGTGGAAAGGGTAGGCTCATGTCTTTCCACCATCCTCAACCAAACGTTAACTTAAACCTGACCTCATGGTTAACGTTGTGACCAGAGTGAGAAGGGAGTTGACATAAGCAAAGCCAAAGGTTCACACATACCTGCATTATCTCCCCACTACTTATGTACACTATATTCGTGAAGTTATCAAGGGTATGAAATAACCCTAGGCTAGAATGGAGTTTAAACATCACTCCTACATGCGTTATTGTCTTTACACTTTTTATGTTTCTCTTAACTTTGAAAAAAAAATAGACCTTTAGGGACCCTATTTTATAATGTTTCATATTGTATCCATCAAGGTAATGGGTAGAATGAACTTTACCCATTAACAAACATTTCACTAAGTTTCAAATAAACTCCCTGGTTAGCCATAAATTCTACCTCTTGATCATTAGTCCTTTAATAATAGAAGAATTTAGAAAATGTGAAACAAGGGACAATACCTTGGATCTTCTTTATGACATTCCTCAGCCTATTTTCTCGGGGAAGGTTATTGGTAAGAATATATTGAATGATGAGGTTTGAGTCTCCCAACACAACAAGGGAAGAAATATGCCTATCATTTGATATTAATAGACCTTCAAGTAATGCATATTCTTCTATTATAGTATTGGATAATGAACCAATACCCTGAGCAAAAACCAATTCTTTATTTTATCTTAGGCAAAAGATCACCCTCCTCCCACCCCACTCCTGCGACGCATGATAGATTTAAATAATTTTCACATATATTGTAAAGTGTATTTTGCTTGATGTAATTATAGTTGTAATACATTTAATTATAATTATGATACATGTGATAAATTTTATTCTTGATATAAAGTTTAGTAAGTTTTCTTTCTTTTTTTTTGAAGGAGAATTTTGTGAAAAAAATTGAAGGATGTTTTATCACATTTATGGATGGTATCCCTACTAAATTTGTTAATATAAAATAGTGCATCATATCTAAAGGCATTCAAATTGACACCTACCAACATAGAGCTAGCCAAATACCTAGCAATATTAGTAACAATTGGTTGAGCTAAATCATATAGTTTGAGGAGGCCTAATGGTTGAGAGTATGTGTTTCCTCCTTGGAGGTCATGGGTTCAAAACCAAAGGGGGCAATATTTTGTACATGTTGAATAATTAGTATTGACTTATTGTAATGAAGCTCGAAGAGTGGGCACCCCCTTAGCGTGGAAGCCTCATATGGAAGTGTCTCAAAACATCTTGGCCCTTGACACATCACAAGTTCCTTCTAGCACTAAATACACAAAATTTAAAATGGTTAAAAAATAGTTAATTGAGCTAAACCATTATATTAAAAAATGTAAGAGATGTTTTTGACCTTGTTAATGGGTCTAAACGATATTGCATCATATACTCAAAAGCTAAAACAATTTTATATCTTATCTCCCTTTATTAGCGAATGGAGGACCAGTCTAAACATGAATGAGTCCTTAAACGATCCATGTTTCATCTTTTCTAGATAAACATAAAAATTAATGTACTTAACTCAACTCTTATTTTCATAGATAACCTTAAAATTTTTAGTAAAATTAATACCAAGGCCTTAAAAAGCTTTCCCACATGAACATTTAACAAAAAAAAGCATCTCTTTTTTTTTTTAATCTAGAGGAATTGGTAACTACCTAAGATTATCTTAAAGAGACTTGGCTTCAAATTCAATTAGCCACCACTATAACCCTTAGGTTACTATCAATATACCACAAAGCACCACCTGGCAAATAACGTATGAAGATACCTACACTTATAACCTAAGCACAACATATTAAAATTATATATAACGTTTCTCCATAATGGAGGGCTCGAAAGATGCAAACCTAGCCACTTTGCCCTTTGGTTCGTGTTGTCGCCTCTATCCTCCTTGGTTTGCCTTGCTGGAATCATTCTCTTCCTCTCTGCTGGCGCGTTTGGCGTGTGTGTGGGGCTCGTTCTCGTGGGTTCATGGTGGCTCTATGTTGAGTTTTGGGTGTCTCTGCTGATGTTGTTGCCTATTTCGGGTGTTGGATTAGTTATGGTATTTGTGCTCTATTGCCTAGGTTATATGCCATTGTCTCGCCTTCACCTGTTGCTAACTATTGTTGCAGTCGACTGGTCGAGGTTTGTTGTAGGTGAGCGTTGGTGTTTTTTTTTTTACTGTTGTTTCTTTTTGTTTTGTTGTTTTTGCCCCTTGTTATGGGTTGGACATATGCTTGATTGTTGGTCGTCAAAGGGTTTCGTCCTGGTATATTTTGTAATCAAAGGTTTTGTTTGTGAGCTTGTTGAGCCCTGTTTTGTATTTCTTTGGATGATTTTTTGTCCGTCATATTCTCTAAGGGTTTTCGATTTTTTTTCTGTTGATTTGGGTTCTAGGGTTTTCACAATGCATGGTTTTTTTAGGACCCCTGGGGTCATTGATGTATCACGTCAAATTCCTTTATTGTGGACACTGGTTTCTTTAAGCCATGTGCTTGGTTTTACTCTCGCCCTGAGTCATATTTCTCAAATACATTCAATATATACAAAATGTAATTTTATTTTATTTTTAAATGAATAAAATTACAGATATTTTTTTCCAAAAAAATATATATAAATATTCCTCCCATCATCTTATCAAACCACTTCAGCCCATAAAACTTTACTCTTATAAATCACATGCTCATTAAAAACAATTAACTAAACACTTTTATTTTTTAATAAACATTTATTATCCCTAATTATAAAATTACATAGTAATATGAACAATAATTCAAAGTAATCATGTGCATTCATATTTTTGCTAAGATTATGGTTCAAAGCTAAATATTCCTTTTAACCCACTTTTAATATCAAGAAAGAAAGTTGAACCCGGCTCTTCTTCCAAAACCAATACTTTAAAATGATATCCTTTGAATTTTGAGAATTGTTTCCATCTTATGTTTGACCAAACTTAGGATTTTGACCACCGTGAGGAATATTTATAAAGAAAAACGATGTAAAGATAGTCATAGCATCGCCTTTATGTGCAATAAATAATCATGACTCCATTAGAGAATGTGCCAATGGGGGCTACATCGTTACATGCCACTAAATGATGCTCATTTGTCTTCCAATAATTAATCATGAGAAATTGCAATAATTATTATTCATATTTCATTTTATTAAGATTGTATTTTATAGTTTTAATATGGGTAGTTTAAGTTACCTTCCTCACGAATATGGAAAGAATTAATCACTATGAAACATAATGATAAAATTTCTAGTTTATTCATCAAATAAATGTGAAAGAAACTATTTTTTTTTTTTAAATAATAATGATGTAAAAATAAATGTCTCTAAAGAGTGAGTATAATTTATTTATTTTTATTTCATGGGTTGTAGTATAGTGTTCAAAATAAAGTAGGTGGTATTTTCATTTGTTTTAGTTTATTGAGGCATTAAATTTGTTTGAAAAATAATGGAAAGTTTGTTACAATTTTGATAAAGTTTGGTAAAAAAAAATTTAGGCCCAGGTTACAACTGTCAAGATTCAAGATTTTGACTATCTCATGGTTTTTTATGGTGGTGAATTCATTTCCACCATCAAAAACATGATTCAAACACTTTACTGTCAATTTTTTTGAAAAAGAAAAATGTATGTTTCTTGGTAGTCCGAACAAATTTGATGCATCGGTAGACAACACCTTTTTATTTAGGTTCAACTTCTAATAAGCATAAAATTTTAAAGAGTAGGCTATAGTGCGACTTTTCAGAGATTCTGGTCATCTGAAAAGCGCACTTTTCCGGCACTGCGTCCACCTCGTCAGAAGTCCGCTGACATTGTCGGAACCCCTCTCTGTTACCATCTGTCACTTGCCTCGTTATTGTTCCGCCTGCATGCATTAACTCGTTGATGCTCCTAATTGTCGCTTGTCATTAACTCGCCAACTTCATTCCGCGCTCAATTTGAATTTGATTCCCTGCATGTCGCACTCAGTTCTGAATCCACTGGAATCCCCTGCAGCACGTTGCTTGGCCATAGCACACCCCTGCATCCCTGCTTGCCCAGAGCATCGACACAGGCGGAGATCGACTGAGTGCAGAGCTAGGTATTACACCCCCTCTTGATGCATGGATTACTGATTTGGTTTCTAGAGTTCTGATTGGCCATGACTCTCACATACCCTTCGTTATCTAAAGGACAGTTGGGGAGCCGACTCCATGTCTTTTCACTTAGGTTGTAAAATACCACCTCCATCTACATCCATTGAGGATAAAGCAGGTGCGATCCCCAACTCCTATGCAGCTCATAAATGGGAAATCCATAGAGCTGTGAATATAGAGTATTATACAATGTCCTGTTAACATCCTCACACAAGGATGGAGGCATTTTGGCGACCTCTTTCCAGCAAAAAAAATGCCACAAAATACATAAAAACTACAAGGGCGCAGGCTGTCCCGACGACTCTGCTATGCCACATTCTATAATAAACTTTCTCTTGAAAACAAGACTACAATTTTTCCTGTGAAATTTATGGGTTGAAGAATAATTGTCCCTTGGAATTCCTTGATAGTAGAATTTTCCCAAGCTGTTGGTAGCCACCTGCATGTTTGATTTTGTGAACTGTACTTACATTTTTATTGATGTATATTAACGTACAATTTTTGAAATAGAAAGTTGAAATGTGCCTAGTAAAAACAATTCAAATGGGGATGATTGAAGATAATGGATGGTTGCAAGCAAAAACACATCGAGCCTGAGTCAAAATCATGCCAGTAGATGTGATTTTATCTGTAAAAGGGTAGGTAGCTTGTGCCAATGGCTTCGAACTAGACGTGTTGCATTAATCATAGCCTCGATGGAGGCATTCTAGCGACCTCTTTCCAGTAGGAGGATGAAGAAAGAAAAAAAAATGCCACAAAATACATAAAAACTACAAGGTATGAAACCTTTGAATGTAACAAACAGGTGGCTCCAATGTCCACCTAGACATCCTTACTAAATTTATTTAAACAACATGAACCTGAAAATAGTAGTGGATCTTAAGGAGATATCATCCCACTCCAGTGTGTACATGAAACTCCAAAAGTCGAGCATAGTGGTATTAATCTCTGCCACAAAAAGTTGGAAGGATAAGATAAAGTCTAACATAGGTTGGTTCCTCACATAAGTATCAATAAGAATGAGGATTGAAGAAAGCATCAATAAGTATACATGTATGTACACTGCATAATATAAGGTCAAGGAAAGGTTGATCTTTGCCTTTGGCCTCCATTCTGACCTTGCCCTCCGAATTTCTGATCTGTCATCTTGCAATCAAAGCAAGTGTGCAAACTGCAATGTTTTTGAAGGTACATTTCTCTGTGAAAATGAAACGCATAGAGGGAAGGCAAGACACCAAAATCGGATCTTTTAAGGAGGAATTTTACTTTTGCAATTAGCTTTATTCATAATATCTCTTCAAATATTAGTATAGAGGAAATCCAACGCTCTTAGCAATATGAAACAACCATGTTGTTGTCCCCTGTTGAAAATTGTTCATTCTCCTCCCATTTATTTCATTTCAGATTTCACCAGGCATGCCAAGATCCAAGCATATCAGATTGTTGGACAAGTAGGTCCCCCTGTTTTCATGGGAGAATTTACATTGTTGGGTCTGGCTATAACTTCCTCTCCTGAAGTTATTTTTGGGTGTGTAATCTCAAATCCCATTCAAGTTCTCGGACAAATTGGTGGTATTGTGTCGATTTCATTATCCATTTTTGGGGTTGCCCTAGCAACATTGACAACAAATATAGCAACCAATGTAGTGGCACCTACAAACGCGTTGGTGAACCTCAGTCCTTCTTGGTTTACTTTCAAACAGGGCACTTTACTGACAGCTATTCTGGGAATTGTTTCCAAAGGAGTGAAACAATGATAGTTGAAATTCCACAAATTCAAGTAAAAACAAAGAAAAATATCTTTAAGCAGGAAAATTAGGTGGCCTTTATGTTGGAGGAGAGAGAGAGAAATAAGTTTGCGAAGTGTAAAAGATCCTATGTTCACCTATAACACATGGGTTCAGAAACAAGAAGAACAAAAAATAATGCTTGAACTGTGAAAATAAGTTGTGTAGGGTAGTCCCCACAATCTGAAAATATATTTTTTAGAAATGACAAAGAATAAGGCATTCCATTGATGAATCTTGTAATGAAATTGCCAAGTCCTAACAAAATATGAATGAAAGAACCATTGAAACATGAAAAAAATTGATCCAAGTATAAACTCGCTAGAGTTTTAGATCAATTTGTCTGGTTATTGATAAAAAAAAAAGTCATTATATGAACCCAAGAAGAATGATTTAGCAAGTTAATGGTGTTGATGGTCCTCCATAGAGCACGTATAGATAATATTTGAAATGACAATGAATAAGTCATTCCATTGATGAAAAAATATATATATAGGTGGATGTTATCCATATTTGCATATTTATAATGCAAAGCCCCAACAACCCCAACAATATTTCATGAAGCGAGCCTTTACACTGGGGAGAGAGAGAGGAATCAATTTGTGAAGTGCAAAAGATCATGTGTTCACCTATAACACATAGGTTCAGAAGTCCCTCACAAGAAGAACATAAAATGATGCTTGAACTGTGAAAATAAATTGCGCAGTTTTTTCTTCTTCTAAATATGTCTAAATCTATTGATATAACAAAATGGTACAAGGAGGCACCGGCCTATGCATTTCAGATATCAAAATAAGCTTTGTTTAACAACCTATATCTAAAAGTGACTGCCCGCAATGGGGAAACCAGTCCAAAATTGAAATGTTTGCTACCCACGTAGGGGTTACAGCCTGGAACAGTTTATCAGACTTCACATTAAAATTTAACAACAATTGCATACAGTAATCAACAAAATAGACCGTTGACAACATTTTCACAAAGGAAACGACAAAATGGACCACTGATATGGGAATCCGTGAGCTCATGACCTGGCAGGAGGGTAAGCTTGGAATGGCTATGTGTCGTTGGAGTGAGGAGGTTCTTCGACGATCAGACATCTATATTCTTCCATCTCATCCTCCGCAACCTATTGAACTCTCGACGCTTCCTCCATCGTCTTGGATTGGGTTGAGGTATTACCTCCATGATCTGCGCCTTTGCGTTCTGGAGCGTCCTCTTGAGTTCTGCGTTCCCCTGAGCTGACGCCAGGGGCTTTCCTTTTGCCTGCAACTGTCTTCTTTGGGATATGGCTAGCTGGGGCATACGTGCTTTGAGGTATTTCTTTGAATGCTACAGAAATTGTGGCAATTATGCACGACCTGTCCAGAGTACACCGAAACTGAAATTGGGTTGAATGGCTGGGAGGTTGAGGAGCCTCTGCATCACGCCCCGGACTTGCCGTTTGCACGTGTCCTCGTCCGCTGCGGGTGGCAGGATATCGTCTTGTGAAGTGAGTTGGAGAAGAGGGGGAAGAAGCGACAGAGGGGGTAGATTTCGAGCGGGACTAGGATGGAGGCCGAATTACTCTACCTCTGCTGCCACCCCTCCGGCAGTGCATTCGATGGCGCAACCAAGGCATGCTAAACTGGCTTGAATGGGATAAACTGGGACAAGGAAGGGCGGTGACAGGGGTGGAATTGCTGGAGGGGGCCGAAGGAGCAGAGGTATTCAGATCCATGCCAAGGTGAAGGTCCGAAGTATCAGAGCGTAGGCTATGAAGGAGATTGAGCGAGAAATGGGCAGTCTCGTCCAAATTAGACTGGCCTCTTCTCCCTGATGTCGTGTGCAGGCTCGACTCTACGGTATCAAGGAGACAGATAAGATACAGAGGAGAACGAGTATGGGGTAAGAAATCTGAGAGCGTCATCTTAATCAACAAAGCAAGTCTACCTCGTCCCGCGCACTGCAATAAATCTTCATAAATGCCTGTGGTAGAGTTCTAGAGGGAAGCGTGGCCGAACAGTTGGCTTCGCCACTTGCCAACCCTTTTTTGTTGTGTTATCACAACGCATTTATTCACCCGCATCCGGGGGTTCTACCTCATGCTGCACCAGGTCAGTGCATTCCTGTAGATGAGAGCTATCATTTATAATATCAAACAAGCTGATATTTAAGACTCGATCACTATCCACTCCTAGATTTGCTAGGAGATCCACCACTTTGTTGGTTTCCCTTTTGACATGATGGAAGGTGATAGCTCTGTTAATTAGGAGCCAGTGTTCGATGATCTCCAATCTAGCTGCTAATCTCCAGCTGTCAACTACTTTGTAAGCAGGAGTGCCTTGGAGGATTCGATTGGCCATGTTGATAAGGATTTGAGAATCTCCTTCTATTACTATAGGAAAAAAACCATGTTGCTGAGCTAAAAAAAGTCCTTGCCATAATCCTTCTAGTTCAGTTGAATTATTCGTATCCCAGCCTATCGATCCAAAGAAGAGCTTGAGAGGCCTACCTCTATGATCTCTGAAGATGCCACCGTATCCAGCCTTGCCTGGGTTGCCTTTGGATGCTCTGTCAAAATTTAATTGTATCATTCCTTGGGGAGGAGGCTGCCATTTACTTGATGTGCTGGGAATCTGAGAGAGCTTTCTGGGGAGCTCAAGAGTCTGGGTAAGTCGAAGTTGCCAGTTCTCCCAAATGTTCTTTTCTTGAGGAAGGGTAGGCAAGTCCTCTTCATGCCAAATTCAAAGTGCCATCGTTTCCTGCAGAGTGTTACATAGATTACTCCATATGATCTCAAGAGGGGTGCTTTGGTTTTTGAAAATGCGTTTGTTTCTTTCCTTCCATAAAGTCCAAATGAGAAGGCCGGGGACAATTTTCCATAGAAAGTTTAGTAATCTGCTTTTGTAAGGATCAATTCTCCAGTTCCGGATGGTTTTGGTGATATCCCCTGTTTCTCTGCCGCTTCTTTGACATCTAAATTCTGTTTTCTCCCAGATTTTATTAGCTAGGTAGCATGTGTCCATAAGATGATGTATTGTCTCTTCCTATTGGTTGCAATTAGGGCATCTTGAGGGTCCGTGGAAGTTTTTTTCCTTAGGTTGTCCCAAGTGAGTATCCTTTTTGACATAACAGCCAGAGAAAAGTAGAGATCTTGGGCCAAATACCAGGAGACCAGATTTTGTCCCAAATGGGATCTTTCAAGTCCTGAGTTCGAGTCATGAGGTTGTATGCCTCCTTAGTAGTGAAAATTCCCCATGGGGTATATCCCCATCTTAGTATATCCTTCTTGTCTGAGAATCGTATTTTCTTGTTAATGAGTTATATGTTAATCTCATTGTGGAGTTGCTCTGTGCCTTGTTTTATAATTTGTTCTACAGTTATCCATTGTCTGTATCCCTGATTAATAACTGGGGTCCAGTGCTGATTTACTTTTTCCTGCTGTTGTGTTGCCCAATCAACTGTATGTGGAGGATTGTACATATTGTTGAGCCGTGGTTTTTGTTGCCAGGAGTCAACCCAGAAGTAGGGTTGCTACCATCTCTGACTTCCCAAAAACTATGTTTTTGTATCAGGGCGCTCTGCTGTCTTGCTGCATTCCAGATCAATGAGCCCTTTTCATTGGTTATAAGTCTGATTAAATCTTTTAGCGATCTGTTATTTACATATTTGGCTGATCCGGATTTAAACAGGAACGCAACAAATTACAGAGATAACCATATACACAAAGATGCAGTGGAAATAATACTTCATTTCATTAATGGAAAATACTGAAATATGCTTACAGACAGAAATGGAAATAAACTAGCTAGGGCGATGGTAGCTTATCTCTGAGAAGAGATGTGATGGCTACATGCCTCTGAACTGTGTTACAATGAGGCTCGAAGGCCTATTTATTGTTGAGAAACAATGGAGAAACCCTTAACATTCCAAAACCTAACCCTAGGAGATGAAACGCCAAACTGTGGGCCCCGTTTGGGGGTAAGTTGGTACATCAACTTCCCAGGGTCGTAACTTTGGCATATGATCTCTGTTTGACGTGTACAATAGCTCATTAGAAAGATCCATCCGAGCACTATCATTGTTGGAACGGGCAACACAGTCCATTCCATGGACTCGTGTTGCCCCCGGATTCCCCAAAAAACGTCGTTTAGGGCCTCAAAACGGCTCCGGAAGTTCAGGACCCGAAAAACTGCTAAAAATAGTAAGTTGTGCTACAATTAAGGAAACTGAAAATGCTGAGAAAGACAATGGTGGGGGTCCAGGTGGACTTGGCAGGTGGCCACCAATATCCACCTGGATCATTCCTCCCCCCTTAGGAAGCAATGGTCCCCATTGCGTTGAGCTCCTCCATGAGATGAGGAAACTTCTGCTGAACTTGTTCCCTGGTGAGCCACTTGCCCTGCTGAAGGAGTTGGCCCGCTTTGACAACTCGATACAGTTGGATATTCTGTTGGCGAGTGTTCTTGATCTGTGTGTCCATGATCCGATCAGTTGCAGCTTGTTCCATGCAATCTGGATTTAATTCTGTGGGTTTGAGCTGTTCTGCAATGTCGGATGTGTCTAGCAATGGTGGAAAGTATGGCCGAAGGCGGTCCACATTGAATACTGGGTGCAGGCCAAGGAATGGGGGAATGCTGAGCTCAAATGCATTGTCTCCCATAGCCTTAGTAATGGTGTAAGGACCATATCGGAGTGGTCTCAATTTCCGATAGGCTCCAGTAAGGCGTTCCTTTTGCAAATGCAACCAGACTTTGTCGCCCACCTGAAACTTGTGTGGCACCCGATGTTGATCATGTCGCTGCTTGTACTTGGCATTTGATTTCTCAAGAATGTCATGGACCTGCCGGCAAATATGTTGGATGCACTCAATGAAGCTGGTGGCCTTATCTGTTTCGGACTGGACATGAGCTGAATTCATGTGAGTAGCTGCAAGTGGCATGGCCACATCAATGGGGCATAGTGGCTGGAATCCCAAACCCACCTGAAAAGGGCTATGGCCAGTGGAGCTGTGAAGAGCTCGGTTGTAGCTGTGCTGAACGTAGGGGAGGCTCTCGTCCCATGTGCGTGGATGCTTTGAGTTATACATGCGCAGAATGTGCACAATCATCCTATTGACAACCTCTGTCTGGCCATCAGTTTGAGGATGGAAGGCTGTGGACTTCGTGAGTTTGGTGTCCAGCATTGACCAGAGACTGGACCAAAAGGTGCTGAGAAATCGACTGTCCCGATCTGAGATGATAGACTGTGGGATCCCAAAGTGCACCCACACTCGTTCAAAGAAGAGTTTAGCAGTGGCTTCTCCTGTGATATTCTTCTTGCAGACCATCATAATGGCCATCTTTGAGAACATGTCGACGACCACAAAAACACAGTCATTTCCATGCTTAGTGGAAGGAAGGCCTGACATGTAATCCAGGGAGATGGATTCCCAAGGTCGACTAGGGGTAGGCAACGGGGTATAGAGGCCTTGCTTCTTAATGGTCGGTTTGGCAATGGCACAGGCAGTACATGATCGGATGTACTTCCCAACATCCTGTCGAAGATTCGGCCAATAGAAATAGTTTTGCAGTACTGCCACTGTTTTCTCGACCCCGAAATGCCCAGCAGCCCGACTGTAGTGTGCTTCCCAAATCATCTTGGCACGCTCGCTTGAAGGAACACAAAGGTGACCGAGGTGGCATAATAGGGCATCTTGGAGGTGAAAATCTGCAACCTGCCGACCCTCCAAGAGTATCTGGTATGTGTGGCCAAATTCTGGGTCGCTTTTGTAGAGAAGTGGCCAATCAGAAGTCTCGTGCCCGCAAGAGTTGAGCACGGTGGTTAGCGCCATGATCGGTGGTCGACTGAGGCAATCTGCAACATTATTGGTGCTGCCCTTTTTATACTTGATATTCAAGTGAAACTGTTGCAGGTATGTAGACCACTTCTGATGGCGATCATTCTGCAATTTCCCTTGGGTCTGTATGAACTGCAGAGGTCGGTGGTCTGTGTGGATGACCGTTTCCTTCCCCAAAATGTAATGCTTCCATTGTCGGCAGGCCTGTACAATGGAATACATCTCTTTATCATAAGTGGGGTACTTCCGGACTGTGTCTGAAAGTGTTTCACTGTGATATGCCACTGGATGTCCATGTTGAGTAAGGACTGCCCCAATAGCATAGTCAGAGGCATCTGTCTCGACCTCAAATGGTTGTTGTAAATCTGGTAACACGAGCACTGGTGCCGTGCAGAGGCGATCCTTCAACTCCCTGAATGCCTTCTGTTGAGATTCAGACCAAAAGAATTTTGCTTTCACCCCGCCCTTGGTGACTTGACTCAAGGGCCAAGAAATATGAGAAAATACCAACACAAACCTGCGGTAGAAGTTGGCAAGACCTAGAAAGCTGCGGAGCTCTGTTAGAGTGGTTGGAGAGGGCCAATCCCGAATGACTTGGACCTTGGCTGGATCGACATGCACCCCCTGTTCATCAATGATGTATCCCAGATACTGAACCTCGGTCATGCCAAAAGTGCATTTCTCCAAATTGGCACATAGCTTGTGTTGCCGCAGTGTTTGGAGAACCTGTCGGATGTGGTGGAGGTGCTCTTCCCAACTCTGGCTGAAGATCAGAATGTCATCCAAGTATACTACTACAAAGGAGTTGGTGAATGGCCGCAAGATGTCATCCATTAGCCTCATAAAGGTTGCAGGAGCATTCGTCAATCCGAAAGGCATGACCAACCATTCGAAGAGGCCCTCCTTGGATTTGAAGGTAGTCTTCCACACATCTGAGGGTTCAATTGGTACCTGGTGATATCCTGACTTCAGATCGATCTTGCTGAAATATTTCGCCCCCTTTAGTTGTCTAGGAGGTCATCAATCCGCGGGATCGGGTACCTATTACGGACAGTGATCTTGTTCAGCGCCCGATAGTCAATACAGAGTCTCCACGTCCCATCCTTCTTCTGTACCAACACTATCGGGCTCCCACAGGGCAAAGAACTCGGACGGATGTGACCTTTCTGCAGGAGCTCCTGAATTTGCCTCTTGATTTCATTATTCTCCAGAACGGAGCGCCGATAAATTGGTCCATTGGGTAGCGGCGCACCTGGGGTCAGATCGATGGAGTGCTTGACTTGACAGTGCAGAGGAACCCTTGCCGGGGAGGTGAAGATGTCTTCGTACTCCCCACAATCTTGTCCATCTGGAGCTGCCGTGCAGAGGGACCCCGTTTGGAGGCCGCGGCCACTGTCTTCTTCTTCCCTTGAGGGTGTATCATTAGGAAAACAAATTTCCTGGTTTTGGAAATGATCTTACTGCATTGTTTTGCAGTAATCAAAGAGATGGCGGCAGGTGGTGCTACCTCTGGTATCCTGAACAACTTATTTCCCAATGTAATAATAACAGCATGTGGCCTTGATTCATACACAGCATGTCGCTTCCACAAGTATGGTTGTCCTAGTAATACGTCACAAACTTCAAGGGGAGCAATGTCACACAATACCTCATCCGTGAAGGGCTTGATGCTGTATGGAAGGCGACACTGCTGGCTCACGCGAAGATCTCGCCCTTGGTGAAGCCACCCAATGGTGTATGGTTGTGGATGTGCTGTGGTCGGTAAGCCCAACCGCTTCACGACCTCTGCCGAAATGAGGTTCTTTTGACTCCCGCTATCAACAATGAACTGTATCGGGGAGCCCTTTACCCACATCTGGGAGTGGAAGAGACGCTCCTCCTCCTCTGGATCTTCGGGTTCATTTTTCTGGATCTTTGCGGTAGCAACAGTGGCACTGGGATCCGCATCAATGATCTGCTTCCCTTTTTCATACCCCTTATCGGGTTCTGACTCAGAGTCGGAACATGCATCTGATTCTGAAACCTTTAGCTCAGCCACCAGTGACTGCTTGGCCCGACACTCACTTGTGTTGTGAGTGGAGCTCTTATGGAACTCGCACCATTTTCCAGTGTCCTTTCTCGGCTTTGCGGCGTTGCTCTTTGCTTGCAGCTTCGGCTGGTTGTCTTGGGCTGTCCCGCCTTGGCTTTGTCCTTTGTTCTGTGGTTTAGGGGCACCTTTCCCCTGCTTTGGATTCACAGATCCAAAGTCTCGCTTCTTTTGTTTAAACTTCTGCTCGACCTTGACGGCATACCGGTATGCTGCGCTGAGCGAGGGGATGTTTAGGAACTGTATTTCTTCCTGGATGTACTTGTGCAGGCAGCCATGGTATTTGAGTATCAAATATTGCTCCAAATCCTTGATACCCAACTTTGTGCGAAGGGTATGGAAAAGATTGGTGAACTCCGACACGTCTTGGTCCCTTCCCTGCCGCAGCGTGGTCCACTTTATGTATTCATCCTCATAGCTTCCGACAGGGTAGTACTGCTCCTTGATGGCATCCCGGAACGAATCCCAGGTGGGTGCGGCTGAAAATAGTGAGCCAGTACTTTCATCCTTCTGCTCGCAGTAGGTTTCCCACCAGTCCTTGACGTGGGGGGCTGCTTTGAGAAGAGCAAAAACAATCTTTTCCCGACTCGAAAATTCATGAACAGAAAAATAACCCTCTAGCAGATTTAACCATTTATCTACGGCATCGGTGTCTATCTGACCCTCGAATATGGGGATTTCAAAATTAACTTGTACCTTAAAGGGTGTGGTGTTTCCAGAGGAGTGCTGGAAGCCGATGCGCCGCTTCTGGGTAGCCGCTGAAGGATCTGCGCAAAGCTGTCCATCATCGCGTTCCGTTGTCGCTCGAGCGCTTCTTCGAGCAAAATTTTGATGGGATCTCCTGCCCCCTCGTCTTTCTTCTCGTCCGCCATGGGAGGCCGTCGGGATTTGCGAGGCTGGTCTTGCAAAGGTTCAACCAGTTCAAGCCCTAACTCCTTATATCCCGACCTTGTTGGGGACATGCAAAGAAAAACAGAGAAAAAGCAGACCGCTCTAATACCACTGATCCAGATTTAAACAGGAACGCAACAAATTACAGAGATAACCATATACACAAAGATGCAGCGGAAATAATACTTCATTTCATTAATGGAAAATACTGAAATATGCTTACAGACAGAAATGGAAATAAACTAGCTAGGGCAATGGTAGCTTATCTCTGAGAAGAGATGTGATGACTACATGCCTCTGAACTGTGTTACAATGAGGCTCGAAGGCCTATTTATTGTTGAGAAACAATGGAGAAACCCTTAACATTCCAAAACCTAACCCTAGGAGATGAAACGCCAAACTGTGGGCCCCGTTTGGGGGTAAGTTGGTACATCAACTTCCCGGGGTCGTAACTTTGGCATATGATCTCCGTTTGACGCGTACAATAGCTCATTAGAAAGATCTATCCGAGCACTATCATTGTTGGAACGGGCAACACCAGTCCATTCCATGGACTCGTGTTGCCCCCAGATTCCCCAAAAAACGTCGTTTAGGGCCTCAAAACGGCTCCGGAAGTTCAGGACCCGAAAAACTGCTAAAAATAGTAAGTTGTGCTACAATTAAGGAAACTGAAAATGCTGAGAAAGACAATGGTGGGGGTCCAGGTGGACTTGGCAGGTGGCCACCAATATCCACCTGGATCATTGGCAATCCAAAGAATGGCCCATGGTGTGTTCGAAGCTGAGAGCCATTTCCACCATATCTTTGCTCCCATAACTACATTGTTGTGGTGAGGATCTCGGAGTCCCACTCCTCCATTTGTTTTGGGAAGGCAAACTGTGTTCCACTTGACCAATGCCCATTTTCTATTTTGGCCTGTGGATCCCCATAGAAAGTTTCTCTGTAGATTTTTTATTCTCTTAAGTACCCATTTTGGTGCGGCCAAAACTGAGAAAAGATATAGAGGCATCGATTGTAGAACAACTTTAACCAACACCAACCTACTAGCCATATTAAGGGCTCTAAAGGTCCAAGAGGCTAGACGGGCTTCAAGTTTTTCAAGGAGTAAAAGCCAAGAGGTATGTTTGAGCGCTGAATTAGTTAAAGGGGCTCCAAGATATTTGGAGGGAAGAGAGGCTTTAGAGAATCCTAGAATGTGAATTATGGAGGATTGAGTGATGGGGGGAGTGTGAAAAAAGAAGATTTGGGATTTTGAAGTATTGATGCTAGCTCCTGAGGCTTCCGAAAAATCATCAAGAATGGCTTTAAACTTTAATGCTTCCTGAACAGATGGATGCCCAAACAACATGTTGTCATCCACAAATTGTTGATGCGTGATGGCTGGGGAATTATGAAGAGAAATGCCTCTGAGCTGCTAAGTTTGAAGGGCAGTCTTTATTGCTCGTCCTAATCCTTCAGCCATTAGCACAAAAAGAAAGGGAGAGAGGGGATCTCCCTGGCGAATACCTCTGGATGGATGGAAAGGCTGAGAGGGGATACCATTTACCAAAATGGAGAAGAAAGTAGAAGAGACAAGATTCATAACCCATCTAACCCAGGGAGACGAAAAACCAAACGCAATAAGTATTTTTTGGATGTAAACCCAACTTAACTTGTCAAATGCTTTAGAGAGATCAATTTTGAGAAGCATACCTGCTTTTTTGTTATGCTTTAAAGAATGAATGATCTCATGGGTGAGAATGATGCCGTCTATGATATGCCTGCCTTCAACATAACCCGATTGTTCTGGCGAAATTAGCAATGGAAGCAGTGGTTTCAAATGGGAAGCAATGACTTTGGAGATGATTTTATAGATAACATTGCACAACGCTATTGGCCTAAACTTATCCGGTGATGTTGGCTTCTCTTCTTTAGGGATGAGAGTAATAAAAGTGGCATTTAGAGAAGGAAGAAACCAATGGAGAGTTCTTGATTCTTCCACAACCTTCCATATGTCCATTTGAATGAGTTCCCAAAAGTTATGAAAGAAGTTGGAGGTAAAACCATCTGGGCCTGGAGCTTTCCCCTCTTTGAGTTGTTTCATTGCTGATTCAACTTCCTGTAGAGTTACCGGACAAAGGAGTAGTTGATTATGTTCATTTGTTATGATTTTTGGGATATGCTGGAGAATCCTCTCTATAGCTGGTTGTCGATTGATATGCGGTTCCTAATGAACTTGTTTGAAATGCTGGAGGAGCTCTCTTTCGATATCCTCATGTGCTTCCAATTTTTCTCCCTGCAGATTCTGTATTTGAGTGATGTTGTTGTGTATTCTTCTCTGTATGGTGGTGCGGTGAAAGAATTTCGTATTCCGTTCTCCTTCTTTTAGCCATCTTATTCTGGATTTCTACCTCCAAAGAATCTCCTCTTGCTTTGTTCTTTCGTCCAGTTGATTCTGAAGGCTTTGTTCCTTTTTTGCCAGTGCTTCTGTCCTTCCTTCATTGATTATTTTTTGCTGAAGTTCCATCATTTCGTGGGCCAGAGCTTTTTGGGCTTGAAATATATTCCCAAATGTCATTTGATTCCATTTCTTGATATGCATTTTGAGATTTTTGAGTCGTTGCTGAAGTTGATACATTTGTGATCCTGCAGGAGGGATGAAGCTTTTCCATATTGAGTGGACCAGGTTGTTAAATTCTGGGTGAGTGTGCCAAAAGCTTCATACTGGAAGGGTCTTCTTGTGGAGTTGCCAGGCCTTTGCCATTGTAGAGATATGGGCCAGTGATCTGACCCAGAAAGAGGCAAGATTGAGGCAGAGAAGTCTCCTCCTAAATGGATGGCATTGTCAGATAGCAAAAATCTATCCAATCGTGAGGCGATTTGTTGTGAGCCTGATCTTTTATTGTTCTAGGTGTGCATGCCATTATTAAAGGGCATATCAATGAGCCAATTGTTTTGTATGTACTCTTTAAAGTGATTACTTTCCATGTCTAGTTTGACTCGGCCGCCATTCTTCTCCTCAAGCTTAGTAATCATATTAAAGTCACCACCTATAATCCAAAGAGGATGGACTCTGGTGGAATTGAGAGCAGCTAATGTGTTTAGTAATGCCAATTTATTTGTGGCTTCCTGAGGAAAATATACATTTGAGAGATGGCCATGCACATTGGTCCCTATAATATGAAAAGTGGCTTGAATAAGATTATGATTGGCATGGAAATCAGTGAGCAAAATAGCCTGTGTGTTCCATGCTATTGCCAATCCTCCTGAAGCCCCCGAGGCATCAACTGCTACTAAATGGCTCCCTAGCTAGGCTTTTGAGAGAATGGTACCAAGTGTACTACTGCTACATTTTGTTTCTTACATGAAGAAAATCTGTGGTTTCTCCTGTTGTATCATGTTTTTTATCATTCTGTACTTCACAGGGTTGTTTAACCCTCTTAAATTCCATGAAATGAGCTTCATGATTCAATATTGGGTTTTAGCCAGTAGTACTTTGTTAGCTTGGAATATCTTCCTGATTCCACCAACATTTCCCCTATGATGATGGTTCTTTACAAATCTGTCTTTCTTCCTCGTTTCTTAGTATCTTTGAGAAGGTTTTTCCCATCCCATTGACTCCTCGGTTATATCCCTAATGTTCGTTGTTGATGTGCTCTTGAAAGGATTACCTCCAAATTCTCTAACTGTCTATTCGAGATTTTTTCAAATTCTTTCTTCCTACATGCTTGCTCAAGGCTAAATATATCTAGATCCCCAATGTCAATACTCTCTGGTTCCTCTTCCATATGTTCGGGTTCATTGTTTTCCGCTACTAAGTCATTTGTGTGGATTGATTCTTGGATTAAGTTTTCAATTTCCATTCCATTCGGTCGCCATTCAGTTTCCTTGTTGGGACTAGATATTGGGCTTGCCAAGTTTATGGGTGACTTCATGCTTTTCCTGATGTCTGAGGTGTGGATTATCAAAGGAGACTTGGGTATATCTTCAGCTTGGATAGGAGATTCAGAGTCATCCAATGTTGGATGAGCGAGGATATCAAAGTTGTTGCTAGTTGATGGATTAGATGTGTTGGCTGCGGGATTTCTGAGGCTTGAGGTGGGTTTTTTGTGGTGCTTTTTTCAGGAATTTACTTTGGTGAACCCTTCCGAGTCTGGTTTTTCTGAGGAGTTGTTGGCTTTGGTGGTAGCATTGAGGGGGCAATCACGGAAAAGATGTCCATGGGCATGACATTTCCTGCATCTGAATGGAACATGTTCATAATCTATGGGCTGAATCCATTCAAAATCATCATGGTAGAGACTTACTGAATCCGGAAGTGCTTTGTTTAGATGCATGTAGACACAAATGCGAGCATATGAGGTATACCTTCTGAGTTTCGTTTCTTCTGCTACCTTTATGAAATCACCCAGTCCATTTCCAATGTCTTGCAGCGATTCTTCATCCCAGTACTCCAAAGGTAGGGAATACAGTCGAATCCAGACCGATGCCCAACTAAAATCTTCTTTATTTGGATTGAATCTTTCGATCCAATCTCTCAGATACAGGCCCATTGAGTTGAAGAAATAGGGGCCGTCGTCTAG
Source organism: Pinus tabuliformis (assembly GCA_031772625.1). Taxonomy (NCBI): domain Eukaryota; kingdom Viridiplantae; phylum Streptophyta; class Pinopsida; order Pinales; family Pinaceae; genus Pinus; species Pinus tabuliformis. Next base: position 466,083,449 of record CM062808.1, on the reverse strand, counting down.
AATTCTATTACGATCTTCTAAGCAGTTGAAAATAGCTATAAAGAACCTTTGGGACCAAGTTGCAGGGTGACATGTCCTTTAGGTTTCCATTTGGCCGCAATCCATCTTTGCAGGGCTTTCTCCGTCAGCCAAAAGCCAATGAATTTCCCTATAAGCGTATGGTCCTTCATAAATTGGATCTTTGTATTAATCTGATGCCCCGGTAGTTCTTTCTTGGGTCGTTCTGCTGCAATAGGTTTGCATGTAGCAGAAGTCACTTTGGGGTTTTCGCTATTCAAAGTAGGGTCCCCTTGCTGCTGATTCTGAGGCTTTGCCTCCGTAACTGGTGAAGCTTTTTTCCTTTTGCACTGCTGGGTCATTCTGTGCTTCAGTACTGTCAGTCTGCATCTTTTCTGGAGCCCTATCATCTTCATTGGGAGTGCGAATCTCATTTCTTCCAATAGGGGGAGGTGCAAAGTCCCCCCCAGAAGGGGATCCATTCCAATGTTCCTTATTGATGAGGTTCACTGTCGCCAGAGAGGCTGATTCGTTTCAGTATGGTGATGTACAAAGAAATTCAGAGGCGGCAGAGTTTGCCAGAAACCTTAGGTGGCCATGAATCACCGGAGCATCTCCTCCCATTCACACTTCATTCATGTATGTATGATAAATTGCGCAGGTTAGTCCCCACAATTTGAAAAATATATGTTTTAGAAATGACAAAGAATAAGGCATTCCATTGGTGAATCTTGTAATGAAATTGCCAAGTCCTAGCAAAAGCTGAATGATAGAACCATTGAAACACGAAAAAAATTGATCCAAGTATAAACTCGTTGGAGTTGCAAATCGATTTGTCTAGTTATTGATCAAAATAAAAAAGTTGTTGTATAAACCCAAGAAGAATGATTTAGCAAGTTAAGGTTGTTGATGGTCCTCCACATACCACAAATATATAATATTTGAAATGTCCTCCTGATAACATTTACAAAGTTATGATCTTGTAGAGAACAAGAAATAAATGCACATCCTTGAACTAGAGAACTGATTGAGTCCATATACATGTGATTCCATGTATATGGACTCAATCAGTTCTCTAAGAACTTGTTTATCATTAGTTTTATCAAAAGTGCTGAGAATTTTTGGAGGTAATAATCAGGGCAGAGACAAAACCAACCTAGGATGTTAACAACCATAAGCTCTTTCGTTACTACAACACCTTGCACAACACTTCATCATGACAACTTGCTTTACTTGGCATTTTGATAATCACAACCCTTATGTGGCATTTCACTCATTTGATCTTCCTTTCTTTCCCAGAGATGTTTCCTTAGAAACCAGAAAAATGTTCTTATCTGGTACAAGCAGATGTTTGCCTGAGGCTTAACAAAGCATAAATGTTACCAGAGCTTTTAAAAGGGAGTTAAAGCCACCTTTGTCACATGCCAAACTGTGCCATAAACCTTCATTCCAGTTCAAGAGGCTACTTTAAGCTCCAAAATATTGAATAAAGTCCTCATCAAAGGAGAAGTCCAGGTATGCATCCAATGTGATGGCAGTACCAATTCCAAAATCAAAAGGATTGTCGAATCCATAATCCACGGGCAGGCCATCAGATTGAGGCTCAAAGTGGTTCCCAACAAGCTTTCCAGTGACACTGTTGAAACCATCCCTTTTCCAATTAGTTACATCTCCACAGAGATCAGTTGAACTACTGTCCACTAGTAAGGGAGGCCCAAACACCAGACCTACTGAAAAATAGGGGGACCTACTTGTCCAACAATCTGATCTGCTTGGCTCTTGGCATGCCTAGTGAAATCTAAAATGAAATAAATGGGAGGAGAATGAACAATTTTCAACATGGGATAACAACATGCTATTTCATATTGCTAAGAGAGTTGGATTTCTTCTATTCTGATATTTGAAGGGATATTATGAATAAAGCTAATTGCAGAAGTAAAATGCCTCCTTAAAAGATCTGATTTTGGTGTCTTGCCTTCCCTCTATGCGTTTCATTGAAACCAATTCTATTGATTGAATGCAATATATGGTGTTGTAACATGTGTCTATCATAAAAACACAATGATCAATTAAATATTGAGAGCCCCAAATGCTACATCATGCCTATGTTCTTTCCATTGAAGGCTATTTTTTTTGTTGGGACCAAATGCAAGCATACTTGTAGTAGAAAAGTAGGAAAAGAAACTGAATATGTCAGTAATTTAGTAATTAAATATTAAGTGAACTGCTTAAATTGTCTCCTATGAATTTGTCATGGTTTATATTTATTGTGTGTGTATTATATTTTTATATATTTGTCCTTTTAATAACAACTAGTATCAAAGCTTGATAATGTATCAAAGGAGTGGGTGCATGGGCACCCAACATGATACAAACCTATGTAGATCACATATGGATCTATGAAACGTATGGCTCTATGAAAAGTGGGCCACATAAGAAGGATGCTACGATGGATCAATTGAAAGGGTCTATTATTGTTGCAAGATCGTTCAACAATTCTTCTGTTTGCAGAATCCTTTTACCTTGTGAGACAAACCTGTGACAATCATCACAAAATCCTTCAGAAAATTTATTGTACATAAAATTTTCTCTTCTCAATATTCCTACTGTTTACCATTAGTTATACTCAGCTCCCTGGTTAAATCCTCAATATTTTGATTCAATTACGGACATCCTATATATATATATATATATATATATATATATATATATATATATATATATATATATATATATATATATATAAGCCAAGTGGGTCAAACACACCAGGTAAATGACAGGAGAAATCTATGGAGTAAAACAATATTACATCACCTCAAGCATGAGGGTTACATACCAGGTAAAGATCAAGATAGTCAAGTTGTAGATCATTAAGAGACTTGTCAAGAGCAGCCCTGACTTTTTCAAGAGACATATTCGTGCACCTACCCAAATCCCAAACATAAACGATAATGAAAAACCCATTATATACAGGTCAGGGCTGCTAGTTTAGAAGCAGGTTGGTTAATCATAGTTTCAAAGTGTCCTATATGCTAACTGGGAGATCAATTTACAATGTTAAGCAGAAAATATATAAAATGTTAAAATGTAATACCTACCAAAGTTTGGATACCACAAACAGATCCTTCCTATCAATGCCTGCATCCATGGCAGCTCTCAGTCCATGGCCAATCTGCAAAACACAGCAAAGAAATCAACCATGCAAAATTCAACATATGATCAACACCCCACATTGAAAACATAGTGTTCTCACAATTCATGATTACCTTGGGGTTTTTTAGCATCTTTGAATTGATGGACAATTTGTACATATAATGAGCATGCAGAGTCCAAACCAACACAATGAGGGATTTTTACAAGCATATATCTAAGGGTAACACCGCCATCTTTGCTTCAAGGTATACATTAGTTGCACAACAATGGATACTTATTGAAACAAACTCCTTATTTCATCTTCATCAATCCCCACTAGAGAAAGTAGATATGTCTCCCACAAGCCATAGTTGCAGATATGGATCCCTTCCCAGGCTTCGCTATTTAAACTTTACTTATAAATGAAACTATTTATTCTCTTTTAAAACTTCAGTTTTTAGATTCAGCTTCCTAATATGTTTCCACATTTTTTGCAGACTTTGAGACAACATGGATAAGAAATGGAAGACTATCATGGGCGTTGAGGTGCAAGACCCTAAAGAGAAAATCATATTTTCTAGTAAAGATTTAGTTTGGTCTGAAGTATACAAGACGAACATGAATATTGACTGGGTTGCAAAAATTCCTACACAAAGAATTACTGATTTTATTCAAGGAGAGGCATCGAATCTAGATGCTCCATGTAGCTTCCATTGTCGAAAAACCAAACCTCCAAGCTCAAGGCCTAGTGCTGCCTTACGATGGGAACTGTAAGTATGTTAGAAAGCCTTGTTTACATGTTGATATTAATAGTGCTTTATCATTTGTCATATGTGTTGACATTTCAAAATTTATTTTGTAGTTATCATTGCTCATATGGTCCAGAGGACAAGAGAGAAGAATGGAAAACCAAACCAAGGCATTCAATTGTCAAAAAGAGGGGTTTCCAATGCCATTTTATTATAAAGTTTATGGTTCAAGATCCTGACACTGCAATAATAACATACAACATGTATGATCATAAAGATGGGCAAGGGTGGCCTTGTCATGGAAAACATGATAGTTTAGGTGATGATGGTCCTTAGAGGAAGCCAAGACTTTCTAGGGACATGATTTCATATTTAGAAAGTTGTTTTTTTCTTCAAATGCCAGTTGACGCTGTTTGTAAAATGCATATTAAGAAATATGGTGACATAGATGTCACAACTCGGGATAGAGATTTTTTCTTATGCATAAAAAATGTTATAAGCATCTCTAATTGTCTGACAAAATAAAATTATCAACTGCATAGAAAAGATGAAATGAGTGTGAATCTCTTGTATAAAAAACACCATAATGGTTTCTTCTTCTACCAAAAGCCCAATTGTGGAGAGATCCCTTTTATTGATGGAATACAAACAAAATGGATGTTGCAAACTATGGTCAAGTTATCCCACAATAGCTTGATAGCCACAGACTCAACATTTAGGACAAATAAATATGGGGTGAGTATTTTTCAAATGATTGCCTTAATAAAATCATTTTTGGTTATAATGATTCAATATGATTAATGAATTTAACTTCATTTTTTAATATGATAGTATCAGTTGTACATGCTCGCGGTGTTTGATGAGCAACAAAGTGGGGTGCTAGTTGTGATCCAAGATCTTTTACTTACAAATGCATCAGAATTACATATAACATAGTTAATTAACCATGGAACTTTAAAAAGCACATAAACAATGTGGAAATAATCAGAAGAAAACAAAAACCATGACACAATGATTTGATTACGGAGTTCGTCCAATTTGGACTACGTCTCTGGGCCCTGCTCAATAGTGGGGAGGCCTTCTTTTTATTAGTGGCATAAAAGAGATAAAGTACAATCAACAAGCAATTCCAACCCTTATACCTCCAAGATGATAGATGGGTAGAGAATGGAGAGCCCAACTTTGAAAACAGATAAAACCACTGAACTCCTAGTGAAAAATAGTGCAAAAACACCTATCCAAACTCTCAATTTGGATAATTGGGCCTTCTGCAACCTTCTCGGAACCTTCTTGCTGCTCAAGGCAAGGTTTTGGCCCTCTGCCAAGGTCAACTATATGTAGTAAAATTTGTGTATTTGGTCAGTCCTCTCCTCCTTTCTCTGACACAACAATCATATATATAAGATCATGGCGGCATCCCTCAAAATTGGGGCAGTTTCAACATAATACCCAAGGTTAGCAGGTGGGAGCGGGCCTGAAGGATTCACGACAACCACCCTTCCGCAATAGTAAGCCATTGTCCAGCAACCCATTTCAATGGTGCATGACTCTCGGCGCCAGGTTCATCGACGGTTCCAGCTTATTGGTGGACAGTCCAATGCCTAGACACAACATCGTGCGATAACTATGGACCCAACAAGAAGATTCACCATATAACATAATGTCTTCACATCCATAAGTCTCGTTGCATTATCGCAATTGGTGTGAAACCCTTGGCACAATGGTTAGCACTATGCAAAACTTGCGTACCCTCCGGGTTTATTAATTACACTGTATAACATTTCAAGTATGGGCCCCTTATCGTAGTATCGTAATTGGCGCCCACCACGAAATTGCAATCGGCACGTTTCTCCTGAACCGTATCGTAAGCACCAACCCTTTCGTGTGATTGCGATATGCGATGTATATTGCATTGCAACTAAGTCCTGACGGGGCGGATTCGTAACACCCCCGACCTGCAATATGCGATATCGCAATTGCAACCAAGAATTTTAGGGCCTGATTATTCCTTAAGAGCTCCTCCTTTTTGCTAGCATCCTGCCACGTGGCACTCCCTTGTTCATTGAAACTATGTCATGTCATCTTCTCCCTGCTACCTGGACAAGTCAAACTAAAACTTTGACTTTCTCTAAATTTTTCATCTGGACTCGGATTTGAGTGTCGTTCACACTGTTTGAATCAGGATGATGAGCACTTCGATCCGATGCAAAGTTTATCTAGTTTTTTCCACTTTGAGTTTTGAGCCTTTTACCATGCCATTGGTACTTTTCTAAATATCCACCTAGATCAATCCTCCCCACTAAGAGCTTTTGGACCACCAAAATACTTTTCAGTCAATTGGTAAGTGTGGAAATTTCTCCCTCACTTTTTTCCTTCTCCATCCATCGAGATTTGCTTGGATGCATTCCTTTGAAGCCAACACGAATGTACTCTACTAGAAGCATTAACACATCCAACACATTGTTTGTGTCCTCGCCAAACCACACTTTCAACCACTTGTACGTGAGACTGGTACATCCTTTGCAATCATATACAAACCATACATGACTCAAACAACCCCTCACTTTCCAAGAGTTTATAGCACACACTCTTTGGTCAAGGATTACATAATAAAAACCAATACCTCAACTATTCATAAGAAAAGGCCACAAACATCATCATTGCATTTTGAAGTGATGGAAAACACATCGTCACTTTTACATTTATTTGCAACGCATGATTTACAAACCATGGCCATAACAAGCTACTATATAATAAAAAAACCACATTTTACTTAATAAAGAAGCACACCATGAATGTGGTGGATTCGTTTGTTGAACATTTTTACCCGTTGGCTTCTTTATCGATGCTTTGTCGGCATGGGGCATATGACACATGACTCCCTGTTGCCCTACCTCGTTGCAATGACTACAACGATTCTTCCTCCGCCAAACTTTCCGGGTCATCTTGGAGCGCTTTCCCCTGGTGCTCCTCTAATAAGTGTTCATAGAGCCCTCACTATCACTAGAAGGTGAGGAAGTGATTTCATCATCCATCGTTGGTTGGGCACTAGCTGTTTTGGAGCATTCCCCAACTTCCTTCCTGACATACCCGAGTCCTGCATGACGAGGCAATTCCTCCACCTTGATGGGGTTTATAATTCCTTGGCCATTAATGTTGAGGCCCTTCCCCTCATACCCCATTCTCTTTAATAGTTTGGAGCCGATACATGTAGTATGTTTTTCAAAAACAGCAAAATCATCATCAGGAAAAGTACATTAAGCTGAAGAGTCACTTTTTACCTCAAGACGGTTATGCTGCAGCTTTTCCAAGGCTTCATCCTTGGCTTGCAACTGGTGTAGAAACTTTTGTTTCTCCTTTTCAGCTTCTGTAGGAGTCTCCTTAGCTTAGTAATATCTACTTGAATGCTTTGGTTGATCTCCTCAAGTTCCCGGAGCCGTGCCGCATTTGGTGTCCCTTTCACCTTTGGTACAATATCTATTGAGACCCTTGTTTCATCACCCGAATCAGAACCTAGATTGATAGGTCCATCCGCTGCGGTCCCAAGAGCTGTAATATTCCTTTCGTCACCAGAATATGACCCTAAGTCAATTGGTCTACCACGGGTAGATCCTGCAGTTGTGACCATCTCGTCTTCCTCTGATTCAGACTTGTGATCCTGTTGCAAGGTGGCAGTTTTCTTCTGCCTCTCCCTTATGTCATTCCCCCTAGGCATCATCTCAGGGTGCAGTTTCCAGCAATTCTCTTCGTCGTGTCCCTCTTTCTCATGATGTGTACAAGAGGGCTTTGCTCCTTTTCTCTTGGTTGTTATGATTGTTTTTGGGTGGTCATTTTGTACACGCGTCTCTCTGCTCTCAAGATGCATGGCCTCCACACTCGCCTCATCAATAGTAGTAGGCTCAAACAATAATAATGAATGCCTTATGTAACTATGCAAAGAACATATATATTTAGTTACAATTCCTGGTGAATCTAATGGAATGCTCAAATTCAATGTTTGTTTCCTAATTTCTTCGGTGAAGTTTTACACATTTTTACCCTTGCTTTGCCTTATATGTTGCCATTCCATTAATGCTTTTTGTTTATATCCCAAAGGGTAAAACTGATTCTTCAATGCAGAAATAAAATTTGACCATGAGGAAAGAAGGTTACCCATTTTTTTGTTGCCTTGTAATCTGTTATCCCACAAAACGAGAGTAGTGTTACTCAGTCGAAGGGATGCCAATCGAATATTTTCCTCATCTTCTTCGATCTGTTGGATCTGGCAATAGACCTCAATCTGCCTAATCCAATTGTTGAGCTTTTCTGCATTACACTCTCCAGCATACATAGGCAAGTCAAACTTTACATCTAGTTTAAGGAAAGGTTTCTTAGATGTGTGTCTGGAGTCGCAATTGGAGTGATGAGAACTATCACTTGAAGAAGGAGAGGGAGGGGGATCTTCTCCACCATCTCCTTGATGTGTTGATCCACGATCATCTATATCTTTCTTCTCGTGCTGGAGGGCCTTATCGTACTCTGAAAATAGTTTATCCACTTTCTTTGCCATATTGTAGAATACCTTTCAGAAATTTTGTTCCTCTTCCCAACGACTTTCTTCATTCACCATGTTTCTTCTTTGTTGTGCACGTCCTGCTTTAGGATCAAAGGAATTAAGTGTTCCTTCTCCTTTTTGCAGCTTGTTCTAGGTTAGAATAAACTCATACAATTCACATTTACAAATACCTTATTTGATACCAAACTTGATCCAAGATCTTTTACTTATAGATGCATCAGAATTACATATAATAGAGTTAATTAACCATGGAACTTAAACAAGCACATAAACAATGAGGAGATAATCAGAAGAACACAAAAACCATGACACAATGATTTGATTACGGAGTCGTCCAATTTGAACTATGTCTTTGGGCCCTGCTCAATAGTGGGGAGGCCTTCTTTTTATTAGTGGCATAAAAGAGATAAAAGTACAAGCAACAAGCGATTCCAACCCTTATACCACCACGCTAATAGATGGGCAGAGAATGGAGAGCCCAACTTTGAAAATAGACAGAACCACTGAACTCCTAGTGAAAAATAATCAAAAACGCTTATCCAAACTCTCAATTTGGATAATCGGGCCTCCTGCAACCTTCTCAAAATCTCCCTGCTGCTCAAGGCAAGGTTCCGCCCTGATGCCAGGGTCAGGGTCTACTTATGCAATAAAATATGTGTATTCATCCAGTCCTCTCCTCCTTTCTCCGACACAACAATCAGATATATAAGATAATGGCGGCACCCCTCAAAATCATGTCAGTTTCAACATAATACCCAAGGTTAGCAGGTGGGAGTGGGCTTGAAGGATTCATGACAACCACCCTTCCACAATAGTAAGCCACTGTCCAGCAACCCATTTCAACGGCGCATGACTCTTGATAGGAGGTACATTGGTGGTTCCAGCTTATCGGCGGGTAGTCCAATGCCCAAACACAACATCCTGCGATAACTATGGACTCAACAGGAAGATTCACCATATAACATAATGTCTTTGCATCTGGCACTCTCGTCGCATTATTGCAATCGGTGTGGAACCCTTGGTGAAATGGTTAGCACTCTGCAACACCTGTAGACCTACCGAGTTTATTAATCACACTGTATAACATTTCGGGTCCAGGCCCCTTATCGCAGTATCACAATCGATGCCCACCGTGAAATCGCAATCGACACTTTTCCCCTGAACTATATCGCAAGCACCAGCCCTTTCGTGCGATTGCGATATGCGATGTATATCGCATCACAACTAAGTCTTGCCAGGGCCGATTCGTAACTCCTCCAGCTTGCGATATGTGATATCGCAATCACAACCAGGAACGCCAGGGGCCGATTCTTCCTTAAGTGCTCCTCCTTTTTGCCGATATGCGATATGCAGGGTCCAGTGGCATCCTACCACGTGGCGCTCCCTTATTCACTGAAACTATGCCATGTCATCTTCTCCCTACTACCTGGACAAGTCAAACTAAAACTTTGACTTGCTCTAACTTTGTCATTTGGAATTGGATTTAAGTGTCATTTGCACAATTGGAATTAGGATGACGAGCACTTCGATCCGATTCTAAGTTTATCCAGATTTTGCTACTTTAATTTTTGAGCCTTTTACCATGCCACTGGTACTTTTCTAAAGATCCACCTGGATCAAGTTGCATGGGTGGTGATGTCACGTAATACATCACAAGATATAGCAATATGGCTGGAGCACCTCATGCATAGGTGTTTTCAGCTTTGTCTTGACTCAAAGGTCAATGCCTTTATGGTTGATGATGCATTGGCTGAAATCACTGCTTTGAGGTAACATAAATATTCTTATTTGACATTGCAAGTTGCATTCATTCTAAATATTTCTCACTTAAAATGAATTAAATATGGCAGGAGAATCACCAGATGTGAAGTGATCTTGTGTATTTGGCATGTAAGGAGGGCATGGCTAAAGAATGTTAATCGGTTGGCCAATAGTTCAGAAAAAGCAAAAGAGATGTTCAATGAACTTGGTTATATCATGAAAAATTGTTCTAATGATGAAGTGGATAATGCAATCAATGGTTTTTTCACCAAATTTGCAACTAAGGAGAAGTTTTTGGACTATTTCCACAAGAATTGGGTTGTTGGTGACAAGATGCGTAAGTTTGCATACTATTTTTTTTAGTTCATACGTTTTTTGTTTCATAACGACAATATATATTTACTAATTCGATTTTTTTGCATTTAGGGATGTGGGTTAAAGGTTGTCGAGATTTTTCTCATGCAAATCAGGAGACAAATAATGTTGTGGAGTCATACCACAGTTATCTCAAGGTAACCTTTCTATGTGATAGATGAAAGAAATTTCCTCATGAGATGGATTGGATATTCTACACTTTAATAAAAAATGTTGAGCCATGTTATCAATTCAAGAAAATTCTAAAAAAATAAGGATATTTAACGACCACAAGAAAGAGATGCACCTTGAATAATCAATGGAAAAGGCTAGAAGAATTCCAGACAGTGATTGCAAGCCTCATGAGAGCATATCTCATTCTTATTGGGTGAGGATTCAAAGTAAACCTGATAAGCAATATCTTATCATATGGCATCACACAAATTTTATCACTTGTGATTGCCCATGGTCTATTCGTGGCAACATTTGCAAGCATGCCATAAAGGTAGATTGGTTGCATTCCTCCTTAATGGATTCAGACCCTTTATTGGATCTTGATACCACACCTAATACATTGAATGCCCCTCTTGAGATAAGTATAGAGGCACCAAACCTTGATGCAGATACTAGCACAACTATTATGGATGATGACAATGTTGAAGAACTTAATTTGTTGAGAGAGGAGTTGTTTGGCTATCTAGACCTGTTTCGGAATAGTCCTCCTTCTACTGTGAGAAAGATAAAACAACTGATTGATTTGGCTAAAAAATTTGTGGATGATGCTAATGATCTTCATATTATGGATTATGACTTCACCCTTGGGTTGGTTTCTTATGAGTCATCTTTGAAGAGGGAGAAGAGTTTCCTTAGTGCTAAAAAGAAAAATAAAAGAAGCAAAAAAAATGTTAGCGTAGATATTGATTTGAATGTCCCTGCATCTGAAGATGAACCATTTCAATTTCAACACCTTAACAAGCGTGGTCATCCTCGCTCCAACAATGCATCCTCTACTATTCCAAGTAAGTTCTATAGAGAGATGAGATGTTATGTGTTTGCTCTTAACTATGTGCATTGGTTGTTGATGTTGTTAATGTAGTGTTTGAATGTTTGCAGGGGTGCACCATCCCAATACTATGCCTTCACTTGAAGCACGTAGACAGAAGAACCATCACTCTATTTATCACATGAGTCAAGGTGCATTTGATGGGACTCCTAATTGATTTAATTTGTATTCTGATGCCGGTATTATTTCACATGATATTATTTTCTCTCATTGAAATTGCATTGTTATCTTACAGAAACAACAACTTCTTCAATGGATCGTCCTCCATCCAAACATAATTGGCTCATTGACAACACCCAAATTGGTGATTTGCCAGGTTTGTTGCTATGTGTTTGTGTTATATACCTAGGGGGGATAATATGGAGTACAAAGGGAGGTACCCAAGGGAATAATGTAATAATGGGATGGGCCATAGTAATAAATAAAGTGGTTAACCCGTATCATGTAAGAGACCACAAATAGTTAGTAATAATGTAATGGGCCCATAGTATTAGTTCAATGGTATGAGGGAACCGTGGTAATGACCCATGGTGTTGTATGTATGAGGCCTATATAGAGGCTAGAGACTCCACATGGAGGGGTGTCAAGGATTATTATATGAACATGCATATGGCTTGTGGAGTGTTCTCCTTCCTTAAGGAGTGAATGTATGTTTTTAGATACATAGTAAATCACTATGTATCTAAAAACTTTGACTATACTCGATCAAATAACAGTAGGAAACAACTCTCAAACAACTCAACTAACTAATGTTAAGTTCATCGTTCACCGTTTTCGATTACTAGCTCAAGTAATGTTAAGTTCATCGTTTTCGTTACTATAGTTCCTGGCCATTGCCAAATGGCAGGGACTAATAATAAAAAACATCACTTTATAAAAAGGAAAATAACATAATTAAATTAATTAATATAATAAATAAATATAATTAAAATAATATAGGGAAATTATCAAATAACACTTTCACGATTCAAGAAAGAAAATTTACTTACATGAATTTATTTATTTATTATCTAGAATTAATTATTATTATTATTTTTAAATAGACTTAATCTTACCATAATGATTAATCATTTATTATATATCTAAATTTAACTATGATTATATATATAATGTGATTAGAATTTATGACCTACCAAATAACATGAATGAATGGTTGTGTAAGGAAAATGAAATTTACTTTTATGAATTTTCCACCCACCATTATTATTATATATATATATATATTTATTTTTAAGTTTTAATGGTTTGAATTTCTTAAAGATTATATTAAGATTGATTTGTGGTTTCAGTGAGTTAGTATTTAAGTCGTCAAAATTATTTGAGAATTGTATTTGGCCTAGGTCACACAAGCCTTTAACATAATTAGATTTTTGTCCACACAATTTCGAACCAATAACCTTCACATTACAAAGTAACTTAATAGTACACCCATCACCGTTGATTTTATGCCTTATAAACTATTTACACATATTTAAAAAAAAACAATTAATCTTACCATAATGATTAATAATGTACCACATAATCTAAAATTAAGTATGATTGCAAATAACGTCGCTTCGTTGAATTGACTTCCTCCTGTATGATTAATTGAATGGTTTTCAATTGTATTGATTTTAGTAAATATAAGCATTAATTATTTTATGGGAGGAATTTATAATAATGGAATATGAGTTAAGCATTAATTTTTTTATGAGAGGAACTTATTATAATTGAATATGAGTTATTTCATTTTTTAACAAGTGAAGCTGCGACGCAGCGAGTCCCTGCGTGAAGTTGAGATCTGTTGCTGGTTCTCTAGTCGCTGTTCGATCCAGACCCATAACCTGAAAGCTAGATAGCTTCTATGATTGCCTTCAATATAGCCGCTTGATTGCTTATTTATAGCTTCTATGATTGCCTTCAATATAGCCGCTTGATTGCTTATTTACTATGGGTTCCACAGCATAAAAAAGGCTATGGAGGACAGCAGAAGCAGAGAAAATTTATCTGGTTAACAAAAGCACACAGCACACAGTTATGAACACAGTTATGAACTGAGATCTCAGGTTCGGATTAGAATTAGAAAGCTGTGCAAACCATTGGAGGAGGATGATAGTCCAAAGTCTGAAATCTCAGGTTCGGATTAGAATTAGAAAGCTGTGCAAACCATTGGGTCTTCATGGCATTTGGCAGTCCCTCTACATCTTTGACAAATGCAGCTCGATGGACAATTCTGGCCCCTATAACCACTTCCCACGATGACAACGAAGTAGAGATCAATGCCCTCTGCCATCAACTCAATCAACAGTCAAGCAACATATTATTTCTGATAAAGGAAATACAACAAAATGAGTCCAAGATCGGTCAATAGGAAAATGAACATATTATTTATGATAGAGGAAATACAACAACATCAGTCCAAGATCGGTCAATTTGAAAATGATTAGGATTGGCTTCAATGTCAGATTGTAGACCTGCAGTTTCAATGCCCTCAAGATGAAAATAGGAGCATGGAAAGGAGTGCACTGGGTGGCTCGTTGCATAAGATGTCGATTCACCTTCCTCAACAAGACATGCATGTTTAATATAAGTTTACTTTTGTTAGGAGGTCAATTTTTTTGAGTATATAGTAGTTACAGTTTCTGTCTCAGACATGAATATAGCAGCAAGACTCCTGTAAAGCCTTTGACAACCTACTCTCCTTTACATTCTTAGTTCTTCTCATCTCGAAGTTGCAATGAAGTGCCTTGCCTCTGTACCGCACACCCATTTATTTAATCAAATAAAATAATAAATTTACCAAAAGAAATAATCATATTTAAATTTACAAATACATTTAACGAAAAAGTGCCCACATTAGAAGATTCATTTAATTTTTATTCGCGTATCAAACTATATATATATAACTTTTTAATATATTTCTTTCATATAAATTAAAAATAAATTAACTAAAGTTTTAATTAAAATTAAATTATTAGTCCTCACCAAACTTGCTTTGTCATGACCGGACAAAGAAATTATATTTTCTAAAACTGATTTTAGAAAATCCATGCCTTACTATGGTTTAGCAATGTTATCAAACTATTTGCATCGAGTCGTTTAAAACTACAATTTTACCCTGGCCTTTTAGTTATATGAACCATCATGCTACCCTCTATCACATTGAAGCTACCAAACAACATTTGAAAGCTAGCCATCGTAAACTCAGACAGATGGTATCCATGCCTGCATACTTTCACAAGTATGCCACATGGATTTATGCTCGGACCACTTGTCCATAACGAATCGAGATGTATGTCTGTTGTTATTTTTCCTGTTAAAGCTCGTAGACGATAACCTGCCATTTTTCCTCCTGTTAAAGCTAATCGAAGGTGGAGGTCACCACTGGTTAGCTTTCCTGAGAACGTGGCGGCCATCACTGGCTAGCTTTCCTGAGAACCTGAATTGACCAAAACTCAAGCGGTATGAATTCTTTCTGTGCGGTATGAGCGATATGAATTGGTCTAAGCGGTATGAATTCTTTCTGTGCCTTGTTTTCTGTCCATTATCTATTAGCTAGTCCTCATCTGTAGAATTGTCCGCTTTCGTGTGTTGTTTCCACGAGAAAAATTTGATGGCTGTTTGGTTACCTGAAAAATGTGAATCAAGAGCTGATGTGAGATTGCCTTGTAAATTTCATGGAAGGTATGAATGCCGCAATGCTAAAAAGAGATAAGGTGTCATAATCATTTCTCATTTCCTCTGACATTGAATTTGTTCGCTAATATTATGCAAATGTGTGTTTCACAGTTCTAGAAACTGATAAGGAGACAGGAAATTGGCGTATGGTTCTGGCAAATGGGCATCGTTTTCATACGTGTGGAAAACCGCTGTTGCAAGGTGTGATGGAGTATACATCGTCTTACCGTTACATATATTGCAACTTTAAAGAATGAAACATGAAAACACAGGTTTACACGAATATAGGATATATCTACGCATAATACCTACCAGGCGACATAATAGTTTTGTGTAGAGAAGGGTTATCCTTAATCCAATTGTAGATTTGATTCACCCAAAAAATTCTCAAGTAACTGGACTTTCCCATTACCCAAATTTACAAACTAGATAAGCGGAGGAAAGCAGCCATAGCTGAGACTACCTGTTGCCAACAACTGCATGCAATTTCACAATATTATGCTCTTCTTCTGCTGTAAATTCTCCATGCTTGAGATCTGGGCGAAGATAGTTAGTCCACCTGAGCCTGCAGCTTTTGCCACATCTCTGCAAACCTGAGAACATGAATTGGATCTTTAGAAAGTCAATCTCAGCTTAAATATATGATAATCTGTGTATATGACTAATAAGCTAAGGGTCATTCTAAAGTGTAGAATTTGGGAATATTTCAAAATAGGCTACACAGGAGCTAGATAGCCAGATTCAACTATTGATGTAAAGCAATCCAAAGTATTCTTTTTATTAAAAAACCGCTGTGGCCGGCACTGAAATTGAATTTAGCCGAGCCGCACTCAGCCCTGTCGCTGCAATTTACAAACAAAACCGACATTAATCTCGACTGCTACGAACAATTGCAGAACTACGGAAAATAAAAATAACTGTCATCAAGAAAAAGGTTGGCAAAAAATGAAATGAAAATGGCAGAAGAGCTTGCGAAACAGCAACAGTACCGCCCTCATTCTTAACGCAGACATTTAGCACTCGAATCGGAAAACCAGGCGATAAGAGTCAACGAGGTAATGTAGGCAAAGGGTTTCACATACCTATAGACAAATGAACCCATGACGCGACCAGGACTTGCATCTCGTCACACCTGACCAGTCCCTCTTTCCTGTTAACACAAAGAAACGCGGCGCTGATGCCACTCTAGCAACCCAGGATTAACAAAACAAAAAAACCTAAACGGCAAAATATTTAAAAATGAGCACAGTCGAATATCTGAAATTTGCGAGTTCATGACATAGTTGAGATACCTGAAACCGAGAAGAAAAGGGTTTAATGAAAAGCTTCAGCGGGGTTTCAATGGTGATATCCCAGGCAAGTATGTATCCCAGGCAGTTTCGTTCTCTCCGTCCTGCAAAATCTACCGCACTGTCTGAAATTCATATGCCATAAGGGCCGCATGATCATGATAAAGAACCAAAAGAATTACGAACCATGACACCTGCTCGCATCGGACACCTGCATCGGACACCTGCAGCTTAACACGAAATCTTATGAAACCTTAGCATACCCCTGCAGAATACGAAATAACGGATTGGAATTAATGTTAACATTAAAACCCGACAGCTGACGGTTAGCGCGAAAATGCACCGGGCTTATGGCTTTAAGCTATGGTCGGGCCTCTTCCGCCTCGGGAAGAGGCCAAATAAGATGACCAAGTTCAGCTGCGAATGAAACTTAGGATAAGCGCCTAACAAAGCATTTCCAAACTTTGGATTAACAACTGAAACAGCCGAATAACGCTATGGATTTAATGCTATCTCCCGAGCGATCGATTACTATAGTCCCTGCCGGATGCCAGATGGCAGGGACTAATAAAAATAATTACTATGGCCATTACGTGACATTTAGTGTTGGTGGAATTTAGTAGGGTTGGAATTGTATTAATTTAGGTTGTACATGAAATTATATTTCTTGTTGTATCGGGGTTCCCGACGTGATTGACGCAGGCTACGACGTCGTATTAAGACTCCAAAATTTGATGCGTGCAGTCAATGCATCAGAGATTGTGTTAGAGAGGTTTAATTGAGGGATCATAAATTAATGATCCTTAATTTAATGTGTAATTTAATGTGAACAATTAGAGAAATAGAGACCAATAGGTTAAAATTCCTTTACAAGTGGATTGTTCTAACGTTTATGAAAGCATGAAGGCATTTTGCAGAATGGCAAGTTGCTCTATGATGGTTGAAAATGGGTAGTTTCTATTTCGTATCCTATAGCATAGTAAATGCCCCCTGACATGGGTCGATATAACACCATATAACACGCCGTGCGGTGATGAGAGAGAAAAAAATGTGCGGCGTGTTATATGGTGTTATATCGGCCCCATGTCAGAGGGCATTTACTATGCTATAGGATACGAAATAGGAACCGCCGTCGAAAATGTGGCAGCCGAAGCTGAGAAATCATCGGTCGTGGTTGAATGATTTGTCGTTTCTAAAAAGTCATCTGTAGGGGACATTGAGACTTCAAATAAAAATGAAAGAAAAGTCGCAGGACTAGTGCTCAAAACCACGGGGCATGCTTCCTAGTTCCGAATTCAGTTTTTTTGTAATTTGTTTCCTATGATGTTTATTGTGGGAAAATTTGCATGAATTTTGAGAAATTTGACTTATAATTTTCCCCTTATCTTAACAAAAAAATATTTTCTTTCTATCTGAATGTTTGTTGCTGCAAAATGTAGGGGATTGATGAGTGGACATTCTTTACAATACTCGTTTTATCAATTGTGTTGTTTCTTAATATATAATTCCTGTCTAGTTGTTTCTAATTTTTCATATTGTTTTCTAAATTATGGTTACAAATAGTTGTAAAATTTTATGAAGGGATTTGACCCAAGAATTACATAGAGTGAAGATTTCATGTTTTTCCAAGATTTACTTAGTGAATATTTGCATCTATTCTAGCAATTATAATAAAAATAGAGTTCATTGAAAATTTTGTGTGAAACACTTGAGCGTTTGGAGGAATTTTTGGTTTTTTACATTTTTTTTTTCAATAACTTGAACTCTTGGACGTCCATTGTCTTAATATTTTACCCTTTTACATCTAAAGCGCATTCTGTTTTGGCTCTAAAACATTGGCGTGTCTGGTAACGTTGACCCCAGGCGATAACTTCCGAAGAGTCCAAGGAGTAGAGAAGCAAAGCCGATTATCCTGGCGACAAGGAGGAAGAACATGTAATCTTGTAAACAAAGTAGTGTAACATTACCATTTCAATGCATTTACCCAAAGCCTTTTCTTATCAATTTCCATTATTACCTACCAACATAACCAAATAACTACCCAACAAGCCCAACATCCCTAAAGTTAGAGACTTACATAAAACAAAGTGTGTATAATTGAGCCAGGCTCCCATCCATTCACCATCAAAACACTGGAGAAATGGGTGGTTATGCTTACTTATCACTAGTGAGTAGTAAGATTCACTGAGTTTCCCATAGTAAAGTGTAGAGAACCAACCTTGTTGTTTGATTACTTAATTAAGGGTGCCTGACACTTCAGGATGTCTTCGATATTGGAGTCTTGATTGTGGGGTTCCATGGATGGAGGTATCTTAGAGGGGTTTTGATCGACAAAGTTCCCGTATTGTTACTTGTAATTAATAATGCATGGAATGTACATTCATGGCGGAAATCTCGACATCGACGGTTTGATATGGAACTTTAATCTAAGACAAGTGCATAGCGACTAGTTATTATGTATATGCATAAGGGCAAGTCCTTACTTCTCTAGACATAGACCATAGACCAAATGTCTCCCATCCCATTAGCATGGTAGCGCACAACTGTAACATTTGCAATGTCAACATAACGTAAAGTAAAATAAATATTACCTTTTCTCAAGGATTTTTTTTTATAAGGTCTTAGATTTGTGAAGGAAGAACACCATAAAATATTTAACTCGTTTTTAATTTTCTAAACTAACCCTTAAACACAAGGCATGATGTAAATGATTTCTTTGTAAATAATTATAACCTTGAATATTATTAACTAGTCATGCCTAGTGGGTACCGTGTGACATTCTAACAATTTCAACTGTTAGATCATTGCAACAAGATCGAATATTTTAAGATGTTTAATATATTCAATAACCATAATTACTTTCTATTGGAATTTTATGGGGCACCTACATATTTGGATGTTAAAGATGATTAAAACTTAGATGTAATGGCTAATATATATTAGTTAATAAGGTATGAATTGTTACATGCTCCATTAAATGGCAATTTTATTCTATCACTTTAAGATATTATTTTTATAATTAAATATTTTGAAAAAATATTTTAAGATATTGTTTTTTAATTAAATATTTTGAAAAGTTATTATAAAATTTTAAATTTATTAATATTTATATGATTTCAAAATATTATTAAATTTACATAAAATGAGACACTAGATTTTTTTTTATATTTTTAATGATATTATATTATTAGAAATTTTAGTTTATTCTCTATTAATTAAGTAAAAAATTTAATAATTAATATGTTTTTTTTATATCCTCTTACATCTTTAATGACTATTGATATATGATTGGGGTGCGGTGAGAAGAAAGACGCGCGAAGCTAGGGTTTGCAGAGGAAAACCAGGGTTGGGTACCATGGAGGGGCGAGAGGGGGGAGCTCTACTCCCTCCTACAAGCAGGCAGTCTCCAATAGCTTCAAGAAACCACTAGAAGCTGAAACTAGGAGTTAAGGAAAAGGGAAACAGGAGAACAGAAACGCACAGGGGCAGAAAGGTAAGCAGGAAGAAGTCAGAAAAGAGAAGTGAATAGAGGGTGATAGTCAGAAAGCTGAGCACAGAAGTCGGGCAGGACCATGTAAACCTAAGACGACCATCACACCTCGAGTGGTGTTAAGTGATCTAGCGCTACAGGCGCATAGGGAGCACATGGAGAATTACGCAGTGATATGTAAATTCATGGGGTTATGGCCGAGGGAGAAAGATTTAAATGCTTGGATAAAGAATCATTGGAAACCTAAGGGAGACATAGATCTGCACCTTGGATCCAAGGGTTTTTTCACAGTCGTTTTACAAACATAGAGGATAAAGACAGGTATTTGAAGGAGGACCATACTTCTATGTTGCTGTCGGCCTCTATATGCGGCCATGGATGATGAATTTTGTTCTAGAATGAGAGACATTTACTTCGGTTCCAGTTTAGGTAAGACTTTATTCCCTACCGCTGGATTATTGGTAGCCAGAATCATTAAAAGGCATAGGAAACAAACTAGGGCATTTTAAAAAAAAATCAGAGGCTACACTGCGAGGAAAATACACCTTCTTTGCATGTATATGCGTAGAAATGGACCTTTCAAGAGCTCTACTGGATGAGATAATTCTAGAAGTATACGATGAAGAATGGGTGCAGGCGGTGGACTACGAGCATATCCCTTTTCGATGTCGCAAATGCCATGAACACGGGCATCTCTTCAGAGACTGCCTTTAAACAAAATTGAGAGTAGTATTAAAGCCACCTTAGAGAAAGAAATGGAAAGTTTCACCAAAATGGGAGGTAAAGGTAGAGGAGGGAGAAAGAACCAGAAAAAATATAATGAGGAAAAGTAGCTTAATCAGAATAGGTTCAAGATTTTAGAAGAGGAATAGGGGCACGATAAAGAGAACTAGGAACTGGAGGATAGCCATGTAGCAAAGGAAAAGGAGGACAACATGGAGGATAAACCTGAAAACAACCAACAAAAGGAGGATCTGTCGAGCATTATGGAACTTGATAGGGACCAAGAGATGACCCCAAGCGAAGTGGGAACAGAGGATCATGAACTGCAGGATATTCTTGAAAGGGAACATCTCGATCTGGAAAAGTTCCTAGAGCAGGGACAAACCAAAGGAGTGGAATCATTACCTCAAGAGGAATTTAATAGAGTGCAACAACTATTCCTCAAGAGAACTCAGGCAAAAGGTGCGGGGGTCAAAAGAAATTATGACAGTCAGGACAACGGAGGGGTTAAAATGATAGAGGCAACAACGGGACAAACTCCCAAGAACCCAGGTAGGAAAAGAGGAAGAAAAAGACAGAATGAGTTGTTGATAGAGTGTGGGAAACTCATGATCAACTCAGGTAAGATGAAAGACCTAACTAGTTATTCATTTACAAATCTTTCTTAATGAAGCTTACAACATGGAATATTAGGGGTCTAGGAAGCAAAAGGAAGCAAAGAAATCTCAGCAATAGAATGAAAGAGGAAAAACCAAATATGATATTTATCCAGGAAACAAAGTGTTCAATAGACAAAATAAGATAAATACACAGCAAATAGTTGATTAAATATGAATATCTAGAAGTTAAAGCAGATAAAACAACAGGAGGAATTCTCACACTTTGGAACCCTCAGAGAATAGGTATCTTAGATGCTGAAGCATCTAGGAACTATCTATCAGTGGTTATCCAACCTTTGGGGGACAAGGAAGTTTATTTAATCACAAATGTTTATGGTCCACAAAAGCCTGAAGATAAAATCAGGCTACTTATCTCACTGGAGGAATTAAGAGAAAGACATTCGGGTATCCCCTGGATTCTGGGAGGGGACTTTAACATGATCATATCTCTATCAGAAAAAAAGGGTGGAACCAGATCACTGTGTAGAGATTCCATAGCTTTTCAGAATTTCATAAACAACATGAGGCTAGTAGATACAGAGACTAGTAATGGTATCTTCACCTGGAATAACAAAATGGGAGGAGAGGCTCAAGTGGCCTCAAAATTAGACAGATTTATTATCTCGGAGGACCTCATCCTTACAGGCCTTGACTTGTCAGCTATGATACTACCTTATGGTGGCTCGGATCACTGGCCTATTGAACTTGAAGCGTCCTTTATAGGAACTCCAAGAAATAGAACTTTCAGGTTTGAAAAATTTGGCTTACCCATCCTGACTTCATTAGCAATATTGAAAAATGGTGGACAAAGGATATGCAAGTTCAGGGCACTAAAATGTTCCTTCTGCAGCAGAGATTGAAACACATCAAACTCAGGCTTAAATATTGGAATAAGAATGAATTTGGCAACATCTTTGAAGCCAAAAAAGTAGTTGAGCGGAAGCTACAGGAAATTAATGAGAACCTCATCACAAAGGGCTTCAATGAGGAGAGAAAGGAACAAGCTGACTATCATCAACAAGAATGGGAAGGATTATGCAAGCAAGAGGAGATATTCTGGAAACAGAAATCGAGGGTACAATGG
The DNA here is from genome assembly GCA_031772625.1 of Pinus tabuliformis. Classification (NCBI taxonomy): domain Eukaryota; kingdom Viridiplantae; phylum Streptophyta; class Pinopsida; order Pinales; family Pinaceae; genus Pinus; species Pinus tabuliformis. The sequence continues at coordinate 466,060,936 of CM062808.1, read as the reverse complement.
TTAAAAGAAGGAGAAAGGAATACAAGGTTTTTTCATAAATCTACCATGGATCACAAGTCCCATAATAGGATCTCAAAAATCAAAGATTCTCAAGGAAATCAACTCAATACCCACAAAGAAATAGAAACTGCTCTAGTTCAACATTTCCAAGAAATAGCAGAGGAACCTCTTATAGACAGATCACAATTCATCAATGACGTTATAAGGCATATTCCGAGGCTGGTGACAAGAGCAGGCAATTATAATCTAAACAAGTCTGTGAATGAAGAGGAAGTTAGCAATGTAATCAAAGAAATGCAAAATGGGAAAGTGCCAAGTCCAGATGGTTTCAATGTTGATTTCTTCAAAGCATGTTGGGACATTGTCAAGCACGATATCTGTGATGTGGTGGAGGACTAAAGGAAAAACAAAATAGTTTTGAAGGTGCTCAACACCTCTTTCATATCCTTGATTCCAAAGCAGGATAATGCCATAACACCAGATAGATTTAGACCAATAACATTGTGCAATGTGGTGTGTAAAATCATCTCCAAAATAATTGCAAACATGCTTAAGCCCCTTCTTCCAACTCTCGTGTCTGAGGAGCAATCTGGATATGTGGAAGGCAGGCAAATTCTCAACAACATCATTCGAGATCACGAGGTGGTTCAATCACTTAAGAGCAATAGGTAGACATGAATGATTATTCAACTTGATCTAGAGAAGGCTTATGATAAACTAAGCTGGGCATACATCAAGAAAGTTCTAATAGCATATGGCTTTGATCATAACTGGGTAAGATGGGTAATGGCCCTGGTAACCACATCCAGTTTTTCAATCATGTTAAATGGTTCATCGTCCAAAACCTTTAAACCTTCAAGAGGACTCAGGCAAGGAGACCCACTCTCACCCTTCCTCTTTATTCTCATGATGGAAGGGCTAGGCAAAGCTATCAAATTTGCCAAAGAAGAAGGCAAAATCCAGGGTCTCAAACTCACCCTGAATGGAGATGCTCTGACCCATCAACAATTTGTGGACGACACCATGTTGCAAGGTATACCCATGGTCAAGGAAGCTCTAGCCTACAAGCAAATCCTTATTGACTTTGCAAAGGCTGCGGGTACAAAGGTAAGCCTAACAAAATAAAAAAAATAAATTGTTTTTTAACACTGACATTGCTATTCAAAGAAATATATCTAGAATTCTAGGCTTTCAAAGAGATATGCTACCCTCCAAATATTTGGGAGTACCTCTAACAGACAAACCTCTGAGCAAAGCAATTTGGGAGACTGTTATTAATAATGTTATGCTCTTAACCTGCAAGATGATATAAGAATACCAAATATGCGCAGAGATATACCCAGAACATAGAATAGTGAGAAATAACAGCAGGTATTTTATTATTCAGAAAGTAATGTTCACTTGCCTCTTCGAGAGGGCAACCTCCAATAGAGCAGAGCTCGATTACAAAATAAGACACGATGCTCCTCGCAGGGAGTCCCTATCCTTTATATATGACTCATACATGTAATACCATGGAACAATACCATGGTTCTTATTAATACCATTTATCTAATACCATGGCCCATTTGCACCTAACTGTGGTCCCGTCATTAAATGCGGGTTAACCAATTACAATTAGTAATATGGGCTTTATTTTCTCTTTACTTAACTATAACTATGACTTGATCCTATTACATAAATAAGGGGGTTAGGGTGGGACCCTAACATGCCCTCCCCCTTAAGAATATCCTTGTCCTCAAGGCTGAAGTTGCGGAAACTGCTGAAGAATAGTGGCTGGTTCCCAGGTTGCATCTTCCGGAGAGGTGTATTTCCACTTGACGAGGACTTCCTTGATCATGCGGCCACGCAGGTGTTGTTCTCGTGTGTCGAGGACCTGTTCAGGTTGGAGCCAGATTGACCCTTCGTCATCCAATTCAGGTAGATTGGTTTGAATTCTAAAATTGTTCCCAATCACTTTCTTGAGGCATGAGACATGGAAAACTGGATGGATTTTTGTAGTGGGTGGCAAAGCTAGCTTGTAGGCCACTTCTCCAATGCGCTGAAGTACTCGATATGGTTCGTAGAATTTTAGAGATAGTTTCTGACAACCCTTGTCTTTGAGTGATGTTTGCTTATATGGTTGCAGCCTCAAAAATACCTGATCGCCTTCTTGAAATTGGCGTTCTAAGCGATGCTGATCTACCTGTTGCTTCATGCGGTTTTGAGCTTGATGAAGATTCTCTCTAAGATGGGTGAGCATGGTTGTGCGGTTCTGTAGGAGTTGAACCACTTCTTGTACCTTTGACCACCCCTTGATATAAGAAGTAGGGGAAGGAGGGATTTGACCATAAACTGCTTCATAGGGAGTCACTTTGGTCGTGGCATGATAGTTGGTGTTATACCACCATTCAACTAGAGGTAACCACTGTACCCAAAGATGTTGCTTTTCTGAAGTGAAACACCTAAGGTAAGTTTCCAGACATTTGTTGACTACTTCAGTTTGACCATCCGTTTGTGGATGATAGGAAGTACTGAGTTTTAGTTGGGTACCTTGTAGCCTGAAGAGTTCCTCCCAAAAATTACGGGTAAATATCGGGTCACGATCAGACACAATAGAAGTGGGCATGCCATGCAATTTGAAGATCTGATCCATGAAAGATTGAGCGACCAAAGTCGGTGTAAAAGGGTGGGGTAGGGCACAAAAATGAGCATACTTAGAAAGTCGGTCCACGACCACCATGATGACTGACTTGTTCCCTGACTTTGGAAGACCTGTAATGAAATCCATAGAAACCTCCGTCCATATTGATGCCGGGATGGGCAATGGTTGTAATGTGCCTGGTGCTTTGACTGTCTCCCCTTTGTGGCGCTGACAGACATCACATTCCGCTACAAAAGTAAGAATGTCCTTTTTCATGCCTGTCCAAAAAAATGATCTTCTAGTGCAAGCATATGTCTTCTGAAAGCCTGAATGTCCTGCAGTGGGGGATGAGTGCAACTCCGCCAAAATGCGGCTTTTGAGGGTGGATGTTGGTGATATTACGACTCTGTCCTTGTAGCGAAGAATCTCATCTTGCCACGAGTAGCCCTTGGTGGAATTTGGATCCGCATGCACTTGAGTAATGAGTTGGGAGAGCCAGGGATGTGAAAACCATTCCCTGCGAGCCTCTTCAATCCATTCTGGAATGGGAAGGGAAATTGCGAGCAGGGTACTTTCCTCCTCAAATTGGCGAGATAATGCATCTGCTACAATATTTTCGTGCCCTTTCTTGTAAATGATCTCATAATCATATCCCAGCATTTTTGCGAGCCATTTATTTCGTTGTGGTGAGGATAGGCGCTGCTCTAAAAAATATTTAAGACTATGACGGTCTGTGCGGATTTGGAAACGTCGCCCCAATAAGTAAGGTTGCTAGGTGTCTACTGCATGTAAGATGGCCATCATTTCCTTCTCATAGGTAGATTGTACCAGATTCTTCCCACTTAGTTGTTGGCTTGTGAAGGCCAAGGGTCGACCTTCCTGCATTAAGACCGCCCCAATACCCGTACCCAAAGCATCACATTCAATGACAAAATATTTGGTGAAGTCGGGTAGTGCTAAGACTAGAGTGGAACACATGGCATTTTTGAGAGCTGTAAAGGCCTGTTGTGCTTCATCATTCCAGAAGAATCAATTTTTCTTGAGGAGTTGAGTGAGGGGTTTCGCAATGTGACCAATCCTGCATTGCTTAGATCTTTTTGGGTCCACCCTAACACCTTTACGCCCCACAATGTGGCCCAAATACTCAAATTCTTCCATGCCAAAAGAACACTTGGAAATCTTAACAAATAATTTATGCTTGCGGAGCAGTTGCAAGAGAAGATCTACATGCTGAAGATGTGTAGCCCAAGTGCAACTGTAGATGAGGATGTCATCGAAGAAAACAAGGACAAATTTTCTGAGATATGGTTTGAGGAGGTGGTTCATAAGGTTCTGAAAAGTAGATGGGACGTTACAAAGACTGAATGGCATTACCAGGAACTCATAATGGCCTTCATGAGTTCTGAATGCAGTCTTTGGAATGTCGACTTCTTTCATGCGAATTTTGTGGTAGCCTGAGCGAAGATCCAACTTAGTGAAGAATTGAGCCCCATTTAGTTCATCCAGAAAATCATCAACAACTGGGATGGGAAATTTATCTTTGACGGTCAACTTATTGAGGGTCCTGAAGTCTGGACGCATACGCCACTCCCCATCTTTCTTGAGCACCATGACCATCGGTGATGAATAAGGACTAATGCTGGGACAAATGACTCCTGCTTCTGAAAGTTCCTTGATTATTTTTCTATTTCATTCTTTTGGGCAAATGGATATCAATATGGGTGCACATTTGGTGGTTGGGCCCCTAGGACCAAAGTGATGCTATGATCATGTTCCCCTCTCGAGGGTGGAAGCTCATGAGGCTTGTCAAAGACTGGCAGATGGTTATTTAAAATATGTTCCATCTCACGATGAATTGGAAGCGAATTGGGTTCGACGGCCTAGATGGCATTAAATTGAGCTATAACTCCATGATGGCCCTTTTTTAACAATTTCTCCATCCTATGTGAGCTGATGATAGAGGGAGCTCCCGCTTGGAGTCCACGGAGGGTATGTGTGGAGTTGTTCTGCTTAAAGCTCATATATAACTCCTGGAAATCCATTGTGATTGGCCCAAGTGTGCGAAGCCATTCAGCATCGAGGACAATGTCGCACCCTCCCATGTGTATGGAAAACATGTGGGTCTTCAACTGATAATCCCCCATTTGAAGTTTGACATTTTCACAACGACCTTCACATTTCATTGTTCCCCCATCCAGAATTTTGACTTGGAAGTTAGAAACGGCTCGTACAAAACAATGCACTGCTTCCGTGACTCTTTGATGGATAAAATTATGTGTGCTTCCACTATCAATCAAGACTACTACTAGACGGTGCTTAATAAAACCTCTAATTTTGAGAGTTTGAGGTGAAGAAATCCCTGCCAAAGAATGCAGCGAAATAATTGGTTCATCAGGGATATTGTCCTTCTAGTTGTCTTCTTCATCCTCCTTAGGTTCCTCAAGTGGTGGGGCTTCCTCCAATGAGCTGTAATCAATAGCATCAATTTGAAAAAATTTGGGCTACTTGCATTTATGACCTGGTGTTACACTAAAAAATGTCACCATGGCTATTTACAGTCGGTATGGCTCAAACAACAGTCATACTACCCTTTTGAGCAAGTCTTATGCCTCTACTATTCATGTCAAACTCCAAGAAAGAGAGAAAGTCCTTATAAAACATGTTTATCTCTGGCTACGCAGGTTCTCTCAAGCCTTGCCTGCGGGTACGCACCTTTTGTTCATAAGGTCTGCATCCAAGGACGCTCTGTATCTAAAGGGGCAGGTGCGTCCCTCTGAAAAGGTTAAAATGCGCAAGTTTTATCTTCAAAAACTTACTTGTGGTCATTTCTAGAGCATTCTAGAAGATTCTTGGATGCATATTGAGCGCCTCCAGATGGTTCATGCACTCCTATCAAATAGGAACTTATCCCATCAATAAGGGAGTAATCCCATCCAAAGAGGGGACTATCCCATTGATGGTGGACCTGATTAACTTCCTCTTGAGCACTATAAAAAGAGGCATTGAGCCAGAAGGAAGAAGGTTGAAAGCTATAGATTTCTAAGGGTAAATGCTGCAGGAATTAGGACTCCCATTTAGAAGCTTGTGAGGAGAGATTGTCATCTTTACTTGTTCTATTTGGAGGTGGGTGAGCTTTGTCAAAGTAGAGGAAGACTCTTGTGGACCCTGGAAGGAGCTTGCACAACACCAAGGCTCAGGTTGTAATGGTTCCTTTTGATTACCTTTAATGCAAATTGGTCCATTCTTCTCAATAACTTGTTGTTAATGGGTTATTTCATGTACTCCTTGGTCTATGTGTTGAATATGCTTTGTTTTATGTTATAATCAGGTGCTATTTAATTGTTTGATTGTTGGTGATTGCAGGTTTTGGAGAAAAGGAGGAGCTCATCCAGATCAACAAAGCTTGGACTTCTACAACAGCGTTTGGACAAAGGTAAGAACGAAACACTTGATTTCTCATATCATAATGTATGTTTAGAGAAGGATAGCTCCAGTTTGTTTTGTTTGTCATTAGAATGTCTTAGACTTCTAGGAAGGTCAGCTGTGTCCGCACCCTTGACTGATTCCGTGTGACAAATTGGCGACCATACTGGGGAAATTTTCCATTGATGAGAAGAGTCTTTTCTTTTGTTTGAACTTTGCTTTGAGAAAATTGGTTTATTTTTCTGGTTTTGGCTCTGTGATCTTGTCTCTGGGTGGGTTAGCTTAGGATTAGTTTTATTTTAAGTTTTCTTGAGTTTTTCAGTAGGACGCACCCTCTGAGTGCTGCACAGTGCGTCCCTCGACGCACTTTTGCTGTGTGCACAGAGCGGGCCCGCACCTGTGCTAACGGGTTGCCTGCGTCCCCTGCCAAAATTTAAGAAAATTCCACTTTTTGCCTTTTTTGCTCTTGGATTTTGTTTTTTTTCTTAGTTTTTTCTGCCCAGATTCATCAGTCCCTTGTCCAGAATCTTCACCTGAACTGGTTTCATTAGCATTAAGTGTTTTAGTGGATTTCGTCGAAGTGTAAGCCCTAGGGTTTGATTTTGAGTAGGTCTTGTAGTGACTTTAGCAGTAGGAATTGTCAAGCCTTAGATCTCTCTGGTTTTGTCAACTTTCTAAGAAGTCAGACCTGTTCTAAAAAGTCTACCTGTAGAAGTAACTTACCATCAAGTTGTCTTTTGGGCCATTTTCGAAGTACTGGTTGTTTAAGTCTTGAATTCCATTTTACGAAAAGAACAAAAATATTTGAGTTTTGTTTTGACTAGTCTTTTGATTCTGCATTAGCTAGTCCTTGATTTGATTTTGATCAAGTAAAACATCCTAGAATCGTCTTTGAGAGCTTTTGCCTTGTTAGGTTTACTTAGAGTAATCTCTCTTTTGGTTTGCTTGTGAGTCAAATTTTCATAGTTTTGTAGCTTTTGAGATTGTTTTTTGTCAAAGGTAGGTTTACATGCTTTATTGAAAAAAGAAAATACAAAAATATCTCCTTTGAAAAGTTTTGTTTCAAGTAGCTTTGAAAGTTTTTGAAAGAAAAAGAGTTTTTCCTGCAAGTAAAGAGTGGTTATGTTTGTGTGCTCGAAAAGAAAAAGAGAATTGTTTCTTTGATTGTCTTTTCTAAAGAAGTTGTTTTCTTTAAAAATTGCATTCTCTCAACTCTCTTAGTTAAAGATTTTCATTAAAAAAGCAAAAGTAGCATAGATCATCTTAGGTGCATCTTTGTAGTGGTTGGAGTCGAGTCTGCACACCATTGGTTTCACTTCCATCACCTTGTGACTTTAAAGAACAACCTTAAAAGTAACGCTTAAAGTAAAATTGAACTAGTAACTTTTATTTTCTAGGGTTCTGAAGCACCAACATAGCTTAGGCTAGTGTCTTGGAGTAGGTGAGTACTTAACTCTCCAAGGCAGTAAAACCAAACAAGTAGTCGATCTTGTGATAGAATCAAATCCAATTGTTACATTTACACTCTGGGAAAGCTCCTCTTAAAGGAGAAGCACGAGCTCGTGTCCGAACCAGTGAGGGGATCATTCCCCCCTCGTTGGGAACGACGCCAGACAGTACGTATTACAAACAGTAAACCTCGGATTAACCATTGTCGAGGAGCCAGGGGTCACTTATCGGTAAACCTTGGATTACTGTCAAGGAGCCGGTAAGGGGATTGAGCTTGCTACTCTGCCCTTGCGTGCTGTCGGAGTTTAGACTGTTCCCCCAGGTGTACTTGTGGCCGTTGGTAACCTTAGTGACCATAATATCTAGGATTCTACCCAAGGTGACGGTGGAGGGAAGGTCCCACTGTACCTGGAGCAGACGTCGGCTATACTCACTTGGATTTTCTGGGGGGTTCACTTCACTCGAGACGGTTAAAGTGGAGGAACTTAGTCCAGTCTATTCATTAAGCAGGTTGTCGGCGTAACTGTTCCACCCGCCATTTCTGTATTGAATCCTGCGAGGTTGGACCTAATCACCAACTAGCGCTTTTGGTCCGGAAGATACTGTTTGTGTTTGGTTTGACGCCCTAGATTCTTTAGGCGTGTGATTCAAATTTGTTTAGTTCTTTAGAGGCTTTAGGTGGTTTGATTTGAAATTTTATTTTGTTTTCGTGTGTAGTAGTTAAAAGTTTTTAGCTGTGGCGGAATTACCGAGACAGTCCCGTAGACTTCGGGGCCAGTCTCCTGAAGTTGTTTCTGTGGCCGAATTGTTGAGAAGATCCCGTAGACTTAGGGGTGAACCTCCTCGAGACGACCCCAGTAATTTAGAAGGTTTGAAGGTCCTTGTAACTCCTCCTAGTGGCAGTAGAGTAGGTTCACCTGAAGAAGGAGAATCTTCCTTGGTAGTCCATCCAGATTACCAAAGTTTAGAGACAGGTTATAATCCCAAAGCTGTTACAGTTTCTGAGCTTGTTGGTAGTTTTTCGTCTGCTAGCGATACAGGCGAAGAACCAGAAATATCCGAACCTGTTACTCCGACTCCTAGTGTTCCTGATTCACCGAGAATAGAAAGAATTATCACCGAAAATCTTCCTGTTGGTTTGATTGCTATAGAAGGACTTGTTCCAGAGGAAGAAATAGGCGTCTCTGATCCTGAAGATCAAATTACCCTTGATCTAAGGGAGCGTGAATCCATCTTTTACAGTCCTCCTAGAAGTACTACTTGGTACCTTTCGTTAACCAATTATTTAGACAACTTTGGGCTAGGTTTTTCTACACCTCGTACTCCTTTTCCACCTGGAGGTATTCATACTCCTGTAAATATGTCTGGTCAGTCATCTGTGTTTACACAAAGTCATGAATCTTTTTTACATGGCGGTCCTTCTGTTCCTACTGGGTATCAATCTCTTTCTGGTACCTTTGCGGGAGCATCTCCTCAACCCATTGATCATGGGTTATTAGTTGGAAATAGTGGTAATGTACCATTGAGTGTAGGAGACATTTACATGATGTCAGGTTCAGTTCCTGTTACCCAACCTCAAGGTGGCCAATTACCGCCTGGGGGGCAGCCTTCGTTAATGCCTGGGGGGCAACCTCAAGGTACTCCATTTGTGTTTGGGGGGCAACCTCAAGGTCAGTACGCTCCTATGGGGCAATAAATACCTCAAGGTCAACCCCAACCTCAATATGTACCCCAAGGTCAACCTCAGTATCAATATCAACCTCAAGGATGACAACCTCAAGGATGGCAACCCCAAGGGTATCAACCCCAAGGGTATCAACCTCAAGGATACCAACCTCAAGGTCAAGGTCAACCCCAGTACCCATATTTACCTCAAGGTTATCAACCTCAAGGTCAATACTCAGGTCAAGGTTATCAACCACTTCAAGGGCAATCATATGGGACTGCACCTTACAATTATCAATCCTATCCTCAATCCGGCTATGGATCTCAGTACCCTCAACCTGTCATGGGTCAATACCCTGGAATGTTAGTGTGGGATCCGTCACAGGGTCAACAGATGTTGCAGCCAAGTATACAGTCGGTACCTCAAGCAGGACAACCTGTAGTTCCTGGTCCACCCCAGCAACCGCAACCTGTCCAGTCAAGTGTTCAGACCCCTGTAACTTCGGTAGTTACTCAGCCGCCAATTGCACCTAGTACTCCATCTCAAACGGCTGCAGCAACTACCGCCACATCTACCATACTTACTTCTGGAGTATCGACGGCTCCGGTTTCTACTGTCCCTGTAACCACTCCTCAGACATCTGTACCGTTATCTGGATCTACGATTCAAACCACAGTCCAGATGCCTGTAGGCCAACCTGGTATAAGTACGGTTGTTACTACTCAACCTCAATTTGTTCAACCTCCGTACCAGGGACAGTATCAACCTGGGCAAGCTGTCCAACAACCGGTTTACCAGTATCAACCGTATCTTGGGTACACTTATCAACAACCTCAGCAACCCCAGTACGGTCCGGTTAATCCTGGTTTTCCAGGAGGATATAATATCCCAAATGCGACTCCTGTTCCTAGTTATCCTGGATATCCTCCTCCTGGGGCCGGTATTGTGACCCAGAGTTTTAGAGATCCTAACCGGCAGTTACCGTTTATCGCAACTTTGGATTTACCAGACTTGACGCGCCTAACGAACGATCCAATTCAATATCTTCCGTTCTGGCCGCCAATGCCAAATAAGTTGCCCAGCGATATACCCAAGTTCGAAGGTAAGTCTGGAGAGGATCCGTCCAATCACGTGATGACTTACCACCTCTGGTGTGCTTCAAATTCCATCTCGGATGATTCGATCCGTTTACGTCTTTTCCAGCGTACACTCATTGGTCTCGCGGCCAAGTGGTACATTGAGTTACCACGGGCCTCTTTTTACAATTTTAGCCAGTTAGCTACCTCGTTCTTAACTCATTTTCAGTTACCGGTTAGATACGATAACGGTACGGAGTTATTAACTTCACTAAAACAATCAACCTCCACGTATATTTCAGATCACATTCATGAGTGGAGACGTCGAAGAAGGCTAGTGAAATTTTTTATCCCAGACCAAATCTTATCTGAATGGTTTGTTAAATCATTATTACCAAGAATTACTGAGGATGTAGCTAAGGCTGGAGTAGTTACTGAGGAGCAAGTCATTGCTCAGGCACAATACCTTGACTTAGTTTACACGCAGTCGGGTACATTACACGAGAAGATTCCGGATCTTCCAAAGTCGAACCAAATCGCTGCTGCTCCTTCGAGATCTCATGCCGTTGATGGTATGATTGGTATCGTGAATATAAAGAGCAAGAAGAAGTCTTCCAAGGCTTCAACTACTCCTATTATCACTTTGCCCGATTCCCCGACAGGAGAGTCTTCTCCTGAACTTACCGCCGATATTCACGCTGTAGAGTCATCTACGGCCAAATAAAAAAACGATGGAAAGAAGAAAGGAAAGAAGAAGGCTAAAGCAGACAAGGCTCCAAAGGAGAAAACTGAAAAGTCGGAAACCAATGACGAAAAGCGCAAACCTCGATATCCTTGTCTTATTTGTGAAGAGGATCATTTTACGAGAGATTGCCCTCATCGGGCCGAGGTAGTGAAAATAGTCAAAGGTTCTCCCACTCCTGCTGTGTTAAAAAATCCATTTCCGGAGCAGGAGAATAAGATGATAGGTTCTTCCTCGAATGCCAGTGAAGAACCCATTTTGATGATGTCTCATGTGAGGATTGCGACTCGATCGCAAGATTATGGTAGTAAGAATCCTGTTGATGGTAAGGAAGCAGAATCTTCTCACTCTAACCCATCAACCTCAGCTCCTGGTTCCGATCCACTACAGATCGAGAAACCTAACCCAGACTTAGTAATTAAACTGCCCGCCAAGGGTGTACTTCGAAGGTCTGCTTTCAATCCACATGCGAGAGCGGCCCAGAATTACAACATTGTTGAGGACTTAGCTGTTTCACCCTCAGCAATGTCGGCGTTAGAAGTGCTGCAATCATGTCCAGCACAATGAAAATTGCTTTTGTCGGGTATAGGAGCTGTTGACGTTCAGGATCCGAATCTAATGATGTTCGATCTAGAAAATAGTACACCACGACTCCCCCATCAAATGGCTTTCCAAATTCCAGTGATAGTAAAAAACAGGCCTATTCATCGAACTGTGATTGATGAGGGAGCTTCTACGTGTATTATGTCTATTCAATGTTGGAGATCCCTTGGTTCTCCTTCGTTGAACCAATCCCCTACCATCCTTAAGGCCTTTGATGGCCGTGGGTTCCGTCCGTTTGGTATTCTACAGGAATTGCCTATAGGGGTAGAAGGTAAAACCGTTAGTCTGGATGTGGAAGTGGTTGATGCCCCTCTAGACTACAACCTTCTTTTGGGTCGAAGTTGGTCATATGCTATGACAGCGGTCGTTTCATCGATCTTCAGAGTAATTAAGTTTCCACATAACGGTAAGATCGTGACTATTGATCAGTTGACATATTTTTCATCCGACCCAGCCTCTTCAGAGAGTATCCAGCATGTCGGTAAGACGACAATCCCTTATAGAGACGTTGGTGTAGGTTTAGTTAAGGATTCCGGTTTAGTGGGAACTTTTCCTCTCCCTCCACTCAGCGTAGAACCTTCGTTTGCAACAATTCATATGATTACGTCAGAAAACATTATTTATGATGATCCTTGGTATGTTCCATCTGACTCTGAGTTAGACTCATTCGGTGATGCTATGCCCTTGAGTCCATATGAAATTGCTTATGAAGCTCTTATGTCTTTTACCGACTTTCATTCAACCGAAGTCGACCAAATGAATGTGGTCAGTGAAGAATCACTTTTCACCTCAACCTTAGAACGGATAGCATTTCCCGAAGTCGTGTCATCTGACGAACAACTTCGCGAAATCCTAAGTGTAGACGATCTACCATGGGAAGATCTCCATCACAGATCTTCGTTTTTACCTAAGGATGATGCATTTGAAAATGATTTTTCATCTATCTTTACCGCTGAATATGTCAAAGACGCTCAGGATCCAACGAAACATTCTGATTCAGAGTTGAATTTAGGGAATATTTCTCGTACTATTCCAATTGATATTTCAGTGAAGCCCGGAATTGAGGAGAACATTCATATAGGTGCCTCATGTATAGAAGAAGAAATCCAAACTTACAAGGCCCTATTCCAAGAATTCCATGATGTGTTTGCATGGTCTTACGAGGAAATACCGGGAATCGATCCTGCCATTGTTTTTCATGAAATCAAAACCTAACCGGATGCTAAACCCATCCGGCAACGATTGCGTCAGATTCACCCTTGAAAAGCGGCTGCGATTAAAGCAGAAGTCGAAAAGCTGTTGAAAGCAGGTTTCATTTATCCGATCCCGTTAATGGATTGGGTATCGAATATTGTTCCCGTCAATAAGAAACAAGGAACAATAAGAATTTGTATCGACTATAGGGATATCAATCGAGCTTGTCCGAAAGACAACTATCCTACGCCTTATATCGATCAAATTATTGATGATTGTGCCGGAAGTGAAATGTTTTCCTTCATGGATGGTTTTTTGGGCTATAATCAAATCAATATTCTACCTGCCGACCAACCAAAAACGGCATTCATTTGTCCATGGGGGACATTTGCTTATTGCAAATTACCTTTTGGGCTTAAGAATCCCGGGGCCACTTTTCAACGGGCAATGTCTTACGCATTTCACGACATCAAGCACATTGTGCAACCGTATCTCGATGATTTGCCTGCTCATTCTTTACGATGAGCTGATCACCTTGACCACCTACGAGCAATCTTTATGAGGTGTAGGCATTATCGAATTCGGTTGAATCCCCACAAGTGTGTTTTCTGTATAGAAACAGGTCGATTGCTGGGATTTGTTGTTTCAAAAGCTGGCATTCGCGTCGATCCCTCGAAAGTCGAAGCGATCATCAAATTGCCTCCTCCTTCGAGTTTGCGCCAACTCCAGAGTTTGCAAGGGAAAGCGAACTTTTTACGTCGATTCATCCCAAACTACGCTGAGGTCACTAAAGGTTTTACACGGTTGTTGAAATAGAACGTTCAATTCTTTTGGGACGAGATTGCCCAACAATCTTTTGATGCACTTAAACACGCGTTGACCCATGCACCGTTGTTGCATCCTCCCAACTACAACCAGGACTACTTCTTATACCCCGCAGCTTCACATTCCACCATTGGGATGGTGTTAGTTCAAGAAGATGAATTCGGAGCAGAACATGTGATATATTATCTCAGTCAAACCTTAAATCCCACTGAGTTAAAATATTCGCATGTGGAGAAATTGGCCCTGGCAGCCGTTCAAGCTGTCCAGCGTTTTCGTCACTACATTCTTCTCCGTAAAACTACAGTTATTTCGGATTGCAACCCTATGATTTACATTTTGACAAAACAATTGCTAGGGGGCAAGTACTCTAAATGGATTGTTATCCTGCAAGAGTTCGACTTGGAGTTCGAGAAGTCCAAGTCTAAGAAATCCTTAGTTTTTACGGAATTGATGTGTGATTTCCCGCGTACTGACACAGAGACTGTGGCAGAAGAGTCCATTGCGGACGAATCTTTGTTTCTTATCAGTACTTTAGATCCGTGGTTCGGGGATATAATCATCTATCTCCAAACCCAAACCTTTCGGCCTGAAGCTTCCAAAGAGGAACGGCGAAAAATTAGGTTTCAATCCCAGCAATACAAAATTATTGGAGATACACTTTATCGCCGGGGGGCAGACTTAGTTTTTCGACGTTGTCTAACTCACGAAGAGGTTGAGAGAGTTTTGAATGATTGTCACTTTGGAGCATGTGGCGGTCATATGTCTGGGTATGCCACAGCTCAGAAGGTGTTGCGCGCTGGTTACTTCTGGCCATCTATGTTTAAAGATTGTATCATTGCAGTCCGGAAGTGCCACAACTGCCAAGTGTTTGATCGAAAGATGCGCGCACCACCTGCTCCTCTCCACCCTATAATTGCCGTTGGTCCATTCGCCAAATGGGGTATCGACTTTATTACTTGTAACCCTCACTCGGCCGGGGGGCATGCGTATATCATCCTCGCGGTTGATTATTTCACTAAATGGGCCGAGGCGATGCCTACATTCGACGCAAGCGGCAAAACAGCTGCAGTTTTCATATTCAATCATATAATAACTAGGTTTGGTGTCCCACAAGCAATTATTACTGACCATGGGAGCCATTTTCGAAACACCATGATGACTGAACTTACAAGCCAACTTGGTTTGCGCCATGACAGCTCTACTCCTTATTATCCGCAAGCCAACGGTTTGGTTGAGTCTATCAACAAAGTTCTGGTCATCATGATCCGACGAACCATTGGTATTCATCGGTCGAATTGGCACAACATGTTATTTTCGGCGCTATGGGCATACCGAACCTCAGTGAAAACCTCAACAGGGTTCACTCCTTTCCAGCTAGTTTATGGCTTAGAAGCAGTGTTACCCATTGAATGTGAAATCCCATCACTTCAAATGGCTGTCGAATTACTTCCAGCTACTTCCGAAGAGGAGAAACATTTATTGTACTTAGCTAAATTAGATGAGACTCGACGTGACGCTACATTGGCAATCGAGACTCACACGAAGCGAATGAAAGCTCAGTATGATAGAAATGTGACCCCTCGAAATTTTTCGGAGGGAGACCTAGTGCTCTTATATGATCAAGCTAACGATAAGCTAGGTGCTGGAAAATTCGTTCCTATGTGGCATGGACCCTATATTGTAAAGCGAAAGCTAGCAAAAGGGGCTTATGAGCTAGTAGATTTTGATGGGGACTCTTTGGATAAACCTAGAAATGGACTTTACCTAAAGAGGTATTATGCTTAAATGGTGGGTATGGAGAATTTTTTGTTAGGTTAGGTTTTCTTTCTAGCTAGTTTGATTGTTAGTTAGTCAGTGTGCTTAGCTTAGTGAGTGTGTTTTTCGTCGTTATTCTGGCTTATCTTGGTTTTTCTCTTGATGTTGTAGATGTCGACGCCCCTCCAAACATACATTGGATTTGCTGATGGTGCTTGTCGTAGTACACGGAATATCTCTTCCGCAGCTTGGGTTATCTATTCACCCTCTGACGAGTTAGTTTCTATGCATGGGGTAAGCCTCAGTCAAACAACGAATAACATTGCAGAATACAGTGCAGTGGTTGAATTATTATCCGAATCTATTTCATTTGGAATTCGACGTTTGATAGTGAGGTTAGATTCTGAACTTGTTGTATTACAGCTTAATAGAGTTTATGCCATTAGAAATCCTGTGTTATTAAGGTTGTTTTTGAGAGTGCGTCTCTTGGAACGTGAATTTGATTACATTGAATATCAGCATATTCCAAGGTCCTTAAATACATTAGCAGATGCAATTGCTTCTCGAGTGTTGGACAGACATTTACGATAATCATGCAAGTAAATTTAAAAAACATTTCATCATACATGTTAAACAAGATAAGCCGGTAATAGTGATATATGTATAGATAGAAGTGTGTCAAAAAATATACATCGTCTTCGATCATAGGTTGAAAAACACCTTATGATCGGCAAAATGATAAGTACAAAAAGTCAAAATGTCACATGTGTCCACAAGTGACTAGCCAATCACTGGTGGTGCTCCCTGTACGACACCACTGCACGGGCTACCTTGCGCAAAAATCTCCTCAACGGTCCAGGGACCGCGACTACGTAGCGCTGAAGTCTGATAGGAATATCATCCATAGATGTCTCCGGTATATCCGCCGTCAGACGCTGTAGATCATGCTCCAACTCAGTCAGTACCTCTGCAGCCGCTGCGTCCTGTGGGGCCGGTAGCGGTGCAACTGGATGTCGCCTCTCGAAAAGCCGGAGGTTGGCTGGACGTTGTGGACCAACATTTGCATTTTGAAAATTTTACTGTCAGTTTAGAGACGATATATATATATAAAAAACAAAAAAATACATAATTTGAAAACTCATGAAAAATAAAGTACCTCTGTCATCCCATTGTTCTCCCTGTGGAAGAACCATGTCCGGATCACCTCGAAAATCTATTCCGGCATACGGAAAGTCCTGAATCGCGAACACCTGGTCCTCTAACCAGTGAAAATAACTGTCAGTAAATCGAACAACTGCCGCACCCTCGTCCGGATGCCGGGCCATCACAGCAACCCATCGTACCAGCTTTGGCTCCCGAGGACCCGAAATATCAACAGTGAGATGCTGAGGGATCAACATTGGTATCCTCTCTAAGGCAAAGCTCACGACTATAGGCCCATATCCAAAGGTCTTTAGTCTGCCGGTCTTTGCCTTGGTCAGTTGGGCTTTCAGGTTAGCCAACAATGCATCACACCAGTTGAAAATGGTGCCTTGGAGACAATCAATTGCCATCCGAAATTGAGACCCAGTAGCAATATGTAAAGTGGTTGAGCCACAAATTCTGGTCACAGTGAAAGCCAAGACCATGAGTTCACGTTGAGAGACATATTTGATCTCTATGCCTTTCTTGTGCTCTCGATCAGGTAGACACCAATCTGCTCGGAGACTATCAAGGGATTGGCCACCCGGCCTAGTCCCAGCCAGATTGAGTTGCCCACCTCTGTTCGGCAAGCCAGTAAGAAAGTAAATGTCAGCAGGCTCTATCTCGAGTTGTTGCCTGCCGATATAAAAGCATTGTTCTTGAACGTTCCATCTCTCGACCAGCCACTCCAAGAACCTTACCTGAGCTCTCATACCAGGTATGGACCAGTATTTGTATAAACCACATCCTCTTAGGGCATCGAGGGAGGGTTGATGATTGATTGCAGCTTCATCAACCTCCTCATGCTCTCTTTCTCTCCAATCCAGCATGATAAGTGCCCTACACATGAATAAACAGGCATTAAAATTAGTTTTGAGAAATTTCAATGGTTGGTTTGGGAGTTTGGGGTTTCAAAACCCGCGTTTTGCGGAGGACGCACCCTGCGTTTGGCGCACAGTGCGCCGGGACGCAGGTGGCCTGAAGGTAACCTGCGTCCCCCGACCTTTTCCCTGTGTAGGAAAAAGTCGGGGGACGCAGGCCAGCCTTTAAGAAACCTGCGTCCCCCGCAGGGCGGTTTCCAAAACCCAAAACCCCCTAAAAATAAAAAATGAAACTTAAAACAAAATTCTAAACGGATGAAATTGACAAGGAGGATGTTGTGAAATACCTAGAAGAGACGGCGTTCGATTCTAACGGTCGGATTTTCCGCAACGACCACGGGAAGTTTCTTGTCAAAAGCTCCTTTTTCAACCTCAACAGTCAAATGGTAAAAATGACATGGTAAAAAGTCTTTTTATAGGTTTTTTGGATGAATTTGTTCATTTTTCACCATGGAAAGATGTTTTTCGATGAATTTTTGCCTATCTTAAACAGGTATGAGTAATGTGTCGCTTTTGTGCAGGACAAAGGGACTTAGAGGGAAAATTGTCATTTTTCACAAACAAAATATCAGAGTCATCTTTTAAGCCCTTTTATGACTCCTAAAACATGAAAAGATTGCCGAGCGTTTCTTTTACACTCGTTAAAACGGAATTAAAAGACGGTCCCCTTATAGCTCTTTTCTGACCGTAAAATCAGGAAAAGATAGCCGTGTTTTTGTCGTTTCAAACTCGATACGGAAATAAAACGACGTGTCCTTGATCGCTTTTTACTTTTCAGGTCAATGACACTAACTATGAAAGTACTCCTTGGTCGCAAGATCAAGCGGTTCCCCGAGGTATTATTTTATACTTTTTCGGGCTTGAGGGACACAAATTTACGAAAAAGTTCAACTTGGAGTTTCCTTAAGTTTTTCAGACTCTCTAAAATTGAAAAACACCGAGTTTCTCCTATACTGGGCTCGTTAAACATTTCACAATAAAGGACCTGTTCAATTACAAACAGGAATGAACCACTCCTTCCTAGGGTTCGAATCAAAACTGGGTTGGACTCATCCGAAGGATGAGCTTATAATCAAGCATATGTTATCCTCCTCAAGCTTGTTAAAAATAAAGAGGTACTTGCCAGAAATGGTGGGGGAAAAGAGAGAAGAACGAGCCTATTTGTTACCTTTTGTCTCAAAAGAAACTTTATCGCCACTCTTGGACACGACACTTTTCATTCACTTGGGTTGGGAAATCTTTTACCTCACAGTCAATCAAACCACTTTTGAAAGTCTTCAACCGGGTTCCAGGGATTAACTTTGAGTTATTCAACACCAAACCATCTGTCGTGTCGTTATGTGTCCAAGAGGTCTGCAAACAAAACTTTCATCTGCAAAATACTTGTCATCCATTTGACCATCCCCGAGTCAGTCCTTACAGCAATATTTCTTCAACTTGAACAAATGATTTCGTGTTGTGGGCTTGCCTGCAACGAGTCTCTTTCTATCGACATCAGCACATTATCTAGAGAGATGACTTAGAAATCGTCAGTGCCTTGAAGTCTGCATGCATCAATGGCAGGTTTCTCTCCTTTGACGTCAGTTTACATCATTGACTTTCGATCGAAGGATTCTGTGAAATGTTCGACATCAACTCATTCATTCACATCTCATGGATTGTACTGGGTACTTTGAGAACCATTGACATTACTGGTGGTTTCTCTCACACTTGTTAACAGTTTACATCATCGACTGGTAATCAAGTGGTTTCTACCATGTTCGACATCGACTCATTTATTCGCATGGCTAGAATCGTACCAATTCGAGAAGTAGGAATGAAGACCCTGGATCAAATCTTTACCATCCAGGCTGCGAGGAGTTTTGTATTCATTATCTAAGTAGACTAATCATAAACAGATGGCTGCGCCCATATTGTATCTACAAAAGTCTATGATTATGATGTACTACAAGATCATTTCTGTATCAGAGTAGTTAGTTTGTTAGTTAAAGTTTTTATCTGAGTATGGGAATGCCTACCTCAGTGATGATATAATCTTATCCATGTATTTTGTGTTGAAAATTGCAGGTTCCAACCAGGTTCTCCATGAGATAATCCTCGAAATGATAAAGCGCTTCACCCCTCCTAGATAATACAAGACCCTAATCTATTCCAGGCTTCGCACTTTAGGGGGCAATCTGTTACACTAAAAAATGTCACCATGGCTATTTACAGTCGGTATGGCTCAAACAACAGTCATACTACCCTTTTGAGCAAGTCTTATGCCTCTAATATTCATGTCAAACTCCAAGAAAGAGAGAAAGTCCTTATAAAACATGTTTATCTCTGGGTACGCAGGTTCTCTCAAGCCTTGCCTGCGGGTACGCACATTTTGTTCATAAGGTCTGCGTCCAAGGACGCTCTGTATCTAAAGGGGCAGGTGCGTCCCTCTGAAAAGGTTAAAATGCGCAAGTTTTATCTTCAAAAACTTACTTGTGGTCATTTCTAGAGCATTCTAGAAGATTCTTGGATGCATATTGAGCGCCTCCAGATGGTTCATGCACTCCTATCAAAGAGGAACTTATCCCATCAATAAGGGAGTGATCCCATCCAAAGAGGGGACTATCCCATTGATGGTGGACCTGATTAACTTCCTCTTGAGCACTATAAAAAGAGGCATTGAGCCAGAAGGAAGAAGGTTGAAAGCTATAGATTTATAAGGGTAAATGCTGCAGGAATTAGGACTCCCATTTAGAAGCTTGTGAGGAGAGATTGTCATATTTACTTGTTCTATTTGGAGGTGGGTGAGCTTTGTCAAAGTAGAGGAAGACTCTTGTGGACCCTGGAAGGAGCTTGCACAACACCAAGGCTCAGGTTGTAATGGTTCCTTTTGATTACCTTTAATGCAAATTGGTCCATTCTTCTCAATAACTTGTTGTTAATGGGTTATTTCATGTACTCCTTGGTCTATGTGTTGAATATGCTTTGTTTTATGTTATAATCAGGTGCTATTTAATTGTTTGACTGTTGGTGATTGCAGGTTTTGGAGAAAAGGAGGAGCTCATCCAGATCAACAAAGCTTGGACTTCTACAACAGCGTTTGGACAAAGGTAAGAACGAAACACTTGATTTCTCATATCATAATGTATGTTTAGAGAAGGATAGCTCCAGTTTGTTTTGTTTGTCATTAGAATGTCTTAGACTTCTAGGAAGGTCAGCTGTGTCCGCACCCTTGACTGATTCCGTGTGACACCTGGGGAGTATTTTTCATCACAGTAGTAACATAATCCCTGCTTTCTTCTTTTTGCCATTTCTGCAGGTGACACGTTTTGAACCTTAAGTGTTTGAGTAGTGCTGTGAGCCTGTGGGGAGCGACCCTTGGTGGTGAAATTTGGGCGATTGGACTGGGTTGCTAACGCACGTTCAACTTCACGAGCTACCTTGCAAGCCTTCGACCATGTAGGAGGGTGGTGCAGTTGGACGTGAGCTTGTATGGCCTCTTTAAGACCACTGATAAAACATTCCGTGTAGAACACATCTTGGAGACCCGTAGTGCGGAAAGCTAAGGCTTCAAAGGCTGAAATATATTCATCCACTGTGCCAGTCTGTCGGAGCTTAGTGAGACGACCCAAAAAAGCAGAGTCATGATCAAAGCGCTCTATAAGAGATTTTTTGAAGGTGTCCCAAGTCAAGAACCTTCCATTTCAATGTTGATGCCATTACCACCATTTCCATCTTTCATTGTCCAAGTACGTGCTCCCCACCATAAGCTGAGTCTCATTATCTAAGATGTAATTCAGATTGAAACACTGCTCCATGTGTGCTACCCATGCTGTCGGGTGAGAACCATCAAATTTATGCATATCCAACTTGGGTGGTCGCAGACGAGATTGTTGGTGGGTGCCCCAGAGGTGAAGAGAGTGGCTAGACTCACCCTCACTGTGTTCATTGCCAATATACGCCTCCTCGCGGGCTTCCACCTTGCCCTTTGAGAGTGTGTTGGTTAGTGTCGTCATCTGATCTTGGAGTTCTTTCAAGGATTGTTCAAGTTTGTCGATCTTCTCATTGGCCATAGCTTGAGCTCTAGTTTCTACCATGCATCGATCCAATGTACTTGAAATTTGGGACCGCCCAAATTTTTTTTGCACTAACAATTGAATGGTACCACCTTGCTTAGCTCGTCGTCCTGATTCTTATGGGCTAGATCACCAATAAGTGCGCTAGGAATACTACAGTAGCCAAATCCCCAAAATGTCAATGCTGCCAAAATTCCTGTGAAAATCAGGCCCCGGTATAGGAACCCACACAACTACTCAGATCTGGATGGCGGCTCTGGTGGATCTGGGAGATCTGAATGGCTGATCGGATAAATCTGAGTGGCGTAATAGATTGCTGCTGCGGATCTGATGGATCTGAGCTGCGGGACTGATTTCTGTTGTTGCTGCAAACCCCACTTGCGAGATCTGATCTGGTAGAGATTATGCGTGCTCTAGAGATAGAAAAGGGAACTATGGTCTCGAGGAGTGTCAGGTGCTACAGATCGCAATATACATAAGGGTCTGACCGTAGTACTCAGCCCAATTTTTCAGGGCACTAACCAAGGAGGATCAACCGTACCCTTAGCCGTACAACCCGACTACCCTATTGTATGGGCGAGTAATCTCTCCAAGTGTTGTTCTCGGTGTACTGTAGCAGCCAGATGACCAACGTTTTATCTATGGCGAGGTTTCAAGGGAGCTAGGGGGCTTCCGATATACCATAGGGTACTTGGAAGACAGTTCGTGCACAATTCTGTTTAATGCGCTACTACTCGAAGGGGTACCCACAGGGTTTACAAGGGAGTCCAACAAGTGTGACCACCTCTTGTATTTCCTACGTGCATGCGTCCCCAAATCCGCAAGTTTATGCGCTCAACGACAGATCCCGTGGTTTGAAGACGCTGGAACACGTCTCTAGCCAAAAAAAAATTTGCTAAAAAATGGAGATCCCACCGGCCCTGGAAAGCGCTTTGATACCACTTTTTATGCTCTTAACCTGCAAGATGATACGAGAATACCAAATATGCGCATAGATATACCCAGAACATAGAATAGTGAGAAATAACAATAGGTATTTTATTATTCATAAAGTAATGTTCACTTGCCTCTTCGAGGGGGCAACCTCCAATAGAGCAGAGCTCAATTACAAAATAAGACACGATGCTCCTCGAAGGGAGTCTCTATCCTTTATATATGACTCATACAAGTAATACCATGCAGCAATAGATCCAATATTCACTGAATTTAAAACGTAAATAAGAAAAAAAACATCAGTCTTTTGCCATCTCCTTACAATCACAATCACAATCATCCACCTACTTTTATTTGTTACCTTGATATTTTTATAATTCATTGAGTGAGAATATGCTTGACGATCACTTATTCTGCTATCGTAATTGGTTATACTTTTGAATGAAAACAAAAAAAATAACAACATTGAAAAAGCAATAGTAATCCAAATCAACTTACTTCCTTCTCTCTTATTTTAGCCATAGATTAAAAGTTTTCAAATTACATTTTGTAAGTTTCAAGTTTCTAAAAATGTGTCTTTTGGGTTTTTAGATCACACACATGAGTTGTTTTATTTATATTTACCATGTGTGTAATGCCCAATTTTCTTCCATTTTATAATTTTAAATTTATGACCTAGTGTCAATTACAACACATATTCTTCGGTATATTTTCGAGTTTCTATGGAAAAATGTTTAATTATGTAAAATATTTCATGAAGTAATGAAAAATCGTCAACCAAATAATTGAAGGGTGGAGTGCCAAAATGAGTCAGGGTACCACTAGCGGGAATTAACAAAGGGGTTGGCAAATCATTTTTCCTATTAAAATTGTAGACATAGCTAAAAACCCATTTTGTAATAGTGTCAAATTTTGAATTTGAAAAATCTTACCTCCTCTATTCCCCTTGAAAAGTAGTTAATGAAGGGATTTGGGTGGTTGAGTAACCAACTACCCAAAGTTATGGAAGCACAAGGATGGAGTGGACAATTGAAAATGGTTAGAGCTGGGTACAACAAGTACCCATCTCAAGTTCTAAAAGTTGGCCCACAAAATACCCTATAAGAGCCATAAAAATTTGTGGGTTTTCCCCTGGTTAGAACATCGAGACGCAGGAGATGGAAAATGGACAAGTTTACCAAGTGTAGGAAGGGCATTAACGGCCTAGAAAGAGCTATGGAAGATTTTGTCGAGAGGAAAGACTACCCACAAGTGAGAATAAAGTAGATTCAAGAGTGGGTCTTTGCTAATATTTTATGTTAGTTAAAGCTCTCGAGGGAAGCTGAATTCCTAAACGAAGCTTAATCTGAAGGGGAAACTTTATAGAATGGTTGGACATGCTAAATCTTGATTTTGATTGCTAATTTAATGCAGAGAAACCCAACCCCGAGCTAGGAAATGAGGACTACAAATTTTATGATGGTTGGGTTGAAGAGAAAGAACTAAGAAGGGAGGTGTTTGAGGGACTACGTTGGCAGAGAAGGGACTCCTTTGTGCAACAAAAACTAGATAGGAAGGAATATGAGCAATTTGTGGAAGCCCTAGTCTAGTGGGAAGTAGGTGACTGTCATTGTTGCTTGTGAAAGAGAGTGACTTTCATAGTTGAGAAAAAATTCCTCGAGAACTTGAGTTATTTCCCCTGATGGTATCATGACTTGGCTAGTAGGTGGCCAATTGTATGCAATACAAACCCAATTGAGCCTATGGTAAGGTGGAAAGGCCCACACCCCTCTTTAGTTGTAGGCATATTCCTTCATATAAATTTATGTAATTTGCTTTTAGCTCGATGTTTTCCAATTGTGTAATTATTTAGTTTATTATTGTTTATGATGTTATATATGATGCACACATCAATAGAAAATGATGCTTACAACATAATTGATTACACTAAATAAGTGAAGGGTAATTTAAGGTGCCACTGAAAGCTTAATAGCTAAGTCTAGCTTGAATTGGTTGATGACAAAATCACGTATCTAACATGATAATCTCTTTAGTGAGGGCTAAATAATTCTAAGTCTTCATAGAATATTTTATGGTATAATGTTGAACTAAACACCATTAATTATGTGCACATGAACAATGGTGATATACTTAGAAGCCAAATCTCAAGACATGTAGTTCCCTCTATCATTTTGAAAATGGCCATAAATCATACTCAAATCACTAACAATGAAAGGAAAATAAGAGCCTCCTCGTCCACTTTGTGAGTAAATATCATAATATTTGCATGATGCTTGGAACGTCCCAATGTTAAATATAACACATCCATTCAATTGTCCAAATGGGTTTGAGCCCCATAAAAGGATCACTTGGATACCCAGATCCTTTAGTGCTTATGGTAAATCTGTTTCTCCATCGTTTTCCATCGATGTATAAATATGGGCATTAATGTAATTAAACCACAATCTAATACAAAATAAAGATCTTAAACTAACATGTCACTGTGATGCTGCAATGATAAATCAATTGATAGCGAAATCAAGAGTGCTTAATCTTGTCTGAAGGGAAACCTCATTTTCTTGTGATACAATAATTGTTTGACCCCATGAAATGATAATTTAACGTCCATGAGACTAAAAATAGTCTATGGGACCACCAGTTCCCTATTTTTTCACATTTTACAATTCAATCCTTTTCTTATTCAAATTGATGATTAGGTGGTCCAAACTTCTAACAATCCCCTCACTGAAAAGACAATGCCAAGAAACTGATGCTAACATATTCCCATAACTTTCTCTGATGTCTTTGGACGCATCACATTCCAAAATAAAATGTTTTCTAATTCCAGTGCGCCAGATGTGCAAAATATACACACCCATTCTTCCCAAGCTTCTTTGGCCTTTTTCAACGTCTTGTTTCACACCGAAGTTGATGCAAGTTGGTTCTTAATTGAGTAATAAGAACCTTTTCCCTCCACCAAATTCTAGCTCCAATGTACTTTTTTGTTGGAGATCACACATATGGTTGAATTCCCCATTGTATTACTTCTTCTTCCTACCCAAATCTTTTCCCCATACCCATTTACCAAACTTCTCCATAACAAAATTATTTAGTTCCTTGCTATTTGTGGGACAGACATTGAGGTAGATATTCCATTTTTGCATCCATGTGTAGTTTTGTCTCATTCATGTTTTCTTTCTTTCACTCATTCCTTCATTGAAAACATTAGGCCATAAACATACTCCCATTTGCTCAATTCTTTTTAGATATCTCATGAGCCGCACCATAACAATTGCTTCGATGGGAGTTGTTCTTGTTTCACTCAACATTATCTCATAAGGTACCAAACTTTTTATTTTGAACTTTCTCATGATCAAGCATTTTTGGATTTTCTCAATTTGTTTCCATTATGAGACGGGGGTGTTGTTGGCGCATAATTCACACCCATATAGCATCACTGGACAAAATAGGAGTCCAAAAAGCACTTTAATCGTGTTCCAACCCCATCACTTTTCCTCTCTACATCTGTTTGAAGAGCATATAATGATTTCCACCCTCCTAAAATTCTCTTCTTTCGGTAGTCCTCCCAATTAAGTTTGTTGTTAAAATCAACCCCGAGCTACTTGTACTCATTTACTTCTTCAAGAATGTTGCCTTCAAAAAAGAACTTATGTTGGCTTTTCTTCCTTTTATTAGAGAAAATCATTATTTTGGACTTGCTAGTATTTGCATCCCCCCTTCTCTACAAAATGCTCAAGGGCATATAGGTGCACCTGCAATCCATGGGATGATTTAGCACTCAATACAAGATCATCAACATATAAAAGAAGCTTTATCACAAGCTCCCCCAACTGAACACCATCTCCAGCTTGCAAATTTAGCCACTCTTCCAGTTTATCAATATATAAACCAAAAAGAGTAGGGGATAGAGGGAAACCTTGCTTGACTCCATTATCACTTCTAAATATTTCTAAAATACCCACTAAGGTTCTAATTTTGAAAATTCTATGGACAATGGCTCCATAATGAAAAGGAATTTCAAGTTTTTCCATTCTCCTCCACAACTTATCTCTAGGGTTATGCAAAACTTCCTCTCATCCGCAACAAGGGGTAGTAACTATTCTCGTATCGTGTAGTAACATTGTATGCCCATGACCCAGTAAATGTTCTTTTTGCATGGAAGGGGACCTACCAGCAAAATACGAGGCATTGCGCATATAGGCCGAGTCATGAGCTCATACGCCCAATTTCTTTTGCACTTTGCTTGACGCTGTGAATGTTTGGCCACACTACTCATGAAATTAAATATTTCATTGACTTTCAAGTTATTGGGTACGATTTGGGATGCCCTACCATAGCTTATCGTCAAAGAGAACCCTCAATCTAAGCGATAGGGGTGCACCATTTCATCTAGGAGTCCAAGAGATACATGATATAAGCTTCTATCACATAGAGAAAGTTGGGTTATGCGTTGTTGTGTTCCATAAATATTATGTGCTTGTAAGGCACTGTGTGGGCCAACATATGAGCTATATACGTTCATTTATGACCAAAGGAAGACACTTCTGATCACTATGAAGGGTATCAACCCCAGTAATACATGACTCTATATCAAGTTGATTCTTTTAAGAAGAGGGGGCACATGTGAAGGTCACATGGTAAGGTCAATGGCTCACTGTATTCAACCATTTCAAAGGAAATGCAAGTTCTCACAAACACCATTCTAATTCTAGGTCAATATTACCGTAAAAATAAAATAAAATCCCAAGTTCATTACCATAACTCGTGCAATAAAGCAAACCTAAAACCATTGTTCTTCTCATGTCATAAGACTATGTGATTTATGGATCATTAAATTGAGGTATCAATGGCTTGAATGTAGAGTATAACCTAAAACAAATGTTATTCCCATGCCCAAAGCTTGGGTGATTTATGGATCATTAAATTGAGATCTTAATGGCTTGAAAGTAGAGTATAATGAGTGCTACATAGTAGCTAGCATCAACTGCTTAGTTTAAATATAGCTAAATTAAAGTAAAAATAATGTATTCAAGTTTAAGGTTTATAATCCAGTCAATTTAGATTTTATTGATTGGAAAATTGAGGTATTTTATTAATTTTAATTTTGCATTGTAGTGGTGGAGAATCAAATCCTAACGGATTACAATAATAATGTCTTATTGTAGTGATAATGTTTTTGTTGAGAAGGTTGTTTAGAAGGTTTTACAATTTTTGTATAAAGTATAGATAGATATATTTTAAAGGGTAATTATTCTTGCGAGATATATATGTGAAAGAAAGGTTGAATATATTCCATAAAAGAATATAAATATTAGAAATGGAGTTGTTTTATGTATGTAGTTATTTGTTGTTTGAATTGATAACCATTTTAATTTATTATCATTTCTTTTTTTTACTGATTTCTTATTGATATTAAGTAAAATTATATAATATTTTTACCATAATTTAATTTATTTGTTAAAATTCATGTTAAAGATTCAATTTGTCCACAAATCAAAGAGTAGGGACAAAATGGTTTTCAGCGCTCTTAGGGACGATATATACCTAGGGGAGCAATAAGCAACATGACTTGTTATGATTGGTCAGCTAGTGGACCATGTCTGACATGGAGTAAAGTAAGTGGAGAGGCATTGTTTCCATCATCTACACATGTCAGGAAGTAACTGGAGCAACATCATTGACGTCATCTGCAACAGAACGCTAAATGCGCCAAAATTGTAGCCATGTTCGAATACATTGTGGGTTGGATGGCACGATGAGGAGTGAATAATGTGTGTAGTTGTGATAGGAGTACCCAAAACAATCATTACATAAAAACCTAAACCAATCATATTGCAGATAAATAATTTTAAATATTAATACAAAATAATATAATTCAATCCATAATGTTAAACTATGGAGAAGTTGCAAATGTTTTTGGTAAAAAACAAAGTAATACCCGGTCAAAGGAAAAATCGAATGCGTAATACCATGCCTGGGACAAGTATAATAAGGCATTATTATAATCATTTAAATATAATTACAGAGAGCTCCGTACCCTACAATTTGTGAATAAATCATAGTTAAGTTGTAGTGGCCGATATATTTCCCTAAGAAAGAAACTCCTCTTCATGGATGTAATACAAGTATAAACTATGGGCATACAAGCTCAAAGGTCATGAACTGGTGAAATTTGGGTACACGAGACCAAAACTTGTCATATTCATGGTTAGTGGAGGGTTCTTGTTAAGAAAAACATGACTAATCTTGCTAAACACACCCTCCTTAAATGTGGGACTTCATCCTCTTAAAGCCAATGAAAAGGTTAAGTGTGATGCAGGTGGTATTTGAGATAATTGTCAAGCTATTAAAGATGAAAACTTGATACCCAATGTTCTTAATTAGGCATCAAGGGACCAAGTATGTTACAATGTACATGAAGTACAATAACAAATGTAAACCATTGTCAATATGATTTATGAGACAAAATATTCATACATAAAAAACCTCCAAGTTCAAGATTTATTTAGCAAGAAGACATTTTCAAGCCATGAAATTGTTTGGGTTGATATATGCTATGAATATGGTGTTATCGATGATGTTTCTTTGATCCCATGTGGTAGGTTGGAAGACTTAATCCAAATGCAGAATGTAAATTTCTACAAATATCTATGAGGAATGAAAGTAGTGATGGTGATCTTTTAATGGAGGGCCAACATCCTTGAACCCTTCATTATTAGTGTTTATTGTCCCAAAAAAATATGTTTATCATTATTTTTCTGTAATATTCTTGTTGCGAAGGTTAGTTATTTTTTGTAGGTTTTAGTGTTGTTATGGTGCAAACTAACTTGGAGGATGTTTAGTGAGGAAGACAATTTTTGTCTATAATAGGGGGTGCAAATGCAAATATATGTTGTATTTGTATTTATCCTAAGTTCCCCAAAAAATATGTTGATCTTTATTGTTATGTAATAATATTGTTGTGAAGGTTAATTATTTTTTTGTAGGTTTTAGTGTTGTTACGACACAAACAAACTTTGAGGATGTTTAGTGAGGAAGATTTTTTTGTCTAAAATAGGGGATGTGAATGCAAATTTTATAGCTAAGGAGGTGAGTGATATGCCGAGAGTTACCCTTATATCATACAATGAGTATCTCCATGACAATTGCAATGGTTGGCCATGCCATGGAAATAATGATACGTCTACTGATCCAAAGTCTTTAAGCATCCCTTGTATTTTAAAGTGGATTCAATCAAGATAAAGGCACATTGTGGACTTAGTGTTCTAGTTCATACAATATTGGAATGGAATATTTTTGGCACGCCTTCTGGCTAGGAGGGATTCCAAAAAGAAAATAAAAATTTAATAAAATTTTTGCATACACAAAGCTACAAAAAATGGAATAAAAACACCTTCACGAACAACAAAGAAAACTAGTAAATTAAATCACTCTACAATTTACCATACACAAATGCTGCAAGTAAAACCATTGTTGCACATAACAAGAAATTGCTGCAAATAACAAGAAGAAGTTGGAAATAACACATATAAGGCTAGAGTCCATATGTCCTTTCCATTAACAAAATCAAGATTTACATCATAGGAAACCCTCCCTGCCATGGCGACAGGGAGGCTGTGCAACCTCTCCAAGCTTCACACACACTCCAAAAAAAAAAACCTTATGCAACTCTCTCTCTAAAAAAATCAGTCCCAAATCCTTACTCAACCCCATACATAATCCTTAACCCTATGAGTTGGAGGGGAATATTTTAATGTTTTCATAAAAATATCTCCTAACAGTTTTTCCCTCGAGGGAAAATGCACCTTACATGGCATTTAAATTTCATTACATGTGAATTTCATTGACATTTACATGTCATTCGCATTTACATTTATATTTTACACTTACATTTTGCCTTTAATCTTCTAATCAACCCAAGTTCATACTTGGGCTCCAACAGGCCCCCGACACAAATCTTGGCTCATCCTGAGTCAGCTGCAGGTGAAGGTCCATGCTCACTTGTGCTGTCATTGCATGATCCAAAACCACTTCTCAATGTTGAATTGTATGTTGCTCCTTAATTTTTTGCTCTACTCTACGCTCCCTCTTGTCACAGTCCTTCCTCTATCTATGGGCATCCCAACCTCCTACTCGTAATACCCCATTTCTTGTCCTCTCTTGTGGGTGTCCCAACCTCCTCTGCTCACAAGACCCCACTTCCTCTCTTGCTCTACTTTACTCTATCTAGCAACAACTTGCATTCATCTATGTGTTGTTCTCCCTTCTTCCACTATCCATGTCTGTAGCATCTACTCAAATCCTCTACATGTTGTTGCTTGCAAGTGCGGTTGGATTCTGCTATTGTTGGGGTTCTTTGCTATAAAATTGTCTCTCTCTATTTGCATTTTCTTGATTATTCTGGGCATATGAAAATTGCAATGTGTTAGTTGGTTTGATCAGGACCAACTAACAACATTGGCAGTGTCTTAATAAAGGCTGGCCATATACTTTGCCCATATTTCCTCTCTACGTTGCATGGGTCTTTGTGACCTGGAAAATAAACTAAACAACAACAATAAAAGGGCCTATAACAGCAGTTTAAAATATCACTGTAGAAGTTTATGGGTTTTGTTACATTTGACTCTAGAAATTGGGCAACTTTAACCAAATTTAAAAATTTCGAGCTCTTCTTTTCCTTGGCCATGGCTCCCTTTGTTAGTTTATGTAGCATCAAATGCATTCTAGCCACGCAGTTTGGTGGAGAGGCTAGAATACATGAGATCACCAAAACCCATAAATCGTTTATAGAAATTCCACATATATATGAAGTAATTAGATTATTAACATATTTTTTAATGTTTCCTAAGTCTAAACTTGGGAAAACTCGTTAATTAATTATAATTAATTAAGTCAAGGTGAGAATAGTCTAGAAAATCATACGAATCGATCCAGAAATGATCTGATCCATTTATTAAGATTTAATCTTGGCTGTTGGAGTCCCAATAGGAAGATATAAGAAGGGATCGATGGTCACTTGGAGAACACACGAGAGACACTTGGAGAATTCGATTTTCCAGAGTATCAACAGTCAATTGCTGGAGAGTTTGAGGTTTAGTGAGGGGCAAGGACAGTGAGATTGGAGGAATTTTTCCAGATCCAGTGGGTACATTTGCAGAGAGGCCGAGATTTCTCTAAGAGGCTGCACAGAGCCTCAAGAAGGCAGTTTGATTTACTGGGAAGGAAGATGTTTTCATTTCCAGAGGTCGGGTAGAGGTTCTAGAGTGTCAAAGAGACGTTTTCCCAGCTAGTAGCAAGCATGATATCTTGATTAACATTCATTTCGGGTAGCACGCAGGGCAGGCATCTTCAGTTTGATGTAAGGCCTACGTGGACCCAGTTGGATGACTTGCTTTCAGAGGCAATCCAGTGTCGGAATTTCCCGGAGTGAGGGTAAATTTCCCTCTAGTATTTTTGCAAGTATTTTCTCTGTAGGATTTCTGATTTTGACATCTAGATTATTGTACTCATAATTCATCACTGCTATATAATAATAAAATCCTTCGCTAGTACACCAATTTTCCCAAGTTGGGTTTTTTGGAGACATTTGTCCAAAAATAATTGTGTCAGTTTTATGTGTGTGTGTGCTAGATTTTCTCAATTTCCAGCGCTATTATTTTTTGCAGTTTTATTTGTGAAGGTTGCAGTGTAGTTTATTCGTTATTTGCCATAGCAAATAAATAGTTAATTAATTAACAATTAGAAAAATTAATTCTAGTTTCTACAATAGGATTTCAGACTTGAAATTTTCACATTGTATTAGAGTGTAAGTGATCAACCGGGAAGCTCAAAAGCGGAGAAGGCAATTTCGCTGTTCAAAGGGAGCAATAGGACAAAGTTCCTAGAGGTTGCACTATTCATTAACAGACAAGCCAAATTTCTTGGGCATAGAATTCTATTTTCAGTTGCAGGGTTGCAGAAAAGTTTAATTGCTCGAGATTGTGATTCTAGTAGTCAGAGAGAGCAACAACGACTCAGATTTTCGCTTAGCAGATTTATGGTTGGACAAAGATGGTTTTACAGCAGCAAAATCAACGTCGGATGGAAGAGAAATTACACACATAGAGGGATATTTCTCTTAGAGGGTTTCTATCTAAGAAATCTAATTTTCCTAGTTGCAGATTGGCAGTAGCAACAAGCAAAACTATGCATTCTAGGAGGAAGTGTGAGTAGTAGAGTAGCAACCAAGCAGAGGAAGAGGGAGTTTCCAGATTAGATCAAATATGGCCAGAACTAGGCTTAGAGTTCAGGATAGGTTGGAGGGAGCCTCCAACTATGTCATATGGAAGGATAGTATGTCCTTTCCTCTAGACAAATATGGCTTGAAAGCCTACGTGGATATGTGGTGGTAGTTCCCCATGATGCAGATCAACTCAAGGAATACAGGAAGGATATGGCAAGGGTGAAGCGATTGATCTTGGATGGAGTCTGAGATCATATAGTCTCACATTTGGTAGATAAAAACACAGCCAGAGAGATGTGCGTATCTCTCTCCATGCTATATCAGTTTTCTTCTGAGAAGTAGAAGATGTTCCTGGAAGAGAAGCTCATATGCATCAGGATGCAGAAGGGAGAAGGCATAGATCCCTTCCTCACCAGGATTTAGGAGGTCTGAGATCAGCTTGTAGTTTTTGGGGCAATGCCTCAACCATAAGATTTAGTACGGTTGGCACTAAACAGTGTCTCGAAGGATTGGAAAGTCTTCATCCAAAGTATATTGGGCAGAGACAGACTACCTAGATTGGACATAATGTGAGCTAATGTACAATAGAAGGAAATGAGGCAAGCCTTTCTTAAGAGCTCCATCAGTGGAATCAGTAGCAATGGATCAAAGGGTGTGAAGGAAGACGAGAACGTGGCCCTTGCATCGAAGGGTCCTAGTTAGGGGCAAGGGGAGTAGAAGAAGGAGAAGAAGAAGAAGAAGAAGAAGAAAGACCTGCCAAAGGTCAAGTGCTTCAGGTGTGGTGAGTTTGGCCACTGTAGTACCCAATGTCCTCTCAGGAAGAAGGAGAAGTAAGACCAATAGGCAACATTTAAAAAAATAGACAAGATTTCAACTAAGATAGAGGAAGAGTTTTCTATGTTCGCAGACATACCTCCAGGAATGAGGTGGAGTGATTTGGTGCTATATCCCAAGAGAGCTAGAGACCTACAGAGATTGGGAAGGGTCCTTGAGGCATTCAACTCATGGATCATTACCTAGCTACAAGGGGCCCACAATATTCAGTAGCAGGATGGATCAATGGTAGTTGTCGCAGTTAGTACCAGAGTGACATTTGCAAACTAATAACAATTAGAGACATGAGCGTAGTGCAGAGTTGAAAATAGAGCAGGTGGCTCAGTGTAGAGTTGGCATCAGGGTATATTCTTTAGTGAAAATGCAGATGCTAGATGTGGTTAGGACTCGGGAGACAGATGCATCATACTGAACACAGTTGATTTAGTATTTCATATGCTTCTTAGTTACAGTTGTTCTAGTTGCAACAACAACACATGAGAGGGAGTTGCAGTGCAGATGCAGAGTTGGCAGCAATGTAGCAGTGTCAGCAACAACACAAATTTCTCACTACTACATAATAATAAAACCCTCAACTGCTGCATCGATTTTCCCAAGTTAGGTTTTTCCAGGGACATTTGTCCAAAAAATAATTGTGTCATTTTTATGTGTGTGTGTGTACGCTAAATTTTCTCATTTCCTAGTGCTATTACTTTCCGCAATTTTGTGTGTGTGAAGGTTGCAGTGTTTTTTATTTTTTGTAAGCTTGGTATGACTAATAACAATATGGGGACAATAGGGGCACAACAATAAAAATAAGGGCTATAATGACAATAGTAATGGGGGAATCACTAGTATTATAGGGACCTAACATGCCCATCTCCTTCAAAAAAGTGTTGTCCTTAACGCTTGAGTAGTTTTGGATGCTTCTGTATAAAATTCTCATCCTCCCATGTGGAATCTTCAGTGGTTAAGTTCTTTCACTTGATGAGGTACTACGAAATTGATCTATTTCGTAGTTGTAGAGTTCTTGTTTCTGTGACCGCTTCAGGTTCCAATATGAATTTTCCTTCCTCGTCAAGTTTTGACAAATATTGTTTGAACTGGGAGCTTGTCACCTATAACCTTCTTTAAGCATGAAACATGGAAAACTGGGTGCACTTGGGAAGCTTCAGGAAGCTCCAATTTGTATGTCATATTACCAATCTTTTGCAACACCTTGTATGAGCCATAATAATTTGGTGATAATTTATTATCCTTCTTAGCTTGCTTGAGGAACATTTGTTTATATGGTTATAGTCGTAGGAATACCCAGTCACCTACATCAAAACTTCTTTCACTGTGATGTTGATATGTCTGTTGCTTCATTCTATTCTGCGCCAAAGTGAGGTTATCCTTTAAAAGTTGGAGAACTTGTTGTTGATGCTCGATGTGATCTTCCATTGCTTGAACCTTAGAATTTTCTCTTAAATATGATGTGATGGATGGTGGATGATATCCATAAAGTACCATAAATGGTGTAATTTTTGCTGCAATATGGAAGGAAGTGTTATACCACCATTAAGCCAAGAGGCAACCATTTGACCCATTGTGTTTGTTTATCAAATACAAAGCAACAAAGATATCCTTCCAAACATTTGTTTACTATCTCAGTTTGCCCATGAGATTGAGGATGATAATATGATCTATGAGCTAACTGAGTACCAAGACAAGAAAATAATTATGTCCAAAAATTTCCAGTAAAAATGGGATCTCTGACGCTTACAATAATATTTTGGTTTCCAAGTGGCTTTTGAATTGTTTCCATAAATGTAGTAGAAATTATACTGGATTTAAATGGATGAGATAATGCACAAAAGTGTGCATACTTGGTAAGTCTGTCAACTACCACCATGATGACACTCTTTCCTTCAAACTTGGGTAAACCTGTGATAAAATCCATTGAAACCTCCTCCCAACGTTGGCTTGGAGTGGATAAAGGTTGTAACAGACTTGGGGTCTTAATTGTTTCAACTTTATTTTGTTGGAAAACCAAACATTCTGCCACAAACTTTTGAATATACGATTTAAGGCCATCCCAAATAAATTCCTTCTTAACCCTCTGGTAAGTTTTTAAAAATCCTAAGTGCCCTCCTAAGGGAGAGGTGTGTAATTCCATAAGAATCTTTTGTTTGAGTTGGGAATTCTTACAAAGATATAAGCGATCTTTATACCATAACGAATAATTTTTCCAGCTAAATGTATCATATATATTGGGATCTTTTTGTAACTTTTGAATGAGTCCTCACACTTCTTCGTCATTCTTCCATTCATCCCTTGCTTCGTTTATCCAATCTGGTTGGATAATAGAAATGGCACAAAGCAATGCTTCCACATCCTCATCCTTTCTTGAGAGTGCATCTGCCACAACATTTTGCTTCCCTTTTTTGTAGATGATTTCAAAATCATAACCCAACATCTTTGTGACCCATTTTTGCTGCTCTTATGAAGA
This sequence comes from Pinus tabuliformis, assembly GCA_031772625.1. Classification (NCBI taxonomy): domain Eukaryota; kingdom Viridiplantae; phylum Streptophyta; class Pinopsida; order Pinales; family Pinaceae; genus Pinus; species Pinus tabuliformis. The sequence goes on along the minus strand of CM062808.1, from coordinate 466,025,003 downwards.
TAATCTTTGTTCTAAAAAGTATTTAAGACTGTCATGATCCGTTTTTACCTTGAAATGTCTTCCCATTAGGTAGGGTTTCCATTTCTTAAGTGCATGTAGTATTTCCAACATTTCCTTCTCATAAATAGCTCTGTGTAAATACTTTCCTTTGATTGGACGACTTTCGAAAGCAATGGGGTTTTCTTCTTGCATTAAAACAACACCAATTCCATTTCCTTAGGCATCACATTCCACGATAAAGGTTTTTGTGAAATTCGACATAGCTAAGACCAGTGCTTGTCACATTGCCTCTTTAAGATGTTCAAAGGCCTTCATTGCTTCTGGAGTCCATGAAAATGCATCTTTCTTTAATAATCTTGTTAGAGGTGCTACTATTCTCCCATAATTCTTAACAAACTTGCAATAATACCCTGTCAACTTGAGAAATCCTCACAGATGCTTTATGGATGTGGGGATTTTCCATTCCCTAATGGCTTTAATTTTTCTAGGGTCTACCTTAACACCTTCATGAGATACAATATGACCCAGATATTCCACCTCTTGTACTCCAAAGAAACATTTGGAGATTTTTGCATATAATTGTTTCTCTTCCAATAGTTTGAGCGCCCTATCAACATGTTGAACATGATCCTTTCAAGACTTGCTGTAGATTAGTATATCATCAAAAAATACTAACACAAATTTTCTAAGGAAGGGTTTGAAAATGGAATTCATCAAACCTTGAAATGTAGAAGGTGCATTGGTAAGGCCAAAAGGCGTGACCTAAAATTCATAATGACCCTCATGAGTTCTAAATGTTTTTTTCCAAATGTCTTCAATTTTCATTCTGATTTGATGATATCCTGAATGAAAATCCAACTTGGTGAAGTAAATTGATCCATGTAATTCATCCAATAACTCATCAATGACAGGAATGGGAAAATTATATTTAATGGTGAGCTTGTTGAGGTCCCTATAATCTGGACACATGCACCATGATCCATCCTTCTTGTGTACCAATACTACTGGAGCAGAGAAATAACTTTGACTAGGTTGAATTATACCAACCTCTAGCATTTCTATAATCATACGTTTAATTTCACTCTTTTGGGCATAGGGATATCTATAAGGCCTGATGTTTGGAGGAACACTTCCGGGAATCAAATGAATAGCATGATCATGATCGAATAGGTGGGAGGCCTTTGGGAGTCTAAAATACCTTGGAATGATTGTCCAAGACTTTTTGTAGATCTGAAGAAATAGATGATTTCGATAAGGGAATCTCTAGCGAACATAATTGTGCAATTACGCCTCTTTGTTCTTTCTTTAGAAGCTTTGTCATTCTGTTAGAGTTGATTATCTTCCCAGTTTTCCTGCAATACCCCTTAATTCAACTTCCTTTCCTTCCGAAAAAAATTCATGTAAAGTTTTTGAAAATTAAAAGATATGGTACCCAAGGATTGTAGCCATTTGACTCCTAATACAACATCAACACCACCCATTGGAATGGAAAGAATTTAGCTATTCAATACATATTCTCCCACTGATAGATTGATATTATGGCACTTTCTAGAGCAATTTATGGTTCCCCCATTTACAACCATCACTTGAAACTCTGGTCTTGGATATAGGAAGCAATTCAATTCCTTGGCTATCTTAATATGAATAAAATTATGGGTACTGCCTCAATCAATCAACACTATTACCTTTTTCTTATTGATACGTACGTCTATCTTGATAGGTTGAGGAGTGGTAATTCCGGCCAGTGCATTAGAAGATATGGTCAGATTCATTTATTATTTCTCTAGGGTTTTTTCTTGGTGTATATCCTCTTCTTTTGACGTCTCTTGTTCCTTTTCTTCCTCCTCTTCACAATCGATGTAAAATAATTTCTTCTCAGCACACTTATGACCTTTAGTGTATTTTCTATCACAACTATAACAAATCCCTTTTGCTCTTTTTTCTTCCAATTGTCGTGGTTTCAAACTTGTAGGTTTTGGAAGGCTATGGGCAACAACACTTCCATCTTTATAGTTGTGAGTGGTAGCCTTACTTGTTTCCATAATTTTGCTTTCCATTTTTCTTACCAAGCAGAATTCTTTCTCCAATGAATCAGGTTCCCAAAGGCTAACCTCATGTTGGATGTTATCCTTTAAAGTTCCTATGAACACATCAATAATATGCTCCTCTGGAATATATTTTACCCTTATAATAATTTTTTGGAAGTCCTCAATGTGCTCCATCATTGAACCCTTTTGTTGAGATTTATCAATTAGCTAAAAAAGGTGTTGATTTTTGTATCCTCATAATGTGTTATCATTTATTTCGTAAAAATTGCCCAAGTGACAATTTGTTTACAAGAGCAAATCCATCTACAAACTAATTTGGTTCCAAATATAAAGTTGGAATGCGTACCTTTTGTGTGTTTTACACATTATGGAGATCGAAATATTGCTCCATTTGTAGTATTCATGTTACAGGATCCTTGCCATCAAATCATGATTAACATTTCTTTTTTCTCGTCATGAGTTTCCTTTACTACCCTTTAGCCATTAGTAAGCATTTCTTGTAGAAACTTTGTCAAATCTGTCTTCAAATCTTGCATGTTGCCTATAAGTTTTTATTCTATACCATCCATCTTAGTTTCCACATCATTCATCTGAGCTTCCATGCCTTTCTTTAAACGATCCATCTTATCTTCCACGTCATTCATTTTAGCTTCCATGCCTTTCTTTAAACAATCCATCTTAGCTTCTGTTACTTTTTGTGAGAGTGAATTTTGTTGCACTTGGTCTTGTAATTTTGATATATCATGTTGAATTTCTTCCTCTTCTTCACGAGTCATGCTAGATATTTCAGGTTTCTTACTAGGTATTTCCATTTTCTTTCTCCGAGGCATAAATTAATGATAATAATACTTCACTATGCCCTTTGAGTTCCTTTAAACTATTTTTTTGAACCAAACATATGCAAAATTTTAAAAAAACTACACACCTTTTTTCACTTTGTTGGAGCTCGATATTGAATCTGTTGTATCTCTGTAATTTCGGATCTCCAAGGTCTAAAATTTCGTCCCGAGGTAGCCTTCTGAGTCCTCTTTCCACCCCCACAAGTCTAATCAAGATTGGATTCTCCAAGGAAGAGTTATGCCAAATCTCCGACGATGACCTGATTATAGACTAATTCAGCATAAGGAACTTGTACGAAGTGCCATGTGTCACTGTTTCGACCTTAGGATTTGAAACGATACACAGAAAACTACAGGCCATCCTATTTCTTTAACTTTTAGGAAATTACAATCTGATTCTCAGAGAGAAAGTTATGACAATTTTCCCCAAGTCACCTATTTGAGATATAATTCGGGAGCCTGCAAAAACCCTAACTTCCTTGGATCCTATCTCCGAAAATATAGCGAGAAAAGATTTGAAATTTGGATGCAAGGTTCATCTAGATTTCGACTCAAATGGGTTTTAATGTCAACATTTGAAATGTTGTAGAAAAACAATTATAGCGAAAATTCTATGATGACGTGTTTGGAGTAGTGAAACCCTAGAATCCAAAGCTCTGATACGAAATGTTACATAACCAACTCACAAAATAGAAGAAAAGATAGATCAACGACTTCAAAATCAGCCTCTTCGAGGGGGAAACCTCCTTTACAATACACAAATGAAAAATTCTTGGATGATACAAATGAGAAAACCTCCTTTTTATATATAAGAGTCTAAGGGGTCACAATATAATCAAAGCCGGCATAACAATAATAATATAAGGGCACAACAATAACAATAAGGGCTACAATAGTAATGGGGGAATCACTAGTATTATAGGGACCTAACAGGGGGGATAGCTCAAGATTTGAACCCAAGACATCCGGTTCGGTGAGACTTCATTTCCATGACCATTTCCAATTGAGATACCCCAAGTGGACAAGGTTGCAATGTGTTTAATTCGATGTTTCCATAGCAATAAACTGAATAATTAATTTATCAGTTAAAAGAATTAATACTAGTTGTTGCAATAGGATTTTAGTAGTGAAATTTTCACACCCTTGGCACAATTCATTTCCAAATAAAAACAAATGGCTTCATAAAATTTATTAATAAATTTATTGTTCCCATATCGACCAAGGACGTTGAAGTCCCTTCATAAATTTTTCTCTGTGGCATTCTCGCTCTGCGACTGTCTTGGCGAAAGTGTCGATGCCGCAACTCATGGAAACCTTGGCAAGGAAGAGGTCGTCATTTCTTGAATCTTCCAAATTGAAGAAGCCTTCGAAAACATGTCCGATTTCTTAAATTTGGCATATCAATTGATGACACGTCCCTTTTTCACTACCCCTAAAAGATCACCTAAAATGGTCTCCATTGTCTCTTGCACCGTTTCCAATGCCAATGTCGCTTCCTCTTTGTTGAGATCTACTCCTGTGCATGATATCCTAGCACTGCACACTCCTCTCTCTATGCACAGTGGCCATATGCCACTATGTGCTTTTCCCCAATGTAGAACTCATAGGTCTCCACACTACTTCTGCTCCATCATGTTCACTCCACCACTTGCAACTGCATACCCCAAAAATTTCACTGACGATCTACAAGTCCTTGAAACCCTTCAATATTGATATCGTGTTGTGTAGCTTACTTATGAACAAAACCAACTATCCCTGACCTATCAAGACCCTCCTTCACATGGTCGCAACGTTATGCATACAACATTTTCCCACCACTTGTCTTATCACTGGTGAGTATGTTTTCCACATTCATTGTAGAGGAAACACTCTACAAATGCCACTCCATTTATTGTGCACCTTTGCAACCCACATAAGCCCCATTCCTCCTCTACATGGTATCACAACACTCTAAGAGAGTGTTGACTCATTGATACTGCGCCAATCACTTCCTAAATACTTCTGAGTGATTTTAACTATGTGCATCAACTCCTTAGCATTTCCTGCCACTGTCACTACCATTTCCTCTTAACTGGGCTGGAAAAACGGTGATTCCACATAGATCAGATAACCCATCTTGCATCTAACTCACAATGCCACATCAAATTTGTTAGCATTTTGATCAATGAACTGAATTCATCATGGGCTTCATCATCCTCACAACCAGCAGACAATGTCCTAGACCGAGCACCCCAATTAGGCTACCCAGAAATACGGGCAACATGACGGAGATGAGAACCCCACTTCTCGCATTCCACTTTGTCTCCCTAGTGCTGGATAAATTTGACGTCCACGCACATTCTATCTCCAAGACCACAAAAACACCACCAGATACCCATGAACTTGTAGAGTCTTGGAAAATATAAAAGTAGCCGCCAAACTTACGATGAGCCAATCACAACTAGAGGTTCTTTGTTGATCACTAGGAACCCAGAAAACCTGAATTTTTTTATAGCCAAGAACCAATGATTTTTGCATTCTTCTTGAAGTTGCAGGTTGGCCAGACCCGCAACCCACTTCCAACCATAGGTTTGTTTACTTGGGATTCTCTCCAGCTACCACTCGGATAGCGTAGGGAAAAGGGGTTTTCCCGAGTGGTGCATTTTCTACTGCACCCTTTGGCCAGGAGGGTCGGAAAAAATAAAATAAAATTTTTAAAAAATATTTCCACACAGAGCTGCAAAAGCTAAACATAAACACCTTCACAAATAACAAAGAAAACCAATAAATTTAATCACCCAAAAATTTACAATATACAACTGCTGCAAGTAAAACCGGAACTGCAAATAACAAGAAATTGTTGCAAATAATAAGAACACGATGGAAATAAACAGATATAAGGTTATGTTGATGGTGCTTGACTCACCAAATTTCAGGGGATCTCCCTGATATGAAGTTCCAACTAGACCTCACACTGTTTGGAGCTGGAGTCCCAGCGGTGGGTAGTAATGTTATGCCTTGACCGCGGAAATGCGCAGAGGGAAGTATGATAACTTTGGGTGAGAGAAAGTGTGTAACCCTACGGAGAGTCAAGTGCGATGCATGAAGGTTCCAACACATGAATGGAAAAGGAAGTGTGCCCCTTGGAAGCCTGTAATAGTACGCAGCTTGAAAGGAACACACGAGTGAAATGACATCACAAGCTAAGATGCAGAATAGTCCACAAGTTAAAGTGATGAGTTAATACAACAACACACATTCAACAAGATTCATACAAATGAAAAAAAAAAAGTTCGTAACCATATGCGTAAGTTAAATAACATACATTGCCAATACAACAAAAATAATCCTACTATATTAACAACATATCCATGAAAGTGTGTTGGATCTGATTTTATTATTATAAGTGAAATTTCCATCCATACACACACCATTGACAATCACTAGCCCCAAAGTGGAACATCGCAATCAAGAACACTTTCTCCTCCAAATAAGTATACTCACTCTACACTATGGAGAAGCCAAGGCTCTTCACAATACTCCGAAGATCTTCCTAAGCCTAAGCCTAGCAAAAAGCTTGGCTCCCAAAATCGTGTTATATGAGTTATGAGGTTCTATTTATAACAAGAGTGGGTGACTCTTCAATTCTCCTTTGTAACCTTTGGACTACCCTCATGACTCTTCAATTTTTTTACAAAATGAAACATCACATTACATGATGATTCTTCATATTCTAATATTGGCACTTGGAACTTCAATAACAAATTACAAATAATATTACATTTTACACTCGTAACCATATAGGAAAAAATAAGGTAGAGACAACTTAATAGCCTAACAAGACAAGAGACTATGATGCTTGAGTTTGGGAACACTCTAGCTCAGCAACTTCCACTTGATGATTCTTGGTCATGTATCGATGCCAATCTTGGTACTATGTGATGACACCCCCAAACTGCATGATGGTGTCAGGCTGGAAGCGGAATCTGGCCTCCATAGCATCCAAGTACAATGAGTTGGAACCAATCTTAACTTATTTCTTGAGTAAGAGCAACATGGTTCTTATCTGGTCGAGACCACCGCTGTAGTTCTGCATGTTTTGTCTATTCAACTCTACATCCTCCTTGGTGGAAACCTATCTCAACTGCTTTAAGTACTCTTCAATCTCCTGCCTGACATGGTGTTTGCGTTTAGCTTCGGTGAGTGAGCTGACTGATGGGATTTTGTGGGTTCTCACCATGAAGTCGAAAATGTTTTACAACCATACATATGAGGGATGAATGTGTAGAAATTTTGAATAATTTAACACATATTCACAGAGATTATCCTGATCATACAATTATAAGCGGAACATGTATAATACATAATCTCCTCTACATTGATCATCAATTTACAGAAGCAGAAACATTCACAGGCACACATAGAAGCATCAATCAAACTCATTAACACAGTATGTATCCCGGGGAAAGCATCTCGCTAAAAACCCCACACTATCTGTATATTATATTGATTGAATCATGTAACATTACAAAGTACAATGCTTATCACAAGCAATACAGTACCAGCTCCACCTGTTACACACAATACAACTCAGATCTGATCTCCAAATCTCCCCGCTGCTTGCCTGCCTCTCCAGCTCAATACCTGCTCAAGAACTGATGAGAATGGCTTACCAAACTCGTATTTGACCTGCAAATAATCACTCACACTCTGTTGGACGTGAGCACAGGCTACAATTCTTGATATTGGCCAATTCATTGGCATACTCAATCCCTCTGATTGTGCAAATCATCATGCACAGCTATAGTCACAACTGATAGCAATCTGATCCTCTAACACCTGTCCCTGCTGAACTGAACATGCACTGACATGCAACTGAGTTAACTGATGTATTGTATAGATGCATTATGAGTTAATAACTTGTGAATTAATTAATAACTAATTCACCCAACTCATCTCTAGTCTATTGATCAGTTAGACTAAATACAACTAGTTTAACAAGGTTAAACTGAACACAACTCCATCAACTGCACCTCCAGTCCACTAAACTCAACTCACTTGAGTTGTAACTGAAGTCTTGCATGCAAATATTAGTCATCCCATAGGTAACCACGTATTTCCCTCTGGGATCTGCATGTACCACATCCGTAGCTCATCCTGAAGTGCTCCAAGAGAATAAGATCAAGTTTATAATCCAAATATTATTATGAGACAATAATATTTGACTTTTCTATTTTGGACAGCCAGTCTAAAAATAGACTTTGATCACTCACATTGTGGTCACCCACACTGTGGTCACCCACACTGTGATCACTCATACTGTGATCATCCACACTGTGATCAAAAATAGAACTTGCGCCATAATTTGCCTGCGGGCCCACTTAGTGAAGGCGACTCTTTTCACTAAGCTCCATCATCTTGTTGCATTCTCAACAAGCATTTCTTGTTGCACACTTTTCAACAGAATGTTTCCAATGAACGAGGTGAGTTTCTTGTTATTCCGAATGAACATTTGAACTCTTGCTTTCTCTAACTCTGCCTGCGGCTTCATCTTCTTTGCCAAAGTAAGCGGTGCCCCTTTGTATCGCATTGTCCATTCTTTCACGGTGTTGATGGAAGTTTGCACATTCCTAAGAGTCTTGACACATTCCTTTCTCTGTTGCTGCAAGCTATGAAAGTGAACAACTACCATATGCATGGTCATGAGCTCCTCATAGAGGTTCTGCATGGTCTCTCCAAGTGTTGATACTTCACCAAGTATTGATGTTCTCATTCCCCCAAGTAGACCTATGAAAAGATTGCGTTCTGTGCTGCTACATGGAGCCGTTCTATCTCTTGCTAGGAAACTTGTATATTTTGTACCAATTGCTTACTCTCGGCCATCAAATACTGAGTGTTTTATCTTGTCGCACCTGCGAAGGCCAAGTTGGCTTCAACAATGGCATTCAAATTCTGGCTGGTGTCTACCACTATCACCCTTTCTCTAATGAATGTAGGTGATGCATGACCCTCCGAAAAATTCTCTCTCCACACTTGTACAATCCTCTTCTGAAGTTCTATATATGAAATATTTTACACATCCATTATTGGATCATCATCAAGAGGAACTATGTCCCCTTCCTCACTCAGGGCTAACTCTACGACTGGAGGTGGTGGAGACTAAACGGTGACCTGTGGTGCACTAGGAATCATGTCAACATCTTCATCCTGCGGTTCTGGTTCCAACTCCATGTCCGCAACTTCAATCAAGTCTTCAATCTGCTGAGCAAGCTCCTGATCTTGCATATGTTTGCTCTCCCCCTATGCTGTTGGTTGGTTATGTCCTTGCTCTTCAACTTGAATCAATGTTGTTTCTCCTGACGTTGCACATTTACTTTCTTCTTCTTCCTTCTTCTACTTATCCTCATGTTCTTCCCTCCTTTGTTCCCATTCTTACCTCAATTCTTGTTCTGCTTTCTGTGCCCTCAATTATGCTTCCTGCAAGCTCTGCTTTTCTCTCTTCCTCCGCTCTGCTCTCTATCTCCTTTGCTTCCTCTGCCAAAGCTGCTTGCATAAGGATTGAATCTGCTTTCACTCTGCATATTTGTTCTCCCTTTATTCTGTCAACAACCTTTATTGTATTGGATTGTTACCTTATGTTACTGCTGCTGGACTTGTTGCCATGTTAGTGTTGACTCCTTTTCTATAAATAGTTGAGTGTCTGCATATTGGCAAGTTAGCTTGCACTTGTTGAACTTCTTCTCCAGTACTAATTTCAGTGGTCTCTCTTGAAGCAACTCTCTTTGGTTCCATGGTAACAATGACTACTGGAGAGAAGTGCTTCACAAGTGTGGTACTCGAGGGACAAAAAGGACACTCATGGCAAGCAAATATTATCTTAAGCAAATCTACTTTCAAGGCATGATCAAGCAACAAACTGGGCATTTGATGGGAAGGATTGCAAAATTTTCATTGGTAGGAGGGATTGGTTTCTTGTGGGAACTTCACACTACGTAGGCCTAGCAGCCAAGGATGAAGCTTAAGGTTTGCGCGGTCCTAGCTCGGGAAAACTCTAGGAGAGACAGCGCATTGCACAATCTCAGTTGCCAAGGTGAAAAGGTGACCCTTGAAACTTCGTAGTGCACATATGGAGGTTAAATTTACGACGCACTGCACAGTTATAGAGGCCAAGCTTGTGGCTTGAACCTTAGGATTGCGCAGTGCCTAATTGAGCAAGGAAAAATCGGCCAAGGGAAGTACAAATATGCATGGTGGAAGTGTGAAAAATGAGTAGACCTAAGTGATGGTGTGAGTTTGAGTGTAGATCTGACTAAGTGTGAATGAATCATGATAGATCAAGTGCAGAAACAGATCAAACATAAGGAAAATCAAGTATGTCAGGAGAGTCCCTGTAACGACGACCATGAATGCAAAAATAGGAAAACCGATGTGACACTTGTGAAAGGCAAGCAATAGATTGAAACAACACTTCTACAACCTAAAACAAATTGAAATGGTAGTAACCTTGAAGATAAATAAGCAAAACAACACTCACACAAGTGAAACGATAAAAAGAGAAAGAAATGACAGCAAAAGGCGATAAAAGCAAAAGTCATCCTAAAAAGCGACAATGACCCCACTGAAGGTTCCCTGATCTCTTCAGGAATGCTAGGGCTCCAAGATCGAATGCTCAAATGAGCTTTAGAGGCATTGATAAACTAGATTTGAGAAAATGAGGTTTTATGACACGCATGCCTGAGATCAAAGACAAAAGCGACACTTGGCAGAAACTTCTAAAAATAGCAATGTTCCATCTTCAAGAAACTAATAATAGATCCCTACTTCCTAGGGATGCATTTTCTCCTTTAGTTTTATTTATTTTTGGGGGTAAACTTGCCATTAGCACAACCGGGAAAGACTAGGTAGTTTTGGGGAATTGGGCAACTTTTTGGCTTAGTGTGCACTACGCAGTTTCTGAGCTTAATGAGGGTTGCATGATTTTTGGGCTCAGTGCTAGGCTACCTTCCATGATTGCGCAGTTTCTGACCTCAAGGTTAACGATGAGTTAGGACTACGCAATTCCTATCATCAAGGCTGCTCGCCCTCAAGGATTGCGCAGTTTCTTGAGGCAAGCCTAAAACTGTTGTGAGACCAAGTTGGGAAATCAGCTTGTGACTTAGAAAGATAAGCTATGTGAGAAAACACAAGCGAAAATGAAAAGATGAGTTTCATTCGAAGCATGAATACATGGATCAGTGCAATATTAGATGTTGTAGATAAGAAGGGAGGCTCTAAAATCAAAGCATAGGAAAATTTTTGGAGGGTTGTTGTAGTCGCTGCAACAGCTTGGAGTCTGAATTCCTTTTCCATTAACAAAAGCAAGATTTACATCATAGGTATCCTTCCTTGCCATGGCAACAAGGAGGATACATGTTGAAATGTGGTTTTCGTTGATGTCAACCTAAATAACACCAAATGATGCCCCACTTTTGTTGACCAAAATGACATGATAATTCATGATGTTTCAAGTCAAGATCATCCTTGATGGATTCTCCTCATTGAATTGATTCTGATGGTATGTGGCACATCTTGAGAGCCTTCACGGTGTGTGAATTATGCTTGCTTGAAGATGAAGGACCCAATTTGAGGGTAAAAACTCTAAGGGTTGGTGATATGGAAACTCTTCCTTGGCCATCTAAAATACTCATGTCATAAGGATCCTAATCAAAGATTAAAATAATGTCACTTATGAAAAAGGGTTGAGTATAAATTTAATCTTTAAAGATCTTAGAAATTGTGAGGGTTTTGACTCTAAAGTAATTTTGAAATTCAAAATTAAAACCTTCAAAGGAATTTTTCCCTCTACAATTTGAATTTAAAATTCAAAAGTCCTCCCTCTGAAAGGGAATTCAGTTACCTTCTTGACCCCCCTCCAAAATCTATTTAAAGGCACTTGATTAGCCTTTTTCATGCAATCAATTTGAATGCATTATCTTTGATCTAGCTTTGTGATTTGTCTAAGCCTTGTGGAGAAAGGAAGCATCAAATGAGAGGCCCAATTCTCTTGTGCAACACGGATTTTAAGAAAAACAAGTCTATTGAGTTTTTGACACATATATTTTGGGATTTATTGAAGCAATCTCTAAGCCCTAATTTAAACTGCGAACATGTATTTCATTGTTGATCTTTGTGGTAGTCTATCAAGGCATGAACTTAACACCCTTGTTTGTGAAGCCCTGAAATTAACTATGACAATGTTTGAAACAAACAAGAGGTTTGAGGGAAGTTTTTTCATTTATTTTTTTGGGCACTTGGATATTAGATTTATTGTTTATTGCAGGCATAAATGTCTCATCCCTTTCTATGGAATCATCTATGCACATAAGGTTTTGATCATTAGTCTTTGTAACCAACGAAGTAGTAGGAGTATTACAATTGGTTAAAATTTGAAGTAGTAAAGGGCAATGATATTCCTTGCAGAAAATTCGTTTTGATTGAAGCATCATTTGAGTCCTTGCGACAGTCCTTGTTGACAAATACATTATCTAAAATTCCGACCTGTAACATTTTAAGATCATTCCTTAAGAAATTGGTCTCAACTTGCTTGTGAATGCGTAGTAGTACTAGCATTAAACTCACATTGTAGTTACTTCCAAGTATGCAGTTCTAAGCATAATGTCCCGATTCCATTTATCTCTACAATTTGAGCGAGTTTCGGGAAAAACAAAGAACTTAGAGCCATATCTGAATAGATTCAACTATGGAACATTTACAATTATAGTGGCATATTCCAGTGGATTTGAAAACTTGTTGCTTGTGTGAAATCCTTATGATTGTGTTGAATCAATGCTCCACAAAAAAGTATCCTACATATGTACCTGACCCTACAACTCCAAAAGTAACTCAAAGTTAAGCTGACTCAAGTGGTGGGCTCCAGTATTTATAGCAATACTGCTACAACTCCTGGAGCTTCCTTTTCTAATTTTATCAACTTGGTAGTTCGTAACAAACTTGGAAGCGACGGTGCTATATGCACAAGTACTAGCTCTTGTCGCAGCTGTCACTTGGTCAGCTGGCACAAGTCCGCTAGGGCTCAAGCCAACTTCTATATGTTCTCAGAAGAAGCTTTCTAAATGATGAACGAAGGCTATCTCAAAGGAAATTAACCTACTTTGCAAGAATGAACTGAAAGCCAACAAAGCATGGAAACCCTAGTAAACCCTAATCTGACTAGCTTAATCCTTATAATGCAATGATGGGAATGCAACTACTAATAATGATGCCATTACTTCTAGTGAGATGAGATGCATGAATTTAAACTACTTCCATTGAAGAGAACACGTTTTTTTATTTTTTCTCAAGTGGGTGGAGTTATTATGATTGTGCTTCTTACTGGGTCTTGACTGTGCAGGGGTAGTTCAAGGGGAGGAAGGCTTGGGAAAGGTCAGGAGGACTCTGAGAGGTTCCAGGGGATCCCTAACATCATTCCATAGAAGTTCACAACGTTCAGGTGCTTGGCAACCGTGTTTGCAGGCTTCTACAGGATGTCTGCAGGGGATCCTACAGGAAGCTCGGGATTTCTACAGGAAGTCTGCTAACTTCTACAGGATGTTCTGCAGTCGGAGTTTTGGGTGATGGAGGAGTGAAGGAGCTGTATGGGTGGATGGGTAAGATGAAAGGGGAGCTTTAGATGGCTCAGGGACAGAGAGATGAGATGGGGGGAGAGTGGATAGAGCTGGTTGGTCGATAGAAGGGTAGAGGTAATGGAAGGCCGAAAAGATTGAGCAATGTGGACAGTAGAAGGGTTGGAAGGAAAATGAGCTGAACAGAGGATGAGTAGGTGGCTTAGGCACGGTTTAGAAGGATAAGAACACGATGAAGTGGTGCTGCGCAGTGTAAATGAAACAAATCACCCTTATCTTGCATGTAATACGAAAGTTCACCAACCTATTCTAACTGTTTTATTAGGAATCAAAGAACAACAATGTAAGTTGAAGGGAAACCGTGCATGATGCTGAACCAAAGAGTCATTACTCAAGATATAATTGTATGGACAATTCTTCAACCGAAAACATTACATCAATACTTGCATGCATATGTTAAAACAATATTTTTGGCAGTTGGCACGGTCTACACTTCCGGTCCCCAAACAGAGGTGAAAGTGAGCATGCATTCAACCTTTTTTTGACTCAACGTAACTTCAATCTCCCTACGCTAATTCTGAACTACTGAAACAACTGCATTCATGAAACTAACCTACATAACCAAACCAAAACAATCAACTCAGCAAACTGTGTTTTCCAAGTGCATGTAAAGGAAAGAAATGCAATGATAAAAGAAAGACAAGTAACAATACAAAGAAAAGGAGGTCTATTGCTCTCAGGTTGGGCCCTAACCTGAGAGCTATAGCTCCTCTAAGAACTCAGAATTGAATCCAAATCTGCCTGCCTTTTATTAAAAGATCATAATCATGAGTCTAACAACATGCCAAAATTGGCTTACAAAGAGCAAAAACAGAGCTACAGCTCGTGATTCAAAATCTACAACAAAGGTTCAAGAGTCTCATCGAAGGCTACAGCCTCAATATTTATACATGATCAGGGCCAAGCTGGCCTCCTCGATTAGTGGGGCTTGGCTGTCCAACTAAAAGTAAACTGCTGTTCCTGTAGAATCCGTTGGCTGCCTTCTAGCTCGGTGGTGATAGCTGTTGGAGCTCGGAGTTGGGGTGGAGATCACGAGGAAGGTCATTCAAGGCCGTGGACAACCTCCCTATAAACCCGCAATGCCACCTTGGCTGTCTCCTTGTATTCATTTGCGTGGTCTTTGCTCCATTTAATGTCAAAAAACCTGAAATCATCATGTATTAGCCACATAGGCATAATGACTGCCCTTCTTCCTAAAAATAACACAAATATACTAAGAAATGATGCATAAGTGATAAAAAATGAAGGGTTGAGCAAGGTAAGTAGGCCAAATGAGCCCAAATTGTTACCAAAAATTGGGGCTCATCATCACCCCCCAGCTAAAATACTTGCTCATCCTTAAGCAACTAGTCCAACTCTTCATCCTTCATTGCCTTTACTGCTACCCTTACATCCCAAGCCTCTGTAGTAGTGTCCTCCTTGTTGATATGAAACCCAGCCCTTCTGTTTACCTCTTCCCACTGTTCATTATCATCTGTCTTTGTGCTGCTTTCCATCAATCCTAGCAGCAGTGGTGGGCTGAGTTTAAGGCCAATCCAGCTGGCCTGGAGGTTTTGCATGGATTTCTTATAGAGGGCTACCCGTACCAGAGCTTCCCTCATCCGAGTTGGGGTATGGTACTCTCGGATTTTCAGACTGTGTGCCATTGTATTCCATCTGCGTGTGCATGCTTGGACAACGTTGTCTCCTAACAATCTCTCCATGTCCTCAGAATGAGCTATGGCTTGGGCCTGTTGATCCATATAACTTAATGAAGCTTGAGGGTCAGTGGACAAACGTTGGTGTGCCGAGATTAGTGCAACTGGATCTCCTGGTTCTGGTCTGATGAGCAATGGCTCGTTCAGCTCTCGGTTCATGATTGCTTTGGCTTCTGCTGCTCTTTTGTCCTCATGGTTCAGCCATGAGGCAAATTCCATTAATTGCATATCTCCCAAGGCCGTATTGGGATCCCATGAAACTACATTAGGCAGGGCCAGATTATGGAGGTAGAACTTCGCTAATTTGGCCCTATCCTCTGATGAGCTAGTACTGCAAACTTCAGTGAATTGCTGCGGGTCTTGGAGCTGAGAGATACCTCTTTGCGCCAAGGTATTGATTTGGAATTGCAGCCATTGGTCTTTCAAGTACAAGCCATAGGATTTGGCCGGCTGCCTGCATTGGATAGCATCCATGGCCCAGCTAGCCATGCAGGCCAATTGTGCTTCTTTCTGCTGCAGCTGTTCTCTGAGAGCTTGCACCTCAATTTGTGCTTGCTGTTCTGCTTCCTGTAGAAGTGTGGTTGGCTCCCCAAGACCGGTGTTCAGTTCCTTTTTGCCTTGCTGTTCCTCTGTGGTGTCCTTGGAGGATGTACCTGTCCCTGCCCTCAGCTCCTGTAGCTGCAATCTCAGCTTCTGGTTTTCTTCCTGTAGGAACACGCGTTGGCAATTTGCCACGTGTTTGGCCATGGACAATTCACTTCTGGCCTCTTTGAGCTGCTCCTGTAAGGGACCTATGTCCGCCACACCCTTTGACTTGGCTATTTTCATCCACGTGTGTGTACGGACTCTTTCTTCCTCCAATGCAAAAAACAGTGGCACAATAAATTTCTGAGGTATAATTTTGCCAGCCTCTAAAAAGTTGTAATATGAACTCAGACTTGGCTGAGGGCTGGGCTCTGGTATATGCTCTTTCTCCACTTCCTTTGGTGGCTCTACTTCACCCTCCCTTGGTGGTGATAAGGGTGCTTCTCCTTCCATTCTCTCAGTTTCTTTAAGCCTGGCTAAGGTTTCCTGTAGAGCATCTTCAACATCCTGTAGCCGAGATTTTTCAGTCAATTGGTCTAACTTTTCTTGCCATGTAGTTTTCTTCGGACTCCCCCTCTCATAGGTGACTGATATCCTCGAGGGGGACCTTTCCTTGGGCGAAGTAGGGGCATCTTCAATGATGATCGGGCTGTTGGACGGAGGCTGTGGCTTGCCCGTCTTTATTCTCACACTTCTTCGAGCTTTAAAGTATAGAGGGGTCTCCCTCTTTCTCTTCTCCTTTGGCTTAGGAGGTGTGCTGAGGGTGGCCAGCACAACTGCTGCCTCCCTTTCATGAATGTCAGCTTTCTTCTCCTTGGGTTTCACTTTTTCGGGGCTTCTTGTAGAAGACCCTGTTTTAGTCGATTTCGGGCTTCCTGTAGAAGACCCTTTTTCAATTAATTTCGGGCTTCCTGTAGAAGCCGGTTTCAGCTTTCCTGTAGAAACAAGTGTCACCGCCTTGGTTTGCTTTGCTGCATGAGTTTTGCTTTTTGACGTGGTTGTGGTCGCTGTCGAGGCACTCTTGCTGATGTGGACCTTCTCAGCCTTGTCCACTCTGCCTTGCAACCTTTTCTCTCTTGCTGTCAAGATGGGTGTGTCATCTTTCTCCTTGTCACCCTTTTTCTCTTGTTTCTTCTCTTGCTTTTTCTTCTGCTCTGTGGTCGGGGTCTTTTGGCCTTTTTCTTTCTTCACTGAGGGCACTGACTCTTTCTCCTCACTGCTAGATGAACCGGGCTCTTCGGTCAACATCTTTATATCCCCATCCTTTGTCAAATTTCTGAAGGATTCCCATGAGAGAGGAACCTTGTATGTGTGGAGCGCATCCTCCACGAGGAGTTTGATCAGTCCATGGTGGGCTACCTGGTCTGGTGTGCCTTCTTTCAACTTGGTTGCACACTCAATCAGAGATTGTAGTAGAAAGTAGGGGAGACTGAGCTTGTTTTCTACAGGTAGATCCATCTGGTGCCGTAATTCAGTGAGTAACCGAAAATGATACCCGTATACAATGCTAAAACGGCCTTCGTAGGTGATGTACTTCATAATTTGCAGGCTAACTTCATTCCACGGTGGCAGTAAACTGGTTCTACGAACCCCATTTTTGTCTTCTGAGAATTCCTCCTCTGGTGGAAAGAATTCTTTCTTAGCTTGTTGGCCCAATTTCCTTTCTTCTTTATCCCATGGTAATCCCATTGGGAGCTCCGTAACTCGGCTGATGAATTGTGAGGTGAGTTTGAGGCTTAAACCCCTGAAGTTAATGGTGGCCAACGTTTTAGATTTCGGCCTCAGAGCTTGCAAAAACTCTTCTGCCACTTCGTCGTCATAGCCCTGCAATTTGTCACAGAAGGATATCCATTGCGCTCGTGTGAAGAGCTCCACCACCTCAGGATTTTCTCTTAACTTCATTGAATCAGTGGGTTCCCTTCTGATGAACCCACCTGGCATGGTGAGAAACTGCTGCGTTAGCTGGAGGTGGCAAATGCGGAAGAAATTTGGTCTACTGGGACAAAGAGTAGGATTACGCCTCTGTCAGGCACATAATTCACAAATCTTATCCCCTGAGAACCTTAACACAGCTAATTACACTGACATCCTGTAGGACGACAGTTCATGCACGACATACAACATTTGCAACAATTTTCTACGACCAGACTGTAGACGACGATTCTGCCACCTTCAAAAACCAATTGCATGGAGAGTTCAGGCTTACCTTTTTAATCCGCCATCTTTTGACGTGAGGAACCCGACTTCCTGTAGAAACAACTTTCCTGTAGGAGCAGCGTGCGATTTCCGGGGGATACTGCAGTGGGTCTGCGCTCTTGGTGTTGCTTCACAGGCGTTCTGATGGCCAAAGACTCAGAGTATCGAGTTGCAGAGGGATCCGGATGATCACTCGAGTCTCAAACGGTGAATGATAAATGCATGGGGTGGCAATCTAGCCGATTAGATTTGAATCGGCGGAATCCATGGCGCGGGGGTGAGCTGTCCTTGCCGGACCGTTGGATGACGTCATCCCATCATTTGGCTGCGAGTTCCCTTACTGCCGCATCATTCCCCGCAGATCCGCCGCCGTCTCTTCTGTTAAACTCGTTTTTTTTTACGGTATTGCTCTCACGTGTGTACTGCCCGTTTCTTTTGCCACGACCGCCACCCAAACATCCGACTAGACCATTAACTGATCGACGTGGCCAGTCGAATGGCCATACAACCGCTCAACCCATTCACTTCACACTTGCAAACATTTCCAAAGTAAAATTCATGCAATTCGATGGAAGAAAGGGTCGAGACACTTACCTGTGCGGCCGCAACGTGATTTTTCGGTTCTTGGACGATGATGAGTGGATTTATCTGCTGTTGGTGGATTTGCACAGGCCCGGAGGTTCATATTCATAGGCCGCTGACGATGGATTTGATGCTTCGGCTGCATGCGCCCGCGTTTTCATTGTATATGGCAAGCGCTGTGAACGGTGTGCACTCTAGCGGGCTTAATTGTTACGGGACTCCTGAAGGATGTCTTGTAACAGTTTTTTCCTCCTCGGGTGCATGCTGCACGACGAAGGCAATGGCCCCACGATCACGCTCACAGAGCTCATCGATGGCTGGGATGGATATGGTATGACATCTCAGCGTTTTTTTTCATCTCAAAAATTGCTTTTCTCTTGATAACTCAATGATCTGCTTTGATGGTGTAGGTAACTTCATTGCATGTCGACAGGGATGGTAGAAAGAGGTGACAACAGTGTATAAGGGTGACAACAGTAGCTTGCATGCGTTCAAACCGATCCTTGGTCGTTAGATCTCCTCATAAAATGAATTCTGGGCCGTCCCGAACTTCTACAGGAAGTTTCCTGTAGAAATACAGAACTTCCTGTAGAAAGTTTGCGTTTCCTGTAGAAAGTCTGCACCTTCCTGTAGAAAGTCTGCATCTTCCTGTAGAAGACTCAAGCCGTGATGAAATTGTGCACATACCTTGGAGAAAATGAGTATTCTTGGAGGAGGTGCTGGTGAGGTCTCCTGGCAGCATGATAAGGATATTTGGCTTTGCGTTAAAAGACCTCCTCTCCTTCATAGAACACCTGCAACCTGCATGCATTTTCACATTATAAACTTGCTGTCCTCGTTTTTTTTTTTTTTTGCTTATTGTTTTTTTTTCTCCTTTTTTGAAAGATAACAGGGGCGCCTCAATGAGGTTTTCACCCTTGCCATCTGCCTTAAGCACCTCAAAGAGGTTTTCACTCAAGGATCTTTTTTTTTTTTAAATCTTTTTTTTTTTTTTTTTGAAAGATAATAGGGGCGCCTCAATGAGGTTTTCACCCCTACCACCTGCCTTGGGAGCCTCAAAAAGGTTTTCACCCAAGAATCTTTATTATTTATTTATTTTTATTTTTTAGATCTTTCAGGGTATGCCCAAAGCAGAGGCAGAACCCTTCTCTATGACCAACACTGATTTCTCCATAGTTTTGATGAACTCTTGTCTTGAGAGAGGTTTCCATGTAGATCTTCAATCGATGCCCATTGACAAGCATGGGGATGGCTTCCTCATCAATGGTTCGAATAAGAACAGATCCATTGTCATGGCATTTTTCCACTGCATATGGTCCTAGCCATCTGGTTCTCAGCTTCCCCTTGAAATATTTGTACCTGGAGTCATACAACAAGGCCCAATCTCCCGGCTGGAATTACTTGTCATGGAGGTGTTGGTCATGCCACACCTTTCTCCGAAGTTGAACCACTTCTGAGTGAAGGAGGGCCTGCATCCGGTGCTCGTCCAGTCCATTCAGCTGCAATAACCTTTCTTGTTGTGCATGGCTGAGATCTAGGTCCAGCTGAGCTGCCATCCTCAAAGTGTTGTATTCAAATTCAATGGACAACAAAGCTTTCTTCCCATAGACCAGCTCATAAGGTGTGAAGCCGGTGGTGGTCTTCCAGGTGGTGTTGTAAGCCCATGTGGCCTCAACCAGGCGATCTGCCCAATCTTTCCTACTGCTGCTCACCACCTTAGTAAAAATCCCTTCCAATGCTCTGTTGGTGACTTCCACTTGCCCATTTGCCTGTGGATGATAGGGGGTGGAAGTCCTATGCTTGATTTTGTGGTGAGTGAGCAGGTCTTCAATCAAGTTGGATGTGAACTGGCTCCCTTGATCGGTGACCAGCTCTCTTGGGTAGCCAAATTTGTAGAAGATGTTATCCCTTAAGAACTCAGCCACCTTTTCTTCTGTTGCTGCCTTGATTGCTTTAGTCTCTGCCCACTTTGTCAGGTAGTCAGTGCACACAATGATGTAAGACCTTTGCCGCGAAGGAGGGTTGATTGGACCCACAAAATCCATACCCCACTTCTCAAATGGCTCAAGAGTCACTTGAGGTTGGAGAGGCATCTCATCCCTTGGAGTCGGTTTCCCCATTCGTTGGCATCGGTCACATTGGCTGATATATCTTCTGACATCTTGAGGAAGTGTGGGCCAATAGTAGCCTGCCTGCAGGATTTTGAAGGCAGTCCTCTTTGCTGCAAAATGTCCTCCACAAGGCCCATCATGACAGGTGAGGAGGATATCAAAGACTTCCTCCTCCCTTACACAACGCCTTAAGATCTGATCAGGGCCAAGCTTGAACAGATTGCCCCCGATCCAAGTAAATGAGGCACTTTTTCTGATGATTCTGCTCTTCTTCCTTGAAGATAGGTGCGGAGGGAACTGTGCTGAAACAAGGTAGTTTTCTATATCAGCAAACCATGGAGAGAGTACTGAGATAGCAAACAGATGTTCATCGGGCATCTGGTCATCCAATGTTCCATCCTCATTTGCAGACAAATCCAATCTAGATAAAAAGTCAGCAACAACATTTTCTTTACCTGGTTTGTCAACAATGGTCAAATCAAACTGCTGCAACAAAAGTAACCATCTAATAATACGAGCATTCACATCTGGTTTATTCATTAAATATCTAATTGCAGCATGATCCGTATGTACAAAGGTTTGATAGCCAGTAATATAATGTCGGAACTTGTTCAATGCATGGACCACAGCCAAGAATTCTTTCTCGGTTACAGTGTAATTCAGTTCGGCTTTGGACAAGTTTTTGCTAACAAAGTAAATGGCATATGGAAGTTTTTGTTCAACTTGTCCTAAAGATGGCTTTGTTCGAGGCATCAGTGTGGATGTGGAAAGGTAGGGCCCAGTTTGGACCTCTCAAGATTGGGGTTGACACCAACTTGTCCTTTAATTCATTCAAAGCCCTCTGACAATCCTCAGTCCATTTAAACTCCACATCTTTTGCCAACAGGCCAAACAATGGCGAGGCTAGCTTGCTGAAGTCTTTAATGAATCTCCGGTAATACCCTGCTAATCCTAAGAAACTCCGGACATCCCTTACCTTTTGGGGAGGTGGAACCTTCTTGATGAGAGCAATTTTGTTAGGATCCACTTGTAACCCTTGGAAAGAAATGGTATGGCCTAGCACGGTCCCTTCAGTCATCAGGAATTCACATTTTTCAGGACTAAGGGACAGGTTCATCTCAATGCATTTGGTTAGGACCTTTTCCAGATTGGACAATGCTTCCTGGAAGTTGGACCCATAAGGAGTGAAGTCATCCATATAGATTTCCACCGCATCATGGACCAGCTCTGAGAAGATGCTCAAGACAGCTCTCTGGAAGGTAGCAGGAGCATTGCATAGCCCAAAGGGAAGGACTCGGTAGGCAAAGGTACCCCAAGGACAAGTGAAGGTGGTTTTATCTTGGTCTTCCGAGCTGATTTGGATTTGGTTGTACCCGCTAAACCCATCCAGGAAAGAGAAAAACTTCTTTCCTGCCAGTCCATCCAACACTTGGTCTATGAAAGGTAGAGGGAAATGGTCATTCTTGGTAGCTTTGTTCAGTTATCGGTAGTCCACACAGATTCTCCATTTCCCATTTTTCTTGGGAACCAACACCAGAGGGGACACCCATTCACTATCTGAGATGGGGTAAATGAATCCGGCATCCAACAGTTTTTGCAATTCTTCCTTGACAATGTCCTTAAGGGCTGGATTCATTCTCCTCTGAGGTTGCCTAACCGGCTTACAATCCTTTTTGATGTATATGTGATGGGTACAGACCGAAGGATGGACTCCTTTCATCTCCTTATAGCTGCAAGCAAAAGCATCTAGGTGACTGGCCAACAGGCTACACAGCTCCTTCTCCTGGGAAGGAGATAGGGAGGAGCTGATCTTTAACGTTCTCTCAGGGCCGAACTCCACATTCTTGACTCTGGGAGTGACAGGGTTGGTGGCACAAAGGTCCACTAAGGTGCTGGCTTGGGCGTCCTCCACCAATTTCTCTAAGGATAGTGCACTGGAAGGTGGATTCTGGATCAACGTATCAATCAAGTCATCCTCGGTTGGGGGGTCTCTTCTAGTGGTATCTAGGGTGCACAAAGGTGCTGAGTACACCTCATCCTCTTCTCCTTCCTCCAACCACAGTGGTAAGTCATGCTCTAAGGAGGGTTGGGCAGGAGGGTATAGGACTCGCTGCTTGGACATAGGACCGTTTTTGATGGTCATGTTTCCTGCACGACAACTTATGTAAGCATCTGCAGTGGCTAACCAAGGCCTTCCCAAAATAAGAGGATATCCAGTAAGCTTTGCCTTGGGTTGCAGAATCAAGAAATCTGCAGGGTATTCCCAAGAGTCGACAGAGACCAAGACATCCTCCACAATCCCTTCGGGAGTCACGGTGGAGTGATCTGCTAGTTGCAGGACTGTCGAGGTCTTCCTCAAGGAACCCTAAAGATTGAGTTTGAGCATGGTATCCCTGGTCATCACATTAATGGCAGCCCCCAAATCAATCAAGGTGTGAGGTATGATGGTGCCATTGATGTGGACATCTACTACAGGACTCCCAGGATCTAGGTACTTTGGGTAGATGACTTGTCCTAACATAAGGTCAGATAGTTGTCCTAAGACATTGATGGTTGAAGCATCTCTCTTTCGCCTACCTGGGTGTTTAAAACACTTTTCCTTAACCAGTTTGTTGTATATTGGCACATCCTTGATGTCTTGGAGAAGTGGTATTTTCACACACAACTGCTTGAGCTCTCCCAGAAGCTCATCCTCCTCTGGGTTGGGTTGTGTGGTGGCTGTTAGTCTCTCAGGAAAGGGTGGAATAGCCTTTGGTTCACTTCCTGTTTGTCCTCCTCGTCCTCTGGGGGAGGAGGTTGGCGATCCGGAAGAGTCTTTCCAGATCGAAGATTGATCTCCTGGATCTCCACAGCATAGGTAGGGCATGATGTTTCCCCAGTGTATACCTGCTGGACCTGTCTATTGTTGGGATTCGGGTTCGGTTGAGCAGGCATTTGAGGTTGCCTTGGAGGAGCAGGAGGTAATGGTTGAGGTTGAACTGGTGGTGGAGGCAAAATGGCGGGAGGAGTGTTGTACTGGGCCCTCCACCCCGACTGAGGTGCATTCCACTGAGGCTGTGGCTGGACATGTGAATGATATGAATGAGTAGTGGGTTGAGTAGGGTACTGAGGTGGATAAGACCATGGAGGAGGCATAGACCAGGAAGGATGAGCAGGGGGACCCCAGGAAGGCATAGGAGTCGATTGGTTGGGGCTGTAATAAGCTTGAGGTGCCCCTTGCATCCCCTGCTGGTAAGGTCTAGGTCCTTGTGGCCTCCTTTGGTTGAGGAAATAGAGAGGTTCCGTGGGAGCTTCTGTCCCTTGGTACATAGCTTTAAGTCTGGGTAAGGTTGGGCATTGATTTGTGGGATGGTCCTCCTCACAAACGAAGCACACTTCGACCGAATGCAATGGGCATTCGTTCTTAGGGTGTCTCCTTGTACATCTAGGGCAGAAGATAGCCAAGGCCCTCTCAGCTTCTTCCTTCTTCTGCTGGATCCTGAATGTGTCCAGTTGCATGGCAATGGTCTGTCTCACCTCACTCTTAAGATCTTCTAATTGATTTGCAAACTCATGCTTGGAGAAAGGAATACCAGCTGAGAGAAGGTTTCCTCTACCTCGTTTCCGGGCTGCCCTAGAGTGGTTTCTGAACACAGTATTGATGTCCTCATAAGGCAGTTGGTAAATATCTCCCCCAGCTAACATGTGAAGGGTATCTAAAAGGTCTTCAGGGACTCCTCGGAGCAGGACCAACTTGAGGGATTCAGGGTCAAGTGTGCACCTGGCCCGCTTATAGCTAAGTTGGAACCTCTCCTCATAATCCTCTAAGGACTCATCATTTCCCATGGTCATCCGAAAGATTTCTCCCTTGGTTTCCTTGGACCTACAGTAGTCCCGGTACTTCGTATTGAAAGCTTGCTGCATCTGAGCCCAAGTGGTGATACTATTCCCAGGTAAGCCCATGAACCAGCGTAATGCTGCATCCTTAAGAGTTGAAGGGAAGAGTTTCAGCTTCTGCTCATCTTCAGTATAGTCATAGGTTCTACAAAGGACAACAAACTCAAACAGGAAGGTATCAGGATCTTCAGTAGTCAGTCCATGGAAGTGAGGCAGAGCGGAGGGGCTAATGTTTTTCATTTTCATGTCTCCATTGGTTTCTCGGATGGGGAAGGCACCTTCTATTCTCTCATCTTCTCCTCTATTATCAGCCATAGCTTCAGATGGGATGGTCTCTAATTTATCTTCTGCTATAGGATCTTCGTATATCTCAGGAAATTCACCTATAGGTTCTTCTGGATCACTGTCACCGAAGAAGAGAGAAGGGTGACTCAGTGATGTGGTGGGCGTGTTGGGTAGGAATTTGCCTGTTTTATCTCGATTCCTACAATGCATGAAATGGAAAGACTTTTTGATTGCTTTTGTTTTTTTTTCTTTGGTACCTGCAAAACTGAAACAGATTGATCTACAACTAATTATCTTGCTGAAATAAAAATGCAGAATTGAAATGAAAGCAGGAAAGGACTAATCTAATTTTCTCAAATGGAATTGCAGGAATGGAAATTCTAGTCTACGCTTGCAGAATTGAAATTGCGGAATTGAAATGCTAATCTATGAAAGCAGGAAATGTCTATGCTACTTTTGCAGAATGGAAATGAAATAAACTACTTGGCAGAAGGCGAGAGTAGGAAAATAGAAGAAAAGCAACAATTACTAATACTCTGACGCTTCCCCGACAACGACGCCAAAAAGATGGTGGGCTCCAGTATTGTAGCAATACTGCTACAACTCCTGGAGCTTCCTTCTCTAATTTTATCAACCCGGTAGTTCGTAACAAACTTGGAAGCGACGGTGTTGTATGCACAAGTACTAGCTCTTGTCGCAGCTGTCACTTGGTCAGCTGGCACAAGTCCGCTAGGGCTCAAGCCAACTTCTATATGTTCTCAGAAGAAGCTTTCTAAATGATGAACGAAGGCTATCTCAAAGGAAATTAACCTACTTTGCAAGAATGAACTGAAAGCCAACAAAGCATGGAAACCCTAGTAAACCCTAATCTGACTAGCTTAATCCTTATAATGCAATGATGGGAATGCAACTCCTAACAATGATGCCATTACTTCTAGTGAGATGATATGCATGAATTTAAACTACTTCCATTGAAGAGAACATGTTTTTGTATTTTTGCTCAAGTGGGTGGAGTTATTATGATTGTGCTTCTTACTGGGTCTTGACTGTGCAGGGGTAGTTCAAGGGGAGGAAGGCTTGGGAAAGGTCAGGAGGACTCTGAGAGGTTCCAGGGGATCCCTAACATCATTCCAAAGAAGTTCACAACGTTCAGGTGCTTGGCAACCGTGTTTGCAGGCTTCTACAGGATGTCTGCAGGGGATCTTACAGGAAACTCGGGATTTCTACAGGAAGTCTGCTAACTTCTACAGGATGTTCTGCAGTCAAAGTTTTGGGTGATGGAGGAGTGAAGGAGCTGTATGGGTGGATGGGTAAGATGAAAGGGGAGCTTTAGATGGCTCAGGGACAGAGAGATGAGATGGGGGGAGAGTGGATAGAGCTGGTTGGTCGATAGAAGGGTAGAGGTAATGGAAGGCCGAAAAGATTGAGCAACGTGGACAATAGAAGGGTTGGAAGGCAAATGAGCTGAACAGAGGATGAGTAGGTGGCTTAGGCACGGTTTAGAAGGATAAGAACACGATGAAGTGGTGCTGCGCAGTGTAGATGAAACAAATCACCCTTATCTTGCATGTAATACGAAAGTTCACCAACCTATTCTAACTGTTTTATTAGGAATCAAAGAACAACAATGTAAGTTGAAGGGAAACCGCGCATAATGCTGAACCAAAGAGTCATTACTCAAGATATAATCGTATGGACAATTCTTCAACCGAAAACATTACATCAATACTTGCATGCATATGTTAAAACAATTTTTTTGGCAGTTGGCACGGTCTACACTTCCGGTCCCCAAATAGAGGTGAAAGTGAGCATGCATTCAACCTTTTTTTGACTCAACATAACTTCAATCTCCCTACGCTAATTCTGAACTACTGAAACAACTGCATTCATGAAACTAACCTACATAACCAAACCAAAACAGTCAACTCAGCAAACTGTGTTTTCCAAGTGCATGTAAAGGAAAGAAATGCAATGATAAAAGAAAGACAAGTAACAATACAAAGAAAAGGAGGTCTATTGCTCTCAGGTTGGGCCCTAACCTGAGAGCTATAACTCCTCTAAGAACTCAGAATTGAATCCAAATCTGCCTGCCTTTTATTAGAAGATCATAATCATGAGTCTAACAACATGCCAAAATTGGCTTACAAAGAGCAAAAACAGAGCTACAGCTCGTGATTCAAAATCTACAACAAAGGTTCAAGAGTCTCATCGAAGGCTACAGCCTCAATATTTATACATGATCAGGGCCAAGCTGGCCTCCTCAATTAGTGGGGCTTGGCTGTCCAACTAAAAGTAAACTGCTGTTCCTGTAGAATCCATTGGCTGCCTTCTAGCTCGGTGGTGATAGCTGTTGGAGCTCGGAGTTGGGGTGGAGATCACGAGGAAGGTCATTCAAGGCTGTGGACAACCTCCCTATAAACCCGCAATGCCACCTTGGCTGTCTCCTTGTCTTCATTTGCGTGGTCTTTGCTCCATTTAATGTCAAAAAACCTGAAATCATCATGTATTAGCCACATAGGCATAATGACTGCCCTTCTTCCTACAAATAACATGAATATACTAAGAAATGATGCATAAGTGATAAAAAATGAAGGGTTGAGCAAGGTAAGTAGGCCAAATGAGCCCAAATTGTTACCAAAAATTGGGGCTCATCATCAAGCAACAATTCAAATCTATTATAGTGACAATATTGGTGAAATAATATGAGTTGTTTTTGAGGTCAAGAACGTCATACGAGCAACACCTAACAATATATGTTTTATTTATATTTAGTGGTCTTGTTATTGTCGCCTTATATATTTCAACAAGACCGAATACTATGAACAATTAGTTAAAAATTTCAGTGTGCAATTCATTTAGTAAGGGTTAACACAATATTATTTTTCTTTCTAATCATTTATGCAAGGAAGGGTCTTTTAGAATAGAGGCACAGTATACACTTGTGCAATGATCAAGTTTGGAATAAGTAATTCGTTTGCAGTAGGATCAGGCAGTTAGGGTTTCATTGAACAAATTTACTCAATAAAGTAAAGCCTACAGTTGGCACCTATAGCTAGCGAGATCAAAATTTTGAAAACAATAAAAAAGTCTTCTATAGTGAGGGTTTCAAATGAAACAAAGTTTCATCATTACAAGAGTTAGGGTTTTGTAAAGGTTACAATGTCTGGAATCTAATGTCATATCATTGCAGGAGTTTATTGTAACTGGGTCATCATCCCTAGTACGAGATCCCACATTAGTTTTCAAAATTATAATCATTGTAAGTGGGTCATTATCCCTAGTGTGGGAGCCCACAATATTTTTCAAACTAATTATCATTTTCAGGGTGGTTGTAACACCCTCCTCCCACATTTACCCAAGCTAACCAGCAAACTGGGGTAAACATGTGACAAAGAATTATTATTATATGATTCAACTCCCCATGTGTAGTTAAGGAAGTGGGACCGACAATACAAACCAAACTGACCTTCCTTAGAGGTTACATAACCTACAAGGGCCATCCAACCCCTCCACGTGCCACCCCTGAGACAACTTGATGTCTTACTGAGTTGGACCCCAAGTCTCTCCCATTCCAAGGCATCAGTGTGACTGAGACCCTCCAATCACTCCCACAACAAGGATTCCATGCAAATGTGGCATTTTTCAAGCAGTTTTGTCCAAGTGACCCCGAATTCTGAGCCACTTTTCTAGGGCTATGACTCAGGCCTCTGCCTAGAACTTCATGAAACTCTGAGAAATGATAAATAGCATTGAAACAATTCTACTAATGCAAAATATTTAATAATGACTTGACCATACCACTACCAACCATGACAAACATTCCGCAAACAGATCATGAACATGTAATCTACAGGTCCTAACAACATACTGAACATAGGGATCTCATAATTATCTGAGAATCGTCAAGGAAGACTGATGTCTCCTCCCAATAACTGCATTGTTATATATTAGGTCAATCATTCATTAAAATTTTATCTACTAACCAAAACATGAAGAGAGCCATACATCAAGACTGTAAAAAAATATGCTTATAACCAACAAATAACCAGAGATATATCAATGATGAAACAACCATCAAAGCCACATAATGACAAGCACATATACTAATGTAATAGAAAAGGAAAAGAGTTATTATTAACATTTGAAAATATAACCAAGTCAGGGACTTCCGCATACCACCTGGTCGTAGATTGGGCTGAACCAAATCTTTCTTTCATACAATCACCCCCACGCCATATTCCAAGCAGGAATGTGGGATCTCATGGAATAAACCAAGAACCCCAAACCAGGGCTTCCAGAGGCCAAACCACCTCGACCATTAACCAGTGATTCAAACTCATGGTCGAACATCACTAACCATCACTAGATTGGTCTCTACCCAAGCCGTTCAGGGCTCTAGAGCGTTTGTTCCAACCAGGGCTTCTAGGACCAGTAACTCAACCCATAGTTGCTGCCAAGCTCCAGAGAGTTTGTCCAACCAGGGCTCTCAGGACTAGTAACTCAACCCACCAAGGGCTCTAGAGTGTTTTTCCAAACAAGGATTTGAGGACTAGTAACTCAACCCAAGTTGTTATATGTCTTCCAGAGCGTTTTTCCAACCAAGGCTCAAGGAACTAGTAACTCAACCCACAACCAAAGGAACAAGAGCACCAACTAGAAAACAAAGATAAACCCACAACATCATGGCTATGCAGGAAATGGAAAGGCTAGGCAAAATCACTGTCAATCCAAGCAATCCTCCATGCCAATGACATATCATAACTAAGAGACTAGATGCATATGTCATGCATGCCAAAAATAGCAAGGAAATCATACATGCAACTTGGTACTTGCAAGCAAAACCCAATGTAACTATCGATACCGCTTCCCTCTTGCACTTTCTTGCTCTTCCTTTTCCTTCTTTCTCCGAATCCCAAGTATGACACACTCCTCCAAGAGTTCTCCAAGAAAACTCTAAGTGTCCAAGAGTATGAGAGAGAGAATAGAATGCCAGCTCCAAAACTGAACTGAAGAAAAGCTAATTAACAAAATCCATGAACTAATCCTCAAAAGCCTTTTTATCAAAGAGGCCTCTATTTTCTTCATTTTCCTTCAATTTCCTCTCACATGCAACCTATGATATTTCACCTTCTTTTTTTCTTATTTTCGGTTGTTTTCATAAATAAAATGCCAATTAATGCCTCTTTGCCTTTGCCAATTTCCTTAGCCACTACTAAACTAAAATTAACACCCAATAGGATGTTTTTCCCAACATTTAGCTTGGAATACATGTCCCGTGACCATGCTATTATATTTTTTACGTGAATTTTTAACCAAGGTTGTTATAGAACCCTCCCCCTTGGGGGAACACTGTCCTTGGTGTTTAATGACACCTATAAACCAGAAAACTACTGAAAAAAAACATTCTGCCTATGGAGATTTATAACACAACTTGTTGCAGCATTTACAATGACCACTGCTAAAGATATAACAATCATACTGTTTACTGGAGCTTTATTACACAACTCATTACGTTATTTACAATAATAACCACATATACACTTATACACATTTGCTTCAACCATCAAATAATCATACTGTCTATGGAGCTTTATAAATCCATCTCGATACAATACTTACAATAATATACACATATGCACATTTGCTCAACCAACAAATAAAAGGATACGATGCCTGTATCAGCAATAAGGGAATCTGGAGGCTCACACCTCCACCCTCAAAAGTAGTACTAGGATTTAGCTCCTTCCCAGGAAGTCCAGAATCCACTGCTAAAGTCAAAGCTGCATCCAATGTCTAGCGCCACTTGTCCTCTCAGTGAATAGTTACCTGCTCATTGTTCTAAGGCGCACTCCCAATGTGCTTCTGATTCCATTTGGCAATGCTAATGACCAAAACAAATACATTTCAAACCTTCCCTTCTCTGCTACACAGTCTCTCAGGAAATCCGGTCACCCCCTTCCATGTAGTCACACACATTCCAAGTTACGTGGGCATCCCCTTCTTTGCTACACAATCCCTCGGGTGACTGCTTCCTTGGAAATGTTTCCTTGCATCAGAAGGTCCAAAAACCAAGGCACATCCCTACCTCAAAACCATCATACTGGTCATAGCATGCTCATGGAAATCAATGGGCACTATTGGGTACTAGGTCCCACAATGAACCTGCTCCGGAAGTGCTTTACCAACACACCGCTGCTTGTTCCAATTCCTTTCACTAATGCTGCTAATTCTATTGCAATCAATTTCAACCACCCAAACCGAGCATCTTCCATGATTTCCTGTATCAAGCACATAATTTCCATTAGACTCAAAATGAATTGAAATAAATCGAAATCATACCTCATTGGTTGCTCATCAATAATTCACACTTGCACTTCTGTTCACCTCCTGTCACAACAAGCCAAATCAACTCTTGACCAAATCATCATGTATAAACATATCATATCCAGTTATCTCAAAACACAACCATCATAGAAAAAAATCATGAATCACATGCAACCATCATAAACCAGAATCATAGATCACATGCATAATAAAACTGAAATAAAATACTGATACTTATCCTTTAATCAATACTTTGCTTCTACCTTTGTCCTTTGTCCTTTTCGTACACACCGGATTAGTTGCCACACCCGACAAGCACCTAGTTCCTTCTCTCCTCTTCAATCACATACACATACACACAATATACATCACAACACATACACCTTCACCTGGTGTACAACACAACATAATACATACACCTACACACGGTGTATTTAACACCTTCCTGCCATATTTACCCAAGCTAACTGGTCCAATAGGGTAAACATGTGACGATAGGCTACTATGATGTGATTCAAATCCCCATGTACAGTTAAGGAAGTGGAACCAACGAAACTAAACCAAGCTGACCTTCCACACATGCTACAAAACCTTCAGGATCCTGTTATCACTCCAGAAAACTCTCCTAGGTTGCAGCTTAGAGATGCCTGGTAACATATAATCTTCAATATTGTTCTCAGAACTATTGGAATGGATGATGGTTTGGAACAAGTAATATAACCATTTCAGCTCTATTCCCACTCAAGACATGCATGAACACTCTCACCAATACAAGGCTTTAGACCACTAATGCTCAATAATTTATAGATTCAATGGATAGATGGAGAATACTGACTGTACAAGCAGATTGCATACATAAACATGTATGAATGGCCAACTACAGGAAGTAAATGAGACTTGCAAATCTAATTTATCAATGCAGAGATAAGATGACAATTATCTATCATTAGACACAACAGAAAACCTGGATAACCTATTCAAGTGCAAACATAGGATAACAAAGAGAATGGACATTGAACATATAATAACAAAATAAGCTTATATTGCTAGAATGAAGATGAGAAGCTTGAAGGAACAGAGGAGGAACAATCTCCAGAAGTTGAACCCTTATTACATTTTTCTTTCAGATATTTATAGCTCTTTACAATCATGCTGAGCCTTCTGAGGCTTGAGAGGTCTTAATCTATCCCTCTGTCTTGTTTAACTATTTGATCTCTGACTAGGCAAGCATGGCTCGGAGGTTTCTTCTTCTGACAGAAGAATAACTGCATTCAGATATTTTGGGTAGTTTGCTGCACTGTCTAGGAGCTCTCTCATGCCAGAGATGCCCCACAATCATTCTGTTTGTTCTGGCTGTGTCGTGTTGTGGCTCCACGATCGCTTTGGGTTGATTCGACCTCTGCTCTGTGGTGGAATGGCTCTTCGGGCCTATGAAATCCCTTTAAAATGCAGACAGTGACTGCTTTCTGTTATGAACAGAGAAATGATGCAATACTGTAAATTCCCGCCTTCTCTGTGTATTTTGGAAATACGTGAAAAACACTGAAAAACAGGAAAAAATGGCTTCGGCGGACTTGAAATAATATACAATTTCATTCTGGAAACCCATCGGGTCCGGGTTTCATCACTATCGCACTGCCCCAAGGTTCCTTTGTATTTCGTTTAAACAACGAAAACACACAAAAATACATTGAAAATGGGCTTTGGAGGATTTCAAATAATATATATTTTACTTCCCAGACCCTTTCGGGTTCGGGCTTCATCGCAGTTGACGCTGCCCTGTTTCCCTTTGTATTTTGTTATATAATGAAATACACGAAAAATGCATTAAAAATGGCTTTGGCGTGGACATGAAATCTTATGAAATATCATTTATAATGTCGTCAGATCTACTAATCGGGTCGCACACATATATATGTAAAGGCCCCGCCCCTTAAGGTTTCCGCCGATAGCGATCCGGCGATGTAACATGGGCCATCGATCTGCGCGTGCGATCGACGGTCCACGTTTAATTGTCGATCGCAATCGCTCATTCACCTTGGTCTGTGCCGATAACCGCCGATTGCGACCCGCCTATCCGATCGTTAGAGATCGCTGATCGGTAGTGTCTTCCGCCCAACCTAAAGTCCTCTCTACTTTCCGATTTACGATTTGCCGCTTAGATCTAGGCCGTTGATTGGCCAGATCTAACGGCTGCTGTGCATTGCACTGTGTAAGCCTGCGATAATGGTTTTTCATGGTTTTCAAGCATTTTTTGCCTCCCGATAGTGATTTTCCGCCCTTCCAAGGGCTCTTGGCATGCGACTGTTGGGATTTTTAAATGATCTTAAGCAATATTTGAAGACTTTAGGGCATACTTGGATCCTTTGGCATGATTTTAAGAAAAATTCGGAGACTTTGGGAGTGTTTTGGGTCCATTTTTGGGCCAAATGCTTCCAAGGCTAACACTGGCTCCTTCTAGGGATGAAATCCTCCCTGTGAGGTTTCAAGGATCACAAATCAATGCCTTTCCTATAAAACAAAAATCAAATCTTCCTTCTAGTGTTCCATTGGGCATGGAGTCTATTTTGTAATGAAATAAAAACTGGAAAAACATATTTACAATGACAAGGCTTTAAAGCCTTAAACGAAATAAAGTTTCAAGAACCGCCCATTTACTGGGCTACCAAAGTATCTCCTCCTTCTAGACTGTGTAGAATGAATGTATTTTCTACTGAATTTGAGCAATGGCAAACAGACCTGTCCATAAGGAGTCAAACTTGCCACGATTACCTTTCTTTTCATTAAATGCACCCCATTTAAGCACCCAATCACCATCTTGAAAATTGTTCACTTTTTCCTTCCTGTCAAAGGTTTCTATGATTTTCTTCTGATGAGATTTTGACTTCTCAACCAGCTACTCTCTGATATGCTGTAGTTCAACTAGGTTATTCATTCTTCTTACCATGTCATTCTCTTCATCTTGTTCTTCTTGCAAGAATTTAGCCACAGGGAGAATCAGCTGGATAGGGAAAACAACCTTAGCACCCTAAACCAGTTTAAATGGAGAATTCCCTATGGAATTTTTGATGGTAACCCTGTCAGCCCATAGCAAAAACTTCAACTTGGAATCCCAACTCTTTTTGTTGTCCTCTAACAATTTTTTGATTACCCTTACCAGACTCTTGTTAGATGATTCTGCCAGGCCATTGCCTTGAGGATAATATGAGGTAGAATGCACCAATTGAATGCCCATGGATTCAGTCATGTCCACCAATTCTTTTTCCTTGAAATCTACTGCATTATCAGTGACTAGTTTAGTTGGGCAACCAAATCTAGTGAAAATATTTTCATTCAAGAACTTTATGATAACTTGATGATTGGCATTCTTGGTGGGTATAGCCTCAATCCACTTGGTGAAATAATCAGTGGCTACTAAGATCCATTTGCGTTGGCCACTGGAATGTGGGTTGATCTCCCTTATAAAGTCCAAGCCCCACTGCTGGAAGGGACCATTGACATGTACTGACTTCAAGGGCAGAGATTTTAATTGTTGTTTTCCTGCAAACCTCTGACACTTGTCACAACATTTCACAAAAGAAAACACATCAGAGAAAAGAGTAGGCCAATAATACCTATCCCTCAGGATTTTGTGGGCTGTGGTTCTCCAATAATGATGCCCTCCATAAATGCTAGAATGGAACTAGTGTGTGACTTCCACAACTTGTTCTTTATCTAGACATCTCAAGAGGATTCCTAATGGGTCTTTCCAATAAAGCAGATTTTTACTAATGCAGAATTTGGCTGATCTGAGTTTAATGGCCCGGGCTTGACTTGAGCTAAGACCTGGAGGGACTTCTAGCTTCTGCAAGAAATTAACTATGCAGGAATACCATTCACAAGTGGCTAGATTTTCAGCCAGAGACTGATTCTGCTTTAGTTCTTCTGCTGCTCCCTCTGTTTGCTCAATATCTGAATTTAGATCCATGGAATTTATGTCTAACAAGCTGCAATTTTCTTCAGCCATAAGTTTAGCCAAGCCCTGGACTTTGACAAGCTTAGTGGGCTTCACCTCTATGTTAAACTCTATGAATTTTGCAATCCATTTATCTCTCTTTCCATCAATATCTCACTGAGTTAAGACATCTTTTATTGAGGCTGATGGTACATATGCAACCACTTTGGAATGGAAAACATAAATTCTGAATGCCTTTAAGGATTTTATGAGAGCATAAGCTTGTTTTTCAATAAGGTCATACCTTAGTTCAACATCCCTTCGAGTTTTGCTGAAAAAGGCCACGGGGTGCTCTATGCCTTCATCATTTTTCTGCAACAGAACTGCTGCAAGTGTATCATAAGAGGCAAAAGAGAAGATACAAAACTCCTTAGTGTAATCTGGGCTGATTAGAGTGGGAGCTTCCATGATATCTTGCTCGATGGCTTCAAAAGATCTTCTTGAAGCATCTGTCCATTTTATTTCCGATCCTTTCTTTAGCATGGAAGTGATGTGCTTTACTAGCTCTGCAAAGTTTGGAATGAACCTCATTACAAAGTTAATCTTACCCAGGAAGGGTTGAATGTCCGTTTTTGACCTTGGGCTGGATAATGTCTGAATTTCTTGAACCCTTGCTGGATCAATCTTCACACCTTCAGCAGAAACAATATGTCCCAGAATTTTTCCTTCTTCTAGAGCAAACTGTGACTTCTTTGGGTTCACCGAAATTCCAAACTATCTGCACTTTAGGAAGACCTTCTTCAAATGCTGCAAATGGTATTTGTGACTGCTAGAGAAGTCTGTTATGTCATCAAGATAAATAAGAACAAACTTGTCCTTCTCTCCCACAAAGGCTATGTCCATGGCCCTCTGAAAAGTAGCCCCAACATTCATCAGTCCGAAAGGAATCTTGGAGTACATGAAAGTGCCCCAAGGAGTAGTGAAGGTGGTCTTTTCCTGATCTTTTGGGTGTACAACAACCTGATTGTAACCTGAAAATCCATCTAAGAAAGACATGACTCTGGATCCTGAAACTCTTTGCAGCAAGTGTTCCATCTTAGGCATGGGGTAGCTATCTTTTTTAGAGCACTTGTTCAGATTTCTGAAGTCAACACAAAGCCTGATTTCTCCATTTTTCTTTCTTACTACCACAAGGTTAGCTATCCACCTTGAATACCTTAAGGGAACTATGTTTTTGGCATCCAACAACTTCTTGATTTCTTTCTCAATCAAAGGCAATAAGAGAGGGCTGATAGGTCTCAATTTCTGCTTAAAAGGGGTGGTGTTCTTTTCCAGTGGAATCTTATGTTGAATGATGCTTGTATCATAGGTTTTAAGATCAGTGTATTCCCAGGCAAAAATATCAGCAAATTGCTTCATGAGGGTGCAATACTCGGAATTATGAGCAGAAGCCAAATGAGTGGATAGATTGATGAATTTCGGATGGGCTGGGCTCCCTATATTATGTTTAAAAACAACAGGCTCATTTTCTATTTTGGCAGGCTTATAAGGCACATCATTATGATAGAACAATTTCTCTAGAGGCACCAATCCTTTTGGTATATGATTACTAGGCAGCTGAACGATGCTTCCTCGGCCGATCTCATTTTTTAGTTTGGACTCACTGCATTCTTCCATGGTTTCATTTTCTTGGTCGATGTGCGTTCCAGCAAATTCCTCAACGATTTGTAAAAACTTGTTAATTTCCTTATTGTCTTCAAAACTTCTCCAATATTTGACATTGTTACGCAGAGACGGTCTATATTTTACCTAAACTTCATATGTCAATTTAGGAGGCAAAGGAGGAATAAACGTGCTAGCAAACACAACAAGGGAGTCAACAAGTTGGTTCTTCATTCTTAGAATATAAGAAATGCTGAAATTATTAAAATAATCATTGAGCCTCCATACCTCATCTCTGTATGCTTTCAGCCTTGGATGCTTTGCTTGGAACGCCTTATTGACCTGCTGAATGATGAGGTCCGCATCTCCAAACACTCTCAGGCCCTTGATACCCATTTCTTTAGGAGCGCTTAGGCCCAAAATCAAAGCTTCGTACTCTGCTATGTTATTTGTGGCCTGAAAGGTTAATTTGAAAGATAAATGAATGTATTCTTGTGTGGGGGACACAAGGACTACACCTGCCCCTGCAGCTTCCTTAGAGCAAGCCCTATCAAAGAACATGTCCCAAATCTGTGGGATTTCTTCCTCAGTGATTTGGAAAACTGGTTTTTTAAGCTATGTGGAGGCCAACTGGGGTTCTTCAAAATGAAGAATACATGCTCCAAAATTAGTGTCAGCAGCATGGATGGGATGATTAGAGGGGTTCCTTTCATCGCCGATGATATAAGCCAGCTTAGCTTCTCTGTATAATCTCTTTCTCTCACCTCTGAAGACTGGGACAATAGCATATGATAGATCGTTTTGTAATGATCCACCTAATCTCTTGATCCAACCTCTGGAAAGTAACATGCCAAACTTGGGGGGTGCATCTGCTACCACAATATACATCATCATGCTCTTCATGGGCAGCTGAGACAAAGTGATGGCTAGGTCCTTGATTAATCATAGGCATTTCACTTTTCTAGAGTCAAAAGAAAACATGTCATGATAAGGCTTAGTGATGTCAAGACCCAACTCATCCATGACAACCTTGGGCATTAGATTATGGCTGGCTCCAGTGTCCAAAAGGCAGTTGTGAAGGATTTTTTCATGAATAGTCAGTGAGACATAGAATGATGGGGAGCTATCTTCACAATTTTCAATCATTGGGCTGAGAATAACAGCTGGCTTGTCATCTTGCAGATTTACATAGTCAGTGGAGGCTTGGATGGATTTAGGCTCAAGGGCCTCGAGGATGGATCTTTTGAAGGACTCATTCTTCACTAGTTCAATCAGAGGCATAGGTATTCTTAGCTTCTGAATTTCTGATTGAAAACTGAAAGGAGAAGGAGACTTGTCAAGGCCTCTTACCTCATGAGCTGGAGCTTTGAGGATGATGGGATCAACTGCCGGTTGCTTTTGCTTATTAGCTTGCTGTACTACAGGGACAACAACTCTTTGAATAGGAGCTTCCTTGGCATTATTCATCTTTGACCTTAGATTATATCTGTGTTGATCTTCAGTTTGCAGAATAGCTTCCCCATCCCATTCTTGGCTGATCTGGTCATTGAATAATGACTTTTCATAGGCAGCTGAGGTAAAAAAGGAAGCATTGCCTTTGTCTTCCAGACAATGGATATCATCATCTTCTTCAAACTGCTCTTCTTCCATGACTGCATTTTGAAAAGGGGCCTTCACCCTTCGGTCTTCATTGGCATCTTTGCTTCTTTGCAAAATCTGCAACTGCTCATTATTTCTTCTCTATGGATTTGGATTTGGATTTAAAGGAGCAAAGGTATTAGGAACTCTCCCTTTCCCAGGGTGCTTCTCAACCTTTAATTTGGATATTTCAAAGGCTAATGAATTTATCATTTTGGTCATTTTATCTATCTTAGGATCATAGGATGATGAAGACTCACCCCTCTGTTTTCTTCTATCAACATTTCCCTTGAGCTTCTCTACAACCATGATGTTTGATTCCACTTCCAAGGCTGCATCTTGCATGTCAGCCAAAGTAGCACATCGCCTCTCCCTCAACAATAGGCAGAAGTCAGAATCAAAAGCACTGACATAGGTGAGTTTAGTAGAGGTAGTAGCGGGTTTTACTTCAGCTGGTATCTTGCTATACATATGGTTAAACCTCTTATTAAAATCAAACAACAACTCACCATTTTCCCTCTTTAAGTTCCCAAACTCACTGTGGTAGTAGAGGAGATCCTTCTTATCCCCCCAATGCTTTAGGAACGCATCATCTATAGCTTCAATATCTGATATAGATCTCAGGGTTAGTTCTTTGAACCATTTTCTAACATATCCATCTAGGCTTTGGACAAAGACTCTCATCCACACATCATCTTCACTCATGTCTAGATTATCAGCATAGCTATAGAATGACTCAAGATGTTCTTCAGCAGTAACACCTTCAGTCCTAGTGAACTTAGGCCTATATTTATGATATTCTCTAGTAGGCATGGAATTCAAAGGAGTGGGTAGTATTAGAGGTCCATACCTAGTAGCTATGATTCTTTCCATTTTGGTAGGTGCTTGTGGACTTGCCATAGTTGTGGTGGCTAAAAGAGTACAGGAAATCTGAATGATAGAGGGCTAAGGAGTGACTGACAGGACTAAAGGAGTATGATGGATAGGAGGTGAGGTTTCCTTTGGGCTTAAAGAAAAAGGAGAACCTAAATAATAAGGAGCTTTATGAATCTCTAAGAGTTTTTCTTCACTGCTAGTATTAGATGCTATACTCTCAACATGTATTTGTTCTATTACAGGCCTTTCTTGAAAAGATATAGGAGATTGTTTAGGTTTACTTGAACCTGATGCTCCTTTCTACAATACCTTTCTCACTTTAATGATTTTTTCAGGGTTAGGTACTGGGTCAGCTTGTATCCAAGAGGTTTGGCCTCTAGTAGAGTCGCTAGATAGATGATTACAACCAAAAAAGTTCCCAGAATTTGTCTATCATCAAAGCTGGATCTATGTCGTTTCCCAGGGAAGTTGAGTTTCAGTTTCCTCTCCCCGGCAATAACGCCAATTATGTTATCACTCCAAGAAACTCTCCTAGGTTGCAACTCGGATATCCCTGGTAACATATAATCTTAAATATTGTTCTCAGAGCTATTGGAATGGATGATGGTTTGGAACAAGTTAGATAACCATTTCATCTCTATTCTCACTCAAGACATGCATGAACACTCTCACCAATAAAATGCTTTAGACCACTAATGCTCAATAATTTATAGATTCAATGGATAGATGGAAAATACTGACTGTACCAGCAGATTGCTTACATAAACATGTATGAATGGCCAACTACAGGAAGTAAATGAGACTTGCAAATCTAATTTATCAATGCAGAGATAAGATGACAGTTATCTAGCATTAGACACAGTAGAAAACCTGAATAACCTATTCAAGTGCAAGCATAGAACAACAAAGAGAATGGACATTAGTTTGCTGCGCTGTCTGGGAGCTCTCTCATGCCAGAGATGCCCCACAATCATTTTGTTTATTCTGGCTGTGTCGTGCTGTGGCTCCACGATCGCTTTGGGTTGATTAAGCCTCTGCTCTGTGGTGGAATGGCTCTTCGGGCCTATGAAATCCCTTTAAAATGCGGACAGTGACTGCTTTCTGTTATGAACAAAGAAATGATGCAATACTGTAAATTCTTTCCTTCTCTGTGTATTTTGGAAATACATGAAAACACTGAAAAAGCAAGAAAAACTGGCTTGGGCGGACTTGAAAAAATATACAATTTCATTTCGGAAACCCATCGGGTCCGGGTTTCATCGCTATCACACTACCCCAAGGTTCCTTTGTATTTCGTTTAAACAACGAAAACAAACAAAAATACATTGAAAATGGGCTTTGGCGGATTTCAAATAATATATATTTTACTTCCCAGGCCCTTTCAGGTCTGGGTTTCATCGCAATCAGCGCTGCCCTGTTTTCCTTTGTATTTCATTATATAACAAAATACACGAAAAATGCGTTAAAAATGGCTTTGGCACGGACCTGAAATCTTATGAAATATCATTTATAATGTTTTCGGATCTGCTAATCGGGTCGGACACATATATATGTAAAAGCCCCGCCCCTTAAGGTTTTTGTTGATAGTGATAAGACAATGTAATGTGGGACGTCGATCTGTGCACACGATCGATGGTCCACGTTTAATCGCCGATCACAATCGTTCATTCCTCCTAGTCTGTGCCGATAACTGCCAACTCGCCTCCGCCGATTGCGACCCGCCGATCCGATCGTCAGAGATCGTTGATCGGAAGTGTCTTTCTCCCAGCTTGAAGTCCTCTCTGCTTGTCGATTTGCAATTTTCCGCTTAGATCTGGGCCGTTGATCAGCTAGATCTAATGGCTACTGTGCATTGCACTGTGTAAGCTTGCGATAATGATTTTTCATGGTTTTCAAGCGTTTTTTGCCTCCCAATAGTGATTTTCCACCCTTTCAAGGGCTCTTGGCATGCGACTGTTGGGGTTTTAAAATAATATTAAGCAATATTTGAAGACTTTGGGGCATACTTGGATCCTTTGGCATGATTTTAAGCAAACTTTGAAGACTTTGGGAGTGTTTTGGGTCCATTTTTGGGCCAAATGCTTCCAAGGCTAACAGATCCAACCAACCCTTCCAGGTGACCAATCCTTGAGGAAACTTAGCATTTTACTGATTTGGACCTTCAGTCACTCCCATGAGAAGCCAAGCATGCTACTGATGCCTTCTAGTCGCTCCCACAAAAATGCATGCCAATGACTGGGGACTTTTTCAGTTAGTTCTGAGTTAGCGACCTTGGATACTGAGCCACTTTTTAAGGGCTAGGTCTCAAGCCACTGCCCAAAACTTCATGAAACCTTTAAAAATGATAAATAACATCGAAACGAGGTTGTTGATGCAAAAATTTAATCAATGAATCGACTGGACCCCTACTAGCTATGACAAGCATTTCGTCAAACATGTCACAAATATGTAATCTACAGGTCATAACAACAAATCTGAGCACATGTCTCTCATACTTATCTGATATTCATAAAGAAGCATTGATGGCTTATCACAATATATGGATTATCATCTATTAGGTTATATATTATTTTTTCATTCATTTTCCAATCAAAACATGTTGAGATCCATACATCAAGACCGTCCTAAAATATACTCATAACCAAAATTTAACCAACATAAATGACAAGGATACAACAACCATAAAATTCATATATGAACCAGTATATTTACCCATTAAATACCAAGTAGAAGGAACTCTTATTAATGAATGCATCAACCAATCAGGTTTGGGACTTCCACAAACCAGCTGACCATAGATTGGCTGAACCAAATCTTTCTTTCAACTAATCACCCATGTGCCATGTTCCAAGCATGAATGTGGGACTCACAACAAGACCAATCCAGGTTTCACCAAGCTTTACTATAATCCCCACTAGATCATTATGCCCAAAACAGGCATGGATTCCACCTGATCTCTCCACCTACACCGTGAGAAATTTTCCTATCTCATAGCCTCTAATCTTTACCGTATATCTCTCCATACGATGGTTGAGGATTCCTAGGCCTAATCAAGACTCCACCCACTAGGATTTACTGTATATCCCGCCATTCACTAGTCTAGGATTCCTAGGCATGTTCGAGGGAACACACCTATAGGTTTTACCGTATATCCTGCCATTCACTGGTCGAGGAATCCTAGGCCCACTGAGGCACACAAAATATGACTTTACCACAATCCCACCTTCTCTGGTCTAGGGATTACTAGGCCTTGTGTTATTTCTCCCAGAGACCACCTCACTCAATTTCAAAACCATTTGACAATCCAACTTAACCAAATAAAAGAGAACCCATCACACCCTAGATATCCAGAAACAACAAGGCAAGGTTGAAAACACTGTCACACCTAACAAAACCCATGCTAATAATAGCAGGAGAACCAAGAACACACATGCATATCCATGCATGCCAAAACTAATAAGGAAATCATAAATGCAAATCGATACCTGCGAGTAATCTCACTGTAGCAACTTGATCTTTTTCTTCCTTGCTTGATCTTTGCTTCCCTTTGTCTTCTTTTCTTTCTTTGATCCAATGCTGAAGTGCTCCAAGAAAACTCTAAGTGTCTAAGAGATTGGGAGACAAAGAATAAAGAGAGAGATCTAAAAATGAACTAACAAAAGGTTGTGAACTGATTCTCATAAGACTTTTTATCAATGAGGCCTCTATTTTCCTCATTTTCCATTATTTTCCTTCATTTTCCTCCTCAC
This sequence comes from Pinus tabuliformis, assembly GCA_031772625.1. Classification (NCBI taxonomy): domain Eukaryota; kingdom Viridiplantae; phylum Streptophyta; class Pinopsida; order Pinales; family Pinaceae; genus Pinus; species Pinus tabuliformis. The sequence goes on along the minus strand of CM062808.1, from coordinate 465,981,940 downwards.
ATGCAGCTTGTGACCTTTCACCTTCCTTTTCTCCTAATTTCCTTTATTTTCATAAATAAAATGCCAATTAATGCCTCATTCCTTTCCAAATCCTTTTCCATTGCCTTTTCCAATTTTCCTTAGCCATAATAAACCAAATGAACGCCCACACTAGGATGCATTGCCCAACATTTAGCTTGGAATAAGTATCCCATGGCTATGCTTATTACTTTTCCTTTATTAACTTTATTTACATGGAATTTCGACTAGTGCTGTTATAGAACCCTCCCCCTTGGGGGAACACCGTGCTTGATGTTAAATTACACCTACAACCAAAAAGACCATTGAAAGGAAAAACATACTGCCCATGGAGATTTATAAGTTAGCTCGTTTGAGTATTTACAATGATCAACCAGCTGAAAGAAAACCAACATGACAAACATAACAACATGACAACATAATTACATGACACCCATATCACTCATTAGAGCTTTATAACAAATCTCATGGTGACATCTACATCCATATACATATGTACATATATCAAACATCACACCAAAACATATACCAAAGCATCCGCTCAATCAATGAATAGAGAAGGATACATAACCCACATATGATCCACCATCTCCCATGTAGCTTCATCTGACCCAAAGTGCTTTCATTGCACTTTAACCTGCTTGATTGCTCGGTTCCAAAGCACGAGAATCTTTCTCTGCAAAATACACTAAGGTTCCGACTGGAATTCTGCTTCTAGCTCCACTTGTAATACATACCAGCCAATCACATGATCAACATATTTAACATACTTCTCAAGCAATGACACATGAAAACATCATGGACTTTCACCGTTGGAGGTAGTGCAAGTTGATAGGCTGCTGATCGTCCACAAAACCAAGGTGCCATCTTGGCACATGATCCAATCCTCAAGGATCTCTTATTGGGCTTGATGTGCAAGTACATATGTTCCCCGACCTAAAACTCCGTAAACATCCTATTTCAATCTACATAACTTTTTTATCTGTCCCGTGTTGACTTTAAATTATACTTGACAACCTCCATTTCCCGTTCCACTTCTGCAAACATGTCCGGTCCTATCAACAACCTTTTCACTAGATCACTTCAATTGATGGGAGTATTACAACTTCACATGTAGAGTGCCTTAAACAGAATCATCCTCAATGATTCCTGATAACCATTGTTGTAAGCAAACTCAACCAACAAAAGGTACCCCTCCCATCTCGTCTGCTGATGCATCACATACATCCTCAACATTTCCTCCAATATCCCATTGACCCTCTTTGTTTGCCCATCTGTTTACAAATGATAAGCTGTGTTGAAGGCCACCTCTGTACCCAAACTTGGAAATAAATCTTTCTAGAATCTAGAAGTGAACTAATCATTCTGGTCTGACACAATTTTCCTTGGAACACCATGCAACCTCACTACATCTCTGATGAATACCTGTGCTACATCATTAGTTTAATACATAGACTTCACTGGAATAAAGTGCTCTACCTTTGTCACCCTATCTACCAAAACCATGATGGAATCATGCTGTCTAGATGTCATTGGCAAACCCAGGATTAAATCCATGGAAATAACCTTCCACTTCCACTCTGGAATCAGAATCGGCTGTAGTAGTCCACTTGGATGCTTACACTCTACCTTTACTTGTTGATAGTCCAAGAACCTAGCCACAAATTCAACCACTTCTTTCTTTAAATTTGTCCAATAATAAAGCTTCTTCATCGTTGTCAATGTTTTCTGATATCCTGGGTGACCTGAATATAGTTTAGCATGAAATTACCTCAAGATAAACTTCTTGATCTCACTGCTGTCTGGCACATATATCCTGTCCCTCAATTTGACCAAACCATTCATTGTGAGATGATAGTCCACATCCTGATCACCTATACCTTCCTATAAAATGTGCCTAATATCCATATACCTATCATCCCGTTGTCTTGCCTTCAAGGTCCGGTCCTTTAAGTTTGTCCCATAGGAGCTCATATCTGCTATGTGGTTCATCTGTATCCTCATGCTAAGAGAATTTGCAACTCTGTTCTCTTTACCTTTGATGTACCTGATCTCAGAGTCAAAGTCACTGATCGTGGCCAACCATCTAGCTTGTATGGCATTCAAATTTCGCTGATCGAATAGATACCTCAATACGCTGTGCTCACTCATCAATACAAACTTCATGCCAAGAAGATAGTGTCTCCACATCTTCAATGCATGGATGATCATTGTGAACTCAAGCTCATATGCCAAATAATTATCTTTGTGCTCATTCACATTTCATGACTCACAACACACTACCTGTCCTTCTTGCACCAAGACTCCACCAAGTCCTCTCTTGCAAGCATCTCTTCATACCACAAACTCTTTGTTCGAATCTGCAATCTTTAACAATGGAGCATTTTTCAACAACTGATTTAATTACTCAAAGATTGCTACACATTCCTTTGTCTATTCAAACTTCTTACCTTGCCTCTGTAGTAAAATAATAGGATATGGAATCTGAGAGAAGTTCCTGATGAACCTCCTGTAGTAACCTACTAACCCCATAAATGATCTTATTGGTGAGCCCTGGTGTTAGCGCTTGGAATTTCACCTCAGGCTGAAAAAGGTAAACTCCAAGGCAACATCAAACCACTTAGCCTCGTAGCTAGCCCTACGGGGCAGGAGAGGGCTCTCTCCGGTCTATCTCAGTAAAGATCTTCAATGGGCGAGATGACCAATAGGGAAACACTGATTTTAGGCTAGTAAACTGATCAAGAAGTTTAAATTTGGGATTTTTAAAGTTTTGGTGGAAAATTGGGGAATGGCAATTTCGGGTGCGGGGATTGGACACAGTTTTCGCAGGGAGTTCTTTGGGGCGAGGTAGGAAACAATATTGATGCCTTTGATAGAGATGGATGGATGAGAATGACTGGTGAGGAGTTAAGGAGAGCAAGCAATAACCTTGAATTCCCCTTAAACAGTTGAAAACATTGATATTAAGCAAACTTAAAAGCAGAGCATGACAGTCATGAATTCTACTTTAACACTTCATTTGCCTAATTTGCAGAAGGAAAAGTAAGGAAATTATTCAAATAACACACTTACAAGTACAAAGAGAAACACACCACCAATACATGTGACCACAAGAATCCCAAAAAGGACTACAAAACCCTGGTCTTCCTTTGCCAAAAATTGCAGAGATACAATGAATAATACAATAAGAGCTTCTCCCTCAAAAGTCCAACCATCAAAATGAGCAAGAGAGTACATAATATATATCATATAACATCTTTCCCTGCCTCTAGGGGTCGAACTCACTATCCTAGGAGCTGTTTCAACCAATTCTAAACTAAGCACTAAAAACTAGGCAGTCAAAACAACTTGCCTCTATAAGCTAGGAAACCAATTCATTCATTTAATTTTCACCTATCTCATGAATGAATCTTCTAGAAGAGATACATAAGTGTAAAAGTGTCATAAAATTACATTATTTACATCAAGGAGGATAACAATCCACTCCAAAAAGTCAAACATGGTCAAATCTGCGTTTTTCTGAGCTGTACAGTGAAATTTTGAGAAAATTGCCTGATAGGTCGCGCGCCTTTGAGGGCACTTTTGGGGCACTTCCAGGTGTCCAAATTGGGCAAGAGTAGGCTTGTTGGAAAGGTCTGTGAGTCTACTTTCCAACCCAACTGGAATTTCTGAATTTGGTGGTCATTTTCCCCTCCAAAATTGCAATCTCCCAAGACTGCTTTCTGTGTCTCAAAAATGTGGCAGAAAGTCATTTTTTGCTTGTTTTTTGACTTTCTGGAGGCCCAAAACTTCACAAAATCTCTTGGAAATGGATGATCATATGTAACTTTTCATGACAAATCTGGAAATGCTGAGTTTTTGCAAAATGAAGTTGCCAAGAGAAAGGGTCGCGCGGGGGGTGAGACCCGTTGAGGGGACAAAACCTGTTTTTTGCCTGAAAAAACCAAAATGACCCAAAATGCTCAAAATTTCTTGGAATTTGTGCTGGGGATGAGATATTTAGTGCCATGCTCCTTCAAGGAAGCCTCGACCAAGATGTGGAGGGGGTCAGACCTTTTTCTTCGTTTTTGTGCTTTTGCCAACTGCCTTTGGAGCACTTTCATCTTCGCCTTGCACACGTGCATCCGCGCCCAATAATGGTTCTTCATGTTTCTCAACAATTTATTATCTTGGTTGGCCTTAGACAACAACCTCTCCGAATGAGCATTGATCTGGATAAGCATAGACTCTTGCTCAGTGGGCAATGGATCACCGGGTCTTCTTCGATTCAAGTTGCGGTCACTACGGATCCTCCACAACTCATCAAGAGCTTGCTCATCCTCCAACTGTTTGTTGCGCTGCTCCAGATATGAGATTTTCCATTGTGCCCCCTCTAATCTCCTCTGCAATGCATCATTTTCAGCTCTAAGGTGCTGAATGATCTCCTTTGACTCTCGGCTAGGAGAACTGACATCAAGATCAATAAGCTCTATATCTAGAACACCTGATGGTACCTCATCAATCCTGGGCTGTTTGCCCCTCCCTGATAGCTGCTGAAGAAAGCGAGGCCCCTTCCACCTACTGTGGAGATAACACTCGCTGAGCCGATGAAGAAGGCGAGACCCCTTCCACCTGGTGTGGAGAAAATACTCGCCTAGCTGCTGCAAATAAGGCCCTCTGGCCTCTCTGATAAGTGACCAATGGAGAAGAGCTGACATGGCTAGTCCCGGGGATATCATGCTGCTGTGATGGTCCTCCCTCCTCATGAACAATCTCCGGATGTGGTGGTGGTGCTGTAAAGAACTCATGAGAGATGAACTCCTCCCATGTGATGCCCTGTTGAGCCAACTAATGTCTGACCACAAGCTGAATCAAACCGTAATGATAGAGGCTCCTATACTGCTGTTTCTTCTTTGTAAAATGCTGATTAAAATGCTCACACAATTCGGCGATTTTGTGGCTCCCTGGTGAATTTACAGGCAGTTTTTACAATGAAGGCGCTGACGGGTCGCGCGCCTCTGACGGGTTGCGCCCGTTACAATTTTGCACTGTCGGTGGGCGCTCAACGGGTCGCGCGCCTCTGCAACTCACAACTTCGGCTCGAACTCACTTGCAATCACTTGCTCAATGACTTGGATGCACAATGAGGCTCAATGGAGGGAGATTGGGGTTTTTATAACTTTATTTGAATTAATTTCATATCATAACCCACTTTATAATGTTTTTCTTTGACACTTTATAAACTTGACTTTGAAGACAAATTTGACCTAAACCCTAGACCTAGAAATTTTGACCTCAAGACAAGACAAGTAACCTTGAAAAAGTTTAATGACTAAAACAACTTGATCCAGCAGTGCCAAGAGGGGAATAAAGACACCAGCTCCTCCATCAGGGTTATGGCATGCCTAATGGAATGCAAGAAACTGATGAGACACCTATTTATGCAAATGCAAAGAGCTTTGATCGCTGATGGAGGGCTACTAGACCGACTCTAACACCTGGTATTGCGCCAAGAGTGTTACAACTCCCAGGGGATCCTCAACTCAAATTATCAACCCGAGGTTTGTGCAAACTTGAAGGGTGGAAGAAGAAGATTGAGAAGTAGGAGTGGAGATGAAAGAGGTGCTCTCCCCTGCAGATCAACAAAACCATACAACAAGCCACATGTATGCATCAATTGATCATTAACATAGTGATGTAAACTATGATGGAAAAGATGAGTTGAATTTGAATAACATTTATTCTATGACATAACACTGTTATGATCATTGGACTAACTCTTAAGTTGCAGAAAGTAAATACGAAGAAGAACAAATAACATCTATTTGTTTCCAAGAAATCATAAACAATTTTTTTGGACTGAGATTGTAGATCTTTCCAACCATTCTTCCACAAGAGAGGTGATAGGGAAGCCTGCAATCACAGGTTTTTATAGCATAATATCTACTGCAATGAAAGAAAGACACAAAATGCTTTAAACTAAGAATAAGACAAAAATACAAAAGAGGGACCAAATCCTTTAGGTTAGGCCCAAACCCAAGGCTTTCTGATGGCAACAAGAAATGCTAAAAATAGAAGTGATAAAAATAGCACTGCTATAAATAATAGTTCAGGTACCAGTGCTGGACTGAGCAACAAGGAATGAAAAATGGAAGTGCTAAAAATAACATTGCTATTTTTAGCAGTTCGGGATAGATTCCTATTTTAGTTAGTCCTTGAACTAAAATTGAGAAGTAAAATTCGAATTTGATCTTAGTAGCTATTTGTAAAATAATTAATTAATTCATCTTGAGTTAATTAGTTGTAGAAAATCAAACATGAAGTCTATGTGGGGACATGCAACAGTTTCTCCATTAATTGAGGAATTTATCCATCAATTAAAGATATGAGTTGTAATTAGTTGGCTCAGTTAATTGAGTCAAGTCCAGTTATATTAATTCAAATAGTTTGTTGAATTAATTGTGAGTTTAGTTAGTTAATGCTTGCATGCATGTAATTGCTGCACTTCAAATAACTGAATATTCTCTCATAAATAACTCATGCATGTCAGTTTAGACAGAGACCCAGTTGAGATCAGAGGAGGGACAATGTACTATCAGTTGGATGGATTTTTCCTATAAAGGAAACTCATCTATGCAGAAGGATTCATCTCCTTCAGGATTGTGTAGTTACTACTGGGCCAAGTGAGTAGTGTGAGGTGGGAATTCACATGTGTGGAAGCACTGGACCCCAAGAAAAACTGCGCAGGGAAATAAGAGGATTGGAGGGTAGAGGAGAATGTTTGTGAGAGGCCTTTGACTGTCTATGAGTAGCAGAGGGATTATACTAAGAGATGGTTGGCTTCCGAGCTAAGTCTTTGTGTAATTCTGTGACTATTTTCCACTTGTATGATAATACAGAGATTGGGGTTTTAGGTTGAGGCTTTCCCCGGGTTATTTCTTTTGTGTTATGTGTGATTGATTTCTCATTCTCAGTTATATGTGTTCTCTTGATCTTGCTCAATTTGATTAAGCTTCTGCAATGTGTTGTAGAAGTAGATCTTGTATTGTGTTTTAGTATATTGCATAATCTATTGATCTACAGTGGGAATTTCTACACTTTCAACCCTCTAACACTAGCTTAGATGCATCTTAACAAACAACTTCTCATTATCAGGAAATAATAGTCTCATTAACATCATATGAAAGTTAACAATGACAATGTCAAGCCTCGAGCTCAATAGGTACTCCTAGATGAATAAAAAATTCGAATCCTAATAAGCCTTTCAACTCGTTTATTTATAAAAAAGGTTAGCTGATATAAGCTCCCTTGAAAATAAGACTGATTTCATCCTTGATCTAAAAAATTGTGGATATTTTCCTCCTTGAGCTTCTCATGCACTTGGAGTTAATCTGATGTCAATGAATTTGAGCTTGTGAGTGAGTATTTGGTGATCTCAAGTCGAGTTAGAGAGTAAAGGAGGTGAACAAGCCTCCCTAGTTTCCCTCCTAATTGTGTTCATCAAACCCTTGCATAGTAAATTCCCAAAAAATGCTTACTTTCCTGCAATTTAATCACATTAGACCACATCCTATGACAAACACCTTTTACTCTTCTTAATAAGCATATTATAACAAAAAATGTGAATAAATGTGAGAATATGATAGTTTTAAGGCTAGAGGATAACATAATGAACTTCAAGATATACCTATTGATGGGACTCATCATCACCTCCCCATTGAAGGTGTTGCTCATCCTCTGAGAAACTTAATCATCCACATGAAGCTCATTCATGGCCTTGGTGGCCTCTCTGACATCCTAAGGCACCTTAGTTGGTGTGCCCTCTTTTGGATAAAAACCTGCATTTATTTCTATCTTTGTTCATACCTTTTGTTCCTTTGCCTGGTTCCCTTTTTCTTGTAAGCCCAACAACAAAGGTGTACTAAGTTTGAGTCCTATCCATTTGATTTTCAATATTTTCGTGATTATTTTGTACAATGGGGTTATTTCCAAGGCATTCCTTAGCCTTTAAGGAGAGCGATACTCTCTGATTTGTAGACTGTGGGGTAAGGCATGACACTTTCTCAGATAAGCTTGTAGACTCTCTATTCCTGACGTCCTAAAAGTGTCATCAAAATGTAAAATGACTTGATCATCTATGTGCTAAAACAAGATTAGAGGCAATAAGGTTATGATTGATGATGACAACTTTAGGGCTTACTAGCTCTGCTCTAATATACAATGGTTCCTTCTCTTCATTTGTCATTACCTTTTTCACTTCCTTAGCCCTTGCTTCTTCATGAGTCAACCAATATGCTAATTCCATTAGTTGCATGTCTCCAAATCTTGAATTGGGATCCCAAAAATTCAGATATGTTAGAATGAAACTGTGCATATAGAATTCAAGTACCTTTGTCGTATCTTGCATACTATTTTGTTTGCAAAACTCAATAAACTGCCTGTAGTATTGAAAAAGAAAATATCCATACTAGTCTAGTATCTTAATTTGGAATTGCAGCCACTGCTCCTTGAGGAAAAGAGCATAGGATTTTGATCGTTGCTTCTACTGTATGGATTCCATAGAGAGACTTTCCATAGTGGCAAGTTGTGTATCTTTCTCTTGCAACTGCTCTCTCAACCTTGTGTTTTCTGTCTGTAGCTGCTCCCTCATAATTGACTCTATTAGTCTCAAATCACTCAAATCCTTGCCCATTTTAGTGAATTTATCCTCCATGAGGCCCAAATCTTCTATATTCTTAGATTTGGCAATTTTCATGCACTTATGTGTTCCGCCTTTCTCTATTTCCAACTCATAAAGGAGTGGGACTGAAACATTTTCAGGTATGATCCTTCCTCCCTCAATAAATTTGTAATAGGACCCTAATCTAGGTTGTGGATCAGGTTCTTGAAGCTCTTGGAGGTGTTTTTAATATACCTTTAAGGTGATCGCTCCTTCTTGTAGCTTCTTTCTCTACTCCTGTAGCATTCTCTGTTTCTCGTGTAGCTCCCATCTTTCTGCATCCTCAAGGGAAGCTTGCATCTTGGGTTTTTTTAAGGTCACTTCCCTAGTGGTGGGCCTTCTCTCATATGTCACAAGTGGTTTTATTTTCCCCTTAGAAGAGGTAATCTCCTCAATTTTTCCTTCACCAGGCCCTACTTCTCCCTTTTTACTGGGTGAATCCTTAATAGTGATAGGGACCTCTGAAGAAGGTTGTGGTTTCCCTTGCCTAATCTTGATGCTTTTCCTTGTTTTGAAATAAAGGGGAACTTTCCTTAGTTGCCTCCTTTTGGGCTTGACATGAATGCTGAATGTGGCTAATGTGGCAGCCACTTCTTGCTCTGAATTCCTTGGAGAAAGACTTGTTTGATGTCCTTTCTTCTCTTTTCCTTGGGATTTATAAGTCTTCTTAGGGCTTCCTTTTTATTCTACTTGTTTCCCTTCTTCTTATTCCTTAAGCTCTACTTCTTGTCCCTTTGTTCCTGCTGCTTCTTCTTCCTCTTTTCTTCCTTCCTCTTATTCTTCTATTTTTCCTCCCCTACCTCTAGTGCTAGAGGCTGGTGTTTCTCCAGGTGTGATGACTTGGTTTTCAATGAACATATCCTTTCCATGTCCAAAAAATCAGTCTAGGGGACAAGGTTCCTTAAGTGGCTCAAAGCATCCATCACAATTAACTTGATGAGGCCATGATGGGCTAAGTTTTGATGCTTTCCTTCCCTCACCTTCTGGCTCATTTCAATGATTGGGTGTAGGAGGAAACATGGAACACTAAGTCTTTGAGGGAGAGGCAATTTCACTTTTAATCTAATGATATGAATATACCACACTCAATCTCCTTTCATAATATATATATTTGAGGTTATGATAAGCCACCTCATCCCAGGGGTATGGTAAGCTTTCTCTTCTTACTCCATTCTTATCTTCTATGGGCTTCTCTTTCTGAAAGAAGAAGTTCTTCTTGGCTATCACAGTACTGCCTTCTCCTCTTTGCTCCATCGAACCCCCAAGGGTAAGGTGGCCACTCTGCTTATGGTTTCAAGACTTAAGGAGATGGCCAATCCTCTGATAATAATAGTGGCACTATCTTCCCCCCTAAGGATGTAGTGCGATGGAAAGTTCATGAGTGATATCATCATCATATTATTTTAGCAGTTCAAAGAAACCTAACCATTGATGTCTTCTAAAGATGTTCACTACAGGGGGATGTTGTGAATTCTCTTGGTGTCTGTGGGTTCTCTTCTATTAAATCCTCCCCCCATTTCTTCTACTGCCCCTCCTTGGTGTTACTTAGGTGTGGAATTCAATTTTTTCTCAAAGCACTCTCAGTTGTGGAAACAATGTTAAAATCCTTTTTATCAGTGAGGGAGAAGGATGCTAGAATTGATATCAAACAAAATATTTTTCTCTACTTCTACCCACAACAATTTCCAAAAAGACCTCCTACTACTCAATTTTCTACTACAGGCTATCAATTTCAAGCATAATTCTCATGAAAGTGGATGGAAAACAAGGAAGGAGGATGTCACTTACTTCTTTTCAAAATAGCTCTGTGTGCACATGAGGGTTTGGAGACAATTCCTGGTCACTGTGGCTCCCTTTCACCCTTTAATTCCTCTTGTAGCTCCTTCTCGGACCTCCTGTAGCATCTCAACCCTTCTAGTAGCTTCATCCCATAGCACTTGTAGACAGGGTTAAAAAATTATTGGTGGCACCCTAGGTGGTCTAATAACAATAATTCGTCCTTCTTATAACTGTTTTTTTTTAAATGAGCGAATGTGAAAATAAAGATGAGCCTAGTACATAATATTCTCTTTGTGGAAAATGATCAAAGCGCTTTGGTGACATGACATCTACACAAGTTTCCTTTTTTGAACCGTTTTTCCCACTCCTTGCAACCATTTCCCTTGTCCTCTTGATTATTACCCCACTCTTCATGAACACCACCTCACTTTGATTTGACATCTCCACATTGTATGGGTGACTAATACAAACTTAAGTTTACTAGCCGAGGGTGGCCAAGTTCACTGGCCACCTACAACCTATTAAAACTCATTTCTCAGCCATTAAACATTTTAGTCATTTTATGCATAGGAAAGAGGTGAGAGTTTCCATATATGAGCCTACCTGTGGATAAATTTGTTGGAGATGGTTGCATGCTGAGCTAGGCCATGTAACATCATGATCTCAAAAGGAGTTGACTCTTTTTCTTGCTTGTTAGGCATGTATTCATAGCTTGATTATACCATGATTGATAACTTTGATATGTGTGTACAGGTTCCTCACTGATGTCTAAGATGCTGCTACTATTGGTGGAATTCATTCTCGAAGATGATGTGTCCCGTTCTGGTTGAAGACATGGCTCCATCATGCTTTATGTGGGTGAAAAAAAGATCTTAGGGATTTTTGTTGTGACTGCTGTTATCATTCAGAATTTTCTCAAGGTTAAAGAAAGAAATTTCCGAGGTAACCACAAACCAACATTTTAGACTCAGGTTCTAGCCAACCTAAGTCCAAAGAGGGCTCTCTCTTTATAATTTAACTTTGTTTTGGGTGGGATTTTAGGCTAGTTCTTAGTGCTCATGATGTTTTGATTTTTATTGGGTGGTGGAATTAAGAAAACAGATGGGAAGAACAAGTATCTAGGCCATTGGGCTATGGAGTCAGTGAAGAAAATCTTAACTGGATTTGATCTATCACTGAGGTAAGAATCCACTGGGCAGGCTAGCACAACAAGAGCAAATCTGCAAGTTCAAATGGATCAAAAGTCCTAACCAGGGCTAAGGGCAATGAAGAATCCTTAACCAGGATTAAGATGAAGAAAGGAAAGATGGCCAACAACAAAGGGCAATGAAGAATCCTGTACTATGGGCCAAATGGGGGATAAAATATGGAAGTAATGGGGCAATTAAGAATCCCCAGACCAAGGCAGTTCAGTAGAAAACATAAATAAAGCAAACAGTTAAAACAGAGAGCACTTAAGCTAATTCTGATGATATCATTTCTTATTTTCTTTTAAGGTTTTATAAGAAACACATGTGAATATTTCATAACATAAAGAGAAAACAATATTTAAACATGAAGAGATAATACTTATTTGTTCCAACTGTGCACAAGAATCCAATGAAATGTCCTCAGCTTTATTTCATATCCAGCAAAACCAGTCCAGTCTTGAGTACAATAGCTCCTTAGCTCAAAATAAATGTCTACAGAAATGTATTTTAATCCACCCAAAATACTTCAATTTGTAAAGTATTTATACGAATTCTAAACTGAAATATCTTGAAAAACTATCAAGATTGGTTTTACAAATATCTCAAATTGTTTTACATTAATATAACTTAAATAAAGGACATTCAAAACTAATGAATCTATTTGGCACTATTTTTATGGATTTATGGTGAAAAAGAAGAGAAATTCGAATTTGATAGCAACTCTTAAGTGATGATGAGGCATCCCAGTCACTAATTGCTTCCTTCCTTTGTGCATTCTGCCCCAGAAATTATGCAAACTTAGGGTCCAATGATATGCTTGTATATCTCAATCAGAGCTAGATATGTAAAAAGTGAAAGAGGTTATTGTAGATAAGAATGTTCTTGAGATAAACCTCTCCCAGTTTCCCAAAATTCAGCTGCTTGATATTTCGTACCGACTATCAGGAATTGTTTTCCTCTACCTGCTATATCAAATAGCAAATCACAAGCTTCTGATAAAGAACGAGCAGTTTTAGCCAGATTTATAATATGAGTATCTTTACGCTCTGTAAAAATGTAAGGTGCCATCGTAGGGTTCCATTTCCTAGTTTTATGCCCTAAATGAACTCTTGCTTCCATCATCTCTTCCAAATCAATGTTCCAATATCTTTTGCTCATTCTCGTTCGCTTTCCTCCCCAAAATAGCGAAATAAAATGTATCGTAATATCTAATTATTCCAACGGAATCAATTACATCTCAAAGATTGCCTGTCTGTCTAGTACGTGATAGAAACGTTCTCACTCATAGAATATTTGATATTCTTCCTATTATAGAAGAGATATTCATGAACATAACAAGAAATCTATTTCTCAAGACTATTTTAATTGCTGTTTTAATATATTGTGATATTTGTGAGAATTGTCTTGAAAGGAAAAAAAATATACTTTGTCATGATGAAATAAAATGTCCTTCACTTTGTTGCTAAATAGATTCCTATTCCCTATTCTTGGATCTATTCCGTTTCGTTTCCCTGAACGGTGAATATGTTGCCCAGTACCGGCAGGTATCATCCCCCCGAGAATAACATTTTCCTTCAAGCCTTTCAACCAATTGATGCGACCTGGTAGAGTAGCTTTAGCTAAGACTCGAGCAGTTTCTTGGAAACTCGCTTCGGATATAAAACTTTGAGTATTCAGAGATGCCCTTGTTATTCCTAATAACATGGTTTGATAGTAGATTGCCTCTTCCAGAGCACGATCCATTCTCTGTGCTCGTGATAATACAATGAGTTCCCTCGGTGAAAAAACATTAGCCGTTCCATCTTCTGAAATTAAGACTTTCGATGTCATTTGGCGTACAATAACCTCTATATGCTTATCACCAATTCGTACCCCTTGGGATCGGTAAACTTTTTGAATCTGATTGACCAAATGAATCTGACTTTGTTCCATAGTTATCCTAGCGCTTATGAATAACCCCCAAAGACTTCCAAGAAATCTTGTCATATCTCCGGTCCAATTTTCAAAACTTTCTTTCAGATTCATCGATATTGAATTATTCAAACGGGCTTCTGACAATTGTTCAACTTTAGGAAGACCTTGAATTATATCACTGGATTTGAACCTTTCATATATCAATGTTATCAATGTATCTCCTTTGTCAAGAATTTCTCCATAATGACTATGGACAGTCGCTTTTCGAGTAGCCAAATAAGGTTTAGCTGATCTAATGACTAAAGATTGCTCATCAACTGCTATAATTTGACCAGATTCGGGGAGTGGTTCATCCTCGGATATCCATACACTTTCAGGAATCAATTGTCCAAGACTAACTACTGGAAATGTCTTTTCGCAGAATTCAGATTCGGATGAGGAAGAGCACCAATTTGGACCCAATAGATTGGAAATGATGTTCCTGCACGGATCGAAATGATAAATTATCATATTTTCGTCCATGAAATAATATTTAGGTACTTGGAAAGTATTGAAAGAATTGTGGAAAATGGAATGTTTCTTTTATAATACTTTTTTATAAGTTAGAAAATGGGAGGATGGAAAACGGTTGGTTATACTATGTAAATTACCCAAGAGACCTGAAAATTCAATGATTTTTCTCATAGGATCCTTTCTATTTGATTGATTTCCCGTATCATAACATTTAGAATCATTGAATAGAATGATTCGAAAATAGTTGGATGGTGATAGAACCATAAAAGATCCACTGTCTTCTTCCCCATTAGATAATGAACAAATAGTTCCTTGATGCTTACTAATTAATTGACTCGCCCCATTGGAAGATAAAAGATTAGTGTGGTCCAAATTGTTATGGAACATCAAATTTGGACTTGTTTTATTGTCCCTTCTCCCCATGAAAAAAGGGGGTATTTCATCAAGCTAATTTGAACCATATTGTTAACGATCTTATTTGTTCTTACTGAAATAAGAGAAACATAAGCCTTAGATTCTATAGGATCTATTTGTTCCCAATCAAATCCTATACAAGTTCGAACCAATGGAATACTTATATCACTCAATACTTGGATTCGTTCACCGTCTTCATACGAAATAGAATAGCTAATTTGAATCTGCAAGTTGTCCCCTTCCCTCGATAAATCTAGGGAAAACGGTGTTGTCATATTCGACCCATCAGGTATTCCATGTTCTACGTTAGAATATCCAAAAATGGAATTTCTCTGTAGAATACCACTTTTGGGTATTCTAAGAATCGCATCAGGACAAGGTATTATTCTTTTTTCCCATTCTTTATCACACTGCAATGAGACGATGAATCGATTCATTTGCTTTTTCCCCTTAATATTGTAATTATTAGGGTAAAAGACATAAATAGAGTCTCGATGCTTGTTGGATATGGTTCGATCAGTTTCAGTTTCTGAATAACTGAAGATTTGTTCTTCCTTCTCATAGCAATTTGAGTCACCTGATCTATGTTCCACTTGATCCACGTAAGAATTGGAAAGTGATTGATGTTTGGAAACAAAAGATTGAACACATACTTGATCCTGATACTTATGAAATGGAAAGGGTACTACACGGGATCCGTATATACCTCCCGATAATATCCATAGATAACCCGTCCTGAGTATAGGATGAACATTACCCTGTACATATTCAGGTGCATGACACACATTGGTACTCCAGTGCATTTCTCCTTCTAAGTCAGAATATATATTTTTGCGAACTTTTTCCTTGAAGGAAGATGTTCTAGCACGAACCTCGACAATAAGCTGTTCCGATTCCACATATTGATCATTTTGAACCAAAAGCAAACTTTGTGGCGGAATGGTTAAGTTCTGTACTTGATCCTGACCATCAATAGTAATGGATAAGTTATTATGACATAGATAAGCAGGATGTCCATTACGTGTACGTGTGGGATAAATCAAATTTTCATTGAATTCAATCTTTCCATTGAAAGGGGCTCGTATATGTTCTGCAATATCACCAGTAAATACCCCCCCGGTATGAAAATACCTTAGTGTTAGTTGAGTTCCTGGTTCTCCAATGGATTGGCCCGCAATAATACCTACTGCTTCTCCTAATTCAATCAAGTGACTGTGAGTAGTACTCCGACCATAACATAATTGACAAATCCGAGATATACTCTTGCAAGTAAAGGGGGTTCGTATATATATTGGTTGTGTTCGAAGGTTTATTAATTGATTGGCAAGTCCAACTCCAATATCCTGATTGCGCGTGGCAATGCATCTCCTATTTATATATACATCGTCTGCTAGCACACGGCCAATCAGTATTTGTGTTCGTACAACAATTTAATTTCTGTCCCTCTCTCGACCTCGAATGGGACTTACGAAAATACCTTGGATAGTGCCAAAATCTGTTCTACGTACTACAATGTGTTGAACTACTTCAACGAGTCTACATCCATCTGTTCACGACATTCTTTGCAAAAAGATGTCAAAAATAGGACTTTGCACAAACTGAAAAATAGGCTGTTAAGACATACACTTATCTCACTTTTGGTAATACCTGTGTAAAAAGTGAGATAGGTTTTTGTATATTGGCCTGCTAGGAACAAAATCCTCCTCCAGTTTCTCAAAATACTTCTTGGATTGGCCACAATATTTTCTGCCAAACTATGACTTAAACAAGAAATTTATGAAGAATGTACCATTTCTGCTCTGATATCATCTTTTAACCTTAAATTTCTTTTAACTGCTTTTCACTTTTACTTTGGATAAACTTCATTGTTGCTAGTGAAAGTGTTTTCATATTTGTTTAACCCTTACTGCATCGAAGTTTACTTTTACTGTTTTACTTTTACCATTATGTTTTTCCATCTGTCTTCACTTTGACATGAAACTATATGCTATGCTTTGTAACTGTCTTCCCTGCTGTTTATCTTCATGTTGGCTGATTTACTTGACTTGGTCTTCAATATGATACTCTTTAACCCTCATACATTTTGACTATGATGACTTGTCACCATTCCCACTGTGTTTTTACCTTCCACTGTATATTTTTTACTATTTACTGTGTATTTCATCAGTGAATTCTTTTATTTTTGTGTATATTAGTATCAGTTAGTGGATATAGGTTAAGTCAATGCATATTTTGTTCACTTGTCTCGTAACTGTATTCTTTGTCTGGTTGCTCTGTTTTGATTGTCAATGCTCTGTGTAGTTGTTTTATTCTCTGTTTCCTTGTATAATTGTGTTCATCCTCTGAGCGCAAGTTCTGAATGAGGTTTTCTGTTGATTCTTGGAATAAACTAGTTTTGTGACTAGTATCAGAACTATTTATCCAAGCTCTGATCTTAGTTTGATAACCTGAAAAAATTCAATATTTATTTAAGAGAATACAAGTCTTTATGAAGGGCGGTTGATGGCTCTTTGGCACAGGGATGACTGGGAAAGGGGTCACAAATGGAGTTTTGGACTGAAAACAGATGGTGAAATCGTATTGCAGAGGTTCAGGGAGGCGCTGGAAGGTTTCATAGGTTGACACAGTCAAATGGGCGAAAACCATAAAAACACAGGTTTTCACGTTATAAAGTTTAAAGGGCATAATTTTGAAATATGGCGCGAAAGTCAATTAAATGAACGAACGGGCGGTTTATCCAAATGGCGGGGAAACATCATTGAAAGGGCCATCGTACCGCTTATGAGTCGTGGGAGGTTTTGAGGGGAGGCCGCCTGATTCCACTCATCGGGTGCCACGTAGCGGCAGGGTGAACAATAAAATCGCTCACATCGGACGGGTAAAGGTCGGCCTTCGGAGGCCGCCCGATATGAGTATAGACCGCTGGATCTGAAGGGGTCAGATCACACGGTGGTCGGGGGTGTGATTTGATCGGGGAGTTAATGGAGGGGCCCAACGGGATAGCAACTACGGTTTAAGAAAGCTTAATGACGTCGGGGATGATTTGATTTAATGGCGGAAAAAGTTATTAATTAATCACTGTTTTGTTAATTAACCCCTTTTTATTTGGTGGAGGGTTATGGCTCTTAACTAGTTTCTGATCGGCTAATTAATCCATTTAATTAATTTACTAAGTGATGTTTATATTTCAAACCTCGGGCGGGATATTATCATATGAGATTTAATAAATATACGAGAAAGGGGTTTATTTTAGGGAGTTAAATAAATATAGTGAATATTAAAGTTAATATGAAATGAAAGGGGAAAAGTGGGTTTTTGCGCTAAGTATAATGTGTTGAACATTTATTTACACAATTCGTACATACACATTATAACTTAGGCTAAATGCCTTTTTGTGGGTTTTTTGTGGAAAAAAGGGGTTTTATGTAGGGTTAATTATTTTCCTTAGGCAAATGGTGATTTCACCTTAGGAAAAGGGATTTTTAGATGAAATGAATGAATTATGAAGGGGGTGAATGTTGGTAAGGGGGTTTCAGTACTTGGATCCTATAAGTTATTGGGCCGAGGGTCCGGTCCCTCCAGAAGTCAAAGAAATTCTTTGAACCCCTTTAACTTAAGGTTTTAGGTACTTTTGTCTTTACTTGTGGGAAATTAGTAAATTGAGGGTGAAGTGAATGGAGAAATTAACGATTTGACTTTTTGTAACTACTCAATTATCATCCATGCTTTAGTAACTTGATGATGAAGCATATGATATGATTTTTAACTAACCATTCATCATAATTCTGCAACCATTCAACTACTTACCCATCTACTCATCCTACCATTTTTTCTACTTTTTATTAATGTGCACTTAAGCTGGGAAACCCTTATCAAAACTTTTTCTTTTCTGTTACACTATAAATCTATCTAAATCTATCCTTATTATATCCAAGGGCTCAGATTAAACAGTTGAGCTCCTTTTATTCACTCTACCTATCTACTTATCTGCCAAGATTACATAGTTTGGTCAGATTTTAATTCTCTATCTATCAACATGAAATTTAAAACATGAACTAACTAGGTTTAAACACTTTGACCGTCATGGATTGTGGCGTAAAGTACAAGATGCACACAATCATTATTATGCATAAAAGTAAATGGTAGTGGCATTTATACTTGCACTCTTTCATGGTCTTTTTGTTTCTCGGGGTTCATTTCTTATCCTTTTTTTGACCTTTTTCATTCTTTTTGTCCTTTGATTTTTCTTTTAGGACATACCCTCTTTACATTTTTTAGTTTTTTTGATTTTCTTAAATATGGAAAACATTTGCAGAAAGCAAAGGTATGTACATATTATAGGTTTAATCTCAGCCATTCAAAATTATGACTCCTATTGGTATAGGAACCTAACAACGGCTGCTTTTGGGGATGGCATTTCCTTGTGAAATGTTAAGAACACCGTCGACTAGTAGCCTAATCCATTGGGCCAATCCAACACATGTATATGCCCTGTTGTATAATCTTTGTGACTAAAACTTTTGAACTGAAACTACACCCTTTTCTGCAAACTAAAATCTGATCTAACATAAACTTGCTGTTGAAAACTGAATTTATTCAAACTGAAATCCTACCTACTTACTCTAATCAGCTTTTTGACTGCTGGTTAGGTAAAATGAAACAACCAATGCAACCACTCAAGCATCATATACATTGGTGACTTTTGTTTCTTGTGCTTGTTGGTGGTTAAAATTGAGATCCTGAAATCAAATATAACTTTGTTAACCTTTGAGAAGATAAGGAAATTCCTGATTTCCTTTGTTGAATCTAGAAACTGTACAAAAGGATCTTGTAAAATATATACATCATACTTGAACTGATTCAAACAACTGTACATCTATTGTGTATGGCCTGCATGCCATGAAACTGAAATAATACCTTCATCTTTATCACCCTACATGTTTTCAAATGAGCTTTGTGATGATGTTTCTTCTGAAAATGGCAAGAAAACTAGTTGCCTAGCCAAGTCTGTATCAATACCTTTTTCAAAGTCATAGTTAGCTAATGGAGAAGGACTTTGACTACAAATGCCATCCAACACATCAGCTATTGGATCATGAAAGACTTGAAGAGACTGTTGTCGTCTATTTTCTATTGGTTCCAATGAAACTGCATGATTTTCTAAAAACTGCTCATCCTTTTTTACAGATAGATTATGAAAATTTCCTTTCAAAAAATGAACTGCCTCAGAATATAATGTTAGGGAATTATCTTGGATCATTTGATCATATGTTCCAGCTTCCAAGTCTTCTTCTGCAACCTGACATTCAATGGCATTTTGGGGCTGCAAATCTAGATATGAGAAGTCTTGAACAAGGATTTTATTGCCCTCTAGATGGTTAATATCAAAACTTGTTGACATTTGATTTCTAATTGCATGAAAGTTATCTCTAATAAACTAAAACGAAGCAAAACACAATGGTAAAGTTCCTTCACTGATTTCAAAATTTTCTGCACTTTCCTCCTCATTCTCATAGCTGAAATGAACAAGCTGATCACTATTTTCAAGCTTATGAGAAAAATATTTCGACGTAAATCACATGAAAAAACATTTGTCGATGCGTTTCGAACCAACCAGTGTGGTTCATCGTTAGGACAAGTTGAAGAGTCAGATCATCGCTACATACTAAATAGGGAGAGCATAACTTCCAACGGCTAGGTTTGACAAAGGAAACGATCATAATAGGCCAGCCTCGACAAATGGTTATAATAGACCTAGAAACGGATAGATTTGACCATTCAAATTGTTTAAATTAAATTAAAATGTTAAAACTAATATTATAATATATATCATGTGTTTAAGTAAAAGGTTAATCAGCGTATATTTAGGAAGAAATTACCAAATAATAACTATTAGTAATATAATGGAATTAATATATAATAAGTAATATTATAATAATATTAGGGAATTAATATATAATAGGTAATATTATCATAATATTATGATATTTTAGTCAAGTTTATTAAATGGGGATAAGAGTTAATAGATCTAGGGAAATAAATAGAATAATATTAATACCTGGTTATACTATTTATACTAGGATATTTAGCTTAGACATGAAAAGGAGAAATATTTTATAATAATATTAATCGAGTATAATTAGTACTAGTATGGAATTCATATAAAAATAATATTAGTTATTAAAGTATTAAACTTATTATCGAGGTAAGGCTAACTAACTAATATCCATTTATTAGTTATGTTATTTACATAGATATAGGAATGATAGTACAAGTAAGGATAATAATATTGGTAATATTATTAAAGGTTTGTGAAATTTAATTAATGTAAAAATATTAGGAAAGTTGACCATTTAATTAATGTAAATATATTATAAAAGTAAAAATATAATAATTTTAGTTATAATATAATAATATTATATAATAAGTAATATTAATAATATTATAATATTTTTAGTGAAGTTTACTAAAAGGGGATAAGAGTTAATAAATCTAGGGAAATAAATAGAATAATATTAATACTGGTTATATTATTTGTACTAGGATATTTAGATTAGACATGAAAAGGGGAAATATTAATCGAGTATAATTAGTTATAGTATGGAATTAATATAAGAATAATATTAGTTATTAAAGTATTAAACTTATTATTGAGGTTAGGGTAACTAACTAATATCAATTTATTAGTTACGTTATCTAAATAGAAATAGGGATTTTAGTACAAGTAAGGATAATAATATTAGTGATATTATTAAAGGTTTATGAAATTTAATTAATGTAAATATATTAGAAAAGTTGATAATTTGTTATCTAAGATAGTCAGGAACCAGATTATTATGAAATAAAATAAGGGGAATTACCCAATAGGATAAAAGAATTACGGCTGAATAAAGTAGGATAGGGAAAACAAGGGGAAACATAGAAAGCTATAAAAAGAACTAAAAAGAGGGAGGGGAAGAGGGGGAAGATACGACTAGGAAGAGAGGGCAGGGATCCAACAAATACTGATCTTCCAACCATCATCTCTATTGAGATTGCTTGGTCTTCTTTCAATCTCAATAGCTTCCCTAAATTTTTCGGTGATGGAACTACGCAACCTCAGCAATGACCTTGGCATCTTCAATACAAACATGATGTTTGGTCTTCTCTGCATGTTCTGCTAGAGCGGAAGACTTGGTTCTTTCCATGCTTTAGGTCAGCTGCGTCCTCATTAATCCTTTGATTAATAGAGCGTCCCGTCTCTCCAATATAGGGGGTCCCACAGGAACAAGGAATAATGTAGACACCCTTCATGTCCTTAGGGTCGACAGGATCCTTCACCGATCGGAGGGATTTACAAATGGTGTTGAGGGGTCTAAAGGTTGAGGGAATATTATGTTTCTTAATAATTCGAGCAATCTTATCAGTGGTTCCTTGGACAAAGGGAAGATGGACACCTGGGACTCATTCTTTAGGTTCTTTTTCAATTACCGAACTTTTGGATGATTTTCAAGCTGTTGAATCTGAACTTCCTTATTCCCCAAATTAGCTTATGATTCCTTTGCAAGGTTAATTTGGATTTGAGGAACATAATCATTATTATAGTGATCAAGCTTAGGCACATCATCATAAGAAGTAATGTCACCAAATGTACATATTAGATCAACAGATTGCTTCTCCACATATGGTTCTATAACTCTATCTTCAGATTTATGGTAGTTGGAATTAACAGGAATTTGTTCATGGCTGTCAACCTCTTCTTTTTGTGAAACATATGTGTCATGATGATTTTGAACAGAAAGTTCATCTTTCATGGTGATCTTCTGTATCCTCTCCTCTATCTTCTTTACCAAAATGTCGAGTTTTACCTCTGCTTCTGCTTTCAACTTTTCTCTTCTAATTTGCAGATTAACTTCTACATCTACTGCCATGTTCTGCATTTGTTCCAGTGTTGAGGGGTTTCTTTCTCTTAGCTGAAATTATATCTTTGGATCAAATGCTCTTGGGTAATGTAAAAGAGCTGAATTAGGGGGAGGTCTTATGTTTGATGGCATTGAATAATAAATTTCATTAAATATGTCTGAAAATTGTTGTATTGTTTCATCTGGATCTCTTTTTAACTGATTATATTGTTCTGTAATCACAAACAGATTAAATTTGATTATCCATTTATCAAGGAAGAATTTGAGAAACTGCTGGAGATTTGAGATGCTTGCCTCAGGCAGGGTTTTGAACCAACTCTTGACTTTGTGTTGCAAAGAAAGAGCAAAAAGCCTAATACTGACATCCTCTTCATCTACTTCAAATAAGTTAATATGATTCTCAAAATATTGAATATGTTTTTGGGCAGTGATACCATTCTATCCATCAAACCTAGGGAGATACTTGTGATAATCGCTAGGGAAAGCATGGAGTGTAGAAGGTAAGATGAGTTGCTTATATCTATCAGGAACTTTACATGGTATAGGAACATGTACAGGGATTGTATGATTAGTCTTGATTATTTCAGATTCTTTGCTTGGAATATGATCTTCATTAGATTTAGAAAAGTTGTTCAAATATGTAAGGAGACTTTATATCTACAACTTTTAAAGGAAAATAATAAAAAAATAATCTAAAATCTTTTCTAAAATACAATATACATTGAAAAAATTTATCAATGAGAAAGAACATCATGTCTTGGATAAAAATCCAAGTTAAAAGCCTGATCTTTTCATATTGTTCTTTCAGGTTCATTTCTCCAGTGGAGTCTTGATTGTGAAATTGATTTGGAGTCACTAGGTGGATGATTTTAACCTTTGTGTGTCTGATCACTGTCCACCATCATAGATCAGATCTAAACCTGTAAAACAATTCTGAAGAAAATGTTAGTTCTCCCTAGTATGGTCGCCACTATGTTATCACTCAGAATTTTCTCAAGGTTAAAGAAAGAAATTTCTGAGGTAACCACAAATGAATCTTTTAGACTCAGGTTCTAGCCAACCTAAGTCCAAAGAGGGCTCTCTCTTTATAATTTAACTTTGTTTTGGGTGGGATTTTAGGCTAGTTCTTAGTGCTCATGATGTTTTGATTTTGATTGGGTGGTGGAATTAAGAAAACAGACGGGCAGAACAAGTATCTAGGCCATTGGGCTATGGATTCAGTCAAGAAAAGCTTAACTGGATTTGATCTATCACTGAGGTAAGAATCCACTGGGAAGGCTAGCACAACAAGAGCAAATCTACAAGTTCAAATGGATGAAAAGTCCTAACCAGGGCTAAGGGAAATGAAGAATCCTTAACCGGGATTAAGATGAGGAAAGGAAAGATGACTAGCAGTAAAGGGCAATGAAGAATCCTGTACTATGGGGCAAAGGGGGGATAAATTATAGAAGTAAGGGGGCAATTAAGAATCCCCAAACCAAGGCAGTTCAGTAGAAAACATAAATAAAGCAAACAGTTAAAACAGAGAGCACTTAAGCTAATTCTAATGATATCATTCCTTATTTTCTTTTAAGGTTTTATAAGAAACACATGTGAATATTTCATAACATAAAGAGAAAACAATATTTAAACATGAAGATATAATACTTATTTGTTCCAACTGTGCACAAGAATACAATGAAATGTCCTTAGCTTTATTTCATATCCAGTAAAACCAGTCCAGTCTTGAGTACAATAGCTCCTTAGCTCAAAATAAAATGTCTACAAAAATGTATTTTAATCCACCCAAAATACTTCGATTTGTGAAGTATTTATACAAATTCTAAACTGAAATATCTTGAAAAAATATCAAGATTTGGTTTTACAAATATCTCAAACTGTTTTACATTAATAGAACTTAAATAAAGGACATTCAAAACTAATGAATCTATTTGGCACTATTTTTATGGATTTATGGTGACAAAGAAGAGAAATTCAAATTTTAGCAACTCTCAAGTGATGATGAGGCATCCCAGTCACTAACTACTTCCTTCCTTTATGCATTTTGCCTCAAAAATTCTGCAAACTTAGGGTCCACTGATACGCTTTTATATCTCAATCAGAGATAGATGAGTAAAAAGTGAAAGAGGCTATTGGATCTAAGAATGTTCTTGAGATAAACCTCTCTCAGTTTCCCAAAATTCAGCTCCATCTGTTCAAAATATTCTCTGCAAAATGATGTCAAAAACAAGACTTTGCACAAACTGAAAAATAAGCTGTGAAGACATGCACTTATCTCACTTTTGGTAATACCTGTGTAAAAAGTGAGATATGTTTTTGTATAGTGGACTATTAGGAACAAAAACCTCCTCCATTTTCTCAAAATACTTCTTTTATTGGCCACAATTATTTCTGCAAAACTATGACTTAAACAAGAAATTTCTGAAGAATGTACCATTTCTCCTCTGATTTCATATTTTAACCTTAAATTTCTTTTAACTGTTTTTCACTTTTACTTTGGATAAACTTCATTGTTGCTGGTGAAAGTGTTTTCATGTTTTTTTAACCCTTATTGCATCCAAGTTTAATTTTATTGTTTTACTTTTACCGTTCTGTTTTTTCATTTGTCTTCACTTTGACATGAAACTGTATGCTATGCTTTGTAACTGTCTTCCCTGCTGTTTATCTTCATGCTAGCTGATTTACTTGACTTGGTCTTCAATCTGATACTCTTTAACCCTGATACATTTTGACTATGATGACTTGTCAGCATTCCCATTGTGTTTTTACCTTCCACTGTATATTTTTTACTATTTACTGTGTATTTCATCAGTAAATTCTTTTATTTTTGTGTATATCAGCATCATGTAGTGGATATAGGTTAAGTTGATGCATATTTTGTTCACTTGTCTTGTAACTATATTCTTTGTCTGGTTTCTCTATTTTGACTGTCAATGCTCTGTGTAG
The DNA here is from genome assembly GCA_031772625.1 of Pinus tabuliformis. Classification (NCBI taxonomy): domain Eukaryota; kingdom Viridiplantae; phylum Streptophyta; class Pinopsida; order Pinales; family Pinaceae; genus Pinus; species Pinus tabuliformis. The sequence continues at coordinate 465,956,567 of CM062808.1, read as the reverse complement.
TTGTTTTCTTCTCTATTTCCTTGTACAATTGTGTTGATCCTCTGAGCACAAGTTCTGAATGAGGTTTTCTGTTGATTCTTGGAATAAACCAGTTCTGTGACTAGTATCAGAACTATTTATCCAAGCTCTGATCTTAGTTTGATAACCTGAAAAAATTCAATATTATTTAAGAGAATACAAGTCTTTATGAAGGGTGCTTGATGGCTCTCTGGCACAGGGATGACTGGGAAATGGGTCACAAATGGAGTTTTGGACTGAAAACAGATGGTGAAGTCGTGTTGCAGAGGTTTAGGGAGGCACTGGAAGGTTTCATAGGTTTACACAATCAAACGGGCGAAAAACATAAAAACACAAGTTTTCACGTTATAAGGTTTAACAGGCAGAATTTCGAAATATGGCGTGAAAGTCAATTAAATTAATGGACGAGCGGTTTATCGAAATGGCGGGGAAGTGGTATTGAAAGGGCCATTGCACCACTTATGAGTCTTGGGTAGCTTTGAGGGGAGGCCGCCCGATTCCACTCATCGGGTGCCACGTAGAGGTGGGGTGAACAGTAAAACCGCTCACATCGGGCAGGTAAAGGTTGGCCTTCGAAGGCTGCCCAAAATGAGTATAGACCGTTGGATCTGAAGGGGTCAGATCGCATGGTGGTCGAGGGTGTGATTTGATCGGGGAGTTAATGGAGGGGCCCGATGGGATAACAACTACAATTTAAGGAAGCTTAATGATGTCAGGGATGATTTGATTGGTGGAACAGGTTATTAATTAATAACTGTTTGATTAATTAACCCCTTTTTGTTTGGTGGAGGGTCGTGGCTCTTAACTAGTCGCTGATCGGCTAATTAATCCATTTAATTAATTTACTAAGTAAGGTTTATATTTCAAACCTCGGGCGGGATATTATCATATGGGATTTAATAAATATACGGGAAAGGGGTTTATTTTAGGGAGTTAAATAAATATAGTGAATATTAAAGTTAATATGAAATGAAAGGGGAAAAGTGGGTTTTTGCGCTAAGTATAATGTGTTGAACATTTATTTACACAATTCGTACCTACACATTATAACTTAGGCTAAATGCCTTTTTGTGGGTTTTTTGTGGAAAAAAGGGGTTTTATGTAGGGTTAATTATTTTCCCTAGGCAAATGGTGATTTCACCTTAGGAAAAGGGATTTTTAGATGAAATGAATGAATTATGAAGGGGATGAATGTTGGTAAGGGGGTTTTAGTACTTGGATACTATAATTTATTGGGCCGAGGGTCTGGTCCCTCCAGAAGTCAGAGAAATGCTCTGAGCCCCTTACCTTAAGGTTTTAGGTACCTTTGTCTTTACTTGTGGGAAATTAGTAAATTGAGGGTGAAATGAATGGGGAAATTAACCATTTGACTTTTTGTAACTACTCAATTATCATCCATGCTTTAGTAACTTGATGATGAAGCATATGATATGATTTTTAACTAACCATTCATCATAATTTTGCAACCATTCAACTACTTACCCATCTACTCATCCTACCATTTTTTCTACTTTTTATTAATGTGCACTTAAGCTGGCAAACCCTTATCAAAACTTTTTCTTTTCTGTTACACTATAAATCTATCTAAATCTATCCTTATTACATCGTAGGGCTCAGATTAAACAGTTGAGCTCCTTTTATTAACTCAACCTCTCTACTTATCTGCCAAGATTACATAGTTTGGTCAGACTTTAATTCTCTATCTATCAACATGAAATTTAAGACATGAACTAGCCTAGTTTAAACACTTTGACTGTCATGGATTGTGGCATAAAGTACAAGCTGCACACAATCATTATTATGCATAAAAGTAAATGGTAGTGGCATTTGTACTTTCAAACTTTCATGGTCCTTTTGTTTCTTGGGGTTCATTTTTTATCTTTTTTTTGACCTTTTTCATTCTTTTTGTCCTTTGATTTTTCTTTTAGGACATACCCTCTTTACATTTTTTATTTTTTTGAATATGGAAAACATTTGCAGAAAGTAAAGGTATGTACATATTACAGATTTAATCTCAACCATTCAAAATTATGACTCCTATTGGTATAGGAACCTAACAACTACACAGGTTGCTAGAGGAGGAGTTTTATCTCTGTAGCAATAATTTAATCCTCCCATTGAAGTCTTCATATTTCATGTTGGTGTTGAGGGGAAGTGATGACAGGTCATTAGGACAAGGTTAGAGTCTGAGGAAGTAGTGTATATGTTGGAGGAATAGAAAACATGTGTTTTTGTGTTTTTTGTTTTAGAGGTAGGACAAAGTGGAAATTTTGAGCAAGGTTTGGCTAAATGGAATGGATGGGTGATGAAGGAATCATTTGAGGACCCCCCTTTATCAATTCTTATAGGTAGCATGGCCTTCTAGTATGTTCTCCCCATTGGATCCCCCTCCTATAGCCTGACATGCTCCTCCTGTAGCAATACAGGTGTTTCTTGTAGCATCACAACGAGGAGGTGAAATTGGAGCGTTTGGTTGATTGGATGATGGAGAGATATGGTATGTGAGTGGAGAGTGTGGAGATGAGGTCTATGGATGGAAAGTTGCAGGTTTTGTCCCGTGGCCATAAAATCTTCCAACTGTGTGTAGTCCTACAAAAGAAGAAGAATGCTAGCAGAAATGGTGTAAGATCTCCTTCCATGTGTTTCTCTTTTCTCTTTTTTTTTTTTGAGACAAGAAGGATGCCTCTATAGAGGTTTTATTTTTTGGTTTCCATTTACCTTTAGCTTTGTATTTCCCTTTCCATCCCTACCGTGATTCTATCTTACACTTTGACTTCTCATAATGGTGCTTCAGTTTCCCAATAACTTCCTCAAGCAAACAAGGCTCATCATACTCAATCCGATCACTAAATGCTAATGGAAATCCACTGAAAAATATATGAAACTTAGCTATGTCATCCTTAAGATATGTTACATACCTCAATAACTCCAAGAACATCATCGTATACTCCTCATCTATCATTGATCTCATATTTAGCTCATAAAACTCCTTTGCCTTACTGTAGTAGTATCTCTTTGACAAGTATTTCTTCCTAAAAAGTCTCTTGAATTCAATCCAACTCAACTCTTCTGTCCTGATGTATTTGACCTGCTTCACATCTTTCCACTAGATGTTTGGTTTCCCTTTGAGGCCGAAGATAGCTATTATGGCCTTCTTATTATCGGTGTACTCATGCATCTCAAAAAATTTATTCATTCCAAGTAACCATGCCTCTACATTTTCGGCTTCTTCAAATCCCCATTAAATGTAGGTGGCTTTGTTTTCTTGAACTCATCCGGAAAATATCCCATGTCACTCTTCTTGTAAGGATGATAATTATGACGATCATAGTTCATGTCAGAACTAGAGCTAGAATAGGACCTATGTCCATCACCTCTCCTATCCGGTGTATCTAAGAATCTGCCATCTCTGACAATGTCATCCCTATCCAACCTATGACCACCATGAGATCTACTACCATATGCCCCATTAGTCCTATCCTCCTGCCCATGGATGATCTGAAGTGGACCTTGTCTCTGCAATTCTAAAAAATTATGAAGGATTACTGCATTTACTTCTGCTTGGTTCTCATGTGCCTGCATGATCCTCTCATTATCTTCCTCGCAAATTCTTATTTATTCCTTCAAGCTTCTCAACGTGTCTTCTGAATCAAAATAATTACCACCACCACACCGCTCATATGATCCATAGGGAGAATCTCATGAATTGTAATATATTATCTTTATAGTAATCTTTGACCTTCTTCCTGCAAGCATATTATGTTAGATAAACCAAAACATGAACATAACCAACATACCTCAGTGTAGTTCAGGGGAGGATATCTCATCTGCAAGACCAACCAGATTAGCACAATACATGTACAATCATAATCATAGCGGTATATAAACATCATTTCAAACATTATCCAGTTATCAATGCATGACCATACTGACACATACCATGACCTCATGCACGACAACTATCACCATGTCAATTTATGCATAACAACATATAAACACTGACATGCACAACCAATGCATAACTGACCTACACTTATGATGAATACATCCAACAACAACACCATCAACTTTTACAGGGCCACACAACTGAAACCATGATCAACACCACAAGCACATATACCACAAGCAAAAAAACACAAATGCAACCGACATGTATGCATAATCAACACACTGCTCATCTAGTTTAAGGGGTGAACCATGCTCTAATACCACTCAGTAACACCCTCCTCCCATATTTACACAATCTAACCAGTCCATTAGGTTAATCATGTGACGAGAGGCTACTATGATGTGATTCAACTCCCCATGTATAGTTTAGAAAGTGGAACTAACAAAACTAAACCAAACTAACCTTCCACACATGCTACACAACCTTCAGGAGCCAACCAACCCTTCCAGGTGACCAACCCCTAAGGAAACTTAGCATTTTATTGATATGGACACACTCCCATGACAAGACATGCATGCGATTGAGGCCTTCCAGTTGCTCCAAGGCATGCTAGTGACTGGGGACTTTTTCAGTTAGTTTTAAGCAAATGACCCTAGATTTTGAGCCACTTTTTAGAGCTAGGTCTGAGGCCGCTTCCTATAACTTCTTGAAACCTTTAGAAATGATAAATAACATCAAAACAAGGTTACTAATTCAGAAATTTAATCAATGAATTAAATGGACCTCTACTATCCATAACAAGAATTTCATCAAACATGTCACGAATATGCAATCTACAAGTCATAACAACAGATCTGAGCACAAGGGTCTCATACTTATATGATATTCGTAAAGAAGCATTGATGCCTTTTCACAATAGCTGCATTATTATCTATTAGGTAATATATTCATTGTTTGTTCATTTGCAAATCAAAACATGATGACAACCATACATTAAGACCGTCATAAAATATACTCATAACCAACATATAACCAATAAAAATAACAAGGATACAACAACCATAAAATCCACATATGAACTTGTATATTTACCCATGAAATACCAACTAAAAGGAACTCTTATTAATGAATGCATCAACCAACCGGGTTTGGGACTTCCACAAACCACACGACCATAGATTGTATGAACCAAATATTTCTTTTAGCCAATCAACCCCGTGCCATATTCCAAGCATGAATGTGGAACTCACAAAAAAATCAATCCAGGTTTCCCCAGACTTTAGTGTAATCCCCATTGGATCACTAGGCCCAAAACAAGCATGGATTCCACCAGATCTCTCCACCTACACGGAGAGTCATTTTCCTGTCTCCTAGTCTCTAGGATTTACCTTATATCCCATCATACAACGGTCAAGGATTCCTAGGCTTAATTAAGACTCCACCCTCTAGGCTTTACCGTATATCCCACCATTCACCAGTCTAGGATTCCTAGGCCTGATTGAGGATACAAACCTCTAGGATTTACCGTATATCCTGCCATTCACTGGTTGAGGATTCCTAGGCCCACCGAGGCACACAAAATCTGACTTTAACGCAATCCCACCTTATTCAGTCCAGGGATTCCTAGGCCTTTTGTTCTTTATTTTAGAGACCACCTCATTAAGTTTCGAAACTATCTGGAAATCCAGCTTAACAAAATCAAAGAGAACCCATCACACCATGGCTATCCATAAATGGAAAGGCAGGGATGAAAACAATTTCACAACTGGCAAAACCCATGTCAATAACAATAAGAGAACCAAGAACACACATGCATAGCCATGCATACCAAAACGAGCAAGGAAATCATACATGAAAATTGCTACATGCAAGTAATCCCATTGTAGCCGCTTGATCCTGCTCCTCCTTGCTTTATTTGATCCAATGCTGAAGTGCTCCAAGAAAACTCTAAGTGTCCAAGAGTGCGTGAGAGAGAGAGAATAAAGAGAGAGCTCCAAAACTAAAAAGGCAAAAGGTCGTGAACTGATTCTCAAAAGCCTTTTTATCAATGAAGCCTCTATTTTCCTCATTTTCCATTATTTTCCTCCTCACATGCAACCTGTGACCTTTCACCTTACTTTTCTCCTAATTTCCTTTATTTTCATAAATAAAATGCCAATTAATACCTCATGCCTTTCCAAAGCCTTTTCCATTGCCTTTGCCAATTTTCCTTAGCCATAATAAACCAAATGAAAACCCACACTAGGATGTCTTCCCCAACATTCAGCTTAGAATAAGTGTCCCATGACCTTGGTTATTATTTTTCCTATATTAACTTTATTTACACGGAATTTTGACTAGGGATTTCAATCCATACAACACAATATATATACGTACACAGAGTATAACACAAAGAATATACATGTCACGATACCAAGTCTACACAATGCACATAACATAGTACCACATGTTCACAAATCAAAGTGTACGATGTGTACACAATACCCCATGTACCTAGTGCCACTTGCACAACATGTACACAACACCACCTAGACAACGTGTACACAACACCACTTGCATGACGTGTACACAACACCACATGTACGACACATACACAACACCACATGTACAACATGTACAAAACACCCATGCAAATAACACCATATGTATAATCATGCACATAACACCACATGTACATAACACCATATGTACAACATGCACATCACGCCATATGTACACAACATCGCATATGCAACATACAAAAGCACCATATGTACGCGACACTGAATATCCAACACGCACAAAGCACCATATGTACATAATGCCACATATCCAACATGCACACAACACCATATGTACACAACAATACATAAAAAACATGCACACAACATCATATATATAGAACACTGCATGTACACAACATCACAAGTACAACATGTACAACATATACACAACAATAATGCCACATGTCTAGAGACCACACTGTCCCAATCAGGCAACCTTCTAGTTTCTTTCCACCATCCATACTTGCCCCAGGATTGATTCGGATTTAAATAGGAATGCAATAAAATACAGAGATAACCATAAAGACAAATATGCAGTGGAAATAATACTTCATTTCATTACTGTAAAATACTGAAATATGCTTACAAATAGAAATGGAAATAACCCAGCTAGGGCGATGGTAGCTTATCTCTGAGAAGAGATGTGTCGGCTACATGCCTCTGAACTGTTCTCCAAAAGCTGTGTTACAATGAGGCTCGAGGGCCTATTTATTATTGAGAAACAATGGAAAACCCTTCACATTCCAAAACCTAACCCTAGAAGATGAAACGCAAAATTGTGGGCCCCGTTTTTGGGTAAGTTGGTACATCAACTTCCCGGGGTCGCGAATTGGTCATACTATCTCCATTTGACGCGCATGATAGCCCGTTGGAAAGATCTCTCCAAGGACTACGACTGAAAAGGTGAATTCTAGACAAAAAATTCATTGGCGGTGGATTCCCAAAAAACGTCGTTTAGGGCCTCAAAACGGCTCCGGAAGTTTAGGACCCGAAAAATTGCTAAAAATAGTAAACTGTGCTATAATTAAGGAAACAGAAAAACTGAAAGAGACAGTTGTGGGGGTCCAAATGGGATAGGTGGGTGGCCACCAACATCCACCTGGATCATTCCTCCACCCTTAGGAAGCAATGGTCCCCATTGTGTTGAGTTCCTCCCTGAGATGAGGAAGCTTCTGCAGAGCTGGCTCTCTGGTGAGCTGTTCTGCAATCTCTGATGTGTCCAGAAATGGTGGGGAGCATGGTTGACAATGGTCCACATTGAACACTCGGTGCAAGTGAAGGAATGGAGGAATGCTGTGCTTCAAAGAATTGTTTCCCGTAGCCTTGTTATTGGTGTACGGACCATGTCGAAGTGGTCTGAGTTTCTGATGGGTTCTGGTAAGGCGCTCCCTCTGCAAATGTAACCAAACTTTGTTGCCCACCTGAAACTTGTGTGGTACCCCTCCGGGTAAGGAGAAGTTGTTCCTGTGTTCTTTCACGACTGTATCCCTCTGTTGTTGCTGCTATGTGGAGGAACCCTTGACGGAGGTCATGGATGTAGCAACGATCTTCCCCTTACTTTGGGAGCGAACCAGACAAAAAATAAATTTCCTAGTCTGTGAGATGAGCTTGATGCCTTTCTTAGCAGTGATCAAAGAGGTGGCAGTAGGTGGGGCTACCTCCGGTATCCTGTATAATGAATTATCCAAAGAAATGATGACAGCGCGAGGCCTTGACTCATACACAACATGTCGCCTCCACAAGTATGGTTGGCCTAATAGTACATCACAAACATCCAGAGGTGTAACATCACACAATACCTCATCTGTGAAGGGCTTTATGCTGTAGGGAAGGCGACACTGCTGGCGAACTTTGAGATCTCGTCCTTCATGAAGCCAACCGATACTATACGGCTATGGGTGTGGTGTAGCTGGTAGGCCCAATCGCTTCACGACCTCTGCTGAAATGAGGTTCTTTTGGCTGCCACTGTCGACAATGAATTGCAGCGGAGAACCCTTCACCCACATCTGTGAGTGGAAAAGGCGTTCCCCCTCCTTTGGATCTTCGGGCTCATTTTTCTGGATCTTGGCAGTAGCAATAGTGGCGCTGGGATCCACATCAATGATCTGCTTCCCTTTGTCATTCCCCTTGTCGGGTTCTGACTCAGAGTCGGAACATGCATCTGATTCAGAAGCCTTCAACTCGGCTACCAGTGACTGCTTGGTCCGACACTCGCTTGTGTTATGAGTGGACTCTTGTGGAAATCACACCACTTTCTTGTGTCCTTCTTCGGCTTCATGGTGTTGTTCTTTTCTTGCGGCTTCGACGGGTTGTCTTGGGTCACCCCGCCTTGGCTTTGTCCTTTGGGCTTTGGATTTGCAGATCCAAAGTCTCACTTCTTCTGTTTGAACTTTTGCTCGATTTTGACAGCGTATCAGTATGCTGTGCCGAGTGAGGAGATGTTCAAGAACTCCATCTCTTCCTGGATGTATCTGTGTAGGCAGCCGCGGTATTTGAGTACCAGATGCAGCTCAGAATATTTGATACCCAATTGTGTGCGAAGGGTATGAAAAATGTTTGTGAACTCCGGCACATCTTGGTCTCGTCCCTGCCGCAGTGTGGTCCATTTGATGTATTTGTCCTCATAGCTTTTGACAGGGTAGTACTGCTCCTTGATGGCATCCCGGAAGTCATTCCAAGTGGGTGCGGCTGAAAACAGTGAGCCTGTACTTTCATCCTTCTGTTCGCAGTAGGTTTCCCACCAGTCCTTGACGTGGGGGGCTGCTTTGAGAAGAGCGAAAACAATCTTTTCCCGACTTGAAAATTCATGAACAGAAAAATACCCATCGAGCAGATTTAACCATTTATTTAAGGCATCTGCGTCTATTTGACCCTCGAAGATGGGGATTTCAAAATTAACTTGTACCTTAAACGGTGTGGCATTTCCAGAGTAGCTGTTGGAAGCCGATGCGTCGCCTCTAGGTAGCCGCTGAAGGATTTGGGCAAAGCTGTCCATCATCGAGTTCCTTTGTCGCTCGAGGGCTTCTTCAAGCAAGATTTTGATAGGATCTCCTGCCCCCTCATTTTTATTCTCATCTACCATGGGAGGTCGTCGAGATTTGCGAGGCTGGTCTTGCAAAGGTTCGACCAGTTCTAGACCTAACTCCTTATATCCCGACCTCGTTGGGGACATGCAAAGAAAAACAAAGAAAAAGCAGACCGCTCTGATACCACTGATCCAGATTTAAACAGGAACACAATAAAATATAGAGATAACCATAAAGACAAATATGCAGCGGAAATAATACTTCATTTCATTACTATAAAATACTGAAATATGCTTACAAATAGAAATGGAAATAACCTAGCTAGGGCGATGGTAGCTTATCTTTGAGAAGAGATGTGTCGGCTACATGCCTCTGAACTGTTCTCCAAAAAATGTGTTACAATGAGGCTCGAGGGCCTATTTATTGTTGAGAAACAATGGAAAACCCTTCACATTCCAAAACCTAACCCTAGAAGATGAAACGCCAAATTGTGGGCCCCGTTTTTGGGTAAGTTGGTACATCAACTTCCCGGGGTCGCGAATTGGTCATACTATCTCCGTTTGACGTGCATGATAGCCCATTGGAAAGATCTCTCTGAGGACTACGACGGAAAATACGATTTTTAAATAGAAAAATCGTTGGCAGTGTATTTCCCAAAAAACATCGTTTAGGACCTCAAAACGGCTCCGAAAGTTTAGGACCCGAAAAACTGCTAAAAATAGTAAACTGTGCTATAATTAAGGAAACAGAAAAACTGAAAGAGATAGTTGTGGGGGTCCAAATGGGGTAGGGTGGTGGCCACCAACATCCTCCTGGATCAAGGATGCCGCATATCACACTACTTTCGTTCCGTTGATGTATCCCTCAACATTACCTTCCATAACACAGACATAGTATAATCACATAATATCAATTCATATTCACATGATACTGACCTCATATATTTGTCAGGGCTACTCTTCCCACCTGATTCCTCATAAAACCAAGAACCTCTTCATGCCATTCACCTACATAAGCAATCATTCCTCCATAAGAATGATCTCTGATGACCTTGTTAGACAATGACATACACAGATGCATACATACATATAAACATTAGCATAAAATAATCATGATCTTTGATGACCCTGTCAGACAATGATATATATACATATATATACATCAACAAAATCGTAACACAACATAATTACCAGATATCATAAGGTTAGGGCTAAGAGAACTCCCTTTATCCGTGCATAACATGCACAACATTGAGAACAACAATTACCAACATAGCCAAGGCATCTAATGGCTCAGGTCCATTTACTTTACCTTTCTTGTTACCTTTCTCGTGATTATCCTACCACCGTCCATTTATCCCAATGGATCCAACCAATCCAAATAGTTGTCATACTTATACCTTCAGCTGCCCATACACATGCATCAAGCTTCATTTGGGTCTTACATTACCTGTCTGGTTTCGTTCATCTCTCCCCTAGCTTCATTAACTTTCCTCTTTCCCAAACCAATTCCCAAGATCCTCAAAACATAAAAGACAAGAACCAAAAGAAACCAAGAAGAAAATCATGAAAGACAATAACAATATGACACCACAAACAAAGTAGCATGATCATGCACCATACATAAACAAAACTGCAAATTGAGTGTAAAAAAATCAGAAAATACCAAAAATACAAAACTAGCAACAAACACCATGACTCATTCCCCATGGATTCCCAATGCTTCCAAGGGAAAGCTCAACCTGAGCCCTCTTCAAGATTCAATGGCAGTCTATTTTACCATGAAATCCCCTACATCATACTACCATAACACATAACTATCAGTGCATAAGTAAATATAACAATATACCGTTTATTTTACCTTGTTGAGCCGAACACGTTGCCTTGTAACTGGGCACATACATATATCATCTCTCAAGGGACTCCAATTCCCTTGATGGATCTAGATTTGACTAGACACCAACCATTGTATATGTCAAATACATGCTCAGTAATATAGAACATATCCACATAATGTCAGAGATGAAATTAGGGTTAAGAAGACTTCCTGTATTCATGCAAAGCACTCATTCATTTAGAATTGCAGTTTCAAAACATAGCCAGAGGAATTCTAACCCAATTCCTTTCTTTTAAATTTTACCTTGCCACAACTGAGTCTTATTATGCACTATCACATCACCCAACTGTTTTTTATATAAACAAATCAACTGTTACCTTGTCACGCTAATACAAAGCATGTTGCCCTACAACTGCTCACACATGTCATTCACATGTTCCAAAGATCAAGACATCATGTCTATTAATTTGAAATCAACCTTGATCAAGACTAACAACCATTTCATAATCAACAATCAACTCTTAGTCATAAGTAATAATACTATAGCTAGAACCCACTTACACTCAAGTACATATCAACTATCTCAGCATATATGTGTTAGTACAACCATCTTAAAACAAGATCATCCCTTCATGTGCTCTTATAGTCACATACTCATATCATGAAATTAATAAAACATTCAAGCAACGTGTAAAAATAACATGTTAGGTAAACCAAATTGAGGACATAATCAAACCCATACCTCAATGTATCTCAGGGGAGGCTATCACATCTACACAAGTCAGTCCGAATTAATATGGCACAATATCACAAATATATCAACTCATACCAGAATGTGGTAACCATAACCATCTACACATGCCAACCTAGATTAGTACGATACATATAACATTAAAATATTAATTCTAATGACCATAATCATCATGCATACGGACACAATGCATACAACAACTAGTTACTATAATGCATGACTAGCAAACAAATGTGCATATGACCACACTAATTAACTAGCATTTATTATGTATGTAACCATAACCTAAATAAAATGAAAGGCATATACATAACCATAATGCATACAACAACCATTAACCTACATATCTGCAAGCCCAACATACAAACCTATATGACGATTTTCTCTTACCCCGAGGTCCAGTGCTGCAACCTCGCTTTGACAATATATTTCTCCTACTTCATCTCAGCCAACATATTAGCATCATAACATACCAACAATATCATGACGATATAAACTACATACAATGACCTCATGCATGACAACCTTCACCATGACAATGCATGCATAACAACATATAGACACTGACATGCATAACAAATGCATATACAACCGACATGCATTCATGAAAAGCACATCTCAACAACAACATCATCGACTTCTACATGACAACACAACTGCAACAATGACCATCACCATGCATGCATAACAAGAACATACACAACCTTCATGCCTACATGACAAACACATTCCAACCATCCAATCCAAGTGTTGAACCATGCTTTGATACCACTTTGTGGTATCAGATGTCACCCAAAACGAACAGACACCACATATCACCCAAGGAGAACGGATGCATGCTCTGATACCACTCTAACATGTGATGAAGAGTTACTTTGATAAGATTAAACTGCCCATGTGTAGTTAAGGAAGTGGAACTAACAAGACAAACCAAACTGGCCTTCCTCAAAGGCTACAAAACCTGCCATATCCATCCAACCCCTCCAGGTCCCCAACCCTTGAGACAAATTGATGTTTTGCTGATCTGGATCCCTAGTCGCTTCCATGACAGGGCATCAGTGTGACTTAGACCCTCTAGTTGCTCCTAGAGCAAGGCATACATGCGACTTTAGCCTTTTTCAGTCAATTCTGTGCCAACAAACCCAAATTTTGAGCCACTTTTTTAGGTCTAGGACTTATTCCTCTGCCCAGAACTTCATGAAACTCCCAGAAATGATAAATAACATTCAAAAAATTCTACTAATGCAAAATATTAAACAAGGACTTGACCATACCCCTGCCATCCATGACAAACATTCTGTCAAACAAATCATGAACATGTAATCTAAATGTCATAACAATAGATTTGAACATAGGGATCTCATACTTATATGAGAATCGTCAAGGAGTACCGATGTCTCCTCCCAATGGATGCATTGTTAGCTATTAGTTCATTCATTCATAAAAAAATCATCTACTAACCAAAACATGGTGAGAACCATACACCAAGATTGTCATAAAACATGCTTATAACCAACAAATAAACAAAGATATATCAATGATGAAACAACTATTAAATCTACATAATGACAAGCACATTTACTCATATAATACCAAAATATAAGAGCTATTATTAACATTTGGAAATCCAACCAAGTCAGGGATTTCCACGTACCACCCAACCATAGATTGGGCTAAATCAAATATTTCTTTGAGCCAATCACCCCCGTGCCATATTCCAAGCATGAATGTGGGATCTCATGGAATAAACCAAGAAAAACAAACCAGGAATTCTAGAGACCAAACCACATCAACCCTCAACAAATGATTACACCTCATGGTTGGACATCACTAACCATCACCAGATCTATCTCTACCTAAGTAGTCCAAGGCTCCTGATTTGAATTTAAACATGAACACAACAAATTATAGATATATCCTCAAATAGAGAGATGCAGTAGAAATAACACTTAATTTCATTAATATCAAATACTGAAATATTCTTACAAACATAATGGAAATAAAACTATCTCGGGCGAAGGTAGCTTATCTCTGAGAAGAGATGTGGTGACTACATGCCTCTGAACTATGTTACAATGAGGCTCAAAGGCCTATTTATTATTGAGAAACAATGAAAAACCCTAAACATCCAAAAACCTAACCCTAGGAGATGGAGCACCAAAATTACGAGCCCCGTTTGGGTAAATTGGTACATCAACTTCCCGAGGTCGTAACTTTGGCATAAGATCTCTGTTTGACGCACACAATACCTCGTTAGAAATATCTATATGAGGACTACAACTTTTAAGTGGAAAATATCAATTAATGATTTTTATTTTCCATAGTTTTCCCGAAAAAAACGTCATTTAGGGCCCAAAAATAGCTTCGGAAGTTAAGGACCCAAAAAACTGCCAAAAATAGTAAACTATGCTACAATTAAGGAAACTGAAAAACTAAAAGAGACATTGGTGGGGGTCCAAGTGGAATAGGTAGGTGGCCACCAAAACCACATGGATCATTCCTCCCCCCTTAGGAAGAAATGGTCCCCATTACGTTGAGCGCGTCAATGAGATGGGGAAACTTTTGCTAGACTTGGTCCCTAGTGAGCCATTTGCCTTGGTGCAAGAGTTGGTCAACTTTGACAACCCAACATAGTTGGATCTTCTGCTAGCAAGGGAGGTCTACATTGAATACTAGGTGAAAAATAAGGAGGGGTGGAATGATAAGCTCGAAGAAATTGTCCCCTACAGCCTTGGTGAGGGTGTATGTCCCATATCAGAGCAAGTGAAGCTTGCTGTGGGGTCCAGCGAGGCCCTCCTTCTGCAAATGTAGCCAAAATTTGTCACCCACCTAGAACTTGTGCAACACCCGATGTTGATTATGGCGCTGCTTTTACTTAACATTGGCTCTGTCCATTATATCATGGATATTCTGGCAGACGTATTGAATGCTCTCAATAAAGTTGTTAGCCCGGTCGGCTTCAGACTGGACGTGAGAAAAATCTACCTGAGTGGTTGCAAATGGCATGGCCACATCAATGGGACATAATGGCTGAAATCCCAGCCTACCTAAAAGGGGTTGTGGCTTGTTGAGCTATGGGGAGATTTATTGTAGCTGTGCTAGACATAGGGTAGGTTTTCATCCCATGTGCATGGATGCTTCGAGTTGTGGGGGTGGAAAGTCATGGACTTAGTAAGTTTGGTATCCAGCATTGACTAGAGACTTGACCAAAATGCACTTAGGAATCTGCTATCCAGATCTTAGACAATGGACTGTGGAATCCCAATGTGTACCCATGCTCACTCAAAGAATATCTTAGCAGTGGCCTCCGTTGTGATACTCTTCTTATAGGTCTCCATAATGGCCATCTTAGAGAATTCGTTAATGACCACGAAAACGCAGTCGTTGCCATGCTTAGTTGAGGGAAGGCCTAGGATGTAATCCATGGAGTTGGATTCCCAAGGTCGACTAGGAGTAGGTAAAGGAGTATATAGGCCTTGTTTCTTGATGGTTAGTTTGGAAATGACACATGCAGTGCAGGATCAGATGTACTTTCGAACATCTTGACGAAGGTTCAACCAATAAAAATACTTTTGTAGTACTGCCACTATTTTCTCTACTCCAAAATGTCTAATGAACTGACTTTAGTGTGCCTCCCAAATCATCTTGGCCTGCTCATGGGAAGGAACACATATATGTCCCAGGTGGCATAACATTACATCCCAGAGGTAAAAATTGGAACTTTCTTACCTTCCAGCAGTATTTGTTATGTGCTGCCAATTATGGATCACTCTTGTAAATATGCATCCACCTTGAAGTCTCGTGCCCACAGGAGTCAATCACAGTGATTAGTTGCATGACTGGTGGTCGGTTAAGGCAGTTTGAAACATTATTGTGCTTCCTTTCTTGTACTTAATGTTCAAATGGAACTGTTGTAGGTATATGGACCATTTCTGATGGCGATCCTTCTGCAACTTCCCTTGTGTCTATATGAACTGCAGGGGTCGGTGATCTGTGTGGATGACCATTTCCTTCCCCAGAATGTAATGCTTCCATTGATGAAAATCCTGCACAATGGAACACATTTCTTTTTCATATGTGGGATAATTTCAGACTGTTTCTAAAAGTGTCTCACTGTGGTAAGCCACTGGATGCCCCTGCTGAGTAAGAACAACACCAATAGCATAGTCAGAGACATCTGTCTCAATATCAAATGGTTACCGTAGGTCTAGTAATGTGAGCATCGGTGTAGAGTAGAGGTGATGCTTCAACTTGATAAATGCCTTCTATTAGGTTTCAGACCAAAATAACTTTGATTTTTCTCCGCCCTTGGTGACTTGACTTAAAGGCCAAGTGATATAAGAGAACCTTGACACGCACCTGCGGTATAAATTAGCAAAGACCTAGAAAACTGCAGAGCTCTGTTATAGTGGTTAGGGTTGGCTAATCCAAAATGAATTGTATCTTGGCTGGGTCCACATGCACACCTTTCTCAATAATGACGTACCCCATATATTGAACTTGGGTCATGCCAAAAGTGCATTTCTCGAAATTGGCACATAACTTGTGTTGTCATAGGGTTTGGAGGACCTGCCGAATATGGTGGAGGTGCTCTTCCCAACTCTTGATGAAGATCAAGATGTCATATAAATAAACCAACATGAATGTTTTGGTGAAGGGTTGCAAGATGTCGTCCATTAGTCTCATGAAGGTTGCGGGGGCATTCGTCAACCCGAAAGGCATGACCAACCATTCGAAAAGGTCCTCCTTGGATTTGTAGGCAATCTTCCATACATTGGAGGGTTCAATAGGCACCTGGTGATAACCAGACTTCAAATGAATCTTGCTGAAATATTTTTCCACCTTGAGATGGTCCAGAAGGTCATAAATCCATAGGATTGGGTACCTATTCCGTATAGTGATCTTGTTCAGCACCCGATAATCAATACAGAGTCTCCAAGTCTCATCCTTCTTTTGTACCAATACAATCGGGCTCCCACAGGGTGATGAGATTGGCCTGATTTGCCCTTTCTGCAACAACTCCTGAATCTGCCTCTTGATCTCATCATTCTCCACAAGAGAGTGTCGATAGATCGGTCCATTGGGTAGTGGTGCGCCCGAGGTCATATCTATGGAGTGCTTGACCCAACAGTGCAGTGGCACCCCCGTAGGTGAGGAGAAAATGTCCTTGTACTCCTCCACGACCTTGTCCATCTACTGTTGCTGTGTAGAGGAGCCTTGTCTCGAAGTTGTGGACATAATATTCTTCATTCCTTGAGGATGAATCATAAGGGAAACAAATTTCCTAGTCTGTTAAATGATCTTACTGCATTACTTTGTAGTGATAAAAAATATTGCAGTAGGTGGGGCTACCTTTGGTATCCTGTACAACTTATTGCCCAAAGTAATAATCACAGAGCGAGGTCTAGACTCATATATATCATGCCACTTCCACAAGTATGGTTGTCCTAATAACACATCAGAAACTTTAAGAGGGGAAACATCACACAATACCTCATCCATGAAGGGCTTGATGCTGTAGGGAAGACGACACTTCTGGTTAACGCAGAGATATCGTCCTTGGTGAAGCCACTCGATGGTGTATTACTGTGGGTGCGTTGTAGTTGGTAGGCTCAGCCGCTTCAAAAACTCTACTGAAATGAGGTTCTTTTGGCTCCTGCTATCAACAATGAACAACAACGGAGAACCCTTCACCCACATCTATGAGTGGAAGAGGCGTTCCCCCTCCTCTGGATATCTAGGCTCATTCTTTTGGATCTTGGTGGTGGCTATGATAGCACTGGGCTCCGTATTAATGATCTGCTTCCCTTTTGTCATTCTCTTTGTCAGGTTCTGAATCAGAGTTGGAACATGCATCTAACTCAGAAGCCTTTAACTCGAACATGAGTGACTACTTGGCCCGACACTCACTCGTGTTGTGAGTGGAGTTCTTATTGAACTCACACCATTTTCCTGTGTCCTTCTTTTTCTTTGTGGTGTTGTTATTTACTTACGGCTTTGGTAGGTTGGCCTAGCTCGCCCCGCCTTGGCTTTGTCCTTTGATATGCTGTTTGGGGGCACCTTTCCCTTACTTCGGATTTGTAGATCCAAAGTCTCGCTTCTTCTGTTTAAACTTTTGCTCAATCTTGATGGTGTATTAGTATGTTTTTCCGAGCAAGGATATGTCTAGGAAATCCATCTCATCCTGGATGTACTTGTGTAGGAAACTGTGGTAATTGAGTACCAAATATTGCTCATAATACTTGATACCCAACTTCATGCCAAGGGTATGGAAAACATTGGTAAACTCTGGAACGTCTTGGTCCCTTCCTTACCATAGTGTGGTCCACTTTATCTATTTATACTCATAGCTCTCGACATGGTAGTACTGCTCCTTGATGGCGTACTAGAATGAATTCCATGTGGGTGCGACTAAAAATAGTGAAGAGGTACTTTTTTCCTTCTTGTCATAGTAGGTTTCCCACCAGTCCTTGACGTGGGGGGTGACTTTGAGAAGTGCAAAAGTAATATTTTCCCGTCTGGAAAAATCAAGAACAGAGAAATATCTTTCTAGCAGATTTAACCATTTATCTACGGCTTACAGAGTAGTTGCTGCAAGAAGATGCGTCACCCTTGGGTAGCCGCTGAAGGATTTGGGAAAAGTTGTCCATCATTGTGTTCCTCTATTGCTCAAGGGCTTATTCGAGCAAGATTTTGAAAGGATCTCCTACCCCCTTGTATTTCTTCTCTTCCTCCATGGTCGTTGGGATTTGTGTTAGGTCCCTATACTACTAGTGTAACCCCTTATTGTTATTAGTACAACCCCCTTATTATATTGTTTTGCCCATGTATTCCCCATATTGTTATTATTGTGCCCCATAGAAGCCCACTATTGTTATTATTATGCCCTTACATTATTATTGTTATATTGGCTCTGATTATATTATGACCCTTAGACTCCTATATATAGAAAGGAGGTCTTGTCATTTGCATCATCCAAGAATTGTTCATTTGTGTAATGTAAATGAGGTTTCCCCATCGAAGAGGCTTATTTCTAAGGCATTTATCTACCTTTTCTATCTTTTTTGTGAGCTGGTTTCATAACATTTGGTATCAGAGCTTTGGATTCTAGGGTTTCGCTGCTCCAAACAGGTCATCATGGAATTATCGCTATAAATTTTTTTTCTGCAACGTTTCAGAAGGTAAAAAAAAAAAACCCATTTGAGAGGAAATCGTGCTAAACCTCGGGTCTAAAGTTCAAATCTTGTCTCACTATATTTTTGGAGATATAATTTGAGGAATTTAAGGTTTGTGCAAGCTCTAGAATTTCATCTAAAACAGGTCATCGTGGAATTTTCGCTATAGTTTTTTCAATACAAAGTTTCAGAAGCTACAAAAGAAACCCATTTGAGAATGAAGTAGTCTGAACCTTGGTTCATAATTTCAGATCTTTTCTCGCTATAGTTTTGGATATATCATCTGAGGAAGTCAGGGTTTTTGTAGACTCCCGAATTACATCCTAAATAGGTGACCTTGGGAAAATCATCATAACGTTCCCTGTGAGCATTAGATTGAAATTTTGTAAGAAGTTAAAGAAACATGACGAGCTTTATTTTGTTTGGGTGTAATTTCTAGAACCTAATGTTGAAATAGTGACACGTGGCACGCCATACAAGTTCACTCTACTGAACTAGTCTATAATTAGGTCATTGCAGGAGATTGGGAATAAATCTTTCTTCGTGAATCCAATTGCGATCCAATTTACGGAGTTAGAAAGTGGACTCGAAGGGATAGTACAGGCCAAAATTTCAGTACTTAAAGATCTGAAATTACAAACGTATAGTCGTTTCAAGATCGAGCTCCTAAAGTCAAGAAAAAACGAGATGAAGAAGTTTGATGGCAAGGATCTGGTAAATTGGATACTACAGATGGAGAAATATTTTGATCTACATGGTGTACCACTGTTACAAAAGGTACGTATTTCATCTAATTATTTAGAACTGTATCAATTTTTATGGCATAAAGGGATTTGTTCTCGTAAACCACTTGTTACATGGTCAATTTTCACGGGGGAAATGATAGCACATTATGAGGATACAAAGAGAAACACCTTCTTTAGCCAATTGATAAATCTCAAACAAAAGTGTTCAATGGTAGACCCTATTGAGGACTTTCAAAACTTGAATATAAGGGAAAATGATATTCCAAAGAGGCAGAGGATTGATGTCTCCATAGGGACTTTAAAGGATAACATTCAACATGAGGTTCATCTTTGGGAACCTGATTCATTGGAGAAGGCATTCAGGTTGGCAAGAAAAGTGGAAAGAAAAATTATGACAACAAGGAAGTCTACCCCTCACAACTATAAAGATGGAAATGTTGTTTCTCCTAGCCTTCCAAAACCTACAAGGTTGACACCACAACAATTGGAAGAAAAAAGAGGAAAAGAGCTTTGTTACAATTGTGATAACAAATACATTAAAGGTCATAAGTGTTCTGAGAAGAAATTATTTTACATTGGTTTTGGAGAGGATGAAGAAAAGGATCAGGAAACATCAAAAGAAGAGGATATACACCAGGAATCAACCCCAGAGAAAGAAGAAATGAATCCGACCATATCTTGTGAAGCATTGGCAAGAATTACCACTCCTCAAACTCTCAAGATAAAAGGACATATTAAGAAGAAAAAGGTTCAAGAAGTGAAAGATCACATCGAGAAAGAAGAAATGAGCCAGACCATATCTTGTAATGCATTAGCCATAATTACCACTCCTCAAACTATCATGATAGAAGGACATATCAAGAAGGAAAAGGTTTAAGAAGTGAAAGATCACTTAGAGCATCAAGAAATGAATCTGACAATATTTTGTAATGCATTGGACGAAATTACCACTCCTTAAACTATCAAGATAGAAGGACATATCAAGAAGAAAAAGGTAATAGTGTTGATTGATTCAGGAAGTACCCATAATTTTATTCTTTGTAAGATAGCTAAGGAATTGAATTGCTTCCTATATCCAGCACTAGAGTGTCAAGTGATAGTTGGAAGTGGAGGAACCATAAATTGCTCTGGAAAGTGCCATAATATAAAGCTATCCATGGGAGAATATGTATTGAATAGCCCAGTGTTTTCCATTCCAATGGCTAGTGCTGATGTTGTAGTAGGAGTCCAATGGCTACAATCCTTGGGTACAACATCTTTTAATTTTCAAGATCTTTTCATGAAATTTTGTTTAGAAGGAAAGGAAGTTGAATTAAGGGGTATCACAGGGAAACCGGGAAAGATAATCATCTCTAATGGAATGAGAAAGCTTCTAAAGAAAGAAAAAAGAGGTTTATTTGCACAATTATGTTTGCTAGAGGTTCCCACATCGAAATATTCTATTTCTTCAGATCTCCAAAAACGCTTGGACAATCATTCCAAGGTATTTGAGACTCCCAAAGGCCTCCCACCTATTCGTGATCATGATTATGCTATTCATTTGATTCCAGGAAGTGTTCCTCCAAACATTAGACCTTACCTAATGAGAAGACACTTAAAGGTAAAAACAGATCATGATAGTCTTAAATACTTTTTAGAACAAAGATTATCTTCAAAAGAACAACAAAAATGGGTCACAAAGATGTTGGGTTATGACTTTGAAATCATCTACAAAAAATGGGAGAAAACTATTGTTGCAGATGCACTCTCAATAAAGGATGACGATGTGGAAGCATTTTTTGTGCCATTTCTATTATCCAACTAGATTGGATAAATGAATCAAAGGATGAATGGAACAATGATGAAGAAGTGTGGCCACTCATTCAAAAGTTGCAGAATATCCCAGTTCAAACAATATTGCCAAAACTTGATGAGGAAGGAAAAATCATATTGGAACCTGGAGGAGTCACAGAAACAAGAACCCGGCATCTACACAATTGATCAATTTCAAAGTATCTCATCAAGTGTAAGAACTTACCGGCTGAAGATTCCACATGGGAGGACAAGAATTTTATACAGAAGCATCAAGAACTACTCAAGCGTTGAGGACAACACTTTTTGAAGGAGAGGGGCATGTTAGGTCCCTATAGTACTAGTGTAACACCTTATTGTTATTAGTACAACCCCCTTATTATATTGTTTTTCCCATGTAGTCCCCATATTGTTATTATTGTGCCCCATAGAAGGCCATTGTTGTTATTATTGTGCCCTTACATTATTATTGTTATGTCGGCTCTGATTATATTATAACCCCTTAGACTCCTATTTATAGAAAGGATGCCTTGTCATTTGTATCATCCAAGAATTGTTCATTTGTGTAATGTAAAGGAGGTTTCCCCCTCGAAAAGGCTTATTTCTAAGGCATTTATCTATCTTTTTTGTCTTTTTGTGAGCTGGTTTCATAACAATTTGTGAGGCTGGTTTTGCAAAGGTTTAACAAGTTCGACCCCTAACTCTTTATATCCCAACCTAGTTGGGGACATGCAAAGAAAAACAGAGAAAGAGAAGACTGCTCTGATACTACTGATCCGAATTTAAACAAGAACACAACAAGTTACATATATAACCATAAATAGATATATGCGGTAGAAATAACACTTCATTTCATTAATATCAAATACTTAAATATGCTTACAAACAGAATGGAATTAAAACTAGCTTGGGCGATGGTAGCTTATCTTTGAGAAGAGATGTGGCAACTACATGCCTCTGAACTATGTTACAATGAGGGTCGAAGGCCTATTTATGACTGAGAAACAATGGAAAATCCTAAACATCCAGAAACCTATCCCTAGGAGATGAAGCACCAAAACTATCGGCCTTGTTTGGGTAAATTCGTACATCAACTTCCTGGAGTATGAGAGAGAATAGAATGAGAGCTCCAATACTAAACTGACAAAAAACTAACTGAAAAAATCCTTGAACTGATCCTCATAAGCCTTTTTATCAATGAGGCCTCTATTTTCTTCATTTCCCATTATTTTCCTTCAATTTCCTCCTCACGTTCAACCTGTGACCTTTCACCTTCCTTTTTTCCTTTATTTTCATAAATAAAATGCCAATTAATACCTCTTTGCCTTTGCCATTTCCTTTTCCAATTTCCTTAGCCATTACTAAACTAAAAGTAACACCCACCAGGATGTTTTTCCCAACATCCAGCTTGGAATACTGTTATAGACATTTTTGTGCCTCACAGCATTGAGCATGAAATGTCCATAATCTAAGGGATCCAAAGTCCCTAAACATGTTGTTCCTACCCCTAGAGGAACAAGGCTAACAAACCCCAGCAATTCACAGAAGTTCTCCACCAAAAACTGCTCAAAACGAGTCAAATCAGGATCATTTCAGTGGCTACACTAGCTGTTTGCGCTAAATGTCAAAGCCAACACTGGCTACCTACGTTGAATGTCAACTGGAACAAAGGCTACCTGCGCTGAACGAGAGTGGACAAGTGGCAGGCTCATTTCTCAAGGTGTCAAAACCCAGGAAGCTTCCAAAATGACACTTGATTCAGGGAATTCGACTGGTGATGAGTAAGAGGTTCCAAATCTCCAAGTGGAAGCAAGAACCTCCAAGTGGACTCAAGAACTGACAGAGGGAGAGGACACTAGTAAGATCTCAAGCTGACTCATCCTCTCTCCAAACATCTATATATGGATCTCTCCTCCATGAGATCTAGAGGCTGGAATTTTGTTATTGCAAAGAATTGCTGTTGGTTTGAGACTGGAATCATTGGGTGCTTAATGCTTTGAAAGGGGTGAAGATAGGAATTCCATTTGCTGGGAAGGAGATGCTGGATTGGAGCCCTCTGGGGTGTATCTCTTCCTGAACCTTGTTATTCATCAATAAAGCTATCTTGGTTTCTCCTATATGCTGATGTATTTTGATGTATGAATGTATTAGTGTATTTGGTTTATTTCTAATCCTAAACTAGTTATGAATGTGAATATCTGTCTTTGTGTAGTGTTCTTCTCTTGTCACAAGTAGCTGTTCTCTTGTCGCAAGTAGCTGTTCTCTTGTGATCTTGCAGGAAGTTGAAGCTGGATAAGCAAGAAGGCAAGTAGCTGTGAACACCCAAAGAGAAGAGAGACCGGATCGAGGGACAAACGGAAGACACCGGTAAGTCTATTGATCTCTCTTCTTTCACATTTCATAAAGGAAGAAACCAGTATAGCTGTACTCGTTTGTTGCTAAGGCACTGTCACACCTTAGGTGGATAGGATCGTCCTGCATAGGCATTTTTCCCCACAACAAATTGGCGACTCCACTGGGGAGATTTGTTTAATCATTTTATTTGTGTTTCTATCATTGCTTATTTCATAGACTTGACAACAACAATCGAACTGCATCTTTCCCGGATGCAAAGTAGAAAGTTGCTGCTTTGATCCAATTGCTGGACTTGTCTATGATCTGAACAATGGATTCACAAATGATTTGATGATCCTTGTGATAGATCTTAGTAGCCTCTCAAAGCATCCCTTTGATTACACCTTGCTTGTTGCTTTTATTTGGCCTAAAACAGTGAATTAAAGAGCAATCTGTGACCCAGAACCTGAGGGAAACGAGAGTTTCTCCTTCAGCGTAGACCCAGTGAAGGGATTCTGCATTTCAACGCAGGTCCCGTGAAGGCTACCTGCGTTGAATGTCAAAACCCCTGTGTTGAGGTTGCGCTGAACCAATTTGTCCTTGTGCAGCTGGGGTTCTCTGCTCTATTTTGCCTTGTTTTGATCTCTGTTTTTTGCAGCCTGTAACCAGCATAGGTACCAGTCTGAAAACTCCTTTTCTCTGTTTACATTCCACCTCCTTTTGTACAAAAAGGTTGTGAGTGTTTTTATGTGTTTGTGGCGTCGTTTACAGTTTTCCTTTGCATGAGTGAAATAGTCATCCTGTAGCCCTTGATTCAGATCTGTTGATTGTGATCTTAGAAGAGAGTTCATTGGCTGTTTGCAGATTGATTATACATTTACTTTTGCTTATTGGTTTGAATTTGTCTCTTTTAAGTGTCGAAACAAGTCTTTATTTCGAAAATCGTTAAGTGTTGTAATCTCTTCTATCTTCTCTGATTTCGAAAAAGTAAACTTGTTTGTATTGATCATTTAAAAGCAAATTCAAAGTTGTACAAAAAGCTTTCTTTGTAGGCATCAATACTAAGAAAGCGGAAAACAAACACTTGCATTGTGCATTTGCATTTGATAGTTTGCATGTTGGATTTAGGAAAAGTGCATTAGTGTGTGCTGATTGCTCTTTGAGAAAAGATGGTGTCTTTCTTTTCCCTTAGTAGCTAGGATTTTCAAAGTTGAAAAGATATAAAGCTTGCTTATCATCTTTAGACTGCATTTAGGAATTTGTATCATACATCTCGTGGTGAACCTTGAAAGGCAAACTTTAAAAAGATCAACCTAAAATAAATTGAATGAACTTAACAACGCTTTGTAACATAACGCACAACATAGAGGTCTAGGCTAGAGACATGTTCCGACGTCGTTAAGCCTGGTGACTGTCGATCTCGTGGATGGTGGGTGATTCCTCCTGAGGGACGATAGCGCCAGTACGGATTGTGCTCCCACGTACCGTCGCGTATATTGGGAGACCCCTATAGGCATAAAACCTTTATCCTTAGGAAGCCGTGTCAGCCGCCCTACTGATCGCAATGCACTGAACACAGCATTCAGGAAGATCGACCGCCCGTACCCTAAAAAGTATTCTGCGGTTTTGCGAAAAGTTTGGCACACCCTCTGCCTAGAACTCAAGAGCAGTTCCTTTTGGCCTTTTTCAGACTCTATAACAGAAAAAGTCCATCCGAGCATTTGTCACTGCAGGCTCGTTAAAACATCGAAGGAGACTAGAGTCATCTTTAGCTTTTTCTCGACTCTTTAAAACTGAAAAAGAAAGTTGTGTCTAAAGCGTCGTTAAAATTTATTTTAAATGGAACAATCACCCCTATTCCTGCGTTGATCTTTAGGTTGAAAAAATGGAGCACACCAACCAAGGAATTCCCCTTGGTGGAAATCCTAGTCCCTTCTCCTCTTGGGGAGATGTTGGTGCGCCCCACATGGCCACATTGTCGCTTCCAGGACTGATAATTGGCCTGCCAGTTTGGCTCTTTTCAACCAATGTCGTTCAGAACACCACCATTCCTGAACAGTCGAGTCAACAGTTAGACCAGACCAGAGTTGCCCACCAGCCTTCTACTTCATCTTTCTCTCCTCCTTCCTCTTTGCTTGACGGAACTAGTAAAACCAAAAACTGAGTTCCTAAGGAGAAGAAGGAAAAGAAGAAGAAAGAGAAGAAGAAGAAGGAGCCAAAGGCGACTGGGGGCAAACAAGTGTCGTCTGACAAAAATCCACACACAGCACTGACAAGGCCTAAATCGCCATGTGTCATATGCAAGGGAGACCATTTCCACAGAGATTGTCCCTGTATCCCTCGAATACTTAGGGACTGGTCTCCCCGTTTGCACAATTCGGTAGCATCAACCTCTGATAGCCATGTTGACTTCTCACCGTCGACTAGTGAAAGTGAAATCCCAAGACAGAGAGGGAAAGCTAGATTTCCCTGCAAACTGTGTGAAGGCGATCACGCCATCCATCGTTGTCCCTTCTTAGACGAGGCTAAAAGAGTTTTGGAAGATCGCCCAATTTTACGAGCGCAACTTGCTCCTGGATATCAAAAATTCCTGCCAAGTGCTTCACTAGTTGAGAACCTGGCTGGCCTACCCAGGTGGTCAGTCGAAGCACCTATCATTGAAGATGAACCGTCTGGATCCATGCCTGACGAAAGTCAAAAGGTTGATACGGCAGTTGACCCAGTTTTGCCTTCAGAGGCTCTATCTTCGAATGATAACATCACAGAGGAGAATAAAGACGACACTGTCCAAATTCTCTTCCTCAACACTGACTATGATGAACAAGGGGACAATGCCCCCATTCCTTTATCACAGGAAGGAAGTTCGTCAAAGCGATATCCGGCCGTCTATTCGGTCCCACCACCAAGCAACCTGGTTGTGTCCTTTGACTGGAACCAACTAGGCAGACCCCGGTTGCCAGCAAGTATACCATTCAAAATTATCGTTCAAATATACAGAATGGTGATGGCTGACACTATCATTGATGAGCGGGCATCTGTGAGTATCCTTTCCTCTATTTCTTGGAAAGCACTTGGTTCGCCAGCACTTTTGCCTGAAATGAGAAATCTATCGGGCTTTGATAAAGGAACCAGTCGACCTTTAGGGATCCTCCCCAATGTGCCTATAACATTGAAAGGGAAGACCGTTCAAATGAACGTGATGGTCGTTCAAGGACCCTTGGATTATAACCTACTCCTTGGGCGAGACTATATATATTGCATGGGAGCTATAGTCTCCTCACTCTTTAGAGTAATGTGTTTTCCGCATGAAGGAAGAGTGGTCAAGCTCGTGGACCAACTTTCATTTCCCGGATCACGCATCACAAATAGTCACATACCATCCCTAAATGGTCTATTCACGCAAGAAGTGTCTCAACCCACGGTCCGTCCTCCTGATGAGCGCGAGTAATCCGGGAGGATATGACTGGAACCCAGGGGGCATGCGTCCTGGTCTGCTTCGGCAGGGAAACTTTGGGTGTAGAGTAGATTTCCGCGGGAGAATATGACTAGTCTGTACCCCGTCCGTAGAGGAAGAGGGGTTATTCTAGAATAAGATTCTTTTGTCAAAGTTATGTGAGTTGACGGGCATCGTCGCTCACCCTTGTCTATTTCGGTAGACATTGCTGAAGAAGTGTTTTGTTTGAAAGATTAAACGAGACAATCTTTGGGTAACCTGAAAGAGGTGAAGTCTCTCTCTTTAAAACAATTGTTTTGAAGGAAGAGAAGTAGAGGTAACCTTGAAATCATACTTTATACCTGGGGGCATGCAAACCTTTTGGAGTGCAAGCAAAGAGCGGTTATTTATTTGTTTTTTGGGTTAGCCGTCTCCTAACTTACATAAAGAAAGGATGTGGAGCAAAGCTTAGTGAGATGAAGCTCCATAAAAAATAGGATCTTGATGAGACACTCTTACCATATGACTGGGTATTCGAGCAGTTTTAGCACAAAGTTCATGCTCGTTAAAAAATAAACGCAAGATCCGAGCAGTTTTAGCACATAGTTCATGCTCGTTAAAAAATAAACATAAGATCGAGCAAATGTTTCCACCCGCGTTTAAGCTCGTTAAAAAATGAACTACCCGGTAAATAACCACTGTGAATGTAATATCATCAGCCGTTAAAGCCTTGGTCGTGTTTGTACCGTCACCTCCACTTTTCATTTGGCCGATCCTTCACCTCCATATGATTTTTTACCCATTTTGAGGAACAGCTGCGAAGAGTGATTTCACCTAGCCATCCTTGTGACACTGCCGTGATTGGAAAATTCCAACATGTACCTGGAATCAGCTGCTATCCCTGTTTATCACTCGTTCCTCAAAAGACGAGTCTTCTTTAAGCTCTTTTCAATTGACTCGTAAAATATGAAAAGATTGCCGAGTCCTTGGCCTTCCAGCTCGTTAAAGGGACAGGAAGAGCTATCCCTCCTCTAGATTTTAATCTTTTTGGACCTGAGGGATTATTGCACAAAAAGATCGAGCGCTTGTTTTATTCAGCTCGTTAAAACTATCGAAAACTCATCCCTTCTGTATTGTTTTATACTTTTTCGGACTTAAGGGATTAGATGACGAAAAAGGAATTTTGGAGTTAACTTTATGTACCTTTTCAGACTCTCTAAAAATGAAAAGGACTGAGTTATCCTTGTCGTTAGACTCGTTAAAATCATTAAATAGCGACAAACTTGTCTTTAGACGAGAACGAGTTTCACTATCGCTAGGCTCGTTAAAACATAGCGATGGGCTTGCCCGAAGGGCAGGTTATAGAACAAGCATATGTTATCCTCCTCAAGCTTGACAAAAATAAAGAGGTACTGGTTAGCAATGACTGGGGAAAAATTGGGAGAAACTAAAGAAAACTTTGATGGTAGCAAGTCGCTCTTGAACATGACACTTTTCCTCCGTACCACAATCGGGTTGGGTTGTTTCATTCACCGGTCACATCCATGGTCTCGCCATACCATCCATCTTTGGGGTAATGCTACCGATCCATCGTATCAGTGTCGCCATATGTTCAAGAGAAGTCGTTCAGAAAGAGTCAACCATGTCCCATCCACTGCCATACATTATCTTTCATCCTTTCATGACCGCCACCCTGAACCATATGTCACAGATCGTTTTCACCTCCATTAAAATCATTAGCTCCATTCCGTGTCACTGATGTGGGATTCATTAAGGCCCTCCTTTGACGAATCGCTTCTTGTCGACATCAGCTCATTATCCAAGAAGTTGATCTAGGAACAACCCCTTCAGTACTTTGAAGATTGCATGCCACAATGGCAAGTTTCTCACTTCCGGCGACAGGTATACATCAATGACCTTCGACCGAAAGATTTTGCATGGTGTTCGACGCCAAGTCCTTTATTCACACCACGTGAATTGTACTGCAGTACCTTGAGGGTCATTATCATTATCGGTGATTCCTCTCGCGCTTGTTAACGGTTTACATCATTGACCGGTAATCAAGCGATCTCTTTCCATGTTCGACTTCAGAACATTTCTCACATGGATCGACTTGTACTTAGAGTGAAGATCGAACGAGTTTGAAGACCCCGGATCTAGTTTCATCCATCCGAGCTGCGATATATATTCAGGAAAGATAAAGACATTGACATGTACATCATTGCAGCAGATAATCATCCTACTCAAAGGATGATAATTTCATCAAAATTATCAGTCTACCACCAGACGATTGTCTGTTCTATGTACAGAAAAATGAATTTATAAAGCTGAGCATGGGAATTCCTGCCTCAGCTAGATCATGAAAGCAGTATGAAAAATAATGTATTGTATTATATCTTATTACAGGTCTCCTCCCAGCATTGGATGAACTTCGGATCCCCCTGATAAAGCATTTCGCCCGATAAACAGCCTCATACTTTAGGGGGCAACTGTTATAGACATTTTTGTGCCTCACGGCATTGAGCATGAAATGTCCATAATCTAAGGGATCCAAAGTCCCTAAACATGTTGTTCCTACCCCTAGAGGAATAAGGCTAACAAACCCCAGCAATTCACAGAAGTTCTCCACCAAAAACTGCTCAAAACAAGTCAAATCAGGATCATTTCAGTGGCTACACTAGCTGTTTGCGCTGAATTTCAAAGCCAACACTGGCTACCTGCGTTGAATGTCAACTGGAACAAAGGCTACCTGCGCTGAACGAGAGTGGACAAGTGGCAGGCTCATTTCTCAAGGTGTCAAAACCCAGGAAGCTTCCAAAATGACACTTGCCTCAGGGAATTCGACCGGTGATGAGTAAGAGGTTCCAAATCTCCAAGTGGAAGCAAGAACCTCCAAGTGGACTCAAGAACTGACAGAGGGAGAGGACACTAGTCAGATCTCAAGCTGACTCATCCTCTCTCCACTTAGTGAATAGTTATCGACTCATTGTTCGAGGGCGCACTCCCAATGTTCTTCTAATTCCATCTGAAAATGCTAATGACCAAAACAAGTACATTCCTGAACTTCCCTTCTCTACTACACAGTCCCTCGAGAAATATGGCCACCCCCTTCCATGCAGTCACACACCTTGCGGGTATCCCCTTCTCTGCTACACAGTCCATTAGGCGATATGTTGGGTTGTGTTATATTATTTCCACGACTAGCCCACGTAATTAACTGGGAGGTTAGAGGGGGGCGGAGCCCCCCTTCGTTGCACCGATTGTGTAGTGGGGGGGGGGGGGGATAATGGGTTTGAGGTGTACCCGTAACCCCACTTTATGGGGTTCAAGGCAGTGCCCCAAAAAATTTTGGTTTTGAACCCTATGTTAGGTTGGGCAGACCCACCTGTGGTTTTGTGCATGATTTTCACGCATGTTTTTTGGACGCGATGGTTTTCGGTCCATGGTATTGGATGCTTCGGCATGTATAAATATGTATTATCACATTGAAAGGAACATAATGAAAAATCAAGCTGGTAGTCGTGGTTTTGGGATCCAGGGGACTTCTGTATAGGGTTAAAACCTATATTTGGTTTCAGAGCTGTTTTTGGCTTCAAGGGGATGCCTTTCTTGCTGAGGGGTTTCGCTCGAGCCTGTGGTAGACCCTCTTCAGTGGGAGATTTGCGAGATCGATTCTGGTGGTGAAAGAAGATGGCGAGTAGTGGAAAGATAGAGATTGAGAAGTTTAATGGTCAGAGTTTTGAGTTGTGGAAACTCAAGATGGAGGATCTTTTGGTGGATAAAGATCAGTGGATCGTGGTAGATCCGGGTACTAAACCAACATGAGTGTCCGATGAAGAATGGAAGAAGTTGGATTGGAAGGCAAAGAGCACAATGCGAATGTGTGTCTCAGATTCAGTATTGTTGAATGTATCAGGGGAAGCTACGGCGAAGCATTTGTGGGACAAGTTAGGGACTTTGTACCAATCTAAGTCTCTGGTGAATAAACTGTTCCTGTGGAAAACGTTGTATAACCTGAGGATGAAAGATGGAGACTCGGTGACAGAGAATCTGAATGCATTTAATATTGTGGTAAGTCAGTTAGCATCTGTTGATATTAAAATTTCAGATGAAGATAAGTGCATCAGTTTGTTGTGTTCTCTACCAGATTCGTGGGATAGTCTGGTTATTGCAATAGGTAGCAATGCAACTGCCTTGCAGTTTGATGAAATAGTCTCATCCTTGTTGACGAAGGAGATGAGACGGAAAAATATGGAGAGCCAGAATGGTGATGCCTTGTCTGTACGAGGACGGTCTCAGAACAGAAATAAAAATAAGTCATCGAGTGGGAGATCTAAATCTAGAGGGAGATCCAAATCTCTAGGAAAACCTGTAAAGTTGGTGTGCTGGAAATGCGGAAAGGAAGGCCACTTTAAAAGGGACTGTAAATCTAAAGTTCCTGACAAAGGAAAGGGATCTGATGAGGATCCTTCTGCAAAGGCAAAAACCACCTCAGATGAAGGTGGGGATGTGTACTTGGCTTTTTCAAGTACACATGTAGATCATGAGGCATGATTGAATGACTCAGGTGCATCCTTTCACTTCACTCCCCATAGAGAGTGCTCCCACGAGTATGAGACATACGATGGCGGTGATGTCTTCTTGGGGGATGTCAGGAAGGCTAGAATCGTTGGTCGCATAAAAGTAAAGTTGAAGTTGCAAGGTGGAAGGGTTGGAACACTTCTGGGTGTTCTGCATATTCTTGCATTGGCCAGAAATCTGATTTCTGTAAGAAAGTTGGATGATGCAGGTGTAAAAACAGTGTTCGAGAAGGATACTTGCAAAATGGTTCGGGGAGCACTGGTATTGATGCGGAGATTCGAATTGGAACTTTGTACAAGCTGCAAGGTGGCACTGTTATTGATGGGTGCAACAGTTATGTGGTTCCTGAAAGTGGAGCAGAAAATCTAGTGGTCTCTAGAGAGAAGACTATGTTATGGCATCAAAGGTTTGGACATATTAGAGAGAAGGGCCTTCGAATACTTCATGGTAAAGGTATGGTAGAAGGTATGAGTAATAGCTCTTTGGATTTTGATTTCTGTGAAAATTGTGTATATGGGAAGCAGAATCGGGTGAGTTTCCCCTCTAGTAGTAAGAGGGTGAAATAGATATTAGAACTTGTGCATAGTGATGTGTTTGGACCTATGAAGGTTCCATCACTGGGTAAGTCTATGTACTATGTATCATTTATAGATGACTGCTCAAGGAATACATGGATATATTTCTTTAAGAAGAAATTTGAAGCCTTTGACAAGTTTAAAGAAATTAAGGCTCTCGTGCAAAATCAGACATAGAAGAAGATAAAGGTGCTGAGGACAGATAATGGTGGACAGTTTTGCAGCAAGGAATTTGAAGAATTATGTAAGAAGTGTGGTATATCACGACAGAAGACTACTCCATATACACCTCAACAAAATGGATTTGCAGAAAGAATGAATAAGATGTTGATGGAAAGGGCAAGAAGCATGCTCAATGGTGCCGGGTTAGGACAAGAATTCTGGGTAGAGGCGGTGGATACTGCATGTTACCTGGTCATTAGGTCACCTTCATCAGTGTTGGAGGATGAGACTCCACAAGAGGTATGGACTGGTAAGAAACCCTCTCTTTCACATTTGAGGGTATTTGGATGTGATGCATATGTACATGTTCCAAAGGAGAAATGAACCAAGTTGAATAGTAAATCTGAAAAGTGCATCTTTATTGGGTATAAGGATGGTTTGAAGGGTTATAAGCTTTGGAATCCAGTCACAAGGAAGGTTGTGTACAACCGAGATGTGATGTTCAGAGAGGTAAAAGATGTTATTAAACATGAAGTCCAACCAAAGGAACCTGAGAAGATAAAGTTTGAGCTTAAGGAGGAAGAATCAGACTCTACAGTAGAGGAGGAATCAGAAGATGAAGAGCCCCAAACTCCGGGTGTGAGAAGATCAGTTCGAGAAAGAAGGCAACCAGAAAGGTATGGTCCATTTGCTTTCTATTCAAATTTTTCTTTATCTATTACTGACGATGATCCCAGAACTGTGAAGGAAGCAGTAGATTTAGATGATGGAAAACTCTGGAAAGAGGCCATGGTTGATGAAATGGCATCTTTGCAAAAAAATGAGGCTTGGGATCTGGTGGAGTTGCCGGCTGGAAGGAAACCCATTGGCATAAAATGGGTGTTCAAAAAGAAGACAAACGCAGAAGGAAAGGTGGAGAAATACAAAGCTCGGTTGGTAGAAAAAAGTTATTCCCAGGCGCCGGGATTTGATTTTGGTGATATTTTTTCTCCTGTTGCCAAGGTAACTTCTATTAGATTACTTTTATCTGTTGCTGTTGTTTTTGATTATGAGGTAGAACAGATGGATGTGAAGACAACATTTCTTCACGGGGATCTGGAGGAGGAGATCTACATGAAGCAACCTGAAGGTTTTGTGGTGAAGGGTAAGAAAGAACTGGTATACAAGTTAAAGAAGTCTCTGTATGGGTTAAAAAAATCACCAAGGATGTGGTATCAGAAATTTGATACATTTATACGGGGACTTGGCTTCACTAGAAGCAAAGTAGATCGTTGTGTGTATTTTAAATTAATTGGTGGCCGTGTTATTTATTTGGTATTGTATGTGGATGATATGTTGCTGGTTGGAAATGATAAAAAAATTATCCAGGATTTGAAGACCCAATTGTCCTCCAAATTCAACATGAAAGATCTTGGTGCTGCAAACTATATTTTGGGCATGGAAATTAAAAGAGATCGGGCAAAGAGGAAGCTTTGGTTAAACCAGAGGAAGTGTGTTGAGACAATACTGCAAATGTTTAATATGCAGGATAGTAAACCGGTGAAGGTTCCTATTCCTGTAGGTGTGAGGTTATGTACTAAACAATGTTCCAAGACACAAGAAGAGGAAGAGGAAATTTCCCATGTTCCATATGCAAGTGCAGTCGGTAGCTTGATGTATGCAATGGTTTGTACTAGACCATACATTGCACATGCAGTGGGAGTATTGAGTAGGTTTATGCCAAAACCAGGAAAGGAGAATTGGTGAGTATTGAAGCGGGTTTTTAGGTATTTGCATGGCACTAGTGATTATGGTTTGTGCTACCAAGGAAGACCAAGATTGGACAGAGTGTTGGATATTAGTGGCTTTGTTGATGCAAATTGGGCTGGAGATTTTGATTAGAGAAGATCTACAAGTGGGTACGTGTTTAACCTATTTGGAGGTGCAATCAGTTGGATGAGTAAGAAACAATCTGTAGTGGCACTACCAACTATAGAGGTAGAATACATGGCAGCCACTCATGCAAGCAAGGAAGCAGTTTGGTTGCAGAGATTGTGTTCAAGTATGGGGTTAGTACAGGAAGCTATAAGGATAGACTGTGACAGTCAAAGTGCAATTTTCTTGGCAAAGAACCCCACATATCATTCAAAGACAAAGCACATTGATGTTCAGTATCACTTTGTGAGCGATATTATAGAAGATAAAAAGGTGTTGCTGGTAAAGGTGGACACTTTGAAGAATACTGCAAATGCATTGACAAAATATGTGAGCTCTGAGAATTTCTCTTGGTGTAGAGAGACAATGGGCGTTTCAAGGCTGGAAAAATGACTAAGCTCTCTTTTGGCCCCCTGTGGAAAGAAAAAAACAAGTGGGAGAATGTTGGGTTGTGTTATATTCTTTTCATGACTAGCCCATGTAGTTAACCGGGGGGTTAGAGGGGGGGCAGAGCCCCCCTTCGTTGCACCGATTGTGTAGCGAGGGGGGTTATAGGGGGTTTGAGGTGTACTCGTAACCCCACTTTATGGGGTCCGGGGCAACGCCCCAGAAAATTTTGGTTTTGGACCCCATGTTAGGTTGGGAAGACCCACCTATGGTTTTGGGCATGATTTTCGCACATGTTTTTTTGGACGCGATGGTTTTCGGTCCATGGTATTGGATGCTTCGGCATGTATAAATATGTATTATAAAATTGAAAGGAACATAATGAACAATCAAGCTGGTAGTCCCGGTTTTGGGATCCAGGGGAAAATCTCTATGTATATGTGTTTTATGTGTTATGCTCTCTCATTGTTTATTTTCTTTGTTTTAGAATTTGTAAGTAGGTAACTTCTGTACAGGGTTAAAACCTAAACGACCCCTCCCTTGGAATGGTTTCCTCGCATCGAAAGTTCCAAAACCAAGGCATATCCCTGCCTCAAAACCATCATTCCAGTCATAGCATGCTCATGGTAATCAATGGGCACTATTGGGCACCAGTGTCCCACAATGGCCTTGCTCCTGAAGTGATTTACCAACATACTGCTGCCTGCTCAAATTCCTTTCACAGACACTGCTAATTCTCTTGCAATTAATTTCAACCACCCAAGCCAGGCATCTTTCATGCTTTCTTATATCAAGCACATAATTTCCATTAGAATAAAAATGAATTGAATTAAATCCAAATCATACCTCATTGGTTGCTCATCAATAAGGCACACATGCACTTATGTTCACCTCCTGTCACAACGATCAAAACCAACTCTTGACTAAGTCATCATGTATAAACATATCACATCCAGTTAGCTCAAAACACAACCATCATAGATAAAAGTCATGAATCACATGCAATCATCATAAACCAAAATCATAGATCACATGCATAATAAAACTAAAATAATATACTGATACTTATCCTTTAATCGGTCCTTTGATTCTACCTTTGTCCTTTTTCATTTTTGTACACACAGTGGATTTGTTGCCACACCCAACAAGCACCTAGTTCCTTCTTTCCTCTTCAATCACATACACATACACACAATATACATCACAACACATACACCTTCACCTGATGTACAACACAACACAATACATAAACCTACACCCAGTTTACAACACAATACATATAAGTACACTAAGTACAATACAATGAATACACATGTCACGATATCACGACATCACAACACACATAACACAATACCAGATGTGCACAACAAAACATGTATGATGTGTACACAATACCCCATGTACATAGTGTCACCTTCATAATGTGTACACAACACCACATCCACACAACACCATATGTACAATCACGCACACAACACCACCAGTACATGGAACCATATGTAAAACATGCACACCATGCCATATGTACATAGCACCACATATGAAACATGCAAAAAGCACCATATGTACGCGACAATGCATATACAACATGAAAAAAGTACCATATGTACATAACACGACATATCCAACATGCGAACGACACCATCTATACACAACACTGCCTAAAAAACATGCAAACAACATCATATATATACGACATCGCATGTACACAAGATCACAGGTACAACATATAC
This sequence comes from Pinus tabuliformis, assembly GCA_031772625.1. NCBI lineage: Eukaryota > Viridiplantae > Streptophyta > Pinopsida > Pinales > Pinaceae > Pinus > Pinus tabuliformis. Next base: position 465,919,673 of record CM062808.1, on the reverse strand, counting down.
AAAACAAGAGTACCACACATCCAGATACCACACCGTCTCTACCAGGCAGCCTTACTTCTAGTGTCTTTCCACCATCCATGCTTGCCGCAACATGCCGCATATCACACTGCTTTCATTTTGTTGATGATCCCTTAGCGTTACCTGCCATAAAATAGACATAGTATAATAATATAATATCAATTCATATCCACATGATACTAACCTCACATATTTTTAATGGCTATTATTCCCACTTGATTCCTCATAAAATGAAGAACCTCTTCATGCCATTCAACTACATAAGCAATCATTCCACCACAAGAATGATCCCTGATGACCCTGTTAGACAATTACATACATATATGCATATATACATATAAAAATTAGCATAAAATAATCATGATCTTTGATGATCCTATCAGAAAACGACATACATACATATATGTATACATATAAAGACATCAACAAAATCACGGTCACAACATAATTACCAGATATCATAAGATCAAGATTAAGAGAACTCCCTTTATCTGTGCACAACATGCACAACATTGAGAACAACAATTCCCAACATAGCCAAGGCATCTGATGCCTCAAGTTCATTTACTTTAGCTTTCTCATTACCTTTCTCATGACTATCCTACCACCGTCCATTTATCCCAATGGATCCAACCAATCCAACTGGCTATCATACTCTTGACTTCAGCTTCCCTTACACATGTATCAAGCTTCATTTGGGTCTTACATTACCTGTCAGGTTTCATTCATCTCTCCCCGAGCTTCATTAAATTTCGTGTTTCCCAAACCAATTCCCAAGACCCTCAAAACATAAAAGACAAGAACCAAAAGAAACCAAGAATAAAACCATGAAAACCAATAACAATATGATGCCACAAACAAAGTGGCATGATCATGCACCATACATAAACAAAATTTCAAATTTAGTGCAAACAAATCAAAAAATACCAAAAATACAAAACTAGCAACAAACACCATGACTCAATCCCCATGGATTCCCAATGCTTCCAAAGGAAATCCAAACTCAAGCCTTCTTCAAGATTCCATGGGAATCTCTTTTACCACGAAATCCCCTACATCATACTGCCATAAACACATAACTTCAGTGCATAAGTAAATATAACAATATATCAACTATCTTACCTTGTTGTGCCAAGCACGTTGCCTTGTAACTGAACATGTACATGTATCATCTCTCAAAGGAGTCCAATTCCCTTGACGGATCCAACTTTTGCTAGACACCAGTTGTTATACCCGTCAAATACATGCTCATGAATATAGAACATATCCACATAATGTCAGAGATGAAATTAGGGTTAAGAAGACTTCCTGTATTCATGCAAACCACTCATTCATTTAGAATTGCAGTATCCAAACATATCTAGAGGAATTATCACCTAATTCATTTATTTTAACTTTTACCTTGCTACAAGTAAGTCTTATCATGTGCTATCACATCACCAAGTTGTTAGTTATATAAACAAATCAATTGTCACCTTATCACACTAATACCAAGCATGTTGCCCTACAACTGCTCACACATGTCATTCACATGTTCCAAATATCAAGACATCATGTATATTAATTTTAAATCAACCTTTACCAAGACTAACAACCATGTCATAATCAACATTGAACTCTCAATCATAGGTCATAATACTACAACTAGCACCCACTTACACTCAAGTACATATCAGTTATCTCATCACATATGTGTTAGTACAACTATCTTAAAACAAGATCATTGCTTCAAGCAATCTTATAGTCACATGCTCATATCATGTAATTAATCAAACATTCAAACAACCTATAAACATAACATGTTAGATAAACCAAATTGAGGACATAATCAAACTCAGACCTCAATGTATCTAAGGGGAGGCTACCACATCTACACAAGTCAGTTTGAATTAGTACGACACGATATCACAAATATATCAACTCATACCTGAATATCATAACCATAGCCATCTACACGGTCCAATCCATATTAGTACGATACATATAACATCAATTTATCAAATGCAATTTCCATAATCATCATGCATACGACCACTATGCATATAACAATAAGTTACTACCATGCATGACTAACCGACACATGTGCATATGACTACACTAATTAACTAGCATCTATCATGTATGTAACCATAACATCAATAGAATGAAATGAATATACATAACCATAATTCATATAAAAACCATTAACCTACATACCTGCATGTCCAACATACAAACCTATATGACGATCTGCTCTTACCCTGAGGTCTAATGCTGCAACCCTCGCTTTGATAATCTGCTTCTCCTACTTCATCTCAGCCAACATATTACCATCATAACATAACAACAGTATCGTGATGACATAAAATGCATACAATGACCTCATGCATGACAACCTTCACAATGAAAATGCATGCATAACAACATATAGACGCTGACAAGCATAAAAAATGCACATATAACCGACATGCATTCATGAAAAATGCATCCCAACAACAAGATCATCGACTTCTACATGACAACACAACTGGAATAATGACCATAACCATGCATACATAACAAGCACATATATAACATTCATGCATGCATGACAAACACATTCTGCCCATCTAGTCGAAGTGTTGAACCATGCTCTGATACCACTTTGTAACACCCTTTGTTATGAAACCAGCTCACAAAAAGATAGAAAAGATAGATAAATGCCTTAAAAATAAGCCTCTTCGAGGGGGCAACCTCCTTTACATTACACAAATGAACAATTCTTGGATTAAACAAATGAAAAGACCTCCTTTCTATATATAGGATTCTAAGGGGCCATAATATAATCAGAGCCGACATAATAATAATAATGCAAGGGCACAATAATAACAATAATGGGCTTCTATGGGGCACAATAATAAAAATATGGGGACTACATGGGCACAACAATATAATAAGGGGGTTGTACTAATATAAATAAGGGGTTACACTAGTAGTATAGGGACCTAACATGCCCCTCTCCTTCAAAAAGTGTTGTCCTCAACACTTGAGTAGTTCTTGATGCTTTTGTATAAATTCTTGTCCTCCCATGTGGAATCTTCAGTGAGTAAGTTCTTCCACTTGATGAGATACTATTAAACTGATCTATTTCGTAGCTGTCGATTTCTTGGTTCTATGGCTGCTTCAGGTTCCAATATGATTTTTCCTTCCTTGTCAAGTTCTCGCAATACTGTTTGAACTGGGATCTTCTGCAACTTTTGAATGAGTTCCCACTCCTTTGGGCATATGGATATCTATAAGGCTTGATGTTTGGAGGAATAATTCCTGGAATCAAATGAATATCATGATCATGATAAAAAATAGGTGGGATGCCTTTGGGAGTCTCAAATACCTTGGAATGATTGTCTAAAACGTTTTGGAGATCTGGAGAAATACATGATTTCGATGTGGGATCCTCTAGTGAACATAATTGTGCAATTACACCTTGTTGTTCTTTATTTAGAAGTTTTGTCATGTTGTTAGAGTTGATTATCTTTCCAGGTTTCCCTTTGATTCCCCTCAATTCAACTTCCTTTCCTTCCCAACAAAATTTCAAGAAAAGTTCTTGAATATTAAAAGCTATCATACCCAAAGATTGCAGCCATTGGACTCCTAGTAAAACATCAGCACCACCCATTAGAATGGAAAGCATTGGGCTATTCAATACATATTCTCCCATGGATAGCTTGATATTATGGCACTTTCCAAAGCAATTTATGGTTCCTCCACTTGCAACCATCACTTGACACTCTGGTGCTAAATATAGGAAGCAATTCAATTCCTTGGCTATCTTACAATGAATAAAATTATGGGTATTGCCTGAATCAATCAACACTAGTACATTTTTCTTCTTTACATGTCCTTCTATCTTGAGAGTTTGAGGAGTGGTAATTCTTTCCAATGCTTTACAAGATATGGTAGGATTCATTTCTTCTTTCTCTAGGGTGGGTTCCTGGTGTATATCCTCTTCTTTTGATGTTTCTTGATCCTTTTCTTCTTCCTCTTCATAATCTATGTAAAATAATTTCTTCTTAGCACACTTATGACCTTTAGTGTATTTGCTATCACAATTGTAACAAAGCCCTTTTTCTATTTTCTCTTCCAGTTGTTGTAGTGTAAACCTTGTAGGTTGTGGAAGGCTAGGAGAAAAAACACTTCCATAGTTATAGTCGTGAGTGGTGGGATTCCTTGTTTCCATAATTTCGCTTTCAATTTTTCTTGCCAACCTGAATGCCTTCTCCAATGAATCAGGTTCCCAAAGACGAACCTAATGTTGAATGTTATCCTTTAAAGTACCTATGAAGACGTCAACCATTTTCTCTTTGGAATATCATTTACCCTTATATTCAATTTTTGGAAGTCCTCAATGTGCTCTGCCATTAAACCCTTTTGTTCGAGATTTATCAATTGGCTAAAGAAGGTGTTTCTCTTTGTATCCTCATAATGTGCTATCATTTCCTCCGTGAAAATTGACCACGTGACAAGTGGTTTACGAGAACAAAGCCCTTTATACCACAAAAATTGATCCGGTTCTAAATAATTAGATGTAATACATACCTTTTGTAACAATGGTGCACCATGTAGATCAAAATATTTCTCCATCTATAGTATCCAATTTATTGGATCCTTGCCATCAAGCTTCCTCATCTCGCTTTTTCTTGATTTTAGGAGCTCGATCTTGGAATGACTGTAACTTTGTATTTTCGGATCTTTAAGTTCTGAAATTTCGGCCTGTAATAGCCCTCTGAGTCCTCTTTCTAACTCCACAAGTTTGATTGCAATTGGATTCCTGAAGAAAGATCTATTCCCAATATCCTGCGATGACCTAATTATAGACTAGTTCAGTCGAGTGAAATTGTACGACGTGCCACGTGTCACTATTTCAACCTTAGGTTCTGAAAATTATGCACACACAAAATACAGTCTGGCGTATTTTTGTAACTCCTTATGAAATTTCAATCTGATTCTCAGAGAGAACGTTATGACGATTTTCCCAAGGTCACCTCTTTAGGATGTAATTCGGGAGTCTACAAAAACCCTAAATTCTCAGACCATATATCCGAAAATATAGCGAGGAAAGATCTGAAATTCAGACCCAAGATTAAGACATATTTCTTCTGAAATGGTTTTTTTTAAGGTTCTGAAACTTCGTAGCAAAAAAGCTATAGCGAAAATTCCACGATGACCTATTTTAGATGACATTTTGGAGCTTGCAAAAACCTAGCTTCCTTAGATCATATATCCTAAAATATAGCGAGACAAGATCTTAAATTCAGACTTGAGGTTTAGTGAAATTTGGTCTCAAATGGGTTATTTTTTTAGCTTCTGAAATGTTTAAGAAAAAACATTACAGCGAAAATTCCATGATGGCATGTTTGGAGCAGCGAAACCCTAGAATCCAAAGCTCTGATACCAAATGTTATGAAACCAGCTCACAAAAAGATAGAAAAGATAGATAAAAGCCTTAGAAATAAGCCTCTTTGAGGGAGCAACCTCCTTTACATTACACAATTGAACAATTCTTGGATTATACAAATGACAAGACCTCCTTTCTATATATAGAAGTCTAAGGGGTCATAATATAATTAGAGCCGACATAACAATAATAATGTAAAGGCACATTAATAACAATAGTGGGCTTCTATGGGGAACAATAATAAAAATATGGGGACTACATGGGCACAACAATATAATAAGGGGGTTGTACTAATAACAATAAGGGATTACACTAGTAGTATAGGGACCTAACACCCTCCTCCCACATTTACCCAAACTAACCTCCCAACCGGGGTAAACATGTGATGAAGAGTTACTATGATATGATTCAACTCCCCATGTGCAATTAAGGAAGTGGAGTAGACAAGACAAACTAAACTGACCTTCCTTAGAGGCTACAAAACCTATAGGAGCCATTAAACTCCTCCAGGTGCCCAACCCCTCAGACAACTTGATGTTTTGCTGATCTGGACCCTTAGTCACTCCCATTACAAGGTATTAGTGTGACTTAGACCCTCCAGTCGCTCCCACAATAAGGCATCCATGCGACTGTGGCATTTTTCAGGTAATTCTGTGCCATTGACCCCAAATTCTGAGACACTTTTTTAGGGCTAGGACTCATGCCTTTGCCCAGAAGTACATGAAACTACCATAAATGATAAATAACATTGAAAAAATGCTACTAATGCAAAATCTTGAATAAGGACTTGACCAAACCCCTATCAACCATGAAAGACATTCCATCAAACGGATCATGAACATGTAATCTACAGGTCATAACAATAGTTATGAACATAGGGATCTCATACTTATCTAAGAATAGTAAAGGAGGACTAATGTCTCCTCCAAATAGCCGCATTGTTATCTATTAGGTCATTTATTCATTAACATTTCATATACTAACCAAAACATGATGAGAGCCATACATTTCATGTGGAATTTTGCATCTACGGATAAACACAATTTCCCTAGGTGGGTAGCTACACCTAGAAAAGCAAAATTAAAGCGCTTAACCTTTTTCTATAGAAGATAAATAAGACAAGTGACGTACTTGTTATCTTTTTCTTTCCCTTTGTCTCCTTTGGATGGCTCTCGTCGCTCCTTCTCAAACTTAATCTGCTCGACAAGTACTTGCAATCATAAATAGAGGACAAAAACCAATCAAAGCAAGAGATCTATCTACTATAAGCAAATGGAATTGAAAGAATTTACACATATAATCATCATACATAAAGACAAGAATATGGGAAAAGGTGTAAACAACTTTATTAAGTAGAAGGAAGAATTACAACCATGAAGTCCGATCCATTGTCACTCTTCCAGCTTGGGTTCCAACCAACATCACATCAAAAGCACAACACTTCGGTAGCATAACAATACTTTCTTATAATCTCAAACCTCACACCAACAATATCTCCTTACAAATTCTCAAAGTCCAGCCCCTGATCACTTAGATGAGTGCTCAATTTATAGGAAAATGGAGGAGGTTTGGTCATAAATGAGGGTATTGAATGGCCTTCCAAACTTAGAGTTAGTTTCCATGGAGGAAGGGATGAGAGGATAGGAGGTTACTTAACTCATTCCCTATCCAATTTCGAGCTCATAGGAGATGATAAGTGTGGGAATCTTCTAGATGGCTCCAAAAGATAAGAATATTCCCAGAACCCTATGATGATTTCGCTCAATCTTTCCTAGCGCAGGTCAAAGTAGGCCTAAGTTCTTTGGAAAGCATGCTGACATGGGCCTACCTGCACTGAAGTGCACTTTCCCTTGACCAAGGCTATGCTGGTCCCTCAAGGAGGCATTTCTGGAGGGCTTCAGGCCAAGAAACTCTCAGGGAAGGAGGCATTCAAAGTGATGACTTGTCTAGGGCATGTAGCAACTAAATTAGGGTTTGATGAGCCCTGATAGTACTGATTTGAATGATGGGAGTGATGTGCCCAATGGATTTGTAACAACTACCCCATAAAGCATAAAGTCAAAAATGATAATGTCGAGTGATATGATTTACGATGTGATGAGGAAGTTTTGAAGTGGATGGTGACCTGCATCGATTACAATACATAATATCATGATATTTTGACTTTTTCTCATGAATTTATGAGGGAAGGCATACCCATGCTCAACATATAAATTTTCATTACAATTACATAAATAGTTGTCTACAGATATAGAGCCATGATCAGATGACCATCAATGTAAAGCCATTGTACGGATGATTTGGCACTTTCCTGAAATCACAGCCCGGATGGATGAAACTAGATCCGGGGTCTTCTATCTCATTCAATCATTTGCTCAAGTATGAGTCTAACCATGTGAATATGTGATCTGAAGTTGAACATGGGAAGACACCACCTGCAAGGCAGGCTCAAATGAGTCTTCAGCCAGCCTTGAGCCTTCGGCCAACCTTGAGCCTTGAGCCTTGAACCTTCGGCCAGCCTTGATGGTGCCCCATCACCCCACCTTCCAACCAAACATCCCTCAGAGCCCTCCAACCAATGATGTAAGCCGTTGACAGACGTGAGAGAAATCACCGATAATGATAATGATCCTCAAGGTACTGCAATACATTTTGCATGGTGTGAATGGATGTTTTGATGTCGAACACCATACAAAATCTTTCAGTCGAAAGCTAGTGATGTCAACCTATCGCGAGAAGTGAGAAACTTGCCATTGATGTATGCAAGCCCCAAGGTACTGAAAGGGTGTTTCTAAGTCAAATTCTTGGATAATTTGTTGATGTCGACAATAAGCGACTCGTCGTAGGAGGGCCTTGATGTATCCCAGATCAAAGACATGAAATGAGTGTAATGATTTTGGAGATGGAATTTGACTGACGACACAAGGTTCAAGAATGGCAGTCATGAAAATGAAGGTTTATGAGTATTGCAAATGATGAATTTAACTGAATGACTTCTCTTGAACATATTGGTGACACTAAATGAATTGGAAACATTGACCCAAAACCAAAGTAATGGATGGTATGATAGACCAAGGTATGAGGACCATCAAGCAGATAACCCAACCCATGTAGTCACAATGATGAAGTGAAAGTGTCATGTTCAAGAGTGACCTGCTGCCATAAAGTGGTTTACCCCTTTTCCCATTTTCCCTAATCATTTCTGACCAATACCTCTTTATTTTTTATCAAGCTTGAGGAGGATAACATATGCTTGTTGTATAATTCCACCCTTCGGGTGAATCCATCGCTATGTGATGTTTTAATGAGTCTAGCGAAGGTGAAACTCGGTCTTGTCATGATGAAAAGGTTTGTTGCTATTTGATGTTTTAACGAGTTTAACGACAATGATAACTCAGTCCTTTTCATGTTTAGAGAGTTTGAAAAGGGACAAAAAGAAAACTCCACAAGTTCTTTTTCATAGATTTGTCTCTCAAGTCCGAAAAAGTGTAAAACAATACGAGAGAGAACCTATTGACCATGTTCGACCAATGTATTCCTTTTTCAATAATCTATCTCAGTTCGGAAAAGGGTTAATCTTATACTGAGTAGATGTCATTTCCAATCCGTTAACGAGTTGAAAAGGACAAGCGCTCGTCAATATTTTCATATTTCGAGAGTCTGAAAAGAGCTTCAAGAGGAATCCAAGGGGGTTCCTTTTTTGATATTTAACAGAGCTCGAAAAAGAGATAAAAGTATGCTCTATGGTCAAAGTACAATTCACGATCGTGCATGTCAAATTCTGTAAATCAGTTGTAAATCTATTCAAAGGAACACCAAACAGATCAAACATACTTGTTTCATTGGTAAAAATAGGTAAATACTAAAGTTTACTCATGTAATGATCATGAAATAAAAATAAAAACAAGAATTTACCATGTTATATTCAACTTTTGATATTTACCATTCAGTTTATGCTTTGAACCTGTTTTTTACCTCGATCTTCAGCAGTTAATTGTGAGAGATTCTGTGGGTCATTTCTCATGCCGTCCGACCAAGTAGGAGATCTACCCCTCCTCTTTCTTTTCATGTCATTTCCAATCCGTTAATGAGTTGAAAAGGACAAGCACTCATTAATCTTTTCATATTTCGAGAGTCTGAAAAGAGCTTTAATAGGACTCCAAGGGGTTTCCTTTTTCGATGTTTCACAAAGCTCGAAAAAGAGATAAAAGTATGCTCTGTGGTCAAGGTACAATTCACGATCGTGCATGTCAAATTCTGTAAATCAGCTGTAAATCTGTTCAAAGCAACACCAAACGGATCAAACATACCCGTTTCATTGGTAAAAATAGGTAAATACTAAAGTTTACTCATTTAATGATCATGAAATAAACATGAAAACAAGAATTTACCATGTTATATTCACCTTTTGATATTTACCATTAAATTTATGCTTTGACCTTGTTTTTTACCTTGACCTTCAATAGTTAATTGCGAGAGATTATGTGGATCATTTCTCGTGCCGTTCAGACCAGGTAGGAGATCTACCCCTCCTCTTTCTTTTCATGTCATTCTTTTACAGTTTCATGCAAGTTTTTAGGGTTTTTAGGGCCCCTGGGGTTAGAATATTTCACCCTGGGATCAGCGCAGGATTCCATGTCGAAAACTATGCTGGGGAGCACCTAGACAGAAGGGTAGATGCACTACAACACCCTCTCTCCTTTCCTGGGCCGCGTTGGGAGAGTTTCACAAACTTGTTTAACCTGTTTGGCCCAAATTTTCTCCAGTTTTTTGCATGAAATGGATCCTAACTAAGCATATGGTTTGATTTCAGGCTTTCATCGGATTAGAACGTCTATTACTTGGCGAGAAAGAGAGCATGAAGAAAAAGACATGGTTTCCCTAAATGATCCGGGTACAGTTGAGGCCCTCAGAAATTGTGGGTTGCTAAAATACTTCAGGTTGTCCGGAATGAGGCAACAATAAGAACTATTGCAGTTCCTAGTTCATGCATGTGATCCAACGGATCAGGTTTTTCACATAAGGGACAAATTGGTCCCTATTATGATCGATGATGTTTACTTTCTTACAAGGTTGTAGAGGCGTGGTGCCCCCATATATCTTTCAGGTTCTTCCCATGGAGGGGAATCATTGAGGGACTATGTTTGACAATTCTGTCGACCAGGTACACAGCCTAGCAAATACGAAAAGATAATCATGAAATATATTCATGATTTTCCTTTGAGAACAATCCTCTTCACCATCGCAAAGTTGGCAGGCAGTGTGACACTTCATCTGGCGAATAGATCATACATGCAGTATGCACTTGGGTGTATTGAGCCAAATTTATTCAACTAGTGTGAGGCAGTACTTTCCTCACTCAAAGAGTAGTTGACAAAGGTAAAGAGTGGTAAGATGAAGAACTTAAGCTATGGATCGCTCTTAATTTATTTTACCTTAGAAAGAATTCCATTGATGCAACCTCAACATGAAACACTGGGTATAGCTGTTCCTAGAGATCCACGGATGCAGAGGTGGGTTGAATTGATGGCTAGATATGCTGGTTAGTCATCGATTACATTTTCTATTGCATTCTTGAGTTGGCTCGATCGACAACACATTTTCATCGAGGAGCATCCATACGCAAGGATGGATTTTCATGGAGATCCAGAGTTGATTTTACCTGTGGGCACTCAATGGGTTGCTATAGGTAAATTGTTTTTGACTAAATGTTTTTTGATTTTTAAGTTTCTACATGTTTTTTTGTTTTTATGTTTCCAAGACGAAACTAAAATCATTATCATGCATACATATGTTGGTACTATTCGACCTATGAGACACCAACAGGAGGCAGGTGGACCAACGCGGAGAAATGTTGGGAGGGAAGTTCTCCAGGATTTGGATTTGGCCGAGTGATCTAAAATGGGGGTTTAACAACTTTTTATGCTTACAAGAACCTCCCACTCCAAAGCTTAACAAATATATGATCTAGCTTATGTTGACAATTGCGGGATTAAATACTTGAGACAGGTGTATGTGTAATTTATTTTAACTGTTTAAGTGCTTTAAGTCCATTTGTTTTTGCAGATATTAAACACACATAAAAACCTTATAATGCAAAAAATAAACATAAACACATAACAACAAATTTAATCTAGGAGTTCACCCAAATATCGTGGGTTATGTCTCCTTGAGCTTTTGTCATCTTGACTTGGCTCTTTGGGATAATGGAAAAGTTTCTTTTACAAGTTCCACACTTAACTCCAAAGGTTACTGAACTGAACCAATGGGCTTAGAATACCATCTATATCCCAGTCATGGATGTCCTCATGCTGCAAATAGATCTAGGCTCCCTTAGACTTGATTCCTTCAATCAATGCTCTGAGCTTCCCTGAGCTTCTTGATGGCCCTAACTCCTTTAGAATTATTTAAATGTCATTGAAACCTATTCTACTATCTCCAACACATATTAGACACCAACAATAGACTGATCATTTTCTCAAAATGAGCACTGCATCACCAAACTAGGCTTTCCTCCACGGTTGGCACTAGGCTGCCTAAAACTCCCCTGTAGCATCTCGTCCTTTAGAAGTCTCAAAATGCTTCTGAAAATCCCTACAATGGATTCAAAAGGCTCATTACAGTCAGGAACGACTGTTGGTTCGCTGAGAACGAGTACTAGTAGCTCCTACAACTGCCTCCAACCCTTGGTGGCCTTGAGCTCCAAAATCTCCCTAGATGAAAATCTCTATGAAGATGACTTCTTCAGCTTCTCTGGACTATTCCATTGTCTTCAGAAGGCTCCAATTAGCCTATATAGCCTCTTGTTTCACTCTCTTTGCTCAAAAAAAACTCCTGGAATGCATTTAGTCAGTGTCCCCTAGGGATACTCCACTAAATCTGGTGAACTGGTACTTAACTCCAATTAAATTTGGAAAAATATGCCTTTTTAGCGGCTTTTCCATGCTTAACCGTTAGAGCTAGCTGTTACCATAACCGTCGATGCACATGTGATGGGTTAATCCTCCGGAGGTTAGGGATAAGACAGTTGAGATGACGCTTAACATGCAATTGCGTGGTTTGTTGGAAAAAGACAGTTAACTCGCGGACATGTGAAAAACTCTTATGGGATCACTAGCAGTTAAGACTGCTGGCGGTCCTAACCCCCGAATCTGCAACCATTATAACATAAATATAATATGTGACCCATAAAGGTTAAGAAACAATGTTGGCAGAGGTGGTAGCCCGCAATCCTTTCTTGCTGGAGGTCACGGGTTCGATTCCGTCAGACCCCAACAAATTTTACAAAACCATTCAAGGGCCACATGGCGGCCTCCGGGCTTACCACGTGTCAACACTTGATTGGTCACCCAAAAGAAATATTCTTGAGAATATTCCAAGGGAAAATCTAGGGAATTTTTAATATTTTCAAAAATCAAATTATTCTTGTTCAAATGTCCATAAATTACAGTTTATTGGACTTTTCAAATTGCGCTAACTCCTTCATACGGTGTGGTTTTTCGAACCATTTGCAGCACCAAAATCAGGAACACGAGATCTATCCGGTTGCTTAGGTTCAACACTCTTTCGAACACTTTGAAGTTTGAGCTATCATTAAGGTCTTGAATCAATATTTGATCGATCCTCCCCACTGGGAATCTTTTGGACCCAAAATACTGATATACTGATTTGAACAATAAATGACAGTACAACACCCTCTTCTTTTTAGCCTCCATACACTTGCCTTGCATGGCTAGTGCCTTTGAACCAAAACTCGAAGGTAGTTGACACTTCCCTTCCTGGATTCGCTTGTCCTCCTGTTAAGAACTATCTTCCTTGAACTCATTCAGAATTTACAAAAGGTAGCTGAACATCGCTTCCTTGACCATCAATCCAAGGTGGTTCAACAAACATGAGATTACATCTTCTCAACAGAAATTTTCCTGAGCAACATTTAGAATTTTTGTTACAAATTTTCTTCTAATATCTTGTCAAAATACAAGAAAATAACTTGATGACATAAATTCTTGCTCCAAAAAAAGAAACAAATTTCACATCATGTGAATCATCATCATGTCTTTAAATATTGTGTATAAATGATTGACTAAATCACAAGCCGACTAAAAACATGCCTTTTCAAACATTTGACCCTTCAAGTCAAGCATGTACAAAAAGAATTTTAACGATTCTTTTTCAAATATGAAACACTTCATATTTATCTCCCTTTTACAATCTTGGAGACCAAATCAACTTTTTCAAGTCAATATGACATTACATGCATGTTTAAACAAAATGATCGACCATCAAGTCAATTACACATACATGTTCAAATACAAGTAAATCATCAACATCCTTGTGTTCATACATAACATTATCATGCATGTATTCCATTCTTCAACTTTCTCTCAAGTACAATCATAAGTACAAGATCCTCAATCATATGTACATGTACTTACAAAGCTCAAATAAACGTAATTTTGCTGTAATAAAGCGAGTCTCATGCTCAAATTTTCCATTCATATTTTTGGTAAAACCCTGCAACATGCATTCCATTTGCAAAGAAATGCATCACATCAAAAGACATACAACTTTAATTGGATAAGAACTCTAACCATTTCTTACCAATCCACATCAAAGGTGCTTCCTTTAACTGCACATCGACATCAATATGTGAATCATCCTGCAACACATCAATTATGGAAAGTTCCTTTCCATTCTCTTTTCCCACTTTCTTCAAATTTCATGGAAGCATTGTTGAATTCGAAGTCCAACACCTTTCAGCAGTATCTCCTTGCTTATGGAAATTAGTACAACACATGTTCATCCTCTTTACAACATAATTTTCCTTGTCAAATGGACCTTTGGCTTCTTGCCTCCTTTTGTTCAAAAGTTTCATGTATGTGGCCATTTTCTTCCAACATCTAGAAAAACTATGGTTAACCAAACCACAAAAGGAACATGTAATTTTTTTCCAATGTTTATGTGGAAATTTACCATGCTTAACATAATCAAAAGAAGTGTGATTGAAATCAGATTTATACCTTTCTCTTTCACCTTTGTTGTCTTCATGAGAAGGTGAATCGAATGAAGAAGTGGCTCCCTTCGGAACACCATCAATCTCTTCAATGATTTTAGAGCTTTCACAACTCTCTTGTTCAAATGCATGATTATGAACACCTTCTTCTTACAAAGTATGTTTCAAACAATTGCATTCCCCATGAATACAATCTTTACAAACTTGAGGTAGAGAACCTAAAATGAAACTCCTCCTAGGAATTGTTTCAATTGCCTTCATGGCTGCTTTGGAACTTTCTCCATAAGATTGTCGATAGCCAAAACCCAAATACTTAGGCCTTTCATCAACCATTATTGGCTCAACAATGCCCTGTGTATGTTTTCCCAATCCATTTCCTTCATAGCCCATTTTTGACATCAACTTGGACCCTATGCCTCTTGTATGTTTTTCAACAGAACCAACATAAACATTCTTATAGGAAATCGAAGACAAACTAGAATTGTTTACCTCTTCTTGAAACTGATACCTGACTAAGGCTTCTTTGGCAGCAAGGAGTGGTGTATCCATCTCATGCATCCTTTCTAGGTTCATATTTGCAATATGAAGTTGGCTCTCCATTTCCTGTAATTTGTCAAACAACAACTGCTTCTCTTACTTCATGGAATTCAACTGCTCTTGAAGTACAGTGCTCTTCCTTTCATCCTCATACATTTCTCTCACCATATCCATCATGGTGAGCAAGTCTTGATTCATGTCTTCATCAAAGAATCTTGTGAAGGAGGAAGATTTTGAGAAATCACTTGTAGAAGTTGTCATTATAAAAATGAGAAAAAGAACTTGAACAAAATTCAGAATCTATTGAGAAATTTATGAAATAAATGACCGTAGAGTCAAACTCTTATTCAAACATTCTTTTTGCAAACAAAACTCTTGTGCTTCAAGGATTGTCTTGAGGTCCTTCAGGTAAGGAGAATGCCTTCAACCCTTCTTCCTTCTTGTCCTCTCCTAGACTTAGCTATTAGTATCTTTCCCTTCACCTTCTCTCTAGAAATCTGGTCACCCACTTCCATGTAGTCACACACATTCCAAGTTACGCGGGCATCCCCTTCTTTGCTACAAAGTCCCTCTGGTGACCCCTCCATTGTAAATGTTTCCTCACATCGGAAGGTCCAAAAACCAAGGCATATACCTATCTCAAAACCATCATACTGGTCATAACATGCTCATGGAAATCAATGGGCACTATTGGGTACCAATGTCCCACAATGAACCTGCTTCGAAAGTGCTTTACCAACATACTGCTGCCTGTTCCAATTCCTTTCACTGATGCTGCTAATTCTCTTGCAATCAATTTCAACCACCCAAATCGAGCATCTTCCATGATTTCTTGTATGAAGCAATAATTTCCATTACACTCAAAATGAATTGAAATAAATCCAAATCATACCTCATTGGTTGCTCGTCAATAATGCACACTTGCACTTTTGTTCACCTCTTGTCACAACAAGCCAAACCAACTCTTGACCAAATCATCATGTATAAACATATCATATCCAGTTATCTCAAAACGAAACCATCATAGAAAAAAATCGTGAATTACATGCAACCATCATAAACCAAAATCATAGATCAAATGCATAATAAAACTGAAATAAAATACTGATACTTATCCTTTAATCAGTACTTTGCTTCTACCTTTTTCCTTTGTCCTTTTCGTACACACACCGAATTAGTTGCCACACCCGACAAGCACCTACTTCCTTCTCTCCTCTTCAATCACATACACATACACACAATATACATCACAACACATACACCTTCACCTGGTGTACAACACAACATAATACATACACCTACACACGGTGTATGTAACACCTTCCTCCCATATTTACCCACGCTAACTGGTCCACTAGGGTAAACATGTGACATTAGGCTACTATGATGTGATTCAAATCTCCATGTACAGTTAAGGAAGTGGAACCAACAAAAATAAACCAAGCTGACCTTCCACACATGCTACAAAACCTTCGAGATCCAACCAACCCTTCCAGGTGACCAATCCCTGAGGCAACTTAGAATTTTATTGATCTAGACCTTCAGTCACTCCCATGAGAAGCCATGCATGACTGAAGCCTTCCAGTCACTCCCACAGTAAGGCATGCCAACAACTGGGGGCTTTTTTAGCTAGTTCTGAGTTAGTGACCCCGGATATTGAGCCACTTTTTAAGGGCTAGGTCTCAGGCCACTGCCTAGAAATTCATGAAACCTTTAAAAATGATAAATAACATCGAAATAAGGATGCTAATGCAAACATTTTATCAATGAATTGACTGGACCTCTACTAGCAATGACAAGCATTTCGTCAAACATGTCACAAATATGTAATCTACAGGTCATAACAACAAATCTGAGCACATGTGTGTCATATTTATCTGATATTCGTAAAGAAGCATTGATGCCTTATCACAATAGATGGATTATCATCTATTAGGTTATATATTAATTTTTCATTCATTTTCAAATCAAAACATGATGAGAGCCATACATCAAGACCTTCATAAAATATATTGATAACCAACATTTAACCAACATAAATGACAAGGATACAACAACCATAAAATTCATATACGAACCAACATATTTACCCATGAAATACCAAGTAGAAGGAACTCTTATTAATGAATGCATCAACCAATCTTGTTTGGGACTTCCACAAACCACCTGACCATAGATTGGCTGAACCAAATCTTTCTTTCAACTAATCACCCCTGTGCCATGTTCCAAGCATGAATGTGGGACTCACAACAAGACCAATCTAGGTTTCACTAGGCTTTACTGTAATCCCTACTAGATCATTAGGCCCAAAAAAAGCATGGATTCCACCTAATCTATCCACCTACACCGTGAGAAATTTTCCTATCTCATAGCCTTTAGGATTTACCGTATAACCCGCCATACGATGGTCGAGGATTCCTAGGCCTAATCAAGACTCCACCAACTAGGCTTTACTGTATATCCCGCCATTCACCGGTCTAGGATTCCTAGGCATGATCGAGGGCACACACCTCTAGGATTTACCGCATATCATTCCATTCACTGGCCGAGGAATCCTAGGCCTACCGAGGCACAAAAAATATGGCTTTACCACAATCCCACCTTCTCTGGTCCAGGGATTACTAGGCATTGTGTTCTTTCTTTCAGAGACCACCTCACTCAATTTCAAAACCATCTGACAATCCAACTTAACCAAATAAAAGAGAACCCATCACACCCTAGATATCCGGAAATGACAAGGCAAGGCTGAAAACACTGTCACACCTAACAAAACCAATGCTAATAATGGCAGGAGAACCAAGAACACACATGCATATCCATGCATGCCAAAACTAATAAGGAAATCATAAATGAAAATCGATACATGCGAGTAATCTTGCTGCAGCAACTTGATCTTGCTCTTCCTTGCTTGATCTTTTCTTCCCTTTGTCTTCTTTTCTTTCTTTGATCCAATGCTGAAGTGTTGCAAGAAAACTCTAAGTGTCTAAGAGTGCGGTAGACAAAGAATAAAGAGAGAGATCTAAAACTGAATTTTCAAAAGGTTGTGAACTGATTCTCTAAGACTTTTTATTATTGAGGCCTATATTTTCCTCATTTTCCATTATTTTCCTTCATTTTTCTCCTCACATGCAATCTGTGACCTTTCACCTTCCTTTTCTCCTAGTTTCCTTTATTTTCATAAATAAAATGCCAATTAATGCCTCACACCTTTCCAAAGCCTTTTCCATTGACTTTTCCAATTTTTCTTAGCCATAATAAACCAAATGAACACCCACACTAGGATGTCTTGCCCAACATTTAGCTTGTAATAAGTATCCCATGGCCGTGCTTATTACTTTTTCTTTATTAACTTTATTTACATGGAATTTAGACCAGGGTTGTTATAGAACCCTCCCCCTTGGGGGAACACTTGCTCGATGTTCAATTACAGCTACAACCAACAAGACGGTTGAAAAGCAAAACAGACTGCCCATGGAGATTTGTAAGTTAGCTCGTTTGAGTATTTACAATGATTAACCTGCTTAAAGCAAACCAACACGACAAACATAACAACATGACAACATAATGACATGACACCCATATCGCTTATTGGAGCTTTATAACAAATCTTATGGCAATATTTACATCCATATACATGTGTACATATATCAAACATCACACTAAAACATATGCCAAAGCATCCGCTCAATCAACGAATAGAGAAGGATACATAACCCACATCAGATCCACCATCTCCCATGTAGCTTCATCTTGCCCAAAGTGCTTCCGCTGCACTTTAACCTGCTTGATTGCTCGGTTCGAAAGCATGAGCATATTTCTCTACAAAATACACTGAGGTTTCGACTGGAATTCTCCTTATAGCTCCACTTGCAATACATACCAGTCAATCACATGATCAACATATTTAACATACTTCTCAAGCAATGACACATGGAAAACATCATGGACTTTCATCGTCGAAGGCCGTCCACAAAACCGAGGTGCCATCTTTGCACATGATCCAATCCTCAAGGAGCTCTTATTGGGCTTGATGTGCAAGTACATATGTTCCCCAACCTAAAACTCCGTAAACATCCTATTTCGACCTACATAAGTATTTTATTTATCCTGTGTTGCCTTTAAATTCTACTTGATAACCTCCATTTCCTGTTCCATTTATGCCAACATCTCCGGTCCTATCAACACCCTTTTCAATGGATCCCTCCAATTGATGGGAGTATTACAACTTCACCTGTAGAGTGCCTCAAACAGAATCATCCTCAATGAATCCTGATAGCCATTGTTGTAAGCAAACTCAACCAATGGAAGGTACTCCTCCCATCTCCTCTGCTGATGCATCACATACATCCTCAACATGTCCAATATCTCGTTGAACCTATTTGTTTATCCATCTGTTTACAAATGATAAGCTGTGCTAAAGGCCGCCTCTGTACACAAACTTGGAAATAAAGATTCCCAAAATCTAGAAGTGAACTAATCATTCCAGTCTGACATAATTTTCCTCGAAACACCATGCAACCTGTTATGAAACCAGCTCACAAAAAGATAGAAAAGATAGTTGAATGCCTTAGAATTCAGCCTCTTTGAGGGGGAAACCTCCTTTACATTACACAAATGAACAATTCTTAGATGATACAAATGACAAGACCTCCTTTCTATTTATAGGAGTCTAAGGGGTCATAATATAATCAGAGCCGACATAACAATAATAATGTAAGGGCACAATAATAACAATAATGGGCTTCTATGGGGCACAATAATAACAATATGGGGACTACATAAGTACAACAATATAATAAGGGGGTTGTACTAATAACAATAAGGGGTTAAACTAGTAGTATAGGGGCCTAACATGCCCCTCTCCTTCAAAAAGTGTTGTCCTCAACGCTTGAGTAGTTCTTGATGGTTCTGTATAAAATTCTTGTCCTCCCATGTGGAATATTCAACGGGTAAGTTCTTCCACTTGATGAGATACTCTGAAATTGATCGATTTCGTAGCTGTCGGATTCTTTTTTCTGTAAATGCTTCAAGTTCTAATATGCTTTTTCCTTCCTTGTCAAGTTTTGGCAATATTGTTGGAACTGGGATATTTTGCAACTTTTGAATGAGTAGCCACATTTATTTGTCCTTATTCCATTCATCCCTTGCTTCGTTTATCCAATCTTGTTGGATAATAGAAATAGCACAAAACAATGCTTCCACATCCTCATCCTTTCCTGAGAGTGCATCTGCAACAAAATTTTTCTTCCCTTTTCTATAGATGATGTCAAAATCATAACCCAACATAGTTGTGACCCATTTTTTCTGTTCTTCTAAAGATAATATTTGTTTTAAAAAGTATTTAAGACTATCATGATCCATTTTTACCTTGAAGTGTCTTCCCATTGGGTACGGTCACCATTTCTTAAGTGCATGTAGTATTGCCAACATTTCCTTCTCATAAATAGCTTGCTTGAGATGTAACCATAAAAATACCCAATCACCTACATCAAAACATTTTTCACTACGATATTAATCTACCTGTTTTTTCATTCGATTTTGCACCAAAGTGGCGTTATCCTTTAAAAGTTCGAGAACTTGTTGTTGATGTTCGATGTGATCTTTCACTGCTTGAACCTTTTTCTTCTTGATATTTCCTTCTATTTTGAGAGTTTGAGGAGTGGTAATTTCTTCCAATGCTTTACAAGATATGGTCAGATTCATTTCTTGATGCTCAATGTGATATTTCACTTCTTGAACATTTTTCTTCTTGATATGTCCTGCTATCTTGATAGATTGAGGAGTAGTAATTCCAGCCAATGCATTACAAGATATGGTTGGATTCATTTCTTCTTTCACGGTGTGATCTTTTACTTCTTGAACCTTTTTCTTCTTGATATGTCCTTCTATCTTGAGAGTTTGAGTGGTAATTCTTGCCAATGCTTTACAAGATATGGTCAGATTCGTTTCTTCTTTCTTTAGGGTTGGGTCCTGGTGTATATCCTCTTCTTTTGATGATTCTTGATCCTTTTCTTCCTCCTCTTCATACTCTATGTAAAATAATTTCTTCTCAGCACACTTATGACCTTTAGTGCATTTTCTATCACAATTGTAACAAAGCCCTTTTTCTCTTTTTTCTTCCAATTGTTGTGGTGTAAGCCTTGTAGGTTGTGGAAGGCTAGGAGAAGAAACACTTCCATAATTATAGTCATGAGTGGTGGGATTCCCATAATTTCGCTTTCAATTTTTCTTTCCAACTCGAATGTCTCCTCCAATGAATCAGGTTCCCAAAAACGAACCTCATGTTGAATGTTATCCTTTAAAGTCCCTATGAAGACATCAATCCTTTGCTTCTCTGGAATATAATTCACCCTTCTATTCAATTTTTGAAAGTCTTCAATGTTCTCTTCCATTGAACCCTTTTGTTTGAGATTTATCAATTGGATAAAGAAGGACTTTCTCTCTGTATCCTCATAATGTGCTATCATTTCCTCCGTGAAAATTGACCACGTCACAAGTGGTTTACGAGAACAAAGCCCTTTATACCATAAAAATTGATTCGGTTCTAAATAATTAGATGCAATACATACCTTTTGTAACAGTGGTACACCATGTAGATCAAAATATTTCTCCATCTGTAGTATCCAATTTACTGGATCCTTGCCATCAAAATTCCTCATCTCGCTTTTTCTTGATTTTAGGATCTTGATCTTGAAACGACTGTGATTCTGTAATTTTAGATCATCCAGTTCTGAAATTGCGATCTGCAGTAGCCTTATGTGTCCTCTTTCCAATGCCACCAGTCTGATCGAATTTAGATTCTCCAAGGTGGAGTTATGCACAATCTCCCAAGATGAGCTGATTATATACCTTTCCAGAAGAGCCAACTTGTATGAAGTGCCACATGTCACTGTTTTGACCTTAGTATCTAAAAAATATACACAGGAAACTAAAGTCCGTCCTCTTTTTGTAACCTCTTACGGAATTTCAATCTGATGCTCAAAACAAAAGTTATGAATATTTTCCCCAGGTCACCTGTTTGGAATGAAATTCGGGAGTCTGCAAAAAGGCCAACTTCCTCAGATCATATCTCCACAAATATAGCGTGAAATGCTCTGAAATTGGGACTCGAGGTTCATAACGTTTTCTTCCCAAATGGATTTTTGTTTAGCGTCTGAAACATCACAGAAAAAACGTTATAACGCAAATGCCACGATGACCTATTTGGAGCAGCGAAACTATAGAATCCAAAGCTCTGATACCAAATGTTATGAAACCAGCTCACAAAAAGATAGAAAAGATAGTTGAACGCCTTAGAATTCAGCCTCTTTGAGGGGAAAACCTCCTTTACATTACAAAAATGAACAATTCTTGGATGATAAAAATGACAAGACCTCCTTTCTATATATAGGAGTCTAAGGGGTCATAATATAATTAGAGCCGACATAACAATAATAATGTAAGGGCACAATAATAACAATAGTGGGCTTCTATGGGGCACAATAATAACAATATGGGGACTACATGGGTACAACAATATAATAAGGCGGTTGTACTAATAATAATAAAGGGTTACACTAGTAGTATAAGGGCCTAACACAACCTCACTACATCTCTAATGAATACATGTGCTACATCATTAGCTGAATACGTAGACTTCACTAGAATAAAGTGCGCTACCTTTGTCAACCTATCTACCAAAACCATGATGGAATCATGCTATCTAGATGTCCTTGGCAAACCCGGGATTAAATCCATGGAAATGACCTTCCACTTCCACTCTGGAATCAGAATCGGTTGTAGTAGTCCACTTGGATGCTTATGCTCTACCTTTACTTGTTGATAGTCCAAGAACCTAGCCACAAATTCAACCACTTCTTTCTTTAAATTCGTCCAATAATAAAGCTTCTTCACCGCTGTCAATATTTCCTGATATCCTGGGTGACCTGAATACAGTTTAGCATGAAACTCCCTCAAGATAATTTTCTTGAACTCATTGTTGTCTAACACATATATCATGGCCCTAAATTTGACCAAACCATCCGTTGTGAGACGATAGTCCACATCCTGATCACCTGTACCTTGTTATAACATGTGCCTAATATCCATATACATGTCATCCCATTATCTTGCCTTCAAGGTATGATCCTTTAAGTTTGTCCCATAGGAGCTCATATCTGCTATATGGTTCACCTTTATCCTCATGCTAAGAGAATTTGCAACCCTGTTCTCTTTACCTTTGATGTACCTGATCTCAAAGTCAAAGTCACTGATTGTGGCCAACCATCTAGCTTGCCTGGCATTCAAATTCGGCTGATCGAATAGATACCTCAATACAGTGTGCTCACTCATCAATACAAACTTCCTGCCAAGAAGATAGTCTCTCCACATCGATCATGTGCCAAATAATTATGTTTGTGCTCATTCAGATTTCATGACTCACAACACACTATCTATCCTTCCAGCACCAGGATTCCACCAAGTCCTCTCTTGCAAGCATCTCGTCATACCACAAACTCTTTGTTCAGATTTGCAATCTTTAACACTAGAGCATTTTTCAGCAACTGA
This sequence comes from Pinus tabuliformis, assembly GCA_031772625.1. Lineage (NCBI taxonomy): Eukaryota > Viridiplantae > Streptophyta > Pinopsida > Pinales > Pinaceae > Pinus > Pinus tabuliformis. The sequence continues at coordinate 465,896,145 of CM062808.1, read as the reverse complement.
TTTAACTGCTCAAAGATTGCTACACATTTCTTTGTCTATTCAAACTTCTTACCTTGCCTTTGTAGTAACATAATAGGATATGGAATCCGTGAGAAGTTCCCAATGAACCTCCTGTAGTAACTTACTAACCCCATAAATGATCTTATTGGTGAGCCCTGATATTGTGCCAAGAGTGTTACAACTCCCAAGGGATCCTCAACTCAAATTATCAACCCGAGGTTTGTGCAAACTTAGAGGTGACAATGCTATATGCATAGTAGGTCAGATTCTACTCATGCCACCCTTAGTCATGGCATTAGATCAAGGTGTTCAAAGACCATTCCTCCAATTCAACGATAGTGAAATCACAATTGAAAATTGATTCTTAACTATGAAAATGAAAATGCCATTTGTTCAACTTGTAGATGCTAACTAACATTACATGAAATAGAAACGACTAATATACCTACAAAAGTAAAGATATTACATCTTGCATAATTCATCAAATTAGTAACCAATTTGCATGTACCAGTGATCTTCTTCACATTCACTTGAAAATAAGAAATCTAACTTGTATCATGCTTGTGAATGAAAAAAACACTAATTCTACCCTGTTTTGCATTGAGGAAAAGAGGTGGTTGGAGTGGTTGGGGTCATTATTCATCTTGAATGAGCTAAGGTTGATGTGGGGAGAAAGATAGATGGAGGAAAGTGGTGCTACAAGTTGAATACAGGTGTTGCTACAAGAGGTCATGTATTGCTATAGGAAGACCTGTATTACTACAAGAGGGGTTTCACGAGCCTTTTTAGGGTGGATATGGTGTCTTGAAGGCATGGAGAGGTGGATGAAGGTAGGAGTGAAGGAAGGTTGGGGAAGCCTCCTAGCCAAGCCCAGGACGTCTCAAAGGCCTGTCTTGCACCAAGATGAATGCCCACGGTGTCCTTAAAATTCTAAACATAGTGACTATGGAAACAAAGTTTTGGGAACATAATTGAAGCGTGGAAGGAGAAGATGGACAAGTACGAGTGGAGATGAAAGAGGTACTCTCCCCTGCAGATAAACAAAACCCTACAACAAGCCACATGTATGCATCAACTTATCATTAACATGGTGATATAAACTATGATGGAAATGATGAGTTGAATTTGCATAACATCAATTCTATGCCACAACAATATTCTGATCATTGGACTAACTCTCAAGTTACAAAAAGGAAATATGAAGAAGAATAAATAACATCTATTTGTTTCCAAGTAATCATAAACATTTTTTTTTTGGACTGAGATTGTAAATCTTTCCAACCATTCTCCCACAAGAGAGGTGATAGGGAAGCCTACAATCACAGGTTTTTATAGCATAACATCTACTTCAATGAAAGAAAGACACAAAATGCTTTAAACTAATAACACAACAAAAATACAGAAGAGGGACCAAATCCTTTGGATTAGGCCCAAACCTAAGGGTTTCAACCCTCTAGCACTAGCTTAGATGCATCTTAATAACCAACTTCTCATTATCAGAAAATAATAGTCTCATTAACATCATATGAAAGCTAACAATGACAATGTCAAGCCCCGGGATCAATAGGTACTCCTAGTTGAATAAAAAATTCGAATCCTAATAAGCCTTTCAACTCATTTATTTATAAAAAAGGTTAGCTGATATAAGGTCCCTTGAAAATAAGACTGATTTCATCCTTGATCTAAAAAGTTGTGGATCTTTCCTCCTTGAACTTCTCATGCACTTGGAGTTACTCGGATGTCAGTGAATTCGAGCTTGTGAGTGAGTATTTGGTGATCTCAAGTTGAGTTAGAGAGTAAAGGAGGTGAACAAGCCTCCCTAGAGTCCCCCCTGATTGTGTTCATCAAGCCCTTGCATAGTAAATTCCAAAAAAATGCTTCTTTTCTTAAAATTTAATCACATTAGACCACATCCTATGAAAAACACCTTTTACTCTTCTTAATAAGCATATTAAAACAAAAAACGTGAATAAATGTGAGAAAATGATAGTTTTATGGCTAGAGGATAACATAATGAACTTCAAGATATACCTATTGATGGGACTCATCATCACCTCCCCACTAAAGGTGTTGCTCATCCTCTGAGCAACTTAATCATCCACATGAAGCTCATTCATGGCCTTAGTGGCCTCTTTGATATCCCAAGGTACCTTAGTTGGTGTGCCCTCTTGTGGATAAAAACCTGCATTTATTTCTATCTTTGTTCATACCTTTTGTTCCTTTTCCAGGTCCCCTTTTTATTGTAAGCCCAACAACAAATGTGGACTGAGTTTGAGTCCTATCCATTTGATTTTCAATATTTTCATGATTATTTTGTACAATGGGGTTATTTCCAAGGAATTCCTTAGCATTTAGGGAGAGTGATACTCTCTGATTTGTAGACTGTGGGGTAAGGCATGACACTTTCTCTGACAAGCTTGTAGACTCTCTATTCTTGACATCCTAAAAGTGTCATCAAAATATGAAATGGCCTGATGTTGTGTTGCTATGTATCTATGTGCTAAAATAGGATCAGAGGCAATAAGGTTATGATTGACGATGACAACTTTAGGGCTTACTAGCTCTGCTCTAATATACAATGGTTCCTTCTCTTTTTTTGTCGTTACCTTTTTCACTTCCTCAGCCCTTGCTTCTTCAGGAGTCAACCAAGATGCTAGTTCCATTAGTTGCATGTCTCCCAATCTTGAATTGGGATCCCAAAAATTTATATCTGTTAGAATGAAACTATGCATATAGAATTCAACTACCTTTGCCCTATCTTCCATACTATCTTGTTTGCAAAACTCAATAAAATGCCTGTAGTCTTGAAAAGGAAAATATCCCTACTGGTCTACTATCTTAATTTGTAATTGTAGCCACTGCTCCTTGAGGAAAATAGCATAGGATTTTAATCGTTTTTTGCACTGTATGGCTTCCTTAGAGAGACTTTTCGTAGTGGCAAGTTGTGTATATTTCTCTTGCAACTGCTCTCTCAATCTGGTGTCTTTTGTCTGTAGCTGTTCCCTCATAATTGACTCTCTTAGTCTCAAATCACTCAAATCCTTGCCCATTTCAGTGAATTTCTCCTCCATGAGGCCCACATCTTCTATATTATTAGATTTGGTAATTTTCATCCACTTGTGTGTTCCGCCTCTCTTTATTTCCAACTCATAGAGGAGTGGGACTACAAAATTTTCAGGTATGATCCTTCCTCCCTTAATAAATTTGTAATAGGACCCTAATCTGGGTTGTGGATCAGGTTCTTGAAACTCTTGGAGGTGTTTTAATATACTTTTAAGGTGGTTGCTCCTTCTTGTAGCTTCTTTTTCTGCTCCTTTAGCAATCTTTGTTTCTCCTGTAGCTCCTGTCTTTCTGCTTCCTCAAGGGAATCTTGTGTCTTGGGTTTTTTTAAGGTCACTTCCCTAGTGGTGGGCCTTCTATCATATGTCACAAGTGGTTTGATTTTCCCCTTAGAAGAGGTAGTCTCCTCAATTTTTCCTTCACCAGTCCCTACTTCTCCCTTTTTACTGGGTGACTCCTTAATAGTGATAGGGACCTTTGAAGAAGGTTGAGGTTTCCCTTGCCTGATCCTGATGCTTTTCCGTGTTTTGAAATATAGGGGAACTTCCCTTAGTTGCCTCCTTTTGGGCTTGACATGAGTGCTCAATGTGGCTAATGTGGTAGTCACTTCTTGCTCTGAATTCCCTGGAGAAAGACTTGTTTGATGTCCTTTCTTCTCTTTTCCTTGGGATTTATAAGTCTTCTTAGGGCTTCCTTTTTATTCTACTTGTTTTCCTTCTTTTTATTCCTTAAGCTCTACTTCTTATCCCTTTGTTCCTGCTGCTTCTTCTTCCTCTTTTCTTCCTTCCTCTTATTCTTCTATTTTTCCTCCCCTACCTCTAGTGCTAGAGGCTGGTGTTTCTCCAGGTGTAATGACTTGGTTTTCAATGAATATATCCCTTTCCATGTCCAAAAAATCAATCCAGGGGACAAGGTTCCTTAAGTGGTTCAAAGCACCCATCATAATTAACTTGATGAGGCCATGGTGGGCTAAGTTTTGATGCTTTCCTTCCCTCACCTTCTGGCTCATTTTAATACTTGGGTGCAGGAGGAAACATGGAAGACTAAGTCTTTGAGGGAGAGACAATTTCACTTTAATCTTAACTCATGAAGTAACCTAAAATGATATGAATATACTACACTCAATCTCCCTTCATAAGATATATATTTGAGGTTGTGATAAGCCACCTCATCCCAGGGGTATGGTATATCACCCTAGAAGATATATCACTGAGGAAAGCACCAGCCTAAAACCCCAACTCTGTATTATCATACAAGTGGAAATCTTGTTCAAGTTACAAAAAGAATCAACTCTCAAGCTATCTTTCTCTCTCTGCAATCAAACAATGCTTCTCACACACTCAATAGACATAGAAAATATCTTCCTCAAGCCCTCAAAGCCTCCTATTTCCTTGCGCAGTTTTGATTGGGGTCCAATGATGTCACATGTGTGAATTGGCCTCATCACACTCACTGTAACCTCTGATCCAACTGCGCAATCCTTAAGGAATACTATTCCTTCTGCATGCAAGGAATATTCACAATAGAATATTCTTGCAACTGATAGTACACTGTCCCTCCATCTGATCTCAACTGGGTCTCTGACTGAACTGACATGCATGAGTTATCCATGAGTGAATCTTCAGTTATCTGAAATACAATAGTTACATGCATGCAAGCATTAACTAACTGAACTCTCATTAATTTAACAAACTGTTAAATTAATCTAACTGGACTTGACTCAGTTAACTGAGCCAACTAATTACAACTCAATATTACAACTCACTCTTATCTCTTTAACTGATGGATAAATCCCTCAATCAAAGGAGAAACTGTTGCATGTCCTCACATAGACTTCATGTTCATAATTCCTTAACTAATTAACTCAAGATGAATTAATTAATCAATTTACAAACAATTGTTAACATCAAATTCGAATTTTACTTCCTATATTTAATCCAGGGACTAACTAAAATAAGAAGGGATCCCGAAATGCTATTTTTAGAAAAGCTATTTTTAGCACTTCCACTTTTCACCCATTGTTGCTAAGGTCCACAATGGCTGAACTACTATTTATAGCCTGGCTATTTATAACAATGCTATTTTTAGCATTTCTTGTTGCAAATATCAACACTCCCTCTCAACAAGAAAGGGATTATCAGTAACCTTGATCTTGTCTCTGTGGAACTCGAACTCGCATTTTGACAATGCCTTAGTCAAAATATCTGCATCCTGCTCCTCGGTCGAAACATACTGCAACATCATGATCCTCTTGACCAAACAGAATTGTAGATGATGGTATGCTTGGACCTGTCATGAAACATTGGATTCTCAGAGAGTTTTATGCAACTCTGATTATCACAGTATATCACTGTAGGATCAATCATCTGACCAAACAATCCCATTAGAATTTTCCGCATCCAAATGGCCTTGCATGCTGCCTGACTGGCAGCCATGTATTTAGCCTCTGTTGAGCTGAGTGCAACTTATCTCTGTTTCCTGCTATACCAAGAAACCGCAGCTGAACCAAGGTTGAAGATTCCTCCAGAAGTGCTCTTCCGGTCTAATGGACTACCAACCCAATCTGCATCCATGAAGCCTTGCAGCTTCACTCCCTCTGTCCGTCTGTACCATAATTCATACTATGTAGTGCCTCTGAGATATCTCAGCACATGCTTCACAGCCTCCAAAACAGCTTGGTAGGCTGAACCATAGCTCGACTCAGCTGGTTCACCACAAAGCATAAGTCGGGTTATATGTTCAGCAGATACATAAGTGAACCCACCAGCTGCCGATAAACAGTAGTAGCTACTACCTCACCTGATGTAGCATCCTCCTTCCTCTAGTTCCCAGCTAGAGGAGTCTGCATGGGTTTGCACTTCTCCATGTGAAAGCACCTGAGTATCTCATTGGCGCACTTGCCTTGAGACACAAATACTTCCCCATCTTTCTGCCACACTTCCATGCCTAGAAAGTAGTGCATGAGGCCCATGTCATTCATCTCAAACTCTCTTGCAAGGTCCTCCTTGCAAGATTTGATCAACTGATCATCACCTATCAAAATCAGATCATTGAAATAAAGTAAAATAATCAATGGCTTACCTTCTACCATGATGTGGTAAAGGTTCGCATCTACTTCACTCTTGGTGAAGCCCAACCCGGTGAAATAGCTGTCGATCCTGGTATACCAAGCACGAGGTGCTTGCTTCAGCCCATACAGTGCTCACTTGAGTCGGCGAACATGCAACTCACGATCAAAGGTCTCAAATCCTTCAGGCTGCTCAATGTATACCTCTTCCTTAATCTTCCCATTGAGGAACATTGTCTTCACATCGATCTGATGGATCTTCCAACCCATCTGAGCTAATAAAGCTAGCATCAATCTGATAGATGAGTACCTTGCTACGGAAGCAAAGGTCTCATCGTAGTCGATCCCCTCAACCTGTGAGAAACCTCGGGTAACAAACCTTGCCTTGTGTTTCTCAACACTGCCATCATCTGCCTGCTTTACCTTGTAAAGCTATCGGGAACTAACCATTGACTTGTCCCCAGGTCTAGGGACAACATCCCACACACTGTTTCGTATGATAGAATCATACTCTTCAACCATTGCATCAACCCAGACTGGTTGCTACACTGCCTCCTCAAAAGAAGAAGGTTCGGTCGCTACACACTTCCCAACCAGGGCCATTTAGCCAATGTATCTCTCGGGATATCTTTTCTGCCTGCGCTAAGAGGATGGCTACCCCACATTCTCTCTCGCATCTAGCATCAATCTGTTAGCTTCCTGCAAGCATTTCCACTCGTCTCTAGAAGACTCTCCAGGAGTGGTGGTCTCCACTACTAGATCCTATGCATGTGGTTGATCCACATCATCAGGAGGCTCCTCCTCCTTTGGAACTAAAAGTTCCTCATCACCATGCAATTGGAGCTCCCTCTCAAGTGACACTCGCATGGCTCTCTGCTTGTTGAACTTCAGATCCCTGCACACTATGGTCCTCTGACTGGCAGGCAGAAACATACGATAGTTGTGGCATGTATCTATGTACTCCACAAGTATCCCCAACTTAGCTGTTGGGTCTAGCTTCTTTCGAGCATCTTTGGTCACATGATAGAAAACTGGTGATCCAAAGATGTGAAGTGACTCACATCTAGTCGCTTCCCCGAAAAAGCCTCCATAGGTGTCTTCATCCCCAAAATACGATGAGGACTTCTATTCTGAAGGTACACTGTTGTATTTCATGCCTCAACCCATAGATGAAGTGGTAGGATTTGGTCATGCAACATCGCTCGAGCTGCTCCCACAATAGATCTGTTCTTCCTTTCAGCCACCCCATTCCGTTGTGGGTTATGAGATGCCGTCAGTTCCCGTTTAATTCCTTCTGCAGCACAGAAGTCTTTAAACTATTGGGAAACATACTCTCCACCATTGTCGCTACGCAAGGCTTTTACTTTCTTTCCAGATTCTTTCTCTGCCAAGGCTTTAAACTCACAAAACCTCAATAAGGTATGATCCTTCTTTTTCATAAAGTAGGTCCAACATATACGAGAAAAATCATCAATAAAAACAACATAGTACCTTTTCTTAGCGGTGGAGGCTATAGAGAATGGTCCACATACATTTGAGTGAACTTGCTCCAAGATTGCTCTAGCTCTACTATCCCGATCCTGAAAGGAAGCTTTTGCATACTTACCCAGGGTGCATCCTTTGCATGTGTCTGTTTGCTCTAGTTTTCCCTTGGGTAAGCTGGTAGAAATTTGCTGCATGATCTTCAAGGCCCCGTGATGCAAGTGGCCCAGTCTTCTATGCCACAACTCGCCAACATCTTGGCCTTGCACCACCTCTGATTTGGAACTTAGTGCATCACATTCATCTACCTCCAGCTTGTAGAGATTCTTTACTTGAATCCCTATTTGCTTGGTCTGTTCGGTGCTGATATGCCTCAGGAAAAATTTTCCTTTACTAAAGACTACATCATAGCCTTTATCTTCTAGCATAGCACCAGACACAAGATTCTTTTTCAAACCTGGTACATACTTAACAACAAATAGGGTGAGAGGAGCACCACGCTTCCTCTGAAACACAATTATACCTTCACCTGGACACAGTACTTTCCATCATCGCCCATCTCGATCCGCGTATGAAGATCCTTCTCCTCCAATGTACTGAAAAGATTCTTGTCAGCTGACATGTGGAAAGCAGCTCCACTGTCTAGGTACCAAACACATCCCACCATGGATGAAACCATGCATGCGATAAGCGAGAAATCCAGCTCAAACTATGAGGCTAATGCATCACCATCAGATCCCTTGGAGGAACCCTTCTTGGATTTCTTTAGTGGACAATTCATTGCATAATGGCCCACTTCATGACAGTGAAAGTATTGCACTTTCGACTTGTCAACCTTCTTCCCACGGTGAGAAGATTTGGATTGGGACGCCTTCCCTTTCCCTTTCTTAGCTTTACTCGCTAAAGCTAGATTTTCTTCATCATCTTGTTTTGATGAAGATCCATCCCTGGTGCTACGCCTTATCTCCTCCTGCATCAGATCTGACCAAAGTCGTTCCCAATCTGGCAGTTTCTCTCTTCCATTAACCAAGTCCTAGTAGCTATGCCAGCTCTTAGGAAGACTGAGGAGTGTAAGACTCACCATGTCATCATCAACTGTCACGATCCCTACGCTTCCAAGCTCATCCCTGCAAGTGGTGAGCTTGTTCAAGAACGTAGAGATTGTGTCACCCTTTTCGCACTTGATCTTTCGAATTTTATCTTTCAGTGCCAGCTTCCTCTAATCGCTGCTATTCTGATAAAGATATTTCAATTTTTTCCACATCGAAAACAGAGTCTCCTTCCCATGGAGGCTCGAGACAATGTGATCTCGAACTCCCTCTTGGATGATTCTCCTTGCTCTAGCCACAGACTTTTTCCATTCCGCCAGTTGAGTAGCATCAGTCGGCTTCTGGACTTCTTGATCAATGAAGTCCTTTAGGACGCTATCTTCTAATACTGCCTCCATGCGATCCTTCTAGGCTATATAATTCGAATTGCCATCAAGGGCATATTCAAGTCTCAAACCACTGAACGCCATCAGTGAAATAGATGTGATAAGAACTCAATTCAATATTCAAAAACCAAACTTCGAACTTCTCTTGCTTGTATATTGTTCTTCCTTGATCACCTTTTCTCCAATACCATGTAGAAATTCCCACTGTAGATCACCTGGTAATGCAACATATTAAAGCAAAACAATTGATCTACTTCTACAAACAATTTAGCGGAAGCTTAATCGAACATGAGCAACATCATCAAAGAACATATATAACTGATAAGGAGAAGTAATCAACCATAACACAGAAGATATATCACTGGGGAAAGCACCAGCCTAAAACCCCAACTCTGTATTATCATATAAGTGGAAATCTTGTTCAAGTTACAAAAAGAATCAGCTCTTAAGTTGTCCTGCTCTCTCTGCAATCAAACAATGCTTCTCACACACTCAATAGACATAGAAAATATCTTCCTCAAGCCCTCCAAGCCTCCTATTTCCTTGTGCAGTATTGATTGGGGTCCAATGATGTCACATGTGTGAATTGGCCTCATCACACCCACTGTAACCTCTAATCCAACTACGCAATCCTTAAGGAATACTATTCCTTCTGCATGCAAGGAATATTCACAATAGAATATTCTTGCAACTAATAATACACTGTCCCTCCATTTGATCACAACTGGGTCTCTGATTGAACTGACATGCATGAGTTATCCATGAGTGAATCTTCAGTTATCTGAAATATAGTAGTTACATGCATGCAAGCATTAACTAACTGAACTCTCACTAATTTAACAAACTGTTAAATTAATCTATCTGGACTTGACTCAGTTAACTGAGCCAACTAATTACAAATCAATATTACAACTCACTCTTATCTCTTTAACTGATGGATAAATTCCTTAATCAAAGGAGAAACTGTTGCATGTCCTCACATAGACTTCATGTTCATAATTCCTTAACTAATTAACTCAAGATGAATTAATTAATCAATTTACAAACAACTGTTAACATCAAATTCGAATTTTACTTCCTATGTTTAGTTCAGGGACTAACTAAATAAGAAGGGATCCTGAAATGCTATTTTTAGAAAAGCTATTTTTAGCACTTCCACTTTTCACCCATTGTTGTTAATATCCACAATGGCTGAATTGCTATTTATATATTAGCTATTGATAGCAGTGCTATTTTTAGCATTTATTGTTGCAAATCTCAACAATACATGTCACAATACCACGTCTACACAATGCACATAACACAATACCACATGTTCACAAATCAAAGTGTACGGTGTGTACACAATACCCCATGTACATAGTGCTACTTGCACAACATGTACACAACACAACTTGGACAACATGTACACAACACCACATGCATGACATGTACACAACACCACATGTACGACATGTACACAACACCACCTACACACAACACGTACAAAACACCCATGCACATAACACCACATGTATAATCATGCACACAACACCACATGTACATAGCACCATATGTACAACATGCACACCACGCCATATGTACAAAACATCGCATATGCAACATACAAAAAGCACCATATGTACGCGACACCGAATATCCAACACGCACAAAGCACCATATCTACATAATGCCACATATCCAACATGCGCGCAACACCATATGTCCAGAACACTAATTAAACAACATGCACACAACATCATATATACGTAACACTGCATGTACACAACATCACAAGTACAACATGTACAACATATACACAACAATAGTACCACATGTCTAGAGACCACATTGTCCCAATCAGGCAACCTTACTTCTAGTTTCTTTCCACCATTCATACTTGCCCTAGGATGCCGCATATCACACTACTTTCGTTCCGTTGATGTATCCCTCAACATTACCTTCCATAACACATACATAGTATAATCACATAATATCAATTCATATTCACATGATACCAACCTCATATATTTGTCAGGGCTACTCTTCCCACCCGATTCCTCATAAAACCAAGAACCTATTCATTCCATTCACCTGCATCAGCAATCACTCCTCCACAAGAATTATCTCTGATGACCTTGTTAGACAATGGCATACATAGATGCATACATACATATAAACATTACCATAAAATAATCATGACCTCTGATGACCCTGTTAGACAATGATATATATACATATATATACATCAACAAAATCACGGCACAACATAATTACTAGATATCATAAGGTCAAGGTTAAGAGAACTCCCTTTATTCGTGCATAACATGCAAAACATTGAGAACAATAGTTACCAACATAGCCAAGGCATCTGACGGCTCAGGTCCATTTATTTTACCTCTCTTTTTACCTTTCTCATGATTATCCTACCACCGTCCATTTATCCCAATGGATGCAACCAATCCAAATAGCTGTCATACTCTTACCTTTAGCTGCCCTTACACATGCATCAAGCTTCATCTGGGTCTTACATTAGCTATCTGGTTTCATTCATCTCTCCCCAAGCTTCATTAACTTTCCTCTTTCCCAAACCAATTCCCAAGATCCTCAAAACATAAAAGAGAAAAACCAAAAGAAAACAACAAGAAAATCAAGAAAGCCAATAACAATATGACACCACAAATAGAGTAGCATGATCATGCACCATAAATAAACAAAACTACAAATCGAGTGCAAACAAATCACAAATTACCAAAAATACAAAACTAGTAACAAACACCACGACTCAATCCCCATGGATTCCCAATGCTTCCAAGGGAAAGCTCAACCTGAGTCGTCTTCAAGATTCAATGGTAGTCTATTTTACCATGAAATCCCCTACATCATACTACCATAACACATAACTATCAGTGCATAAGTAAATATAACAATATACCGATTATCTTACCTTGTTAAGCTGAACACGTTGCCTTGTAACTGGGCACGTACATATATCATCTCTCAAGGGACTCCAATTCCCTTGAAAGATCTAGATTTTACTAAACACCAACTGTTATATATGTCAAATACATGCTCAGAAATATAGAACATATCCACATAATGTCAGAGCTGAAATTAAGGTTAAGAAGACTTCTCGTATTCATGCAAAGCGCTCATTCATTTAGAATTGCAGTTTCAAAACATAGCCAGAGGAATTCTGGTCCAATTCCTTTCTTTTAAATTTTACCTTGCCGCAAATGAGTCTTATTATGCACTATCACATCACCCAACTGTTTGTTATATAAACAAATAAATTGTTACCTTGTCACGCTAATACAAAGCATGTTTCCCCACAACTGCTCACACATGTCATTCACATGTTCCAAAGATCAAGACATCATGTCTATTAATTTGAAATCAACCTTGACCAAGACTAACAACCATTTCATAATCAACAATCAAATCTTAGTCATAAATAATAATACTATAGCTAGAACCCACTTACACTCATGTACATATCAACTATCTCAACACATATGTGTTAGTACAACCATCTTAAAACAAGATCATCCCTTCATGCAATCTTATAGTCACATACTCATATCGTGAAATTAATAAAACATTCAAACAACCTGTAAAAATAACATGTTAGATAAACCAAATGGAGGACATAATCAAACCCATACCTCAATGTATCTTAGGGGAGGCTATCACATCTGCACAAGTCAGTCCGAATTATTATGACACAATATCACAAATATATCCACTCATACCAGAATGTCATAACCATAACCATCTACACATGCCAATCCAGATTAGTACGATACATATAACATTAAGATATTAACTCCAATGACCATAATCATCATGCATACGAACACAATGCATATAACAAATAGTTATTATAATGCATGACTAGCAGATAAATGTGCATATGACCACACTGATTAACTAGCATCTATTATGTATGTAACATAACCTAAATAAAATGAAAGGCGTATACATAACCATAATGCATACAACAACCATTAACCTACATACCTGCAAGCCCAACATACAAACCTGTATAACGATTTTCTCTTACCCTGAGGTCCAGTGCTGCAACCTTGCTTTGACAATATATTTCTCCTACTTCATCTCAGCCAACATATTAGCATCATAACATACCAACAATATCACGACGACATAAACTACATACAATGACCTCATGCATGACAACCTTCACCATGAAAATGCATCCATAACAACATATCGACACTGATATGCATAACAAATGCATATACAACTGGCATGCATTCATGAAAAACACATCCCAACAACATCATCGACTTCTACATGACAACACAACTGCAACAATGACCATCACCATGCATACATAACAAGAACATACACAACCTTCATGCATGCATGACAAACACATTCCAGCTATCCAATCCAAGTGTTGAACCATGCTTTGATACCACTCTGTGGTATCAAATGTCACCCAAAATGAACAGACACCACACATCACCCAAGGAGAACGGAAGCATGCTCTGATACCACTCTATAACACCCTCCTCCCACATTTACCCAAGCTAACTGGCTAATCAGGGTAAACATGGGATGAAGAGTTACTATGATATGATTCAACTCCTCATGTGCAGTTAAGGAAGTGGAGTAAACAAGACAAACCAAAATGTCCTTCCTTAGAGGCTACAAAACCTACAAGAGCCATCCAACTCCTCCAGGTGCCCAACCCTTGAGAAAACTTGATGTTTTGCTGATTTGGACCCCTAGTCACTCCCATTACAAGTTATCAGTGTGACTGAGACCCTCTAGTCGCTCTTGCAACAACGCATCCATGCGACATTGGCCTTTTTCAGGTAATTTTGTAACAATGACCCAAAATTCTGAGACACTTTTTCAGAACTAGGACTCAGGACTTTGCCCAGAACTACATGAAACTACCATAAATGATAAATAACATTGAAACAATGCTACTAATGAAAAATCTTGAATAAGGACTTGACCAAACCCCTATCAACCATGAAAGACATTCCATCAAACAGATCATGAACATGTAATCTACAGGTCATAACAATAGATATGGACATAGAGATCTCGTACTTATATAAGAATTGTAAAGGAGGTCTAATGTCTCCTCCCAATAACTGCATTGTTATCTATTAGGTCATTCATTCATTAAAATTTCATATACTAACTAAAACATGATGAGAGCCATACATTTTATGTGGAATTTTGCATCTACGGATAAACACAATTTCCCTAGGTGGGTAGCTACACCTAGAACAACAAAATTAAAGCGCTTAACCTTTTTCTATAGAAGATAAATAAGACAAGGGACCTACTTGTTATCTTTCGCTTTCCCTTTGTCTCCTTTGGATGGCTCCCGTCGCTCCTTCTCGAACTTAATCTGCTCGACAATTACTTGCAATCATAAATAGAGGACAAAAACCAATCAAAGAAAGAGATCTATCTACTATAAGCAAATGGAATTGAAAGCATTTACACATATAATCATCATACATAAAGACAAGAATATGGGAAAAGGTGTAAACAACTTTATTAAGTAGAAGGAAGAATTACAACCATGAAGTCCGATCCATTGTCACTCTTCCAGCTTGGGTTCCAACCAACATCACATCAAAAGCACAACACTCCGGTAGCATAACAATACTTTCTTATAATCTCAAACCTCACACCAACAATATCTCCTTACAAATTCTCAAAGTCTAGCCCCTGATCACTTAGATGAGTGCTCAATTTATAGGAAGATGGAGGAGGTTTGGTCATAAATGAGGGTATTGAATGGCCTTCCAAACTTAGAGTTAGTTTTCACGGAGGAAGGGATGAGAGGATAGGAGGTTACTTAACTCATTCCCTATCCAATTTAGAGCTCATAGGAGATGATAAGTGTGGGAATCTTGTAGATGGCTCCAAAAGAGAAGAATATTCCCAGAAACCTATGATGATTTTGCTCAATCTCGCCCAGCACAGGTCAAAGTGGGCCTAATTTCTTTGGAAAGCACCCTGACATGGGCCTACCTGCGCTGAAGCACACTTACCCTGACCAAGGCTGCACTGGTCCCTCAAGGAGGCATTTCTGGAGGGCTTCAGGCTAAGAAACTCTCAGGGAAGAAGGCATTCAAAGTGATGACTTGTCTAGGGCATGTGGCAACTGAATTAGGGTTTAATGAGCCCTAATAGTACTAATTTGAATGATGGGAGTGATGTGATCAAATGGATTTGTAACAACTACCCCATAAAGCGTGAAGTCGAAAATGATAATGTCGAGTGATATGATTTATGACGTGATGAGGAGGTTCCGAAGTGGATGGTAACCTGCATTGATTAAAATACATAATATCATGATATTTTGAGTTTTTCTCATGAATTGCTGAGGGAAGGCATAACCATGCTCAACATATAATTTTCATTACAGGTACATAGATAGTTGTCTACAGATATAGAGCCATGATTAGATGACCATCAATGTAAAGCCATTGTGCGAATGATATGGCACTTTCCTAGAATCACAGCCCGGATGGCTGAAACTAGATCTGGGGTATTCTATCTTGTTCGATTGTTCGCTCAAGTATGAGTCTAACCATGTGAATATGTGATTTGAAGTCAAACATGGGAAGACACCATCTGATTACGAACCAATGATGTAAGCCATTAACAGATGCGAGAGAAATCACCGATAATGATAATGATCCTCAAGGTATTGTAGTACATTTTCCATGGTGTGAATGGATGTTTTGATGTTAAATACCATAGAAAGTCTTTCAGTCGAATGCTAGTGATGTCAACCTATCACGAGAAGCGAGAAACTTGCCATTGATGTATGCAAGCCCCAAGGTACTGAAAGGGTGTTTCTAAGTCAACTTCTTGGTAATGCGCTGATGTCGACAAGAAGCAACTCGTCACAGGAGGGCCTTGATGTATCCCACATCAATGGCACGAAATGAGTGTAATGATTTTGGAGACAGAATTTGACTGATGACGAAGGTTTATGAGTATTGCAAAGGATGAATTTAACTGAATGACTTCTCTTGAACATATTGGCGACACTAAATGAATTGGCAGCATTGACCCAAAACCAAAGTAATGGATGGTATGATAGACCAAGGTATGATTACCATGACGCAGATAACCCAACCCATGTAGTCACAATGATGAAGTGAAAGTGTCATGTTCAAGAGCGACCTACTGCCATAAAGTTGTTTACCCCTTTTCCCATTTTCGCCAGTCATTGCTGACCAGTACCTCTTTTTTTTATCAATCTTGAGGAGGATAACATATGCTTGTTGTATAATTCCACCCTTCGGGTGAATCCATCGCTATGTGATGTTTTAACGAGTCTAACGAAGGTGAAACTCGATCTTGTCATGATGAACAAGTTTGTCGCTATTTGATGTTTTAACTAGTTTAACGACAATGATAACTTGGTCCTTTTCATGTTTAGAGAGTTTGAAAAGGAATAAAAAGAAAACTCCGCAAGTTATTTTTCGTAGATTTGTCTCTCAAGTCCGAAAAAGTGTAAAACAATACGAGAGATAACCTATTGACCATGTTCAGTCAACGTATTCCTTTTTCGTAAATAATCTGTCTCAGCTTGTAAAAGGGTTAAACTTATACTGAGTAGATGTCATTTCCAAATTGTTAACGAGCTGAAAAGGACAAGTGCTCGTCAATATTTTCATATTTCGAGAGTCTAAAAAGAGCTTCAAGAGGACTCCAAGGGGGTTCCTTTTTTGATATTTAACAGAGCTTGAAAAAGAGATAAAAGTATGCTCTGTGGTCAAAGTACAATTCACGATCGTGCATGTCAAATTTTGTAAATCAGCTGTAAATTTGTTCAAAGGAACACCAAATGGATCAAACATACTTGTTTCATTGGTAAAAATAGGTAAATGCTAAATTTTACTCATTTAATGATCATGAAATAAACATACAAACAAGAATTTACCATGTTATATTCACCTTTTGATATTTACCATTCAGTTTATGCTTTGAACCTTTTTTTTACCTCGACCTTTAGCAGCTAATTGTGAGAGATTCTGTGGATCATTTCTCTTGCCGTCCAGACCAAGTAGGAGATCTACCCCTCCTCTTTCTTTTCATGTCATTCTTTTACAATTTCATGCAAATTTTTAGGATTTTTAGGGCCCCTGGGGTTAGAATATTTCACCCTGGGATCAACGCAGGATTCCATGTCAAAACTTGCACTGGGGAGCAACTAGACAAAAGGGTAGATACACTACATCACACTGTCTCCTTGCCTGGACTGCGCTGGGAGAGTTTCACAAACTTGTTTCACCTGTTTGGCCCAAACTTTCCCTAGTTTTTTGCATGAAATGGATGCTAACTAAGCATATGATTTGATTTCATGTTTTCATCAGATTAGTATGTCTATTACTTGGCAAGAAAGAGAGCATGAATAACAAGACATGATTGCTCTAAATGATTCAAGTACAGTTGAGCCCTCAGAAATTGTGGGTTGCTAAAATACTTCAAGTTGTCTGGAATGAGGCAACAATCAGAAGTATTGCAGTTCCTAGTTCATGCATGGGATCCAACGGATCAGGCTTTTCACATAAGGGACAAAGTGGTCCCTATTATCATTGATGATGTTTACTTTCTTACAGGGTTGTCGAGACGTGGTGCCCCCATATCTCTTTTAGGTTCTTCCCGTGGAGGGGAATCATTGAGGGACTATGTTTGACAATTCTGTTGGCCAGGTACACAACCTAGCAAATACAAAAATATAATCATCAAATATATTCGTGATTTTCCTTTGAGAACAATCCTCTTCAGCATTGCAAAGTTGGCAGGCAGTGTGACACTTCATTTGGCGAATAGATCATACATGCAGTATGCACTTGGGTGTCTAGAGCCAACTTTATTCAACTGGTGTGAGGCAGTACTTTCCTCATTGAAAGAGCAGCTGACAAAGGTAAAGAGTGGTAAGATGAAGAACTTTAGCTATGGATCTCTCTTAATTTCTTTTACCTTATAGAGAATTCCATTGATGCAACCTCAGCATGAAACACTGGGTGTAGCTGGTCCTAGAGATCCACAGATGCAAAGGTGGGTCAAATTGATGGCTAGACATGCTGGTCAGTCATCGATTACATTTTATATTGCATTCCTGAGTTGGCTCGATCGACAACACATTGTCATCAAGGAGCATCCATACGCAGGGATGGAATTTCATGGAGATCCAGAGTTGAGTTTACCAGTGGGCGCTCAATGGGGTGCTATAAGTAATTTTTTTTGACTAAATTGTTTTTGATTTTTAAGTTTCTACATGTTTTTGTGTTTTGATGTTTCCAAGACTAAACTAAAATCGTTATCATGCATACAGATGTTGGTACTGTTCGACCTATGAGACACCAATAGGAGGCTGGTGGACCAGCGCGGAGAAATGTTGGGAGGGAAGTTCTCCAGGATTTGGATTTGGTTGAGTGATCTGAAATGGGGGTTTAACAACTTGTTATGCTTACAAGAACCTCCCACTCCAAAGCTTAACAAATATATTATCTAGCTTATGTTGACAATTGTGGAATTAAATACTTGAGACAGGTGTATGTGTAATTTATTTTAACTGTTTAAGTGATTTAAGTCCATTTTTCTGCTGATATTAAACACACATAACAACCTTATAATGCAGCAAATAAACATCAACACATAACAATAAATTTAATCTAGGAGTTCACCAGAATATTGTGGGCTACGTCTCCTTGAGATTTTGTCATATTGACTTGGCTCTTTGGGATTATGGCAAAGTTTCTCTTACAAGTTCCACACTTAAATCCAAAGGTTACTGAACTAAACCAATGGGCTTAGAATACCATCTATGTCCTTGTCATGGCTGTCCTCATGCTGCAAACAGATCTAGGATTCCTTAGACTTGATTCCTTCAATCAGTGCTCTGAGCTTCCCTGAGCTTCTTGATGGCCCTAACTCCTTCAGAATTATTTAAATGTCACTGAAACCTCTTCTACTATCTCCATCACATATGAAACACCAACAATAGACTGATCATTTTCTCAAAATGAGCACTGCATCACCAAACTAGGCCTTCCTCCACGGTTGGCACTAGGCTGCCTCAAAATCCCCTGTAGCATCTCAGCCTTTAGAAGTATCAAAATGCTTCTACAAATCCTTGCAATGGATTCAAAAGGCTCATTATAGTCAAGAATGACTGTTGGTTCACTGAGAACGAGTACTGGTAGCTCCTACAACTGCCTCCAACCCCTGGTGGCCCTAAGCTCCAAAATCTCCTTGGATGAAAATCTCTATGAAGATGACTTCTTCAGCTTCTCTGAACTGTTCCATTGGCTTCAGAAGGCTCCAATTAGCCTAGCTAGCCTCTTGTTTCACTCTCCCTGGTCGAAAAAAACTCCTGGAATGCATTTAGTCAGTGTCCCCTAGGGACACTCCACTAAATCTGTTGAACTAGCACTTAACTCCTGTTAAATTTGGCAAAATCCGCCTTTTTAGCCACTCTTCCAAGCTTAACCATCAGATTTGGCTGTTACCGTAACTATCAGTGCACATATAATGGGTTAATCCTCCTGTGGTTAGGGATAAGATCGTTGAGATGGCACTCAACACACAACCCCATGGTTTGTTAGCAAAAGACAGTTAACTCGTGGACATGTGAACAACTCTTATGGGACCGCTGGCGGGTAAGACTGCTGGTGGTTGTAACCTCTGAATCCACAACCATTATAACATAAATATAACATGTGACCCATAGAGGTTAAGAAACAACGTTGGTGAAGGTGGTAGCATGCGGTCTTGTCTTGTCGGAGGTCACGGGTTCGATTTCATCGGACCCCAACAAATTTTACAATACCATTCCAGGGCCATGTGGCAGCCTTCGGGATTGCCACGTGTCAGCAACTGATTGGTCACCCAAAAGGAATATTCTTGGGAATATTCCTTGAAATATACTTTTTTTAATATTTTCAAAAATCAAACTATTCTTGTTCAAATGTCCATAAATTATAGTTTATTGGAATTTTCAAATTGCGATAACTGTTGTGTGTGGAGCATGATTGTTCAAAGGTCTTTGTTTCAGCCGGATGTATACCCCAGGACGTTGTACACCCCTCCACGCGGGGGGGTGCAGGGGGGACTTGTCCCCCCCGAAGCCAAAAAATACATGTAAAATTGCCTTGTAAAAGTATAGTAATTTCTAGTCAATCTAGGCCGTTCATTAGGCGGATGATCTGACGGTAGAACTTATGTTTGTTTAGGGTTTTTTGCCCTAGAAGGCAACCCCTCTCTTTGTATGAGGGTATTGTATTTGAGGCTGTGTGATAGATGTGTATTCAGTGTGAGCGAGAAACAGAGAGGTGAGACTGTGAGAGAAAACAAAGGATATTATAGCGGATTTGCTGTAGGTTGTGTCTCTTCATTTTGCTGGATAATAGAAAGGAAGGACTGGCTGTTCGGGGTGGACGTAGCCCAAACTGGGTGAACCACGCATATCTATGTCTCTCTTGTTTGGTGCGTTTTCTGTGTTTATATTTCTGCAATATTTTATGTGTTCCATTGCTCCGTAATATATAATTTTCTAACAATAACTCCTTCATACGGTGTCGGTTTTTTGAACTATTTGTGGCACTGGAATTACGAAGACAAGATCTATCTGGTCACTCAAGTTCAACACTCTTTCAAACACTTTGAAATTTGAGCTATCATTAAGGTCCCAAATCAACATTTGATCACTCCTCCCCATTGGGAATCTTTTGGACCCCAAAAGACTGATATACTGGTTTGAATAGAAGATGAGAGTACAACACCCTCTTCTTTTCAGCCTCCATACACTTGCCTTGCATGGCTAGTGCCTTTGAACCAAAACTAGAAGGTAGTTGACACTTCCCTTCCTGGATGCACTTGTCCTCCTATTTAGAACTATCTTCCTTGAACTCATTCATAATTTACAGAAGGTAGCTGAACATTGCTTCCTTGACCATCGATCCAAGGTGGTTCAACAAACATGAGATTACATCTTCTCAACATAAATTTCCCTGAGTAGCATTCAAAATTTCTGTTACAAATTTTCCTCTGATATCTTGTCAAAATACAAGCAAATAACTTGATGACATAAATTCTTGCTTCAACAAAAGAAACAAATTTCACATCATGTGAATCATCATCATGTCTTTACATCTTGTGTATAAATGATTGACTAAATCACAAGCCGACTAAAAACATGCCTTTTCAAACATTTGACCCTTCAATTCAAGCATGTACAAAAAGAATTTTAACGATTCTTTTTCAAATATGAAACACTTCATCTTTATCTCCCTTTTACAATCTTGGAGACCAAATCAACTTTTTCAAGTCAATATGAGATTACATGCATGTTTAAACAAAATGATCAACCATCAAGTCAATTACACATACATGTTCAAATACAAGTAAATCATCAACATCCTTGTGTTCATACATACCATTATCATGCATGTATTCCATTCTTGACCTTTCTCCCAAGCACAATCATAAGTACAAGATCCTCAATCATATGTACATGTACTTACAGAGCTGAAATAAACATAATTTTGCTGTAATAAAGCGAGTCTCATACTCAACTTTTCCATTCACCTTTTTGTAAAACCTTGCAACTTGCATTCCATTGGCAAAGAAATGCATCACATCAAAATACATACAACTTTAATTGGATAAGAACTCTAACCATTTCTTACCAATCCACATTAAATGTGCTTCCTTTAACTGCACATCGACATCAATATGTGAATCATTTTGCAACACATCAATTATGGAAACTTCCTTTCCATTCTTGCCATTCTCTTTTTCCACTTTCTTCAAATTTTGTGGAAGCATTGTTGGATTCAAAGTCCAACACTTTTCAACAATATGTCGTTGCTTATGGAAATAAGTACAACACATGTTCATCCTCTTTACAACATAATTTTCCTTGTCCAATGGACCTTCGGCTTCTTGCCTCCTTTTCTTCAAAAGTTTCCTGTATGTGGCCATTTTCTTCCAACATATAGAAACACAATGGTTAACCAAACCACAAAAGGAACATGCAATTTTTTTCCAATGTTTATGTGGAAATTTACCATGCTTAACATAATCAAAAGAAGTGTGATTGAAATCAGATTTATACCTTTCTCTTTCACCTTTGTTGTCTTCATGATAAGGTGAATCGAATGAAGAAGTGGCTCCCATCGGAACACCATCAATATCTTCAATGATTTTAGAGCTTTCACAACTCTCTTGTTCGAGTGCATGCTTATGAACACCTTCTTCTTGCAAAGTATGTTTCAAACAATTGCATTCCCCATGAATACAATATTTACAAACTTGAGGTAGAGAACCTAAAATGAAACTCTTTCTAGGAACTGTTTCAATTGCCTTCATGGCTGCTTTGGAACTTTCTCCATAAGATTTTCCATAGCCAAGACCTAAATACTTAGGCCTTTCATCAACCATTATTGGCTCAACAATGCCCTTTGCATGTTTGCCCAGTCCTTTTCCTTCATAGACCATTTTTGACATCAACTTGGACCTTGTGCCTCTTGTATGTTTTTCAAAAGAACCAACATAAACATTCTTAGAGGAAATCGAAGACAAACTAGAATTTTTTACCTCTTCTTCAAACTGATACCTGACTAGGGCTTCTTTGGCAACAAGGAGCTGTGTCTCCATCTCATGCATCGTTTCTAGGTTCATATTTTCAATATGAAGTTGGCTCTCCATTTCTTGCAATTTGTCAAGCATCAACTGCTTCTCTTCCTTAATGGAATTCCACTGCTCTTGAAGTCTGATGCTCTTCATTTCATCCTCATACATTTCTCTCACCATATCCATCATAGTGAACAAGTCTTTTTTCATGTCTTCATCAAAGAATATTGTGAAGGAGGAAGATTTTGAGAACTCACTTATAGAAGTTGTCATTATAAAAATGAACAAAAGAACTTCAACAAAATTAAGGATCTATTGAAAAATTTATGAACTAAATGACTGTAGAGTGAAACTCTTATTCAAACAACCCTTTTGCAAATCTTGTACTTTAAGGATTGTCTTGAGGTACTTCAGGTAAGGAGAACGCCTTCAGCCCTTCTTCCTTTTTGTCCTCTCCTGGACTTAGCTATTAGTAGCTTTCCCTTCAACTTCTCTCAGGAAATCCGGTCACCCCCTTCCATGTAGTCACACACATTCCAAGTTACGCGAACATCCCCTTCTTTGCTACATAGTCCCTTGGGTGACCCCTCCCTTGGAAATGTTTCCTTGCATTGGAAGGTCCAGAAACCAAGGCATATCCCTACCTCAAAACCATCATACTGGTCATGACATGCTCATGGAAATCAATGGGAACTATTGGGTACGAACGTGCCACAATGAACCTGCTCCGGAAGTGCTTTACCAACATACTGCTGCCTGTTCCAATTCCTTTCACTGATGCTGCTAATTCTCTTGCAATCAATTTCAACCACCCAAACTGAGAATCTTCCATGATTTCCTATATCAAGCACATAATTTCCATTAGACTCAAAATGAATTGAAATAAATCCAAATCATACCTCATTGGTTGCTCGTCAATAATGCACACTTGCACTTTTGTTCACCTCCTGTCACAACAAGCCAAACCAACTCTTGACCAAATCATCATGTATAAACATATCATATCCAGTTAGCTCAAAACACAACCATCATAGAAAAAATCATGAATCACATGCAACCATCATAAACCAGAATCATAGATCAAATGCATAATAAATTTGAAATAAAACACTGATACTTATCCTTTAATCAGTACTTTGCTTCTACCTTTTTCCTTTGTCCTTTTCGTACACACATCGGATTAGTTGCCACACCCGAAAAGCACCTAGTTCCTTCTCGCCTCTTCGATCACATATACATACACACAATATACATCACAACACATACACCTTCACCTGGTGTACAACACAACATAATACATACACCTACGCATGGTGTATGTAACACCTTCCTCCCATATTTACCCAAGCTAATTAGTCCACTAGGGTAAACATGTGACGTTAGGCTACTATGATGTGAGTCAAATCTCCATGTACAGTTAAGCAAGTGGAATCGATGAAAATAAACCAAGCTGACCTTCCACACATGCTACAGAACCTTCGGGATCCAACCAACCCTTCCAGGTGACCAATCCCTGAGACAACTTAGAATTTTACTGATCTAGACCTTCAGTCACTCCCATGAGAAGCCATGCATGCTACTAAAGCCTTCCAGTCACTCCCATAGTAAGGCATGCCAATGACTAGGGACTTTTTCATCTAGTTCTGAGTTAGCGACCCCGGATACTAAGCTACTTTTTAAGGGCTAGGTCTCAAGCCACTGCCCAAAAATTCATGAAACCTTTAAAAACTTTAAATAACATCGAAACAAGGTTGCTAATGCAAACATTTGATCAATGAATTGACTGGACCCCTACTAGCCATGACAAGAATTTCGTCAAACATGTCATAAATATGTAATCTACAGGTCATAACAACAAATTTGAGCACATGTGTGTCATACTTATCTGATATTCGTAAAGAAGCATTGATGCCTTATAACAATAGATGGATTATCATCTATTAGGTTATATATTAATTTTTCATTCATTTTCAAATCAATACATGATGAGAGCCATACATCAATATCGTCATAAAATATACTCATAACCAACATTTAACCAACATAAATGTCAAGGATACAACAACCATAAAATTCATATATGAACCAATATATTTACCCATGAAATACCAAGTAGAAGGAACTCTTATTAATGAATGCATCAACCAATCTTGTTTGGGACTTCCACAAACCACCTGACCATAGATTGGTTGAACCAAATCTTTCTTTCAACTAATCACCCATGTGCCATGTTCCAAGCATGAATGTGGGACTCACAACAAGACCAATATAGGTTTCACCAGGCTTTACTATAATCCCCACTAGATCATTAGGCCCTAAACAAGCATGGATTCCACCTGATCTATCCACCTACACTGTGAGAAATTTTCCTATCTCATAGCCTTTAGGCTTTACCGTATATCCCGCCATACGATGGTTGAGGATTCCAAGGCCTAATCAAGACTCCACCCACTAGGCTTTACCGTATATCCCACCATTCACTAGTCTCAGATTCCTAGGCATGATCGAGGGCACACACCTCTAGGATTTACCGTATATCCTTCCATTCACTAGTCGAGGAATCCTAGGCCTATCGAGGCACAAAAAATACGACTTTACCACAATCCCACCTTCTCTGGTCCAGGGATTACTAGGCCTTGTGTTCTTTCTTTCAGAGACCACCTCACTCAATTTCAGAACCATCTGACAATCCAAGTTAACCAAATAAAAGAGAACCAATCACACCCTAGATATCTGGAAACGATAAGGCAAGGCTGAAAACACTGTCACACCTAAAAAAACCCATGCTAATAACAGCAGGAGAACCACGAACACACATGCATATCCATGCATGCCAAAACTAATAAGGAAATCATAAATGCAAATCGATGCATGCGAGTAATCTCGCTGTAGCAACTTGATCTTGCTCTTCCTTGCTTGATCTTTGCTTCCCTTTGTCTTCTTTTGTTTCTTTGATCCAATGCTGAAGTGCTCCAAGAAAACTTTAAGTGTCTAAGAGTGTGGGAGACAAAGAATAAAGAGAGAGATCTAAAAATGTACTGACAAAAGGTTGTGAACTGATTCTCATAAGACTTTTTATTAATGAGGCCTCTATTTTCCTCATTTTCCATTATTTTCCTTCATTTTGCTCCTCACATGCAACTTGTGACCTTTCACCTTCCTTTTCTCCTAGTTTCCTTTATTTTCATAAATAAAATGCCAATTAATGCCTCACACCTTTCCAAAGCCTTTGCCATTGACTTTTCCAATTTTCCTTAGCCATAATAAACCAAATGAACACCCACACTAGGATGTTTTGCCCAAAATTTAGCTTGGAATAAGTATCCCATGGCCATGCTAATTACTTTTCCTTTATTAACTTTACTTACATGGAATTTAGACCAGGGCTGTTATAGAACCCTCCCCCTTTGGGGAACATTGTGCTTGATGTTCAATTACACCTACAACCAACAAGACCGTTGAAAAGCAAAACATACTACCCATGGAGATTTATAAGTTAACTTGTTTGAGTATTTACAATGATTAACCTACTGAAAGCAAAGCAACATGACAAACATAACATGAAAACATAATGACATGACACCCATATCGCTTATTGGAGCTTTATAACAAATTTCATGGCGATATTTACATCCATATATGTGTGTACATATATCAAACATCACACCAAAACATATACCAAAGCATCCACTCAATCAACGAATAGAGAAGGATACATAACCCACATCAGATCCGCCATCTTCCATGTAGCTTCATCTGGCCCAAAGTGCTTCCATTGCATTTTAACCTTCTTGATTGCTCGGTTCCAAAGCATGAGCATCTTTCTTTGCAAAATACACTGAGGTTTGGACTGGAATTCTCCTTATAGCTCCACCTGTAATACATACCAGTCAATCACATGATCAACATATTTAACATACTTCTCAAGCAATGACACATGGAAAACATCATGGACTTTCACCGTCGGAGACAATGCAAGTTGATATGCTACTGGCCGTCCACAAAACCAAGGTGCCATCTTGGCACATGATCCAATCCTCAAGGAGCTCTTATTGGGCTTGATGTGCAAGTACATATGTTCCCCAACCTAAAACTCTATAAACATCCTATTCCGATCTATATAATTTTTTTATCTATCCTATGTTGCCTTTAAATTCTACTTGATAACCTCCATTTCCTGTTACATTTCTTCTAACATGTCCGGTCCTATCAACACCCTTTTCACTGGATCACTCCAATTGATGGGAGTATTGCAACTTCACCTGTAGAGTGCCTCAAATAGAATCATCCTCAATGACTCCTGATAACCATTGTTGTAAGCAAACTCAACCAACGGAAGGTACTCCTCCCATCTCCTTTGCTGATGCATCACATAAATTCTCAACATGTACTCCAATATCCCGTTGACCCTCTTTGTTTATCCATCTGTTTACAAATGATAAGCTGTGCTAAAGGCCACCTCTATACACAAACCTGGAAATAAATATTTCCAAAATCTAGAAGTGAACTAATCATTCCGGTCTGACACAATTTTCCTTGGAACACCATGCAACCTCACTAATTCTCTGATGAATACCTGTGCTACATCATTAGCTGAATAAGTAGACTTCACTGGAATAAAGTACGCTACCTTTGTCAACCTATCTACCAAAACCATGATGGAGTCATGATGTCTAGATGTCCTTGGAAAACCCGGGATTAAATCCATGGAAATGACCTTCCACTTCCACTCTGGAATCAGAATCGGCTGTAGTAGTTAACTTGGATGCTTACACTCTACCTTTACTTGTTGATAGTCCAAAAACCTAGACACAAATTCAACCACTTCTTTCTTTAAATTCGTCCAATAATAAAGCTTCTTCACCGCTGTCAATTTTTTTTCTGATATCTTGGGTGACCTGAATACAGTTTAGCATGAAACTCCCTCAAGATAAACTTCTCGAGCTTACTGTTGTCTGGCACATATATCTTGTCCCTAAATTTGACCAAACCATTTGTTGTGAGACGA
The DNA here is from genome assembly GCA_031772625.1 of Pinus tabuliformis. Classification (NCBI taxonomy): domain Eukaryota; kingdom Viridiplantae; phylum Streptophyta; class Pinopsida; order Pinales; family Pinaceae; genus Pinus; species Pinus tabuliformis. Next base: position 465,868,464 of record CM062808.1, on the reverse strand, counting down.
TAGTCCACATCCTGATCACTTATACCTTGCTATAACATGTGCCTAATATTTATATACATGTCATCTTGTTGTCCTGCTTTCAAGGTACAATGCTTTAAGTTTGTCCCATAGGAGCTCATATCTTCTATGTGGTTCACCTGTATCCTCATGCTAAGAGAATTTTCAACCTTGTTCTCTTTACCTTTGATGTACTTGATCTCAAAGTCAAAGTCACTGATCGTGGCCAAACATCTAGCTTGTCTGGCATTCAAATTCAGCTGATCGAATAGATGCCTCAATACACTATGCTCACTCATCAATACAAACCTCCTGCCAAGAAGATAGCGTCTCCACCTCTTCAATGAATGGATGATCACTGCCAACTCAAGATCATGTGCCAAATAATTATGTTTGTGCTCATTCGGATTTCATGACTCACAACACACTACCTGTCCTTCCTATGCCAAGACTCCACCAAGTCCTCTCTTGCAAGAATCTCTTCATACCACAAACTCTTTGTTCAGATCTGCAATCTTTAACACTAAAGCATTTTTCAACAACTGATTTAACTGCTCAAAGATTGCTACACATTCCTTTGTGTATTCAAACTTCTTACCTTGCCCCTGCAGTAACATAATAGGATATGGAATCCGTGAGAATTTTCTGATGAACCTCCTGTAGTAACCTACTAACCCCATAAATGATCTTACTGTTGAGCCCTGGTATTGCGCCAAGAGTGTTACAACTCCCAAGGGATCCTCAACACAAATTATCAAGCCGAGGTTCGTGCAAACTTAGAGGTGACAATGCTATATGCACAGTAGGTTATATTCTACTCATGCCACCCTTAGTCATGACATCAGATCAAGGTGTTCAAAGACCATTCCTCCAATTCAACTATAGTGAAATCACAATTGAAAATTGATTCTTAACTATGAAAATGAAAATGCCATTTGTTCAACTTGTAGATGCTAACTAACATTACATGAAAGAGAAACGACTAATATACCTACAAAAGTAAATCTATTACATCTTGCATAATTCATCAAATTAGTAACTTATTTGCATGTACCATTGATCTACTTCACATTTGCTTGAAAATCAGAATTCTAACTTGTATCATGCTTGTGAATGAAAAAAACACTAATTCTACCCTGTTTTGTAGTGAGAAAAAGAGGTGGTTGGAGTGGTATAAGAGTTTCTTTTGATCATCAAAATCAGAAGTTGGGGTCATTATTCATCTTGACTGAGCTAAGGTTGAAGTGGGGAGAAAAATAGGTGGAGGAAAGTGGTGCTACAAGTTGAATACAGGTGTTGCTACAAGAGGTCATGTATTGCTACAAGAGGACCTGTATTACTACAGGAGGGGTTTCAAGAGCCTTTCTAGGGTGGATATGGTGTCTTGAAGGCATGAAGAGGTGGATGAAGGTAGGAGAGAGTGAAGGAAGGTTGGGGAAGCCTCCTAGCGAAGCCCAGGACCTCTCGAAGGTCTGTCTTGCACCAAGATGAATGCCCACGGTGTCCTTAAAATTCTAAACAGAGTGACTATGGAAACAAAGTTTTGGGAGCATAATTGAAGGGTGGAAGGAGAAGATGGAGAAGTATGAGTGGAGATGAAAGAGGTGCTCTCCCCTGCAGATCAACAAAACCCTACAACAAACCAAATGTATGCATTAAATGATCATTAACATAGTGATATAAACTATGATGGAAATGATGAGTTGAATTTGAATAACATCTATTCTATGCCCCAACGCTATTATGATAATTGGACTAACTCTTAAGTTGCAAAAAGTAAATATGAAGAAGAAAAAATTACATCTATTTGTTTCCAAGAAATCATAAACAATTTCTTTTTGGACTGAGATTGTATATCTTTCCAACCATTCTCCCACAAGAGAGGTGATAGGGAAGCCTGCAATCACAAGTTTTTATAGCATAACATCTACTGCAATGAAAGAAGGACACAAAATGCTTTAAACTAAGAACAAGACAAAAATACAGAAGAGGGACCAAATCCTTTGGGTTAGGCCCAAACCCAAGGGTTTCAACCCTCTAACACTAGCTTAGATGCATCTTAATAACCAAATTCTCATTATCAGAAAATAACAGTCTCATTAACATCATATGAAAGTGAACAATGACAATGTCAAGCCCTGGGCTTAATAGGTACTCCTAGCTGAATCAAAAATTCGAATCCTAATAAGCCTTTCAACTCGTTTTTATTTATAAAAAAGGTTAGCTGATATAAGCTCCCTTGAAAATAAGACTGATTTCATCCTTGATCTAAAAAATTGTGGATCTTTTCCTCCTTGAGCTTCTCATGCACTTGGAGTTACTCGGATGTCAGTGAATTTGAGCTTGTGAGTGAGTATTTGGTGATCTCAAGTTGAGTTAGAGAGTAAAGGAGGTGAACAAGCCTCCCTAGATTCCCTCCTGATTGTGTTCATCAAGCCCTTGCATAGTAAATTCCCAAAAAATGCTTCTTTTCTTGCAATTTAATCACATTAGACCACATCCTATTACAAACACCATTTACTCTTCTTAATAAGCATATTATAACAGAAAATGTGAATAAATGTGAGAAAATGATAGTTTTAAGGCTAGAGGATAACATAATGAACTTCAAGATATACCTATTGATGGGACTTATCATCACCTCCCCACTGAAGGTGTTTCTCATCCTCTGAACAACTTAATCATCCATATGAAGCTCATTCATGGCCTTGGTGGCCTCTCTGACATCCCAAGGCACCTTAGTTCGTGTGCCCTATTGTGGACAAAACCTGCATTTATTTCTATCTTTGTTCATACCTTTTGTTCCTTTGCTTGGTTCCCTTTTTCTTGTAAGCCCAACAACAAAGGAGGACTGAGTTTGAGTTGAGTTTAAGTCCTATCCATTTGATTTTCAATATTTTCATGATTATTTTGTACAATGGGGTTATTTCCAAGGCATTCCTTAGCCTTTAGGGAGAGTGATACTCTTTGATTTGTAGACTATGGGGTAAGGCATGACACTTTCTATGACAAGCTTGTAGACTCTCTATTCCTGACATCCTAAAAGTGTCATCAAAATCTAAAATGGCTTGATCTTGTGTTTCTATGTGCTAAAACAGGATCATAGGTAATAAGGTTATGATTGATGATGACAACTTTAGGGCTTATTAGCTCTACTCTAATATACAATGGTTCCTTCTCTTTTTTTGTCATTAGTCGAGCCCTGCCGGACCTCTCCTTATCAGTCGAGCCCCTACCGGTTCATTTTACTTATTGGGTGGCCCCTCTCAAATAAGTAACTAAAAAAAGTTCGTTTTTCAATTCCTCAACCCTTGCTTCTTCAGGAGTCAACCAAGATGCTAATTCCATTAGTTGCATGTCTTCCAATCTTCAATCTGGATCCCAAAAATTCAGATCTGTTAGAATGAAACTGTGCATATAGAATTCAACTACCTTTTTCGTATCTTCTATATTATCTTGTTTGCAAAACTCAATAAACTGCCTGTAGTCTTGAAAAGGAAAATATCCCTATTGGTCTAGTATCTTAATTTGGAATTGTAGCCACTACTCCTTGAGGAAAAGAGCATAGGATTTTGATCACTTCTTGCACTGTATGACTTCCATAGAGAGACTTTCCATAGTGGCAAATTGTGTATCTTTCTCTTGCAACTGCTCTCTCAACTTTGTGTCTTCTGTCTATAGTTGTTCCCTCTTAATTGACTCTCTTAGTCTCAAATATCTCAAATCCTTGCCCATTTCGGTGAATTTCTCCTCCATGAGTCCCACATCTTCTATAGTCTTAGATTTGGTAATTTTCATCCACTTGTGTGTTCTGCCTCTCTATTTACAACTCATAGAGGAGCCAGACTACAAAATTTTCAGGTATGATCCTTCCTCCCTCAATAAATTTGTAATAGGACCCTAATTTGGGTTGTGGATCAGGTTCTTGAAGCTCTTGGAGGTGTTTTTAATATACTTTTAAGGTGGTTGTTCCTTCTTGTAGCTTCTTTTTATGCTCCTGTAGCATTCTCTGTTTCTCCTGTAGCTCATGTCTTTTGTTTCCTCAAGGGAATCTTGTGTCTTGGGTTCTTTTAAGGTCACTTCCCTAGTGGTGAGCCTTCTCTCATATGTCACAAGTGGTTTGATTTTCCCCTTAGAAGAGGTAATCTCCTCAAATTTTCCTTCACTAGGCCCCACTTCTCCCTTTTTACTGGGTGACTCCTTAATAGTGATAGGGACCTTTGAAGGAGGTTGTGGTTTCCCTTGCCTGATCCTGATGCTTTTCCTTGTTTTGAAATATAGGGGAACTTCCCTTAGTTGCCTCCTTTTGGGCTTGACATGAGTGCTCAATGTGGCTAATGTGTCAGCCACTTCTTGCTCTGAGTTCCTTGAAGAAAGGCTTGTTTGATGTCCTTTCTTCTCTTTTTCTTGGGATTAATAAGTCTTCTTAGGGTTTCCTTTTTATTCTACTTGTTTCCCTTCTTTTTATTCCTTAAGATCTACTTCTTCTCCCTTTGTTCCTGCTGCTTCTTCTTCCTCTTTTCTTCCTTCCTCTTATTCTTCTATTTTTCCTCCCCTACCTCTAGTGATAGAGGCTAGTGTTTCTCTAGGTGTGATGACTTGGTTTTCAATGAAGATATCCCTTTCCATATCCAAAAAATCAGTCCAGGGGACAAGGTTCCTTAAGTGGCTCAAAGCATCCATCACGATTAACTTGATGAGGCCATGGTGGGCTAAGTTTTGATGTTTTCCTCCCTCACCTTCTGGCTCATTTCAATACTTGGGTGCAGGAGGAAACATGGAACACTAAGTCTTTGAGGGAGAGGCAATTTCACTTTTAATCTTAACTCATGAAGTAACCTAAGATGATATAAATATACCACACTCAATCTCCCTTCATAAGATATATATTTAAGGTTGTGATAAGCCACCTTAAATATTCTTTCCACAACTAACCCATGTTGCGTCGATTGCACAGCGGGGGGGTCACAGGGGGGTTTGAGGGGGGTGGATAGCCCCCCTCTACAAGGTTCGGGGCAGCGCCCCAGGAATTTTTTTTTTGGATCCTATATTAGGTTGGGTGAACCTACCTATGGTTTTCGGTCCATGGTTTTGGACGCAATGGTTTTTGGTCCATGGTATTGGATGCTTCCGCATGTATAAATATATATTGTAACATTGAAAGGAAAATAACGAAAAATCAAGCTGGTAGTCTCGATTTTGGGATCCAGGGGAAAATATCTGTGTATATGTGTTTTATGTGTTACGATCTCACATTGTTTATTTTCTGTGTTTTTAGAATTCGTATGCAGGTAATTTCTGTACAGGGTTAAAACCTACATTTGGTTTCAGAGCTGTTTTGGCTTCAAGGGGACGCCTTTTTTGCTGAGGGGTTTCACTCGGGCCTGTGGTAGACCCTGTTTAGTGGGAGACCTGCGTGATTGATTCTGGTGGTGAAAGAAGATGATGAGTAGTGGAAATATAGAGATCAAGAAATTTAATGGTCAGAGTTTTGAGTTGTGGAAACTCAAGATGGAGGACCAGTTGATGGATAAAGATCAGTGGATCGCGGTGGATCCAGGTACTAAACCAACGAGAGTGTCCGATGAAGAATGGAAGAAGTTGGATTGGAAGGAAAAGAGCACAATACAATTGTGTGTCTTAGATTCAGTATTGCTGAATGTATCAGGGGAAGCTGCGATGAAGGCTTTGTGGGACAAGTTAGGGACTTTCTACCAATCTAAGTCTCTCATGAATAAACTGTTCCTGCGAAAAAAACTGTATAACCTGAGGATGAAAGATGGAGACTAAGTGACAGAGCATCTGAATTCATTAATACTGTGGTAAGTTAGTTAGCATCCGTTGATATTAAAATTTCAGATGAAGATAAGTGCATCAATTTGTTGTGTTCTCTACCAGATTCGTGGGATAGTCTGGTTATTGCAATAGGTAGCAATGCAACTGCCTTGTAGTTTGATGAAATAGTCTCAACCTTGCTGATGGAGGAGATGAGATGAAAAAATATGGAGAGCTGGAATGGTGATGCCTTTTCTGTACGAGGACGGTCCCAGAATAGAAACAAAAATAAGTCATCGAGTGGGAGATCTAAATCTAGAGGGAGATCTAAATCTCCAGTAAAACCTATAAAGGTGGTGTGCTGGAAATGCAGAAAGGAAGGGCACTTCAAAAGGGACTGTAAATCTAAAGATCTTGATAAAGGAAAGGGATCTGATGATTCTCCTTCTACAGAGGCGAAAACCACCTCAGATGAAGGTGGGGATGTGTACTTGGCTTCTTCAAGTACACATGTAGATCATGAGGCATGGTTTATTGACTCACGTGCATCCTTTCCCTTCACTCCCCATAGAGAGTGGTTTTGTGAGTATGCGAAATACGATGGTTGTGATGTCTTCTTAGGGGATGATAGGAAGGCTAGAATCGTTGGTCGCAGAAAAGTAAAGTTGAAGTTGCAATCTGGAAGGGTTAGAAAACTTCCAGGTGTTCTACATATTCCTGCATTGGCTAGAAATCTGATTTCTGTAGGCAAGCTGGATGGTGCAGGTGTAAAGACAATGTTCAAGAAAGATACCTGCAAGATGGTTTGGGGAGCACTAGTATTGATGCAGGGAGTTTAGATTGGAACTCTGTACAAGCTGCAAGGTAGCACTTTTGTTGATGGGTGCAACAGTTTTGTGGTTCCTGAAAGTGGAGCTAAAACTATGGTGGTCTCTGGAGAAAAGACCATGTTGTGGCATCAAAGGCTTGGACATATTAGAGAGAAGGGCCTTCAAATACTTCATGGTAAAGGTATGGTAGAAGGTATAAGTAATAACTCTCTAGATTTTGATTTCTGTGAAAATTGTGTATACGGGAAGCAGAATCGTGTGAGTTTCCCCTCTGGTGGTAAGAGGGCGAAACAAATATTAGAGCTTGTGCACAGTGATGTGTTTGGACCTGTGAAGGTTCCATCACTGGGTAAGTCTGTGTACTATGTATCATTTATAGATGACTTCTCAAGGAATACATGGATATATTTCCTTAAGAAGAAATTTGAAGTCTTTGACAGGTTTAAAGAATTTAAGGCTCTGGTGGAAAACTAGACAGAGAAGAAGATAAAGGTGCTGAGGATAGATAACGGTGGAGAGTTTTGCAGTAAGGAATTTTAAGAATTCTGTAAGAAGTGTGGTATAGCACAATAGAAGACTACTCCATATACACCTCAGAAAAATGGAGTTGCATAAAGAATGAACAAGACGTTGATGGAAATGGAAAGAAGCATGCTCAGTGGTGCTGGGTTAGGACAAGAATTCTGGGCAGAGGTGGTGGAGACAACATGTTACCTGGTCAACATATCACCTTCATCAGGTTGGAGTATAAGACTCCACAAGAGGTATGGACTGGTAAGAAACCCTCTCTTTCACATCTGAGGGTATTTGGATGTGATGCATATGTACATGTTCCAAAGGAGAAACGAACCAAGTTAGATAGTAAATCTGAAAAGTGCATCTTTATTGGGTATAAGGATGGTTTAAAGGGTTATAAGCTTTGGAACCCAACAACAAGGAAGGTTGTGTACAACCGAGATGTGGTTTTCAGAGAGGTGAAAGATGTTATTAAACATGAAATCCAACCAAAGGAACTTGAGAAGATAGAGTTTGAGCTAAAGGAGGAAGAATCAAACTCTACAACAGAGGAGGAATCAGAAGATGAAGAGCGACAAACTCCGGGTATGAGAAGATCAGTTCGAGAAATAAGGCAACTATAAAGGTATAGTCCATCTCCTTTCAGTTCAAAATTTTCTTTATCTATTACTGACGATGATCCCAGAACTATCAAGGAAGAAGTAGATTCAGAGGATGGAAAACTCTGGAAAGAGGCCATGGTTGATGAAATGGCATCTTTTCACAAAAATAAGGCTTGGGATTTGGTGGAGTTACTGGCTAGAAGGAAGCCCATTGGCAGCAAATGGGTGTTAAAGAAGAAGACAAATGCAGAAGGAAAGGTGGAGAAATACAAAGCTCGGTTGGTAGAAAAAGGTTATTCCTAGGTGTCGAGAATTGAGTTTGGTGTTATTTTTTCTCCTGTTGCCAAGGTAACTTCTATTAGGTTACTTTTATCTGTTGCTGCTACTTTTTCTTTTGAGGTAGAATAGATGGATATGAAGACAACATTTCTTCACGGGGATTTAGAAGAGGAGATCTACATGAAGCAACCTGAAGGCTTTGCGGTGAAGGGTAAGAAAGAACTGGTATGCAAATTAAAGAAGTCTTTGTATGTGTTAAAATAGTCACCAAGTATGTGGTATCAGAAATTTGATACATTTATATGGGGACTTGGCTTCACCAGTATGTGGATGATATGTTGCTGGTTGGAAATGACAAAGAAATTATCCAGGATTTGAAGACCCAATTCTCCTCCAAATTCGACATGAAAGATCTTGGTGCTGCAAACTATATTTTGGGCATGGAAATTAAAAGAGATCAGGCAAAGAGGAAGCTTTGGTTAAACCAGAGAAGGTATGTTGAGACAATACTGCAGAGGTTTAATATGCAGGATAGTAAACGAGTGAAGGTTCCTATTCCTGTAGGTGTAAAGTTATCTGTTGAATAGTGTCCGAAGACACAAGAAGAGGAAGAGGACATGTCCCGTGTTCCATATGCAAGTGAAGTTGGTAGCCTGATGTATGTAATGGTCTGTACTAGACCAGACATTGCACATGCAGTGGGAGTATTGAGTAGGTTTATGTCAAAACTAGGGAAGGAGCATTGGACAGCAGTGAAGCGGGTTTTCAGGTATTTTCATGGCACTAGTGATTATGGTTTGTGCTACCAAGGAAGACCAGGATTGAACAAAGTTTTGGATATCCGTGGTCTTTTTGATGCAAACTGGGTTGGAGATTTGGATCAGAGAAGATCTACAAGTGGGTATGTGTTTAACCTATTTGGAGGTGCAGTAAGTCGGATAAGTAAGAAATAATATGTAGTGCCACTATCAACTACAGACACAGAATACATGGCAGCCACTCATGCAAGCAAGGAAGCAGTTTGGTTGCAGAAATTGTGTTCAAGTATGGGGTTAGTATAGGGAGCTATAAGGATAGACTGTGACAGCCAAAGTGCAATTTTCTTGGCAAAGAACCTTTCTTATCATTCAAAGGCAAAGCACATTGATGTTCAATATCACTTTGTGAGGGATATAATAGAAGACAAAAAGGTGTTGCTGGTAAAGGTGGACACTTTGAAGAATATTGCAGATGCATTGACAAAATCTGTGAACTTTGAGAAGTTCTCCTGGTGTAGAGAAACAATGGGCATTTCAGGGCTGGAAAAATGACTAAGCTCTCCTATGGCCCCTTGTGGAAAGAAAACAACAAGTGGGAGAATGTTGGGTTTTGTTATATTCTTTCCGCGACTAACACACGTAGTGAACCGAGGGGTTAGACTCCCCCTTCATTTCACTGATTGCGTAGTGGGGGGGGTCACAGGGGGGTTTGAGGGGGGTGGGTAGCCCCCTCTACGAGGTCCGGGGCAGCGCCCCTGGAATTTTTTTTTTGGACCGTATATTAGGTTGGGCGAACCTACCTATGGTTTTTGGTCCATGGTTTTAGACGCGATGGTTTTCAGTCCATGGTATTGGATGCTTCGTGATGTATAAATATGTATTGTAACATTAAAAGGAAAATAATGAAAAATCAAGATGGTAGTCCCGATTTTTGGATCCAAGGGAAAATCTCTATGTATATGTGTTTTATGTGTTATGCTCTCACACTGTTTATTTTCTGTGTTTTTAGAATTTATATGTAGGTAATTTTTGTACAGGGTTAAAACCTACGATCTCAGGGGTATGGTAAGCTTTCTCTTCTTACTCCATTCTTATCTTCTATGGGCTTCTCTTTTTGAAAGAAGAAGTTCTTCTTGGTTGTCACAATACTTCCTTCTCCTCTTTGCTCCATCGAACCCCCAAGGGTAAGGTGGCCACTCTAATTATGGTTTCACGACTTATAGAGATGGCCAATCCTTTGACAAAAATAGTGGCACTATCTTCCCCTTGAGGATGCAGTGCGATGGAAAATTCATGAGTGATATCATCATCATATTATTTTAGCAGTTCAAAGAAACCCAACCATTGATGCCTTCTGAAGATGTTCACTACAGGGGGGTGTTGTGAATTCTCTTGGTGTATGTGGGTTCTCTTCTATTAAATCCTCATGCCATTTCTTCTATTGGACCTCCTTGGTGTTACTTAGGCGTGGAATTCAATTTGTTTTCAAAGAATTCTCAGTTGTGGAAACAGTGTCAAAATCTTTTTTATCAGTGAGGGAGAAGGATGCTAGAATTGATATCAAACAAAATCTTTTTCTCTACTACCCACGACAATTTACAAAAAGACCTCCTACTGCTCAATTTTTTACTACAGGCTATCAATCTCAAGAAAAATTCTCATGAAAGTGGATGGAAAAAAAGGAAGTAGGATGTCACTTACTTCTTTTCAAAGTAGCTCTGTGTATACATGAGGGTTTGGAGACAATTTCTGTCATTGTGGCTCCCTTTCACCCTTTAATTCCTCGTGTAGCTCCTTCTTGGACCTCCTGTAGCATCTCAACCCTTCTTTTAGCTTCATCCTGTAGCATCTGCAGACAAGGTTAAAAATTTATCGGTGGCACCTAGGTGGTTTGATAACAATAATTCGTCCTTCCTCTAACTGTTTTTTTTTGAAATGAGCGAATGTGAAAATGAATTCAAGCCTAGTACATAATATTCTCTTTGTGGAAAATGATCAAAGCACTTTGGTGACATGACATATACACAATTTTCCTTTTTTGAACCATTTTCCCCACTCCTTGCAATCATTTCCCTTGTCCTCTTGATTATTACCCCATTCTTCATGAACACCACCTCACTTTGATTTGACATTTCCACATTGGATGGGTGACTAATACAAACTTAAGTTTACTAGCCAAGGGTGGCCAAGTTCACTGGCCACCTACAACCTATTAAAACTCATTTCTCGACCATTAAACATTTTAGTCATTTTATGCACAGGGAAGAGGTGAGAGTTTCCATATTTGAGCCTACTTGTGGATAAAATTGTTGGAGACTTTTGTATGCTGAGCTAGGCCATGTAACATCATGATCTCAGAAGGAGTTGACTCTTTTTCTGGTTTCTTATGCATGCCTTCATAACTTGATTATACCATGACTGATAACTTTGATATGTGTGTGCAGGTTCTGCACTGATGTCTAAGATGCTGCTGCTACTGCTGGAATTCCTTCCCAAGGATGATGTGTCCCTTTCTAGTTGAAGACATGGCTCCATCATGCTTTATCTGGGTGAAAAAAATATCTTAGGGATTTTTGTTGTGATTGCACAAGTTGCTACAGGAGGAGTTTTCTCTTTGTAGCAATCATTTAATCCTCCCTTGAAGTCTTCATATTTCATGTTGGTGTTGAGGGGAAGTGATGACAGGTCACTAGGACAAGATTAGAGTATGAGGAAGTAGTCTATATGTTGGAGGAATAGAAAACAAGTGTTTTTGCGTTTTTTGTTTTATAGATAGGACAAAGTGGAAATTTTGAGCAAGGTTTGGCTAAATGGAATGGATGAGTGATGAAGGAATCATTGGAGGACCTCCCTTTATCAATTCCTATAGGTAGCATGGCCTTCTGGTATGTTCTTCCCATTGGACCGCCCTCCTATAGCCTGACATGCTCCTCCTGCAGCAATACAAGTCCTTCCCGTAGCATCACAACGAGGAGGTAAAATTGGAGTGTTTGGTTGATTGGATGATGGAGAGAGATGGTATGTGAGTGGAGAGTGTGGAGATGAGGTGTATGGATGGCTGGAAACTTGTAGGTTTTGTCCAGTGGCCATAAAATATTCCAACTGTGTGTAGTCCTACAAAAGAAGAAGAATGCTAGCAGAAATGGTGTAAGATCTCCTTCCATGTGTTTCTCTTTTCTCCCTCTTTTTTTTTTGAGACAAGAAGGATGCCTCTGTAGATGTTTTCTTTTTGGTTTCCATTTACCTTTAGCTTTGTCTTTCCCTTTCCATCCCTACTGCGATTTTGTCTTACGCTTTGATTGTTCATAATGGTGCTTCAGTTTCCCAATAACTTCCTCAAGCAACCAAGGCTCATCATACTCAATCCGATCACTAAATGCTAATGGAAATCCACTGAAAAATATATGAACCTTAGCTATGTCATCCTTAAGATATGGTACATATCTCAATAACTCTAAGAAAATTGTTGTATACTCCTCATTTGTCATTGGTCCCATCTTTAGCTCATAAATCTCCTTTGCCTTACTGTTGTAGCATCTCTTTGACAAGTATTTCTTCCTGAAAAGTATCTTGAATTCATGCCAACTCAACTTTTCGGTCCTGAGGTATTTGACCCGCTTAACATCTTCCCACTAGATGTTTGGTTTCCTTTTGAGGCTGAAGATAACTATTATGGCCTTCATATTATCGGTGTACTCATGCATCTCAAAGACTTTATTCATTCCAAGTAACCATGCCTCTACATTTTCCGGCTTCTTCAAATCCTCATCAAATGTAGGTGGATTTGTTTTCTTGAACTCATCCAGAAAATATCCCCTGTCACTCTTCTCGTAAGGATGATAATGATGCCGATCATAGTTCATGTTAGAACTAGAGCTAGAATAGGACCTATGTCCATCACCTCTCCTATCCAGTGTATCTAAGAATCTGCCATCTCTGACAGTGTCATCCCTATCCAACCTATGCCCACCATGAGATCTACTACCATATGCCCCATTAGTCATATCCTCCTACCCATGGATGATCCAAAGTGGACCTTGTATATGCAATTCTGAAAAATTATGAAGGATTACTGCATTGAATTTTGCTTGGTTCTCTTGTGCTTGCATGATCCTTTCACTATCTTCCTGGCAAATTATTATTTATTCCTTCAAGCTTCTCAATGTGTCTTCTAAATCAAAATAATTACCACCACCACGCCGCTCATATGATCCATAGGGAGAATCTTGTGAATTGTACTACATTATCTTGATAGTAATCTTTGACCTTCTTCCTACAAGCATACTATGTTAGATAAACCAAAACATGAACATAACCAACATACCTCAGTGTAGTTCAGGGGAGGATATCTCATCTGCAAGACCAACCAGATTAGCACAATACATGTATAATCATAATCATAGAAGTATATAAACATCATTTCAACCATTATCCAGTTATCAATGCATGACCATACTGACCACATACCATGACCTCATGCACGACAACTATCACCATGTCAATGTATGCATAACAACATATAAACACTGACATGCACAACCAATGCATAACCGACCTACACTTATGATGAATACATCCAACAACAACACCATCAACTTTCACAGGGCCACACAACAGAATCCATGATCAACACCACAAGCACATATACCACAAGCAAAAAAACACAAATGCAACCAACATGTATGCATAGTCAACACACCGCTCATTTAGTTTAAGGGGTGAATCGTGCTCTAATACAATTCCATTAACACCCTCCTCCCATATTTACCCAACCTAACCAGTCCATTGTGGTAATCATGTGACGAGAGGCTACCATGATGTGATTCAACTCCCCATGTATAGTTTAGGAAGTGGAACCGACGAAACTAAACCAACTGACGTTCTACACATGCTACACAACCTTCAGGAGCCAACCAACCCTTCCAGGTGACCAACCCCTAAGGAAACTTAACATTTTATTGATATGGACTTTCAGTCACTCCCATGACAAGCCATGCATGCGATTGAGGCCTTCCAGACGCTCCAAGGCATGTTAGCGACTGGGGACTTTTCTAGTTAGTTCTAAGCAAATGACCCTAGATTCTGAGCCACTTTTCATAGCTGGGTCTCAGGCCAGAACTTCTTGAAGCCTTCAGAAATGATAAATAACATCGAAACAAGGTTACTGATGCAGACATTTAATCAATGAATTAATTGGACCCCTACTATCCATGATAATCATTTCGTCAAACATGTCACAAATATGCAATCTACAAGTCATAACAATAGATCTGAGCACAAGGGTCTCATACTTATATGATATTTGTAAACAAGCATTGATGCCTTTTTACAATAGTTGCATTATAATCTATTAGGTAATATATTCATTGTTCGTTCATTTGCAAATCAAAACATGATGAGATCCATACATTAAGACCGTCATAAAATATACTCATAACCAACATATAACCAATAAAAATAACAAGCATACAAAAACCATAAAATCCACATATGAACTTGTATATTTACCCATGAAATACCAACTAGAAGGAACTCTTATTAATGAATGCATCAACCAGGCAGGTTTGGGACTTCCACAAACCACACGACCATAGATTGGATGAACCAAATATTTCTTTTAGCCAATCAACCCTGTTCCATATTCCAAGCATGAATGTGGAATTCACAAAAAAACCAATCTAGGTTTCCCCAAGCTTTACTGTAATCCCCACTGGATCACTAGGCCCAAAACAAGCATGGATTCCACCGGATCTCTCCACCTACACCGAGAGTAATTTTCCTGTCTCCTAGTCTCTAGGATTTACCTTATATCCCATCATACAATGGTCAAATATTCGTAGGCCTAATTAAGACTTCACCCTCTAGGCTTTACCATATATCCTGCCATTCACCAGTCTGGGATTCCTAGGCCTGATCGAGGGCACAAACCTCTAGGCTTTACTATATATCCCTCCATTCATCGGTAGAGGATTCCTAGGCCCATCGAGGCACACAAAATCCAACTTTACCGCAATCCCACCTTATTCGGTCCAGGGATTCCTAGGCCTTTTGTTCTTTATTTTAGAGACCACCTCATTAAGTTTCGAAACCATCTGGAAATCTAGCTTAACGAAATAAAAGAGAACCCATCACACCATGGCTATCCATATATGGAAAGGCAAGGATGAAAACACTTTCACAACTAGAAAAACCCATGCCAATAAGAATAAGAGAACCAAGAACACATATGTATAGCCATGCATGCCAAAACTAGCAAGGAAATCATACATGCAAATCGATACGTGCAAGTAATCCCATTGTAGCCGCTTGATCCTTCTCTTCCTTGATTTCTTTGATCCAATGCTGAAGTGCTCCAAGAAAACTGTAAGTGTCCAAGAGTGTGTGGGAGAGAGAATAAAGAGAGAGCTCCAAAATTAAACAAACAAAAGGTTGTGAACTGAATTTCAAAAGCATTTTTATCAATGAGGCCTCTATTTTCCTCATTTTCCTCCTCACATGCAACCTGTTACCTTTCACCCTACAATTCTCCTAATTTCCTGCATTTTCATAAATAAAATGCCAATTAATACCTCATGCATTTCCAAAGCCTTTTCCATTGCCTTTGCCAATTTTCCTTAGCCATAATAAACCAAATGAACACCCACACTAGGATGTCTTGCCCAACATTCAACTTAGAATAAGTGTCCCATGACCTTGGTTATTATTTTTCCTTTATTAACTTTATTTACACGGAATTTTGACCAGGGCTTTCAATCCATACAAGACAATATATATACGTACAAAAAGTATAACACAAAGAATATACATGTCACGATACCACAACTACACAATGCACATAATATAGTACCACATGTTCACAAATCAAAGTGTACGATGTGTAGATTATACCCCATGTACATAGTGCCACTTGCACAACATGTACACAACATCACCTGGACAACGTGTACACAACACCACCATGCATGACATGTACACAACACCACATGTACGACATGTACACAACACCACCTACACACAACACCACATGTACAACATGTACAAAACACCCATGCACATAAAACCACATGTATAATCATGCACACAACACCACATGTACATAGCACCATATATACAACATGCACACCATGCCATATGTACACAACATCGCATATGAAACATACAAAAAGCACCATATGTACACGACACCAAATATCCAACACACACAAAGCACCATATCTACATAATGCCACATATCCAACATGCGCACAACACCATATGTACACAACACTACATAGACAACATGCACACAACATCATATATAAAAAACACTACATGTACACAACATTACAAGTACAACATGTACAACCTATACACAACAATAGTACCACATGTATAGAGACCACACCGTCCCAATCAGGCAACCTTACTTCTAGTTTCTTTCCACCATCCATACTTGCCCCAGGATGCCGCATATCACACTACTTTCATTCCGTTGATGTATCCCTCAACATTACCTTCCATAACACTGACATAGTATAATCACATAATATCAATTCCTATTCACATGATACTGACCTCATATATTTGTCAGGGCTACTCTTCCCACTGAATTCGTCATAAAACCAAGAACCTCTTCATGCCATTCACCCACATAAGCAATCATTCCTCCACAAGAATGATCTCTGATGACCCTGTTAGACAATGACATACATAGATGCATACATGCATATAAAAATTAGCATAAACTAATCATGATCTCTAATGACCCTATCAGACAACGATATATATACATATATATACATCAACAAAATCATGGCACAACATAATTACTAGATATCATAAGGTCAAGGTTAAGAAAACTACCTTTATTCGTGCATAACGTGCACAACATTGAGAACAACAGTTACCAACATAGCCAAGGCATCTGACGGCTCAGGTCCATTTACTTTACCTTTCTCGTTACCTTTCTCTAGATTATCCTAACACCGTCCATTTATCCCAATGGATCCAACCAATCCAACTGGCTGTCATACTCTTACCTTCAACTACCCTTACACATGCATCAAGCTTCATCTGGGTCTTACATTAGCTGTTGGGTTTCATTCATCTCTCCCCAAGCTTCATTAACTTTCCTCGTTCCCAAACCAATTCCCAAGATCCTCAAAACATAAAAGACAAGAACCAAAAGAAACCAAGAATAAAATCATGAAAGCCAATAACAATAGGACACCACAAACAAAGTAGCATGATCATGCACCATACATAAACAAAACTGCAAATCGAGTGCAAACAAATCACAAAATACCAAAAATACAAAACTAGCAACAAACACCATGACTCAATCCCCATGTATTCCCAATGCTTCGAAGCGAAAGCTCAACCTGAGCCGTCTTCAAGATTCAATGGCAGTTTATTTTACCATGAAATCCCCTACATCATATTACCATAACACATAACTATCAGTGCATAAGTAAATATAACAATATACCGATTATCTTACCTTATTGAGCTGAACACATTGCCTTGTAACTGGGCACATACATATATCATCTCTCAAGGGACTCCAATTCCCTTGATGGATCTAGACTTTACTAGACACCAACTGTTATATATGTCAAATACATGCTCAGGAATATAGAACATATCCACATCATGTCAGAGATGAAATTAGGGTTAAGAAGACTTCCTGTATTCATGCAAAGCACTCATTCATTTAGAATTGCGGTTTCAAAACATAGCAAGAGGAATTCTAACCCAATTCCTTTATTTTAATTTTTACCTTGCCACAACTGAGCCTTATTATGCACTATCACATCACCCAACTATTTATTATATAAACTAATCAATTGTTACCTTGTCACGCTAATACAAAGCATGTTTCCCTACGACTGCTCACACATGTCATTCACATGTTCCAAAGATCAAGACATCATGTCTATTAATTTGAAATCAACCTTGACCAAGTCTAACAACCATTTCATAATCAACAGTCAACTCTTAGTTATAAGTAATAATACTATAGCTAGAACCCACTTACACTCAAGTATATATCAACTATCTTAGCACATATGTGTTAGTACAACCATCTTAAAACAAGATCATCCCTTCATGCAATCTTATAGAAACATACTCATATCGTGAAATTAATAAAACATTCAAACAACCTGTAAAAACAACATGTTAGATAAACCAAATTGAGGACATAATCGAACCCATACCTCAATGTATCTCAGGGGAGGCTATCACATGTGCACAAGTTTGTCTGAATTAGTATGACACAATATCACAAATATATCAACTCATACCAGAATGTCATAACCATAGCCATGTACACATGCCAATCCAGATTAGTACGATACATATAACATTAAGATATTAACTCCAATGACCATAATCATCATGCATACAAACACAATGCATATAAAAACTAGTTACTATAATACATGAATAGCAGACAAATGTGCATATGACCACATTGATTAACTAACATCTATTATGTATGTAACCATAACCTAAATAAAATGAAAGGAATATACATAGCCATAATGCATACAACAACCATTAACCTACATACCTGCAAGCCTAACATACAAACTTGTATGATGATTTTCTCTTACCCTGAGGTCCAGTGTTGCAACCTCACTTTGACAATATATTTCTCCTACTTCATCTCAGCCAACATATTAGCATCATAACATACCAACAATATCATGACGACATAAACTACATACAATGACCTAATGCATGACAACCTTCACCATGACAATGCATGCATAACAACATATAGACACTGACATGCATAACAAATGCATATACAACCGACATGCATTCATGAAAAACACATCCCAACAACAACATCATCAACTTCTACATGACAACACAACTGCAACAATGACCATCACCATGCATACATAATAAGAACATACACAACCTTCATGCATGCATGACAAACACATTCCATCTATCTAATCCAAGTGTTGAACCATGCTTTGATACCACTATGTGGTATCAAATTTCACCCAAAATGAACAGACACCACACATCACCCAAGGAGAACGGAAGCATGCTATGATACCACTTTGTAACACCCTCGTCCCACATTTACCCAAGCTAATTTGCCAACCGAGGTAAACATGTGATGAAGAGTTACTATGATGTGATTCAACTCCCCATGTGTAGTTAAGGAAGTGGAGTAAACAAGATAAACCAAACTGACCTTCCTTAGAGGCTACAAAACCTACATGAGCCATCCAACTCCTCCAAGTGCCAAACCCCTGAGACAAAGTGATGTTTTGCTGATCTGGACTCCCAGTCGCTCCCATGGCAAGGCATTAGTGCAACTGAGACCCTCCAGTTGCTCCCATAGCAAGGCATACATGCGACTTTGGCCTTGTTCAGGCAGTTCTGTGCCAACGAGCCCAAATTCTGAGCCACTTTTTTAGGGCTAGGACTTAGGCCTCTACCCAAAACTTCATGAAACTCCTAGAAATGATAAATAACATTGAAACAATTTTACTAATGCAAAATGTTAAACAAGGACTTGACCATACCCCTGCCATCCATGACAGACATTGTGTCAAACAAATCATGAACATGTAATCTACATGTCATAACAATAGATTTGAACATAGGGATCTCATACTCATATGAGAATCGTCAGGGAGTACTGATGTCTCCTCCCAATAGATGCATTGTTAGCTATTTGGTCATCCATTCATAAAAAATTCATCTACTATCCAAAACATGATGAGAACCATACATCAAGATTGTCATAAAACATGCTTATAACCAACAAATAAACAAAGATATATCAATGATGAAACAACTATTAAAGCTACGTAATGACAAGCACATTTACTCATGTAATACCAAAATATAAGAGCTATTATTAACATTTGTAAATCCAACCAAGTCAGGGACTTCCACGTACCACCCAACCATAGATTGGGTTGAACCAAATATTTCTTTGAGCCAATCACCCCCACGCCATATTCCAAGCATGAATGTGGGATATTATACAATAAACCAAGAAAACCAAATGAGGGATTCCAGAGACCAAAACACATCAACCCTCAACCAATGATTAAACCTCACGGTTGGACATCACTAGCCATCACCAAATCGGTCTCTACCTAAGTAGTCCAAGGCTCCTAATTCGAATTTAAACATGAACAAAACAAATTATAGATATATCCACAAATAGAGAGATGTAGTAGAAATAACACTTCATTTCATTAATATCAAATACTGAAATATGCTTACAAACATAATGGAAATAAAACTATCTCGGGTGATGGTAGCTTATCTTTGAGAAGAGATGTGTTGACTACATGTCTCTGAACTGTGCTACAATGAGGCTTGAAGGCCTATTTATTATTTAGAAATAAAGGAAAACCCTAAACATCCAAAAACCTAACCCTAGGAGATGAAGCACCAAAACTATGGGCCCTGTTTGGGTAAATTGGTACATCAACTTCCCAAGGCCGTAACTTTGGCATACAATCTATGTTTGATGCACACAATACCTCCTTAGAAATATTTATCCAAGGACTACAACTTTTTAGTGGAAAACATCAATTAATGGTTTTTATTTTCCTTGGTTTTCCTGAAAAAACGTCATTTAGGGCCTCAAAACGACTTTGGAAGTTAAGGACCTAAAAAACTACCAAAAATAGTAAACTGTGCTACAATTAAGGAAACTAAAAAACTGAAAGAGACACTGGTGGGGGTCCAAGTGGAATAGGCAGGTGGCCACCAAAATACACCTGGATTAGTCCTCCCCTCTTAGGAAGAAATGGTCCCCATTACGTTGAGCGCATCCCTGAGAGGAAACTTTTGCTAGACTTGGTCCCTAGTGAGCCATTTGCCTTGGTGCATGAGTTGGTCAAATTTAACAACCTGACATAGTTGGATCTTCTGCTAGCAAAGGAGGTCAATATTGAATACTAGGTGCAAACTAAGGAGGGGTGGAATGCTAAGCTCAAAGGCATTTTCCCCTACATCTTTGGTGATGGTGAATGTCCCATATCAGAGCGGGTGAAGCTTGCTGTGGGGTCCAGCGAGGCCCTCCTTCTGCAAATGTAGCCAAAATTTGTTTCCCACCTGGAACTTGTGCAGCACCCGATGCTGATCATGGTGCTACTTGTACTTAACATTGGCTCTGTCCAATATATCATGGATCTTCTGGCGAACGTATTGAATGCGCTCAATAAAGTTGTTAGCCCTGTCGGTTTCAGACTGAACGTGAGCCAAATCTACCCAAGTGGTTGCAAATGACATGGCCACATCAATGGGACATAATGGCTGAAATCCCAGCCCTACCTGAAAGGGGTTGTGGCCTGTTGATCTATGGGGAGATCTATTGTATATGTGCTGGACATAGGTTAGGATTTCATCCTATGTGCGTGGATGCTTTGAGTTTTACATGCATAAAATGTGCATGATCATTTTGTTGGCGACCTTTATTTGGCCATCAGTTTGGGGGTGGAAAGTCATGGACTTAGTAAGTTTGATATCCAATATCAACTAGAGACTTGACCAAAATGCACTTAGGAATCTCCTCTCCCGATCTTAGATAATAGATTTTGGAATCCCAAAGTGTACCCACACTTGCTCAAAGAAGAGCTTAATGGCCATCTTGGAGAATCTGTCAACAACCACGAAATCAAAGTCGCTACCGTGCTTAGTTGAGGGAAGTCCCAAGATTTAATCCATGGAGTTAGATTCCCAAGGTCGACTAGGAGTAGGTAGAGGAGTATATAGGCATTGCTTCTTGATGGTTAGTTTGGAAATGAAGCATGCAGTGCATGATTGGATGTACTTCCCAACATCTTGATGAAGGTTCAACCAATAAAAATACTTCTGTAGTACTACCACTATTTTCTCTACTCCAAAATGTCCAATGAACCAACTGTAGTGTGCCTCCCAAATCATCTTGGTCCTCTTGTAGGAAGGAACACATATATGTCCCAGGTGGCATAACAGTGCATCCCAGAGGTAAAAATTTGGAACTTTCTTACCTTCCAGGAGTATTTGGTATGTGATGCCGAATTATGGATTGCTCTTGTAAATCTGCATCCACCTCGAAGTCTCATGCCCATAGGAGTCAAACACAGTGGAAAGGTGCCATGAATGATGGTCGGTTAAGGCAGTTTGAAACATTATTGTGCTTCCCTTCTTGTACTTAATGTTAAAATGGAACTGTTGTAGTTATGTGGACCATTTATGATGGCGATCCTTTTGCAACTTCCCTTGTGTCTATATGAACTGCAAGGGTTGGTGGTTTGTGTGGATGACCATTTCCTTCCCCAGAATGTAATGCTTCCATTGACGAAAATCCTGCACAATGGAACACATTTCTTTGTCATAGGTGGGATACTTTCAGACTGTCTAAAAGTGTCTCACTGTGATAAGCCACTAGATGCCCAAGCTGAGTAAGAACAACACCAATAGCATAGTCAGAGACATCTGTCTCAATATCAAATGGTTGTTGTAGGTCTGGTGTTGGGCATGGAATCCCCCCACAACATGTTTTAGGGCTCAAAGCCCATGTTTTGGTCAAAGGTTTTGTAAGACTCTGCGTTGCGGGCACAGAGCGTGAGATATAGGTTAAGTCATAGGGTTGTTTGCCCTAATATATCGTAATGTAATGTAAAGTCATGTTGGCCTACCCATGGTTCATGGATCATGGGATTGTATAAATAGAGCGAGGCTCTAAGTTGTAAAGGGAGCTAAGGAAGAAAAGAGAAGAGTACGAATGGTTCGAGCTTAGAGTAGGATTCTAAGTGTATTGGGTCATAGTAGTAGGAAGAAGCTATGCAGTTGAGTGCGCAGAGCCCTAGTAGAGTCTGCAGCTAAGTGCGCGGACCCCTACAACTGAGTGCGTGGGGCGGTGTCCAGTCTATAATCAGGATTGAAGATTAATAAAGAGAAGTTGATTCTTATTTTTGTGTATTTGTTGTACATTGCATTCCTTACATTTATACTATTTTATTATCGCACGCACTTATATGATTGCTGAATATGATATAATAATCATTAGTCTTGCATAAACAAGTTAAGTATCGGATAATAGCAGATTAAATCGCAAGGAACTTGGGTATTATACAGGTTGCGCCCCGAACAGGGTTGCGCGGAAGCAGCGTTGTGGGTTGCGAAGGGATAGCAAGTACGCGTAGCAAAGGGTCAGATAGTGGACCTCCAAAAGCCCATCAGACATCCCCAGGGTGCAGAAACTTGGTTCTAGCACCCTCCCATACTACTTTGGGTGAGACTTCAGTCCGCGCTCCGAGGACTATTGCTGAAAGGGCTAGTAGTATCATGATTTGCTTGGCTAAATCACCTTTGAACCTGGGTCAAGCCCATACAAGACAATAAATGGTTCCGTTGCCAGGACCAGGATCTGCATAAAGGATGTATGATGTCGTGCCACTGGAATCCAACAAAGAAAGAAATTGAAGAGTGGTTGGACAAGAAGATTCATGAGTTCGCGGAGCAAGAGAATAGAAATTCATGAGTATTTAAGGAACAATGGTTGGAATGCTACTTGTATACAGAAATCCACGAAATTGTCTTTGCATCCTTTCCTTCTGAGATGTACGAGTGGATTGCGAAGTTAGCAGACAACCAGGGAAGGTGTAGGCTCGAAAAACCATTAGTGTGGACTCCGGAATTAGTGTGTAGACTAGAAGCATCAGGAGATAAGATAGTGTGAGCTATGGACCATTGGCTCGACTAAATAATAGGAGGATTTATCACTGAGTTTGCATTCGACACGACCGTCAACTACAATGAGGCAGAACGACGTTTTCTCAAGGGACCACGAGGTAAGTATATTAAATCTTTGAACACTTGGATTAAGATGCTATTGTGTGAAAAGTGGGAAGATCTACAGAAGCAGAAGTATTGAAGAGTTGGAAAACAATCCCTTAATTTCACCCTCGTGGGAAAGAGAGGAAGAGCTCGCGAAAGCTTCTTCGAGAAGAGCAGTCAGTCTGATAAGGCAATATATTTTGCGGTTACCACCTCCACCCACACCACCACCCATCTCACCCTCCTCACCTCCATCTCCACCCACCCCACCTCCGCCACTGCCACAGTTCAGTATGGTGAGTGCGATCAAACTACCAGTATTCAGAGGAGTGGGAAATGAATATTTGGACCAATTCTGGTTCATGGTAAGAGTAGTATGGGTAGCACAGGGCGTTGTGGATGATAATATTAAAAGGCTACGCTGGTGAGTGTGCTGCAGGATCGCGCATTAACGTGGTATATCAAGCATTCTAATGACCACCAGAATGTAGGAATCGCAGAGATCTAGGCCGAGATAAACAGGGAATTTAGCATGCCAAAGTCAGAAACACAATCAATCATTGGGTTTAAAGAGATCGCGATGCTCCCAGGTGAGACCGCCTGGGATCTGGATCAAAGGCTAAATAATACCATTCGTGAAGCCAATATGACATTGAAGGATGGATAACATCGCGCATGTTTTATAGCATCTCTGACATCGCACTTAAGGACGACGCTGTCACAGCAAAAAATTTCCACCCAGGCCGAAGCATTGGAGATGGAAATGAGATTGCATGAGACCCCTATACAAGACCTTGGGTTGGGAGTCCAACAAATCCACGCGCAGCTGCAAAATCTGTGTCTAGAAATGCAAAGTTTGAAACAAGACAGGACACCTCGGCCAGAGGTGCGCGAGGAAGTATGGTGCATAAAATGCAAAGGCCAAGGGAATGACAAGGACCACTATCTAGTGTTCACAAACTACTTGGCAGGAGGAGGGCCGATGCCGGTAAGACCTGAGGCACAGGCAGGGCCAAGCGCAGCATCTGCATTATGGTGTGCGATCTGCCAGATAGGAGGAAAACACACCACAGATAATTGTCATCTGTTGCAAAAGTATACGCAGATGTCCCATCAAATGTTTTGTAATTTTTGCAAGTTGGTAGGCCATGACGAACGCACATGCCGACACCAGATAGTGTTTAAACTTAAGAAGTGCACATTCCTTGTTCCCTTTGGAAACCTACTAGGACATGTGGTGTGAAAATAAGGAATGATGGTGGACCCTGCGAAGATTGATGTTATCCTAAATTTGGAAGCACCGCAAAGTGTTAAACAACTGCGCGCTACCTTGGGACACATTGGATACTGTAGGAAGTTCATCAAAATTTATGCCCAAATAACCGCGTCGATGGAAAAGCTATTGAAAAAAGATGTTACATATTGTTGGAATGATGATTGCATGAAGAGTTTGGATGTCCTGAAGGGGAAACTGGCCTTTGCGCCAATCCTGGTCTTCTCGAAATGGGACGTGGAATTTCATGTACATGTTTATGTGTCGTGTATCACATTGGGAGCAATACTCACACAGGAAGGCGCAGAGGGTGTAGATCACCCGATCGCATTTGTGATTCGAAGATTGTCCAAAGTAGAAAATAAGTACTCTACCACTGAGCGTGAGGGGTTGGCAATGGTGTACGCGCTCCAAAAATATCGACACTATTTACTTGGAGGACATTTCAAGATGTACATCGACCATTCCGCGTTGAAATACCTGGTGAACAAGCTTGTGTTGGGGGGGAAATATGCAGATTGATTTTAATGTTTCAAGAATATGATTTTGAGGTTAGAGTCAAGCCGGGACGCTTAAACGCAGGACCAGACCACTTGTCACGAATTGAGACGGGTGAGGAACCAAAAAATTTGGAGGAGGGACTACCTGATGCATAGCTCTTTGTAGTGTGCATCATGAACGAACACTTCGAAGATATGATCCATTTTATAGCAACAAGGATTACACTGAAGGAGTACTAATCCAACAGAAGAAGGAATTGGTGGTGCACGCGACGAAATTTTCTGTCATTGCGAGGCACCTCTACAAGATGGGCAACGATGAGATATTGCGAAGATACGTACCTGAATTTGAACGAGGTCAGATGTGAGCATCGGTGTAGAGTAGTGGTGGTGCTTCAACTTGATAAATGGCTTCTATTGAGTTTCAGAACAAAATAACTTTTCTTTTTCTCCTCCCTTAGTGACTTGACTTAAAGGCCAAGTGATATGAGAGAACCCCAACATGAACCTGCAGTAGAAATGGGCAAGACCCAGAAAGCTGCAGAGCTCTGTTAGAGTGGTTAGGGTTGGCTAATCCCGAATGAATTGTATCTTGGCTGGGTCCACATGCACACCTTTATCAATAACGATTTACCCCATATATTGAACCTGGGTCATGCCAAAAGTGCATTTCTCCAAATTGGCACACAACTTGTGTTGTCGTAGGTTTTGGAGGACCTATCGAATATGGTGCAGGTGCTCTTCCCAACTCTGGATCAAGATCAAGATGTCATATAAATAAACCAGCACAAATGTGTTTGTGAAGGGTTGCAAGATGTCATCCATTAGTCTCATGAAGGTTGTGGGGGAATTTATCAACCCAAAAGGCATGACCAACCATTCGAAAAGACCCTCCTTGGATTTGAAGGCAATCTTCCACACATCAGAGGGTTTAATAGGCACCTGGTGATAACCAGACTTCAAATGAATCTTGCTGAAATATTTTCCCCCTTGAGTTGGTCCATAAGGTCATCAATTCGTAGGATTGGGTACCTATTCTGTACAGTGATCTTGTTCAACACCCGATAGTCAATACAAAGTCTCCAAGTTTCATCCTTCTTTTGTACCAATACAATTGGGCTCCCACAGGGTGATGAGCTTGGCCTGATGTGCCATTTCTGTAACAACTTCTAAATCTGCCTCTTGATCTCATCATTCTCCACAAGAGAGTGTCGATAGATTGGTCCATTGGGTAGCGGTGCGCCCGAGGTCAGATCTATGGAGTGCTTGACCCGACAGTGCAGTGGCACCCCTGTAGGTGAGGAGAAAATGTCCCTATACTCCTCCATGACCTTGTCCATTTGCTGTTGCTATGCAGAGGAGCCTTGTTTGAATGTTGTGGATATAATCTTCTTCATGCCCTAAGGGTGAATCATAAAGAAAACAAATTTCTTAGTCTGTTAAATGATCTTACTGCATTACTTTACAGTGATAAAAAATATGGCAGTAGGTGGGGTTACCTTTGGTATCTTTTACAACTTATTTCCCAAAGTAATGATCACAGAGCGAGTTCTATACTCATATATATCATGCCGCTTCCACAACCATGGTTGTCCAAATAATACATCACAAACTTTAAGAGGGGTAACATCACACAATACCTCATCCATGAAGGGCTTGATGCTGCATGGAAGACGACACTGCTGGCTAACGCAGAGATATCGTCCTTGGTGAAGCCACCCGATGGTGTATCACTGTGATTGTGTTGTAGTTGGTAGGCCCAGTCGCTTCAAAAACTCTACTGAAATGAGGTTCTTTTGGCTCCTATTGTCAACAATGAACAACAACAGAGAACCCTTCACCCACATCTATGAGTGGAAGATGCATTCTCCCTCCTCTGGATCTCTAGGCTCATTCTTCTGGATCTTGGTGGTGGTCACAATAGAACTGGGCTCTGTATCAATCATCTGCTTCCCTTTGTCATTCCTTTTGTCAGGTTCTGGCTCAAGGTTGGAAAATGCATCTGACTCAGAAACCTTCAACTCGACCATGAGTGACTGCTTGGCCCGACACTCACTTGTGTTGTGAATGGAGCTCTTATGGAACTCACACCATTTTCCTGTGTCCTTCTTTGTCTTTGTGGTGTTTTTCTTTGCTTACAGCTTTGCTAGGTTGGCCTGGGTCACCCCGCCTTGGCTTTGTCCTTTGCTATGTTGTTTGGGGGCGCCTTTCCCTTGCTTCGGATTCGTAGATCCAAAGTCTCGCTTCTTCTGTTTAAAATTTTGCTAAATCTTGATGGTGTATCAGTATGCTGTGTCGAGCGAGGGGATGTCCAAGAAATCCATCTCGTCCTGGATGTACTTATGTAGGAAACTACGGTAATTGAGTACCAAATATTGCTCATAATCCTTGATACCCAACTTCGTGCAAAGGGTATGGAAAACATTGGTAAACTCTGGAACATCTTGGTTCCTTCCTTATCACAACATGGTCCACTTTATATATTTATACTCATAGCTCTCGATGGGGTAGTACTGCTCCTTGATGGTGTCCCGGAAAGAATTCCATGTGGGTGCGGTTGAAAATAGTGAAGGGGTACTTTTTTCCTTCTTCTCACAGTAGGTTTCCCACCAATCCTTGACGTGGGGGACGACTTTGAGAAGTGCAAAAGTAATATTTTCCTGTCTGGAAAAATCATGAATAGAAAAATATCTTTCTAGCAAATTTAACCTTTTATCTATGACGTCCGCATCTATCTGACCTTGAAATATGGGGATGTCAAAGTTAAATTGTACCTTAAAGGGTGTGGTGCTTACAGAGTAGCTGTTGTAAGAGGATGCATCACCCTTGCGTATTCACTGAAGGATCTCAGAAAAGTTGTCCATCATCGTGTTCCTTTATCGCTCAAGGGCTTATTTGAGCAATATTTTGAAAGGATCTCCTGCCCCCTCGTATTTCTTCTCTTTCTCCATGGGAGGCCATTGGGATTGGTGTTAGTTCCCTATACTACTAGTGTAACCCTTTATTGTTATTAGTACAACCCCCTTATTATATTGTTTTGCCCATTTAGTCCCCATATTATTATTATTGTGACCCATAGAAGCCAACTGTTGTTATTATTGTGCCCTTACATTATTATTGTTATGTCGACTATGATTATATTATGGCCCCTTAGACTCCTATATATAGAAAGGAGGTCTTGTCATTTGTATCATCCAAGAATTGTTCATTTGTGTAATGCAAAGGAGGTTTCCCCCTTGAAGAGGCTTATTTCTAAGGCGTTTATCTATTTTTTCTATCTTTTTGGGAGCTGGTTTCATAACATTTGGTATGAGAGCTTTGGATTCTAGGGTTTTGCTGCTCCAAACAGTTCATTGTAGCATTATCACTATAAATTTTTTTCTGAAACGTTTCAGAAGCTAAAATAAAAACCCATTTGAGAGGAAATCACGATGAACCTCGGATCTAAATTTCAGATCTTGTATCGCTATATTTTCAGAGATATGATTTGAGGAAGTTAAGGTTTGTGCAAGCTCCAAAATTTCATCTAAAATAGGTAATCATGGAATTTTCTCTATAACGATTTCGCTACAAAGTTTCAGAAGCTACAGGAAAAACCCATTTGAGAATGAAGCAGTCTAAAACTTGGGTTCGAATTTTAGATCTCGTCTCGCTATAGTTTCGGATATATCATCTAAGGAAGTTAGGGTTTTTGTAGACTCCCGAATTACATCCTAAACAGGTGACCTTGCGAAAATCATCGTAACGTTCCCTCTAAGCATAAGATTGAAATTTCGTAAGAATTTGCAGAAAGAGATGAGCTTTATTTTGTTTGGGTATAATTTTTAGAACCTAAGGTTTGAATAGTGACACATGACACATCGTAAACTTCACTCTACTGAGCTAGTCTATAATTAGGTCATCGCAGGAGATTGGGGATAAATATTTCTTCGGGAATCCAATTGTGATACGATTGGTAGAGTTAGAAAGTGGAATCAGAGGGCTAGAACAGGCTGAAATTTCAGAACTTAAATATCTGAAATTACAGAGGTACATTCGTTTCAAGATCGAGCTCCTAAAATAAAGAAAAAGTGAGATGAGGAAATTTGATGGCAAGGATCTGGTAAATTAGATACTACAGATGGAGAAATATTTTGACTACATGGTGTACAACGGTTACAAAAGGTACAAATTGCATCTAATTATTTAGAACCGAATGAATTTTTATGGTATAAAGGGCTTTGTTCTCGTAAACCACTTGTTACGTGGTCAATTTTCACAGAGGAAATGATAGCACATTATGAGGATACAAAGAGAAACACCTTCTTTAGCCAATTGATAAATCTCAAACAAAAATGTTCAATGGTAGACCTTATTGAGGACTTTCAAAACTTGAATATAGGGGAAAATGATATTCCAGAGGGGCAGAGGATTGATGTCTCCATAGGGACTTTAAAGGATAACATTCAACATGAGGTTCGTCTTTGGGAACCTTATTCATTGGATAAGACATTCAGGTTGGCAAGAAAAGTCGAAAGAAAAATTATGGCAACAAGGAAGTCTACCCCTCACAACTATAAAGATGGAAGTGTTGTTTCTCCTAGCCTTCCAAAAACTACAAGGTTGACACCACAAAAATTGGAAGAAATAAGAGGAAAAGAGCTTTGTTACAATTGTGATAACAAATACATTAAAGGTCATAAGTGTGCTGAGAAGAAATTATTTTACAGCTATTATGGAGAGGAGGAAGAAAAGGATCAAGAAACATCAAAAGAAGAGGATATACACCAGGAACCAACCCTAGAGAAAGAAGAAATGAATCCGACCATATCTTGTGAAGCATTGGCAAGAATTACCACTCCTCAAACTCTCAAGATAGAGGGACATATCAAGAAGAAAAAGGTTCAATAAGTGAAAGATCACATTGAGAAAGAAGAAATGAATCCAACCATATATTCTAATGCATTGGCCGGAATTACCACTCCTCAAACTATCAATATAGAAGGACATATCAAGAAGAAAAAGGTTCAAGAAGTGAAAGATCACTTAGAGCATCAAGAAATGAATCCAACCATATCTTGTAATGCATTGGTCAGAATTGCCACTCCTCAAACTATTAAGATAGAATGACATATCAAGAAAAAAAAGGTAATAGTGTTGATTGATTTGGGCAATACCCATAATTTTATTCATTGTAAGATAGCTAAGGAATTGAATTGCTTCCTATATCCAGCACTAGAGTGTCAAGTGATGGTTGGAAGTGGAGGAACCATAATTTTTTCTGGAAAGTGCCATAATATCAAGCTATCCATGGGAGAATATGTATTGAATAGGCCAATGTTTTCCATTCCAATGGCTGGTGTTGATGTTGTACTAGGAGTCCAATGGCTATAATCATTGGGTACAATAACTTTTAATTTTCAAGAACTTTTCATGAAATTTTTTTCGGAAGGAAAGGAAGTTGAATTAAGGGGTATCACAAGGAAACCGGGAAAGATAATCATCTCTAACGAAATGACAAAGCTTCTAAAGAAAGAAAAAAGAGGTGTAATTGCACAATTATGTTTGCTAGAGGTTCCCACATCGAAATCTTCTATTTCTCCAGATCTCCAAAAATGCTTGGACAATCATTCCAAGGTATTTGAGACTCCCAAAGGCCTCCCACCTATTTGTGATCATGATTATGCTATTCATTTGATTCCAGGAAGTGTTCCTCCAAACATCAGACCTTACCTAATGAGAAGACACTTAAAGGTAAAAATGGATCATGATAGTCTTAAATACTTTTTAGAACAAAGATTATCTTCAGAAGAACAACAAAAATGGGTCACAAATATGTTGGGTTATGACTTTGAAATCATCTACAAAAAAGGGGAGAAAAATGTTGTTGCAGATGCACTCTCAAGAAAGGATGAGGATGTGGAAGCATTGTTTTGTGCCATTTCTATTATCCAACTAGATTGGATAAACGAATCAAAGGATGAATGGAACAATGATGAAGAAGTGTGGCCACTCATTCAAAAGTTGCAGAAGATCCCAGTTCAAACAATATTGCCAAAACTTGACGAGGAAGGAAAAATCATATTGGAACCTGGAGCAATCACAGAAACAAGAACCCGACATCTACGAAATTGATCAATTTCAGAGTATCTCATCAAGTGGAAGAACTTGCCCGTCGAAGATTCCACATGGGAGGACAAGAATTTTATACAGAAGCATCAAGAACTACTCAAGCGTTGAGGACAACAATTTTTGAAGGAGAGGGGCATGTTAGGTCCCTATACTACTAGTGTAACCCCTTATTGTTATTAGTACAACCCCCTTATTATATTGCTTTTCCCATGTAGTCCCCATATTGTTATTATTGTGCCCCATAGAAGCTCACTGTTGTTATTATTGTGCCCTTACATTATTATTATGTCGGCTCTGATTATATTATGACCCCTTAGAATCCTATATATAGAAAGGAGGTCTTGTCATTTGTATCATCTAAGAATTGTTCATTCATGTAATGTAATGGAGGTTGCCCCCTCGAAGAGGCTTATTTCTAAGGCGTTTATCTATCTTTTCGTGAGCTAGTTTCATAACAATTTGTGAGGCTGGTTTTGCAAAGGTTCAACGAGTTTGAGCCCTAACTCTTTATATCCCAACCTCTTTGGGGACATGCAAAAAAAACAGAGAAAGAGAAGACTACTATGATACTACTGATATGAATTTAAATAGGAACACAACAAGTTACATATATAACCATAAATACATATATGCGGTAGAAATAACACTTCATTTCATTAATATCAATATTGAAATATGCTTACAAATAAAATGGAACTAAAACTAGCTTGGGCGATGGTAGCTTATCTCTGAGAAGAGATGTGGAAACTACTTGCCTCTGAACTATGTTACAATGAGGCTTGAAGGCATATTTATGATTGAGAAATAATGGAAAACCCTAAACATCTAGAAACCTAACCCTAGGAGATGAAGCGCCAAAACTATCAACCCTGTTTGGATAAATTGGTACATCAACTTCTTAGGGTCGTAACTTGGCATACGATCTTCGTTTGATGCATACAATACCTCATTAGAAAGATCTATTCGATAACTACAACTTTTGAGTTGCAAAAATCAATTAAAATGTTATATTTCCCCTAATTTTCCAAAAAAAACGTCGTTTAGATTCTCAAAATGGCTTTGGAAGTTCAGGACCCAAGAAACTGACAAAAATAGTAAACTGTGCTACAATTAAGGAAACTGAAAAACTGAAAGAGACAGTGGTGGGGGTTCAAGTGGAATAGGCGGGTGGATACCAACATCCACCTAGATCATCTCGAGAGCATTTGTTTCAAACAGCGCTTCCAAGACTAGTAACTCAACCCACAGCTGTTGCTGGGCTCTAAGGAGTTTGTCCAACTAGGGCTTCCAGGACTAGTAACTCAAACCACAAAAGGCTCTAAAGCATTTTTCCAACCAAGGTTTCTAGGAGTAGTAACACAACCCAAGTTGTTATAGCGCTTCTAGAGCGTTTGTCGAACCAAGGCTCCAGGAACTAGTGACTCAACCCATAACCAAAGGAACATGAGCACCAACCAAAAAGAAAAGATAAACCCAAAACATCATGGCTATCTAGGAAATGGAAAGGCTAGGAAAAACCAGTATAAATCCAGGCAATCCTCCATCCCAATGGCTTATCATAACCAAGAAACCACAAGTATATGCCATGCATGCCAAAACTAACAACAAAATCATACATGCAACTCGGTACCTGTAAGAAAAACTTGATGCAGTTGCTGATATCACTGTCCTCTTGTGCTTTCCTTATCTTCCTTTGCCTTCTTACTCCAAATCCCAAGTATGCTACACTCCTCCAAAAATTCTCCAAGAAAATTCTAAGTGTCCAAGAGTATGAGAGAGAATAGAATGAGAGCTCCAAAACTGAGCTAACAAAAAACTAACTGAAAAAATCCATGAACTTATCCTCATAAGACTTTTTATCAATGAGGCCTCTATTTTCTTCATTTCCCATTATTTTCCTTCAATTTCCTCCTCATGTGCAACCTGTGACCTTTCACCTTCCTTTTTTCCTTATTTTCATAAATAAAATGCCAATTAATACCTCTTTGTCTTTACCATTTCCTTTTCCAAATTCCTTAGCCATTACTAAACTAGAAGTAACACCCAGTAGGATGTTTTTCCCAACGTCTAGCTTGGAATACATGTCCATGATTGTGGTCTTATATTTTTTACGTGAATTTTTAACCGGTGCTGTTACAGAACACTCACCCTTGGGGGAACATCGTCCTCGGTGTTCAATGACACCTATAAACAAGCAAACCGCTGAAAACAAAACACACTACCTATGGAGATTTATAAGACAACTTATTGCAGTATTTATAATGACCACTGCTGAAGATATAATAATCATACCATTTACTAGAGCTTTATAACATAACTCATTACGTTATTTACAATAATAACCACATATACACTTATACACATTTGCTTCAACCATCAAATAATCATACTGTCTCTGGAGCTTTATAAATCCATCTCGATACAATATTTACAATAATGTACACATATACACATATGCACATTTTCTCAACCAATAAATAAAAGGATACGATGCATGTATCAGCAATAAGGGAATCTAGAGGCTCACACCTCCACCCTCAAAAGTAGTACGAGGATTCACCTCCTTCCTAGGAAGTCCATAATCCACTTCCAAAGTCAAAGCTTCATCCAATGTCCAGCGCCACAATCCTACACCACGTGTCCTCTTAGTGAATAGTTATCAGCTCATTTTTCCAGGGCACACTCCCAATGTTCTTCTGCTTCCATCTGGAAATGTTAATGACTAAAACAAATACATTTCCGAACTTCCCTTCTCTGCTACACAGTCCCTCGAGAAATATGGTCACCCCCTTCCATGCAGTCACACACCTTGCCGGCATCCCCTTCTCTATTACACAGTCCCTTAGGCAACCCCTCCCTTGGAATGGTTTCCTCGCATCGGAAGTTCCAAAAACCAAGGCATATCCCTGCCTCAAAACCATCATACCAGTCATAGCATGCTCATGGTAATCAATGGGCACTATTTGGTACTAGTGTCCCACAATGGCCTTTCACCTGAAGTGCTTTACCAACATACTGCTGCCTGCTCAAATTCCTTTGATGGACGCTGCTAATTCTCTTGCAATCAATTTCAACCACCCAAACCAGGAATCTTTCATGCTTTCCTATATCAAGCACATAATTTCCATTAGACTCAAAACGAATTTAATTAAATCCAAATCACACCTCATTGGCTGCTCATCAATAAGGCACACATGCACTTATGTTCACCTCTTGTCACAACAATCCAGACCAACTCTTGACCAAGTCATCATGTATAAACATATCACACCTAGTTAGCTCAAAACACAACCATCATAGATCAAAGTCATGAATCACTTGCAATAATCATAAACCAGAATCATAGATCACATGCATAAAAAAACTGAAATAATATACTGATACTTATCCTTTAATTGGTCCTTTGTTTCTACCTTTGTCCTTTTTCCTTTTTGTACACACATCGGATTTGTTTCCACACCCGACAAGCACCTTGCTCCTTCTCTCCTCTTCAATCACATACACATATACACAACATACATCACAACACATACGCCTTCACCCGATGTACAACATAACACAATACATACACCTACACCCAGCATACAACACAATACATATAAGTACACTGAGTACAACACAACGAATACACATGTCACAATATCATGACTACACAATGCACATAACACAGTACCAGATGTGCACAACACAATGTGTATGATGTGTACACAATATCCCATGTACATAGTGCCACCTGCATAATGTGTACACAACACCACCTGCACAATGTGTACCAACACCATATGCACGACATGTACACAACACCACATGCACACAACACCATATTTACAATCATGCACACAACACCACCTGTACATGGAACCATATGTACAACATGCACACCACGCCATATGTACATAGCACCACATATGAAACATACACAAAGCACCATATGTACGCGGCAACGCATATACAACATGCCCAAAGTACCATATGTACGTAGCACCACATATCCAACATGCGAATGACACCATCTATACACAACACTGCCTAAAAAACATGCAAACAACATCATATGTATACAACATCGCATCTACACAACATCAAATGTACAACATATACACAACAAGAGTACCACATGTCCAGATACCACACTGTCTCTACCAGGCAGCCTTACTTCTAGTGTCTTTCCACCATCCATGCTTGCCCCAACATGCCGCATATCACACTTCTTTCATTTTGTTGATGTATCCCTCAACGTTACCTATCGTAACATAGACATAGTATGATAATATAATATCAATTCATATCCACATGATACTAACCTCACATATTTTTTATGGCTACTCTTCCCACTTGATTCCTCATAAAATGAAGAACCTCTTCATGCCATTCAACTGTATAAGCAATCATTCCTCCACAAGAATGATCCCTGATGACCCTGTCAGACAATTACATACATATAAGCATATATACATATAAACATTAACATAAAATAATCATGATCTTTGATGACCCTATTAGACAACGACATACATACATATATGTATACATATAAAGACATCAACAAAATCACAATCACAACATAATTACCAGATATCATAAGGTCAAGATTAAGAGAACTCTCTTTATCTGTGCACAACATGCACAACATTGAGAACAATAGTTCCGAACATAGCCAAGGCATCTGGCACCTCAAGTCCATTTACTTTAGCTTTCTCATTAACTTTCTCATGACTGTCATACCACTGTCCATTTATCCCAATGGATCCAACCAATCCAACTGGCTATCATACTCTTGACTTCAACTTCCCTTACACATGTATCAAGCTTCATCCGGGTCTTACATTAACCGTCGAGTTTCATTCATCTCTCCCCGAGCTTCATTAAATTTCCTCTTTCCAAAACCAATTCCCAAGACCCTCAAAACATAAAAGACAAGAACCAAAAGAAACCAAGAATAAAACCATGAAAACCAATAACAATATGATGCCACAAACAAAGTGGCATGATCATGCACCATACATAAACAAAACTGCAAATTGAGTGCAAACAAATAAAAAAATACCAAAAATACAAAACTAGCAACAAACACCATGACTCAATCCCCATGGATTTTCAATGCTTCCAAGGGAAATCCAAACTCGAGCCTTCTTTAAGATTCCATGGCAGTCACTTTTACCATGAAATCCCCTGCATCGTACTGCCAAAAACACATAACTTTAGTGCATAAGTAAATATAACAATATATAAGCTTCTTACCTTGTTGTGCCAAGCACATTGCCTTGTAACTGAACGCGTACATGTATCATCTCTCAAAGGAGTCCAATTCCCTTGACGGATCCAACTTTTACTAGACACTAGTTGTTATACCTATCAAATACATGCTCAGGAATATAGAACGTATCCACATAATGTCAGGTGAAATCAAGGTTAAGAAGACTCCCTGTATTCATTCAAAGCACTCTTTCATTTAGAATTGCGATTTCCAAACATATCTAGAGGATTTCTCACCCAATTCATTTATTTTAACTTTTACCTTGCTACAACTGAGTCTTATCATGTGTTATCACATCACCCAATTGTTAGTTATATAAACAAATCAATTGTTACCTTATCACGCTAATACCAAGCATGCTGCCCTACAACTACTCACACATGTCATTCACATGTTCCAAAGATCAAGACATCATGTCTATTAATTTTAAATCAACCTTTACCAAGACTAACGACCATGTCATAATCAATAGTCAACTATCAATCATAAGTCATAATACTACAACTAGCACCCACTTACACTCAAGTACATATCAATTATCTCATCACGTATGCGTTAGTACAACTATCTTAAACAAGATCATTCATTCAAGCAATCTTATAGTCACATGCTCATATCATGTAATTAATCAAACATTCAAACAACCTATAAGCATAACATGTTAGATAAACCAAATTGAGGACATAATCAAACTCATACCTCAATGTGTCAAAGGGGAGGCTATCACATCTACACAAGTCAGTTCAAAGTAGTACGACACAATATCACAAATATACCAACTCATACATGAATATCATAACCATAGCCATCTGCACAATCCAATCCATACTAGTATGATACATATAAGATCAATTTATCAACTGCAATTACCATAATCATCATGCATACGACCATAATGCATATATCAATAAGTTACTACCATGCATGAATAGCCGACACATGTGCATATGCCACACTAATTAACTAGCATCTATCATGTATGTAACCATAACATCAATAGAATGAAATGAATATACATAACCATAATTCATATAAAAACCATTAACCTACATACCTGCATGTCCAACATACAAACCTATATGACGATCTGCTCTTACCTCGAGGTCTAGTGCTACAACCTCGCTTTGATAATCTTCTTCTCCTACTTCATCTCAACCAACATATTACCATCATAACATACCAAGAGTATCATGATGACATAAAATGCATACAATGACCTCATGCATGAATACCTTCACTATGAAAATGAATGTATAACAACATATAGACACTGACATGCATAAAAAATGCATATACAACCGACATGCATTCATGAAAAATGCATCCCAACAACAACATCATCGACTTCTACATGACGACACAACTGCAACAATGACCATAACCATTGTTTAGTCAATTTAGTGTTCCTAAATTGATGTCATTAATTGTCAACCCGGGGCTCGTAAGCTGATGAAGTGAAGGTGTACTATATGTACTCAAGCAACCTCTTAGATCTTTTTGTCGTTTGGGGGTGTTTGTTTGTGGTCAATTTATCTTCCTAAGATGGAATGGAGGTTTTATAAACAGATGAGTGATAGTGTGTGTAAGGTGATTTCTAAATGAGTGAGTGTGTGTTACTGGTGGTTTCTAACTACCTTCTAAACTTGCAAAGAAAGAGCTTGAAAGAAATAACTTGAAATGAAACTGAAAGCAAAGCATAAAAACCACTTTCTAATGGCACTAGTCACTACTCATGCTGCTGCAATAAAAAGGTAAGAAAAACCACTTTAAAGACCAATTATAATGTTCATCTCTTCCTAACACTCTGCTTCCAACATATAGTACTATGTGAAACACGATTAAGAAGTAGTTAGATATAAGTCTAAAAAGTAATCAAGCTCTAAGATGACAAATTATAACACCACTTTGCCTCTCTCCATCATTCTGCTTCCAACATACATTGTAATGTGTAACAAGTGAAGAAAGAGTTAGTGATATAAGTCAAAAAACTACTCAAAGCAAGCTGTGATTTATTAGTATTCTGATCTCTTAAAGATGAACAACTTATGATAAGGAGACCATCAATATGTTAGCATACAACTTGAGAAACTAAACTAGAAATCAAGCTAGAAAAACAGAGTAAAGGCAACAACTATGAATATGACAACTGAAAATACCATTAGAGATAAAGCAAATACAACAAAGACACACAATCCCGGGCTAACACCTGCAGAAAACAATCATGATCAGTTAAAGTAAATGCTGGAAATGAAATGACAGTGAAAGTAAATCAAAACTGTACATGTTTTAAAGAAAAGGAAAATTGTTGAATTCAAAAGAAGGAAATGGCAAGAACATAAAGGTAAATTTACTGTACAAAGGTTGTTATGAACGGGGGCCCTCCATCCACAAAATCCAAGGAAAGATCAGCTACTTGAAGGAGTCAAAACAACACAGTCTTCTATTAACTCATATGCAAAAATTACAGTAAAAAGTGTTGAAACAGCAGCTTCAAAACAGAGTTTCTGTATACACTAAAATTGTAGCAATTACATAAACAAAGAAACTAAAAACTAATCCTTAAGCGTACGCAGACGCTGGATTTTATAGG
Organism: Pinus tabuliformis; assembly: GCA_031772625.1. Lineage (NCBI taxonomy): Eukaryota > Viridiplantae > Streptophyta > Pinopsida > Pinales > Pinaceae > Pinus > Pinus tabuliformis. The sequence continues at coordinate 465,829,186 of CM062808.1, read as the reverse complement.
CGTATGAACAACTGCCTACTGCGTAAAACATGAAACTAGAAATTAACTAACAGTCATGCTAATTAAAGGTACAACAACACGCAAACAGTTCCGTGTGTTATCTGGAGGGTACGGTCGTCATGGAGGTTGAATACAAGGTTGGATCCTGTCTCCCATAACCTGCATAGCGTGGAGGAATCACCATCTGGAGTGACGTGACCTATCAGCTCACGGAGCACCGTTTGAGCTAGCTTTGTTGACCGAAGTTTGATCCTCGTTGACCGGAGGTGTGGGTGGCGTTGCTGACCGAACCAATAGCATAGGAACCTTTAACACCTTCATTCCCACGTGCCCATGTGATTCGTTTTTCAAAATGACACGTGGAACATAGAGATCAATGAAAAGGCTGCAGAATGACTAGATAGCTGCGGAATTACTGAATGGCTGCGGAATTGCCAGACAGCTGCGGAATCTCTGTGCATATGTCAAAAATCTAGACAAACAGTCAAACATTAGCAAAGTTAACCAATCATGCTTAAAGACATCAAATGTAATGATCTGGATAGGTTTATGAGGAAAATAGGGCAAAAGAGAGAGATAAGTAGGGAAAGGCTGTAGGTAATGATAGATAATTAGGTGCAAATTAGAGGATCTACAACCATGCATACATAACAAGCACATATATAACATTCATGCATGCATGACAAACACATTCTGCCCATCTAGTCCAAGTGTTGAACCATGCTCTGATACCACTTTGTAACACCCTCTGTTATGAAACCAGTTCACAAAAAGATAGAAAAGATAGATAAACACCTTAGAAATAAGCCTCTTCGGGGGGGCAACCTCCTTTCTATATATAGAAGTCTAAGGGGTCATAATATAATCAGAGCCGACATAACAATAATAATGTAAGGGCACAATAATAGCAATAGTGGGATTCTATGGGGCATAATAATAACAATACGGGGACTACATGGTCACAACAATATAATAAGGGGGTTGTACTAATAACAATAAGGGGTTATAGTAGTACTATATGGACCTAACATGCCCCTCTCCTTCATAAAGTGTTGTCCTCAATGCTTGAGTAGTTCTTGATGCTTTTGTATAAATTATTGTCCTCCCATGTTGAATCTTCAGCGGGTAAGTTCTTCCACTTGATGAGATGCTCTGAAACTGATGTATTTCGTAGTTGTCGATTTCTCGGCTCTGTGACTGCTTCAGGTTCCAATATGATTTTTCCTTCCTTGTCAAGTTCTCGTAATAGTGTTTGAACTGGGATCTTCAACAACTTTTGAATGAGTTCCCACTCCTTTGGGCATATGGATATCTGTAAGGCCTGATGTTTGGAGGAACCCTTCTTGGAATCGAATAGCATGATCATGATCACGAATAGGTGGGAGGCCTTTGGGAGTCTCAAATACCTTGGAATGATTGTCCAAAATGTTTTGGAGATTTGGAAAAATACATGATTTTGATGCGGGATCCTCTAGTGAACATAATTGTGCAATTACATCCTGTTGTTATTTATTTAGAAGCTTTGTCATGTTGTTAGAGTTGATTATATTTCCAGGTTTCCCTTCGATACCCCTCAATTCAACTTCCTTTCCTGCCCAAAAAAATTTCAAGAAAAGTTCTTGAAAATTAAAATCTATTGTACCCAAAGATTGTATCCATTGGAATCCTAGTAAAACATCAGCACCACCCATTGGAGTGGAAAGCATTGGTATATTCAATACATATTATCCTATGGATAGCTTGATATTATGGCACTTTCCAGAGAAATTTATGGTTCCTCCACTAGCAACCATCACTTGACACTCTGGTGCTGGATATAGGAAGCAATTCAATTCCTTGGCTATCTTACAATGAATAAAATATGGGTACTACCCGAATCAATCAACACGATTACCTTTTTATTCTTGATATGTCCTTCTATCTTGATAGTGTGAGGAGTGGTAATTTCTTCCAATGCATTACAAGATATGGTCGGACTCATTTCTTGATGCTCGATGCGATCTTTCAATTCTTGAACATTTTTCTTCTTGATATGTCCTTCTATATTGATAGTTTGAGGAGTGGTAATTCCAGCCAATGAATTACAAGATATGGTTGGATTCATTTCTTCTTTCTTGATGTGATATTTCACTTGTTGAACTTTTTTATTCTTGACATGTCCTTCTATCTTGAGAGTTTGAGGAGGAGTAATTCTTTCCAATGCTTTACAAGATATGGTAGGATTCATTTCTTCTTTCTCTGGGGTGGGTTCCTAGTGTATATCCTCTTCTTTTGATGTTTCTTGATCCTTTTCTTCTTCCTCTTCATAATCTATGTAAAATAATTTCTTCTCAGCACACTTATGACCTTTAGTGTATTTGCTATCGCAATTGTAACAAAGCCCTTTTTCTCTTTTCTCTTCCAATTGTTGTGGTGTAAACCTTGTAGGTTTTGGAGGGCTAGGAGAAGAAACACTTCTATAATTATAGTCATGAGTGGTGGGATTCCTTGTTTCCATAATTTTACTTTCAATTTTTCTTGCCAACCTGAATTCCTTCTCTAATGAATCAGGTTCCCAAAGACGAACCTCGTGTTGAATGTTATCCTTTAAAGTCCCTATGAAGACATCAACCATTTTCTTCTCTGGAATATCATTTACCCTTATATTCAATTTTTAGAAGTCCTATATGTGCTCTGCCATTGAACCCTTTTGTTTTAGATTTATCAATTGGCTAATTAAGGTGTTTCTCTTTGTATCCTCATAATGTGCTATCATTTCCTCTGTGAAAATTGACCACGTGACAAGTGGTTTATGAGAACAAAGCCCTTTATACCATAAAAATTAATTCGGTTCTAAATAATTAGATGCAATACGTACCTTTTGTAACAATGGTACACCATGTAGATCAAAATATTTCTCCATCTGTAGTATCCAATTTACCTAATCCTTGCCATCAAACTTCCTCATCTCACTTTTTCTTGATTTTAGGAGCTCGATCTTGAAATGACTGTAACTCTGTATTTTATGATCTTTAAGTTCTGAAATTTCGATCTGTAATATCCCTTTGAGTCCTCTTTCTAACTCCGCAAGTCTGATTGCAATTGGATTCCTCAAGAAAGATCTATTCCCAATCTCTTGCAATGACCTAATTATAGACTAGTTCTGTAGAGTGAACTTGTACGATGTGCCACTTCTCATTGTTTCAACCTTAGGTTCTAAAAATTATACCCACACAAAATACAGTCTATCCTCTTTCTGTAACTTCTTACGAAATTTCAATCTGATGCTAAGAGAGAACGTTATGACGATTTTCCCAAGGTCACCTGTCTAGGATGTAATTCGGGAGTCTGCAAAAACCCTAAATTTCTTAGATCATATATCCGAAAATATAGCGAGAAAAGATCTGAAATTTAGACTCGAGTTTTAGATAGATATCTTCTCAAATGGGTTTTTTCAGGTTCTGAAACTTTGTAGCAAAAAAGTTATAGAGAAAATTCCACGATGACTTGTTTTAGATGAAATTCTAGAGCTTGCAAAAACCCTAACTTCCTCAGATCATATATCCTAAAATATAGCGAGGCAAGATCTGAAATTTAGACCCAAGGTTCAGCGAGATTTGGTCTCAAATGGGATTTTTTTTTTAAGCTTTTGAAACGCTGCAGAAAAAAACGTTATAGCGAAAATGCCACGATGGCCTATTTGGAGCAGCGAAACCCTAGAATCCAAAGCTCTGATACCAAATGTTATGAAACTAGCTCACAAAAAGATAGAAAATATAGATAAACACCTTAGAAATAAGCCTCTTTGAGGGGGAAACCTACTTTACATTACACAAATGAACAATTCTTGGATTATACAAATGATAAGACCTCCTTTCTATATATAGGAGTCTATGGGGTCATAATATAATCAGAGCGAACATAACAATAATAATGTAAGGGCACAATAATAACAATAGTGGGCTTCTATGGGGCATAATAATAACAATATGGGGACTACATGGGCACAAAAATATAATAAGGGGGTTGTACTAATAACAATAAGGGGTTACATAGCCCTAAGGGTTAGCTCAGTTGGTCAAAAACCTTGCCTTGCCATCGGGAGGTCACAGGGACGATTCTGCCCGAAGCCCTTGGGGTCAGGTCTTGCTAGTAGGCCGAGGGGCGATTAGCCCAGATTTTTCCATGGATGTAGTGACCACTCACTGACCAGGGTTTTCGTGAACCAAACTAAAAAAAAGAAAAAGCTGGGGGGGGGGGGGGGGGGGGGGTGGGTTACACTAGTAGAATAGGGACCTAACACCCTACTCCCACATTTACCCAAGCTAAGCGACCAATCGGGGTAAACGTGTGAGGAAGAGTTACTATGATATGATTCAACTCCCCATGTGGAGTTAAGGAAGTGGAGTATACAAGACAAACCAAACTGACCTTCCTCAAAGGCTACAAAACCTACAGGAGCCATCCAAATCCTCCAGGTGCCCAACCCCTCAGACAACTTGATGTTTTGTTGATCTGGACCCCTAGTCACTCCCATTACAAGGTATTAGTGTGACTGAGACCCTTTAGTCGGTCCCGCAACAAGGCATCCATGTGACTGTGCCCTTTTTCATGTAATTCTCTGCCAGTGACACCAAATTCTGAGACACTTTTTCAGGGCTAGGACTCAAGCCTTTGCCTAGAACTACATGAAACTACCATAAATGATAAATAACATTGAAAAAATGCTACTAATGCAAAATCTTGAAAAAGGACTTGACCAAACCCCTATCAACCATAAAAGACATTCCATCAAATAGATCATGAACATGTAATCTAGAGGTCATAACAATAGATATGAACATAGGGATCTCATACTTATCTAAGAATCGTCAAGGGGGACTAATGTCTCCTCCCAATAGCCGCATTGTTATCTATTAGGTCATTCATTCATTAACATTTCATATACTAACCAAAACATGATGAGAGCCATACATGTTATGTGGAATTTTGCATCTCCGAATAAACACAATTTCCCTAGGTGGGTAGCTACACCTAGATCAATAGAGTTAAAGTGCTTAACCTTTTTCTATAGAAGATAAAGAATCCAAGGACCTACTTGTTATCTTTTGCTTTCCCTTTGTCTCCTTTGGATGGATCCTGCCACTCCTTCTCGAACTTAATTTACTCGACAAGTACCTGCAATCATAAACAAAGGACAAAAACCAATCAAAGCAAGAGATCTATCTACTATAAGAAAATGGAATCAAAATCATTTACACATATAATCATCATACATAAAGAAAAGAATATGGGAAAAGGTGTAAACAAATTTATTAAGTAGAAGGAATAATTACAACCATGAAGTCTGATCCATTGTCACTCTTCCAGCTTGGGTTCTAACCAACATCACATCAAAATCGCAACACTCCAGTAGCATAAACATACTTTCTTATAATCTCAAACCTCACAACAATAGTATCTCCTCACAAACTCTCAAATTCTAGCCTCTGATCACTTAGATGAGTGCTCAATTTATAGGAAAATGGAGGAGGTTTGGTCATAAATGAGGGTATTGAATGGCCTTCCAAACTTAGAGTTAGTTTCCATGGGGGAAGCGATGAGAGGATAGGAGGTTACTTAACTCATTCTCTATCCAATTTAGAGCTCATAGGAGATGATAAGTGTGGGAATCTTCTATATGGCTCTAGAAGATAAGAATATTCCCAGAACCCTATGATGATTTCGCTCAATCTCCCCTAGGGAAGGTCAAAGTGGACCTAAGTTCTCTAGAAAGCACCCTGACATGGGCCTACCTGCACTAAAGCACACTTACCCCTGACCAAGGCTACACTGGTCCCTCAAGGAGGCATTTCTAGAGGGCTTCAGACCAAGAAACTCTCAGGGAAGGAGGTATTCAAAGTGATGACTTGTCTAGGGCATGTAGCAACTGAATTAGGGTATGATGAGCCCTAATAATACTGATCTAAATGATGGGAGTGATGTGGCCAAATGGATCTGCAATAGCTGCCCCTAAAGCATGAAATCAAAAATGATAATGTCGAGTGATATGCATTATGATGTGATGAGGATGTTCTGAAGCGGATGGTGACTTGCATCAATTACAATACATAATATCATGATATTTTGATTTTTTCTCATGAATTACTGAGGGAAGGCATACCCATGCTTAACATATAAAATTTCATTACAAGTACATAGATAGTTGTCTACAGATATATACCCATGATCAGATGACCATCAATATAAAGCCATTGTATGAATTTTTGGTACTTTCCTGAAATCGCAGCCTAGATGGATGAAACTAGATCCGGGGTCTTCTATCTTGTTCAATTTTTCACTCAAGTATGAGTCTAACCATGCGAATATGTGACCTGAAGTTGAACATGGGAAGACACCGTCTGATTAATGATGTAAGCTGTTAACAGACGTGAGAGAAATAACCGATAATGATAATGATCCTCAAGGTACTACAGTACATTTTGGATAGTGTGAATGGATGTTGTGATGTCAAACACCATACAAAGTCTTTCAGTTGAAGGCCAGTGATGGCAACCTATCACTGGAAGCGAGAAACTTGCCATTGATGTATGTAAGCCCCAAGGTACTGAAAGGGTGTTTCTAAGTCAACTTCTTGGATAATGTGTTGATGTCAACAAGAAGTTACTCATCACAGGAGGGCCTTGATGTATCCCACATCAACGACACGAAACGAGTGTAATGATTTTGGAGACAGAATTTGATTGACGACACAAGGTTCAAGAATGGTGGTCATGAAAATGAAGTTTTATGAGTATTGCAAAGGCTGAATTTAATTGAATGAATTCTCTTGAACATATTGGCGACACTAAATGAATTGGTAGCATTGACCCAAAACCAAAGTAATGGATGGTATGGTAGACCAAGGTATGATGACCATCAAGCAGATAACCCAACCCATGTAGTCACAATGATGAAGTGAAAGTGTTATGTTCAATAGCGACCTACTGCCATAAAGTGGTCTACCCCTTTTCCCATTTTCCCCAGTCATTGCTGACCAATACCTATTTATTTTTTTATCAAGATTAAGGAGGATAACATATGCTTGTTTTATAATTCCACCCTTCGGGTGAATCCATCACTATGTGATGTTTTAATAAGTCTAGTGAAGGTGAAACTCGATCATGTCATGATGAACAAGTTTGTCGCTATTTGATGCTTTAACGAGTTTAATGACAATGATAACTCGGTCCTTTTCATGTTTAGAGAATTTGAAAAGGGACAAAAAGAAAACTCCTCAAGTTATTTTTCATAGATTTTTCTCTCAAGTCCGAAAAAGCGTAAAACAATACGAGAGAGAACCTATTGACCATGTTCGGTCAACATATTCCTTTTTCGTAAATAATCTATCTTAGTTCGGAAAAGAGTTAAACTTATACTGAGTAGATGTCATTTCCAATCCGTTAATGAGATGAAAAGGGCAAGCGATTGTCAATCTTTTCATATTTCGAGAGTCTGAAAAGAGCTTCAAGAGGACTCCAAGGGTTTCTTTTTCGATGTTTAGTAAAGCTCGAAAAAGAGATAAAAGTATGCTCTGTGGTCAAAGTATAATTCACGATCGTGCATGTCAATTTTTGTAAATCAGCTGTAAATTAGTTCAAAGCAACACCAAATGGATCAAACATACCTGTTTCATTGGTAAAAATAGGTAAATACTAAAGTTTACTCATTTAATGATCATGAAATAAACATAAAAACAAGAATTTACCATGTTATTTTCACCATTTGATATTTACCATTTAGTTTGTGCTCTGACCCTATTTTTTACCTCGATCTTCAACAGCTGATTGTGAGAGATTCTGTGGATCATTTCTCGTGTCGTCCAGACCAGGTAGGAGATCTACCCCTCCTATTTCTTTTCATGTCATTCTTTTACAGTTTCATGCAAGTTTTTAGGGTTTTTAGGGCCCCTGGGGTTAGAATATTTCACCCTGGGATCAACACAGGCTTCCATGTCGAAAATTGTGCTGGGGAGCACCCAGACAGAAGGGTAGCTGCACTACAACGCACTGTCTCCTTGCCTAGGCTACACTGGGCGAGTTTCACAAACTTGTTTCACTTGTTTGGCCCAAAATTTCTCTAGTTTTTTGCATGAAATGGATCCTAACTAAGCTTATGGTTTGATTTCAGGATTTCATCAGATCAGAATGTCTATTACTTGGCAAGAAAGAGAGCATGAAGAACAAGACATGGTTTCCCTAAATGATCTGGGTACAGTTGAGGCCCTCAGAAACTGTGGGTTGCTCAAATACTTCAGGTTGTCCAGAATGAGGCAACAATCAGAATTATTGCAGTTCCTAGTTCATGCATGCTATCCAACGGATCAGGCTTTTCACATAAGCAGCAAAGTGGTCCCTATTATGATCAACGATGTTTACTTTCTTACAGGGTTGTCGAGACATGGTGCCCCCATATCTCTTTTAGGTTCTTCCTGTGGAGGGGAATCAGTGAGGGACTATGTTTGACAATTCTGTCAGCTAGGTACACAACCTAGTAAAGATGAAAAGATAATCATCAAAGATATTCATGATTTTCCTTTGAGAACAATCCTTTTCACCATCGCAAAGTTGGCAGGTAGTGTGACACTTCATCTAGCGAAAAAATCATACATGCAGTATGCACTTGGGTTTCTTGAGCCAACTTTATTCAACTGTTGTGAGGCAGTACTTTCCTCACTAAAAGAGCAACTGAAAAAGGTAAAGAGCGGTAAGACGAAGAACTTTAGCTATGGATTGCTCTTAATTTCTTTTGCCTTATAGAGAATTTCATTGATGCAACCTCAGCATGAAACACTGGGTGTAGCTGGTCCTAGAGATCCACTAATGTAGAGGTGGGTAGAATTGGTGGCTAGACATGCTGGTCAGTCATCGATTACATTTTCTACTGCATTCTTCAGTTGGCTTGATCAACAACACATTGTCATCGAGGATCATCCATATGCAGGGATGGATTTTCGTGGAGATCTAGAGTTGAGTTTACTAGTGGGCACTCAATGGGGTGCTATAGGTAAATTGTTTTTGACTAATTGTTTTTGATTTTTAAGTTTCTACATGTTTTTGTGTTTTGATGTTTCCAAGACTAAACTAAAATCATTCTCATGCATATAGATGTTGGTATTGTTCGACCGATGAGACACCAACAGGAGGCAGGTGGACCAGTGCAGAGAAATGTTGGGAGGACAATTCTCCAGGATTTGGATTTGGCTGAGTGATCTGAAATGGGGGTTTAACAACTTGTTATGCTTACAAGAACCTCCCACTCCAAAGCTTAACAAATATGTGATCTAGCTTATGTTGACAATTGCAGAATTAAATACTTGATACAGGTGTATGTGTAATTTCTTTTAATTGTTTAAGTTCTTTAAGTCCATTTGCTTCTGCTAATATTAAGCACACATAACAACCTTAAGATGCAGCAAATAAACATCAACACATAACAAAAAAATTAATCTGGGAGTTCACCCGAATACTGTGGGCTACATATCCTTGAGCTTTTGTCATCTTGACTTGGCTCTTTGGGATTATGGAAAAGTTTCTCTTACAAGTCCCACAATTAAATCCAAAGGTTACTGAACTAAACCAATGGGCTTAGAATACCATATATATCCCTGTCATGGTTGTCCTCATGCTGCAAACAGATCTAGGCTCCCTTAGACTTGATTCCTTTAATAAGTGCTCTGAGATTCCCTGAGCTTCTTGATGGCCCTAACTCCTTCAGAATTCTTTAGCTGTCATTGAAACCTCTTCTACTATCTCCAGCACATATCAGACACCAAAAATAGACTAATAATTTGCTCAAAATGAGCACTGCATCACCAAACTAGGCCTTCCTCCACGGTTGGCACTGGGCTGCCTCAAACTCCCCTGTAGCATCTAGGCCTTTAGAAGTCTCCAAATGCTTCTAAAAATCCCTGCAACGGATTCATAAGGCTCATTAAAGTTAGGAATTACTGTTGGTTCGCTTAGAACGAGTACTAGTAGCTCCTACAACTGCCTCCAACCCCTGGTGGCCCTGAGCTCCAAAATCTCCCTGGATGAAAATCTATATGAAGATGACTTCTTCAGCTTCTCTGGACTATTCCATTGGCTTCAAAAGGCTCCAATTAGCCTATCTAGCCTCTTGTTTCAATTTCTTTGGTCAAAAACAACTCCTGGAATGCATTTAGTCAGTGTCCCCTAGGGATACTCCACTAAATCTAGTGAACTGGCACTTAACTCTAGTTAAATTTGGAAAAATCCACCTTTTTAGCCGCTCCACCAAGCTTAACCGTCAGAGCTAGCTATTACTGTAACGGTCGATGCGCATGTGATGGGTTAATCCTTCGGCATTTAGGGATAAGACCTTTGAGCCGTCGGTCAACATACAACCGCGTGGTTTGTTGGCAAACAACAGTTAACTCGCGAACATGTGAAAAATGATTATGGGATTTCTGGAGGTCCTAACCCTCGAATCCACAACCATTCGAACATAAATATAACATTTTACCCATAGAGGTTAAGAAACAACGTTGGCGGAGGTGGTAGCGTGTTGTCCTGTCTTGCTGGAGGTCACGGGTTCGATTCCGTTGGACCCCAACAAATTTTACAATACCATTCTAGGGCCACGTGGCGGCCTCTGAGCTTACCACGTGTTGGCATGTGATTGGTCACCCAAAAGGAATATTCCAAGGAATATAATTTTTTTAATATTTTCAAAAATCAAATTATTCTTGGTCAAATGTCCATAAATTGTAATTTACTGGAATTTTTCAAATTACGATAACTCCTTTATACGGTGTTGGATTTTTGAATGTTCATGGTGTCGGAATTAGGAAGACGATATCTATCCGATAGCTTAGGTCCTAAATCAATATCTGATCACCGAGACACTTGTAGAGTTGCAAGATCATGTAGAGGGGTTAACCCTCAATATTCTAGATGTACGGATCAAGGAGTTACCTATGAGGCTGCAGTGCCATACTATTGGTGTTCCAGGCTGTTGGATGTGGCTCTTGCGCATGATAGCTTAGGTTGTGACCTATTATCATGAGCATCAGTAGGTCTACTTAGGATGATTTTTGCATGTATTTTGAGTTTTTAGGTTAGATGACCAAACATGTCTTGGACATAAATTTTGTAAAAACGTTTAAAACATCTATCTATTTTTACTTTTAGATTTTTTATATATATGGTCATGTTCAATCCTATTCAACTAATTATGTGAATTGAAAATTTACTTTTACATGTGTCGCAAATGTTTGTTTAACACATAGTTCGCTAATGAATCGGTTAATGCGTTAAAGTTTCTGGAAATATGTTGATATTGAATGTACTCAAAATGTCTTTCCAAAAGACGAACTCTAAGGAACATATGAAGAATCATTGGGTTTCAGATGGTATAAATGTTTGTTAGTTGCAGTACGACGAGTTGTGAGTCTAGCTTAATGATGATTCGGCGAATGCCAAGCGAAATGGCATCAGAGAGAAGTTCAATAAACGCGCTATACTTAGCGATATTGTTTGTAAAATGATTGATACAAATCCCTTGAAAACTCACTAACTTGCCACTTGGAGCAAAAATGGCCCATGTTGCAGAAGATAGGTTCTGCGTACTACGACTAACACCATTGGCGTAACCAACAAATGGTTCCAAATATTCCGACATCTGCAACAAATGCAAAGCGGATTACTTAACCACATAAAAAAATCTAAAAGACACACTGACACACACACATGCAATTAAAGCATATATACAGTGATTTTACTACACTCAATTAAGCATAGTAACATTTGAGATACAACCCATTTCGAGGTTGCAACAATGGAATTCCATCATAATCCACCAACTCATAGGCACCTTTTTCCAAAACACGCTTGACAATGTAAGGACCCATCCATAGTGGTTCAAATTTTCTTGCTCCTAGTTTATTAGCTTCCTAATCATGAAGCAAGACTAGGTATCCTTCTGAGAAAATGCGAGGCTTGAAATTTCTGGCATATTGCACCTTGATTTGTTTCTTATATGCTTCGTTAGCCAATGCAGCTTCACGATGGGTTTCATCCAGATGGATGAGTTCTAAGAAATGTGCTTCTTCATCAGAAGTGTCGGGTAATAGGTCAACCACGAGTTTGAGAGATGAAATTTCACATTGTATCAACAATATTTCCTCTAGACCATACACCAATTGAAAGGGTGTGAATTCAGTTGCATTCCTAACCGAGGTTTGATATGTCGACAAGGCATAGTACAAGATTAAATGTCAGTTTTGTTTATAAGCCCCTATCATTCTTTGAAGCATTTTCTTCAGGACTTTGTTGATGGCCTCAACTTGTCCATTAGCTTGCAAATAATAAGGAGCATAACTATCATGTGAAATTCCTAACTTGATAGTTAACTCGGTCATCATGTGATTGTGAAAATGTGACCCATGATCTGTAACTATAGCCTGTGGTACACCAAACCAGGCAACCACGTGGTTGAAAAATAAAAGTGCAGTTGTCTCACTGCTGTTGTTTAATGTTGGCATTGCCTCGGCCCATTTTGTGAAATAGTCAACGACAACTATAATATACCCATGCCCCCCGGCCGAGGTGGGGTTACATATCATGAATTCAATGCCCCATTTGGCGAATGGTCCAACAACGATGACAAGATGCAATGGTGTAGGTGGTAATCTATCTTTACAGTCATAAATTTTGCATGCATGACAGCTTTTGACGATAGTAATGCAATCTTTGAATATGGTAGGCCAGAAGTAACCAACACAGAAAATTCTCTGTGCAATAGAATAACTAGATAAGTGTCCACCATAAGCACTTGAATTGAAATCATTCAAAACTTTCTCAGCTTCCTCATAAGTGAGGCACCTTCATAAAATCGTATCGATACCATGATGGTAAAGAGTGTAAGAAATGATCAGATAATCTTTGGCTTGGTATTGAATACATTGTTGTTGCGAGTGAGAGGTATCAGGCCGGAAAGTTTTGATCTCGAGATAAATTAGTATATCTCCATACAACGAGTCAGATGATGAAATCATGAATACAGACTCATCCAGAATTAATGGTTCTGATGTTGAATTAAAGGTATTCGAGGGAAGGTCACAAAGAAGCTCAGCGAAAACTAGATATTTGATTTGGATTTGATGAATTCCAAATCAAATTATTGCAAAATGACGATCTATTTTGAGTATTTTCCCCCCTGTTAGTGTCCCCTATCCTTCATGTACCTTATCAAACACTTTCCATCACTGAGATCCCTCAAATTCCTCATTTTTGCACAAACCCTAGTTTCTAGCTACAACCTGGCAATTTTCTAGGTTGGGCCTGTGTTTTGCCATTTTGGACCCCTTCCCCTCACTCGATCTCTATGATTCCACTTTCCATTGCTTCCTAACATCCCTCCCTACTCCCAAAATTTTCCTCAAGAATTTAGAAGCCCCCTATCCCCTTCATTTCGCTTCATTTCGACAAAATCCCTTGTTCCACACATCGGGATAAGTTTCACTCAAAAGATTTTTTAGAGCAATCAAAGATGAATTTTGGAAAAATGAGAGAGGTTTTTTTCCAAAACATGCCAAATAAGAAAACCCTCCTTCACTTTTTGCACAGGTGTCATGGTTTGAGAGAAATGTCAAGAATACCGTTGCCTCAGGAGAATCAAATACACCTATGAAGTGACCTTGGAAAAATCAAGTTTTCTCCTAGCTTGGTTGGCCAAATGATTTTATTGATGGGTAAAATTATAAATAGACACAAATATCTTTCCAATGAGCTATCATGAGCTCAATTTGGAGTTGAGGAAGGCATTCAAAAGTTGACTGCAACAACACTCTTCCTTGAGGCAGCCTCATTTGGCACTTTTTGACCAGTCTTGGGAGATTTGATTTTTCACAAGTCAAATGAACTCAAAATTGAAAAATTATAGTTGGGTTGGAAATTAGACTCAAATACCTTTCCAACGAGCTATCCTGAACCTGATTCCGACACTGGGAAGGCCTCCAAAAGCCTCCTGCAAAAGTGCACGACCTGTTGGGTGCGCGCGACCTATCAGGGGGGTTCCTCCAGTTGAAAAAATACACTGGTGCGACCTATTGAGCGCGCGCGACCTATCAGCACCTGCGTGCGACCTGTTGGGAATTTATCCACAAAAAATTGCCTATAAACTGCCAAACATCCCCAAATTTCTTCAAGGTTGCAGGTAGGTCTTTGATCATCAAAGTATTTTGCTTGATAAGGAAAAATGGGCATGAGAAATGTGTTTTAATGCCATCAAGTTGAAATGAGAGGTTCATGTATATTTTCTTTAAAAATGTCAAAATTACAATCACCAGATCTAAGGAGGTTGGCCAAGGCACTAAAACGACGAAAAAGGTCTGACACCCTCCACATCTTGGCTGAGGCTTCCTTGAAGGAGCATGATATTAAATGACCTCACTACAGCACAAATATCAAAAAAATTTGAGCATTTTTGGTCTTTTATGAATTTTTGGTCAAAAAACAGGTTTTTTACCTTGATAGGTCGCGCGCCGCGCGTGACCTATTCGATGGGCACCTTCATTTTGGGAAAACTCAGCATTTCTGGATTTTTCATGCAAAGATACACCTGCTCAGCAATTACCAAGATATTTCGTCAAGTTTTGAGCCTCCAGAAGGTCAAAAAACATGCAAAAATTGACTTTCTGCCACCTTTTTGACAAACAGGGAGCAGTCTTGGGAGATTGCAATTTTGGAGGGGCAAATGGCCACCAAATTCAGAAATTCTAGTTGGGTTGTAAAGTAGACATCTAGAACTTTCCAACAAGCCCACTTTTGCCTCATTTGGACACCTGGAAGTGCCTCAAACAGAGCTCCAAAGAAGAGCGACCTATCAGGATTGGGGCGCGACCTATCAGGCAATTTTCATAATTTTTCACCTACAACTCAGGAATTCGCCCAGCTTTGGCCAGTTTTGACTTGGGATGGGATTTTTCACCCTCTTTGATGTAATTAATGTATTTTCATGTTGATATGACACTTATTTACCTATTCTAGAAGATTCATTCATGAAATAGCAAACATTTAATGAATGAATTGGTTTCCTAGCTTATAGAGGCAAGTTGTTTTGACTTCCTAGATTTTAGTGCTCAGTTTAGAATTGGTTGAAACAACTCCTAGAAGGATGAGCTCGACCCCTAGAGGCAAGGAAAGATGTTAGACTGCCTATATTATGTACTTTCTAGGTCATTTTCATGGTTGGACTCTTGAGGGAGAAAGCTCTATTGTATTATTCATTGTATCTCTGCAATTTTGGCAAAGGAAGAAAGACCAGGGTTTTGCAGTCCTTTTTGGGATTCCTGTGGTTACATGTATTGATGGTGTGCTTCTCTTTGTACTTGTAAGTGTGTTAGGTGAAATCATCCTCTTTGTTTTTCTTCTGAAATTAGGCAAATGAAGTGTTAAAGTAGAATTCATGATTTCCATGCTCTGCTTTTAAATTTGCTTAATATCAATGTTTTCATCTGTTTAAGGAGAACTCAAGGTGATTGCTTGCTCTCCTTACCTCCTCACCAGTCATTCCTACCCAATCACTTAATTTAAAGGCATCAATACAGTCTCCTACCTTGCCCCAAAGAACCCCCTGCAAAAACTGTGTCCAATCCCCGCACCCAAAATTGCTTTTCCCCCATTTTCCACCAAAATCCAAAAATCCCAAAACAAACTCTTTTTATCAGTTTACTAGCCTAAAATCAGTGTTTCCTTATTGGTTATCTCGCCCGTTGAATATCTTTACCGAGATAGACCGGAGAGAGCCCTCTCCTGCCCCGTAGGGCTAGCTACGAGGCTAAGTGGTTTGATGTTTCCTTGGAGTTTACCTTTCTCAGCCTGAGGTGAAATTTCAAGCGCTAACATATTCCATCATAGCTCATTGGAAATCTCTTTGTGTCTAGTTATCATTTTACCCATCAAGAAAATCATTTGGCCAACCAAGCTAGGAGAAAACTTGATTTTCCCAAGGTCACTTGAGAGGTGTCTTTGATTCTCCTGAGGCAACGGTATTCTTGACATTTCTCTCAAACCATGACACTTGTGCAAAAAGTGAAGGATTTTTTCTTCTTTGGCATGTTGTGGACAAAAACCTCTCTCAGTTTTCCAAAATTCATCTTTGATTGCTTTGAAACAGCTTTTGAGTGAAACTTATCCCGATGTGTGGAACAAGGGATTTTGTCGAAATGAAGCGAAATGAAGGGGATAGGGGGCTTCTAAATTCTTGAGGAAATTTTGGGGAGTAGGGAGGGATGTTAGGAAGCAAGGGAAAGTGGAATCGTAGAGATTGAGTGAGGGGAAGGGGTCCAAAAGGGAAAAACACAGGCCCAACCTAGAAAATTGCCAAGTTGTAGCTAGAAACTAGGGTTTGTGCAAAAATGAGGAATTTGAGGGATCTCAGTGATGGAAAGTGTTTGATAAGGTACATGAAGGATAGGGGAAGGTGTATGAACATCAAAAAACAAGTTTTGCCGATGATTTGACCGTCTTAGAGAAATTGCCTTCAAAACCCTAGGAGAGGGAAATGACCTTGCCTAGGTGCAACTGAAGCATGAATAAGGTGTAAAATGACTCATTAGATACTGACATGATAATGAAAACCCTATGAATGATGATAAACTCAGCTGAATGGTGACATGGACCAACATTTGGACAACTTTTAGAAGGAGTGAAGGCAAACCCTAGACCTAATTCCTAGTGACCAAATTTTGCTTGAAGACTCACTGAAATGAAAAAATTGACCTTGACACTCTGAGACCACTTTGTAAGAGCATATTTGATCACTGGAGGAAGGCTGGAAAGACTGACACTAACATTGGCTCCAATGGGGATGGTAGCTCCTTGGAGGTGCCAAGAGCCTTAGACCTCTGGGAGAGCAGACCAGTGTTTTCAACCATTGGGTGATGGAGTCAAAACTCAAACTAAAATGCATGACTGAAAACTAATGACTCGGATGACACAAATTGACTCTCACTCAACTAAAAACTGACTCAAGACTTAAACACAACCGACAAACTGAAATGATGCTCAAAGGGGAGCTTATTCATCAAAACCTACTCTAACAGTTTCATTCATCACCTGATCAAGTGAAATGAAACAACCAGTGCAACCAAGTAAGTATTCTATCTGCTGTTCGAATTTTCCGCAAGTGCTCACTCATGAACAACAAGAAAGAACTACTGAAAGGCAACTCCCATGACAACTTAGAAACAGATCCGTTGAAAGATATGAATTCTCTATCCGCCTCCAAAAACACTGCATAAGGATCTTGAAATTCAAGCACACCGGAACTTAGCTCATCCAATGGATTACTTCTCTTTTGCAAACTTTGATCTGAGCCTTGTGACGAGACCTCTGCTAAAAATAACAAAGAAACCAGCTGCCTGATCAAATTTGTATCAATACACGTTTCAAGCTCACATGTGGTCAATGGAGAAATACTTTGACTGCAAACCTCATCCAAAACATCAGCTATTGGATCATGAAAAACCTGAAAAGACTGCTGCAATGTATCCATTGAAAATGTATGACATCCTTCTAGCTGTTCATCTTTTTCTTGAGAGATTTTACAAAGATTCTGCCTTATAAACTGAAATGCTTCGAAACAAAAGGGTATAAAATCTTCCTGCTTCATCAAATCATGTAATTCGTCCTCCACAACTTCATCTGTAATCTGCCCTTCAGTTTCATTTGGTGGCTGCAAATATGATGCTACAGGCTGCTCAAGAATTTTGTTATCTGTCTCATCCTCAACATTAACACTGAGAGATTGCTGATTTGTTATAGGCTGTTCATTTGAAGATTTACTATGCAATCGACCCTTCAAAAACTGAAATGATTCAAAACAGAATGGTACGGAGTCACCTTGAATCATTAAATCATGTGTGTCCACTTCCAAGTCTTCAGCTGCAACTTGATAATCAATGGCTTTCGAGGGTTGCAAATCTGAATACGAGAAGTCTTGAACAAAATTTTCATTGCTCTCAAGATGATTCAAATCAAGACTTGTTGACATTTGATTTCTGATTGCATGGTATTTCTCTCTGATGAACTGAAACGAATCAAAACAAAAAGACAAAGATCCTTCACTTACTTCAAACTTTGCTGCACTTTCCTCATCACTGTCATAGCTGATATGTGATGGCTGAACATTGTTTTCAAACTGCTGAAAATGAACTTCCTCCTCCCACAAACTAGCTGCTGATTTGTCTGCAAGATTAGCTTTTGTTTGGAGAACATAATCATCATCATACTGATCAAACTGAGGCAAATCATCAGTATAAAACATATCATCAAGCATGTAGGTCATATCAACAGTTCTTTCTTTGCCAAGGTGATCTACAAAACAATCATTATCAGATCTATGACAACTAGGATAAGATACAAAATCTTTTGGATCAGCCATTTGTTCTTCTTCATTCGACAAGCCATGGGATTGAACATCATAATCATTCCTTGCGTTGATCTTGTCCATCATCTTTTCCACTGCACTTACCAAATTGTCAAGCTTCACCTCTAGAGATGTTGATTCGGCCGGATCTATGTTTTTCATCTCTTCTTCCTTCATCCTTGCCCGTCGGATCAGCAGATGAGCTTCTACATTTACTGCACTGTTTTTCATCTCGTGAAGTGTTGCAATATCCCTTTCTCTCAGCTGAAACTCCATCTCCGGATCAAAGGCACCCGGATAGTGCAAGAGAGCAGATCTAGGAGGAGGCCTTATATCAACTGGCATTGAATAATAAACTTGGTTAAATCTGGCCGAAAACTGTTGTACTGTCTCCCCTGGCAATCTTTTCAGCTGGTTATACTCTTCTACAATCAAGAAAAGGTTCTGCCCGATCATCCACCTATCGAGAAAAACTTTGACAAACTGCTGGAAATCTGAAATGCTTGCATCAGGCAGGGCTTTGAACCAACTCTTCACTTTGGCTTGCAAAGAAAGAGCAAAAAGCCTTATACTAACATTTTCTTCATCAACTTCAAAAACATCTAGAAATTTCTCAACATTCTGCACATGTTGCTCAGCGTTGACATTCTTACTTTCACTATCAAACCTTGGCAAGTATAGATCATAGTTTTTGGGGAAAGCATGAAGAACAGAAGGTAAAACAAGAGGTTTATACCAATCTGGAATTTTACAAGGTGTAAGGGTATGTACAACAGGTATATAATCGGTCTTGATCTTTTGAGGCTTATCAATTTGAAGATGGTCATCACAAAATTCAGAAAAAGGAACCTGATCAAGCTCAAAGGCATGCAAATATTTGGTTTTCACACTTTTCAAAGGGAAAGAATCAAATGCAGTCCTGGGATCTTTTCTCAAGCATAGTATACTTTGCAAAGCCTTCTTTACATTCTCGGGAAAATAGAAGAAATAATTTAGAACAACGAACAAAATGTCTTGGATGAAATTCCAACCTGAGTACCTGATCTGTCCATGTTGTCCTTTCATGTTTTTGCTGGTCGGGATCATCCTCCAGTGGAGTCTTTGGATCTGATCTCGAAAATGATTTAGAGTCGCCAGGTGAATGATTTCAGCCTTTCAAGTGTCTGATCGTTGTCCACCATCAACAATCAGATATGAACTTGATGCATGTACTGGGGTAAAATGCAGTGCTGTATTCACAAGCTCACGGAGATTGACTGAAGCAGCGTTTATCTACTTGCGCTAATGCAAAGCAAGAGCGTTTTCGAAGGCTACCCGGCGTAACTTCAGGCTCCATCTAAGACTTATGAAACCAACACATCAAACAACAAATAATTTTCTCTCCCCAATATGGTCGCCAATATGTTAGCGCTTGAAATTTCACCTCAGGCTGAGAAAGGTAAACTCCAAGGCAACATCAAACCACTTAGCCTCGTAGCTAGCCCTACGGGGCAGGAGAGGGCTCTCTCCGGTCTATCTCGGTAAAGATCTTCAACGGGCGAGATAACCAATAAGGAAACACTGATTTTAGGCTAGTAAACTAATAAAAAGAGTTTGTTTTGGGATTTCTGGATTTTGGTGGAAAATCGGGGAAAAGCAATTTTGGGTGCGGGGATTGGACACAATTTTTGCAGGGGGTTCTTTGGGGCAAGGTAGGAGACTGTATTGATGCCTTTAAATTAAGTGATTGGGTAGGAATGACTGGTGAGGAGCTAAGGAGAGCAAGCAATCACCTTGAGTTCTCCTTAAACAAATGAAAACATTGATATTAAGCAAATTTAAAAGCAGAGCATGGAAATCATGAATTCTACTTTAACACTTCATTTGCCTAATTTCAGAAGAAAAACAAAGAGGATGATTTCACCTAACACACTTACAAGTACAAAGAGAAGCACACCATCAATACATGTAACCACAGGAATCCCAAAAAGGACTGCAAAACCCTGGTCTTTCTTCCTTTGCTAAAATTGCAGAGATACAATGAATAATACAATAGAGCTTTCTCCCTCAAGGGTCCAACCATGAAAATGACCAAGAAAGTACATAATATAGGCAATATAACATCTTTCCTTGCCTCTAGGGGTCGATCTCATCCTTCTAGGAGCTGTTTCAACCAATTCTAAACTGAGCACTAAAATCTAGGAAGTCAAAACAACTTGCCTCTATAAGCTAGGAAACCAATTCATTCATTAAATGTTTGCTATTTCATGAATGAATCTTCTAGAATAGGTAAATAAGTGTCATATCAACATGAAAATACATTAATTACATCAAAGAGGGTGAAAAATCCCATCCCAAGTCAAAACTGGCCAAAGCTAGGCGAATTCCTGAGCTGTAGGTGAAAAATTATGAAAATTGCCTGATAGGTCGCGCCCCAATCCTGATAGGTCACGCTTCTTTGGAGCTCTGTTTGAGGCACTTCCAGGCATCCAAATGAGGCAAAAGTGGGCTTGTTGGAAAGGTCTGGATGTCTAATTTACAACCCAACTATAATTTCTGAATTTGGTGGCCATTTGCCCCTCCAAAATTGCAATCTCCCAAGACTGCTCCCTGTTTGTCAAAAAGGTGGCAGAAAGTCAATTTTTGCATGTTTTTTGACCTTCTGGAGGCTCAAAACTCGATGAAATCTCTTGGTAATTGCTGAGCAGGTGTATCTTTGCATGAAAAATTCAGAAATGCTGAGTTTTCCCAAAATGAAGGTGCCCATCGAATAGGTCGCGCGCGGCGCGCGACCTATCAAGGTAAAAAACCTGTTTTTTGACCAAAAATTCATAAAAGACCAAAAATGCTCAAAAATTTTTGATATTTGTGCTGTAGTGAGGTCATTTAATATCATGCTCCTTCAAGGAAGCCTCAGCCAAGATGTGGAGGGGGTCAGACCTTTTTCGTCGTTTTAGTGCCTTGGCCAACCTCCTTGGATCTCGCGATTGTAATTTTGATATTTTTAAAGCAAATATACATGAACCTCTCATTTCAACTTGATGGCATTAAAACACATTTCTCATGCCCATTTTTCCTTATCAAGCAAAATACTTTGATGATCAAAGGCCTACCTGCAATCTTGAAGAAATTTGGGGATGTTTGGCAGTTTACAGGCAATTTTTTGTTGATAACTTCCCAACAGGTCGCACGCAGGTGCTGATAGGTCGCGCGCGCTCAATAGGTCGCGCCAGTGTATTTTTTCAATTGGAGGAACCCCCCTGATAGGTCGCGCGCAGCCAACAGGTCGTGCGCTTTTGCAGGAGGCTTTTGGAGGCCTTCCCAGTGTTGGAATTAGGTGCAGGATAGCTCGTTGGAAAGGTCGTTGAGTCTACTTTCCAACCCAACTGGAATTTTTCAATTTGGAGTTCATTTTCTCTGTCAAAAATCAAATCTCCCAAGACTGGTCAAAAAGTGCCAAATGAGGGTGCCTCAAGGAAGAGTGTTGTTTCAGTCAACTTTTGAATGCCTTACTCAACCCCAAATTGAGCTCATGATAGCTCATTGGAAATATATTTGTGTCTAGTTATCATTTTACCCATCAGGAAAATCATTTTGCCAACCAAGCTAGGAGAAAACTTGATTTTCCCAAGGTCACTTCAGAGGTGTCTTTGATTCTCCTGAGGCAACGGTATTCTTGACATTTCTCTCAAACCATGACACCTGTGCAAAAAGTGAAGGAGTTTTTTCTTCTTTGGCATGTTTTGGACAAAAACCTCTCTCAGGTTTCCAAAATTCATCTTTGATTGCTTTGAAACATCTTTTGAGTGAAACTTATCCCGATGTGTGGAACAAGGGATTTTGTCGAAATGAAGCGAAATGAAGGGGATAGGGGGCTTCTAAATTCTTGAGGAAATTTTGGGGAGTAGGGAGGGATGTTAGGAAGCAAGGGAAATTGGAATCATAGAGATCGAGTGAGGGGAAGAGGTCCAAAAGGGAAAAACACAGGCCCAACCTAGAAAATTGCCAGGTTATAGCTAGAAACTAGGGTTTGTGCAAAAATGAGGAATTTGAGGGATCTCAGTGATGGAAAGTGTTTGATAAGGTACATGAAGGATAGGGAAAGGTGTATGAACATCAAAAAACAAGTTTTGCTGATGATTTGACCGTCTAAGAGAAATTGCCTTCAAAACCCTAGGAGAGGGAAATGACCTTGCCTAGGTGCAACTGAAGCATGAATAAGGTGTAAAATGACTCATTAGATACTGACATGATAATGACAACCCTATGAATGATGATAAACTCAGTTGAATGGTGACATGGACCAACATTTGGACAACTTTTATAAGGAGTGAAGGCAAACCCTAGACCTAATGCCTAGTGACCAAATTTTGCTTGAAGACTCACTGAAATGACAAAATTTGACCTTGACACTCTGAGACCACTTTGTAAGAGCATATTTGATCACTGGAGGAAGGCTGGAAATATTGACACTAACATTCTACTTGTAAGTGTGTTAGGTGAAATCATCCTCTTTCTTTTTCTTCTGAAATTAGGAAAATGAAGTGTTAAAGTAGAATTCATGATTTCCATGCTCTGCTTTTAAATTTGCTTAATATCAATGTTTTCATCTGTTTAAGGAGAACTCAAGGTGATTTCTTGCTCTCCTTAGCTCCTCACCAGTCATTCCTACCCATTCACTTAATTTAAAGGCATCAGTACAGTCTCCTACCTTGCCCCAAAGAACCCCCTGCAAAAACTGTGTCCAATCCCCACACCCAAAATTGCCTTTCCCTAACTTTCCACCAAAATCCAAAAATCCCAAATCAAACCTTTTATCAGTTTACTAGCCTAAAATCAGTGTTTCCTCATTGGTTATCTCGCCCGTTGAAGATCCCTACCGAGATAGTCCGTAGAGAGCCCTCTCCTGCCCCGTAGGGCTAGCTACGAGGCTAAGTGGTTTGATGTTGCCTTGAAGTTTACCTTTCTCAGCCTGAGGTGAAATTTCAAGCGCTAACACCCCCAACAATTGACGTGAAAAAATATAGGTCATAGGGTTGCAATCATAAATGACAATGGTCTTTCAGAGTAGGATATAGTGGCAAAATCTCTGTACAGTTTGAGCAACAACCAGAGCTAACTTTTCGACGTAAGAGTACTTAACTTATGTATCATTGAGATTGCGACTCAAATAATATATCAAATTTTCAATCCCATCTTCTTCTTGGGCTAAAACCATTCCAATGGTTGTATCTACAGCAGCGAGATACAAGAAGTAGTCGTTTTGATAATTTGGGGAATACATTAGTGAGGCTCTAATTAAGGTATCTTTAAGAGCATTAAAGGAAGCTTGCGAAACCTAATCCCAATGGAAGGGTATCCCCTTTTTCAAAAGACGAGTAAATCCTTTAGCCATTTCAGTGTAATTGGGAATGGACCTCCTCAGAAAGTTTGCCTTCCCTTGGAGTCTTTGTAACTGTAGTAGATTGCAAGGTGGAGACAAATCAAGAATTGCCTGAACCTTAAGTGGGACGAGTCGAATTCCCTCCTTAGACACTATGAAACCAATCAAATGACCAGAACCAACACAAAACACACATTTGTGTAGATTGAGTCATATTTTGTAGTGTCAGCACTGTAAAAATATAGCTCTCAAATGTTGTAGGTGATCAGTCTGCTTTCATGAATGAGTAGGTAAATCATCAAGTTATGGTTGAACAATATGTTTGATGTCGTGGAAGGCATAGTTCATTTCCCTCTGAAATGTTGTCCATGCGTTCTTCAAACTAAAAGGGAGTTTCCTATAAGCGAATGTGCCCCATGGACAAATAATAGCAGTTTTAGATTGGTCTTCTAGGTGGATATTGATCTGATTATAACCGGAAAAGCCATCCATAAATGTGAATATTTCACATCCGGCACATTCATCAATAATCTGGTCAATAAAGGGAATGGGATAATTGTCTTTTGGACAATCCTGATTAACATCCCTATAATTGACGCACACTCGTATTTTCCCTTGTTTCTTCATGACATGAACAATATTGGAAACCCAATCATTAAGAGGAACATGGCAAATGAAACCAGCATGCAAAAGTTTTTCAACTTCTATTTTAATAGCATCAACCTTATTTGGATGAATAGGACGAAGGCGCTGCCGCACCGGTTTGACATCAGGATACATTTTGATTTCATGTTCAACTATACTAGTGTCAATTCCATGCATCTCCTCATATGACCATGCAAATATATCTTGGAATTCATGAAAGAGAGCACGGTAATCTCAAGTTCTGATGGAGAACAAGATTTGCCAACATGAATGTTTTCTACAATTTTAGGTTTGGTCGAAATATTGATAGAAATATTTTCTTCGATATTTGACAAGTTTCGCTCAGAATCTACTGTATCTATGAAAACAAAATTTGAAATGAAATCGACAATTGAAGGGTGATTAGGTTCAGTTGAATAATCTTCTATGTGATCTGAAAGATGGGAACAATGATGATAATCTTCCCATGGTTCCTCTTTCGTCATCATTGATTGGATGATTCCTTCATCAATAGAAAATATACGTGAAAAAGGATTGAGGGAAGTACCATATTCAAATGAACGATCTACCCATACAATTGACAAAAATGGATTTGGGTTCGCCGCACAAGCCAGAAATATTGATTGCTATGCAAGATCAATAGGGTTTAGCGACATAATTTCCTTACTATATCAACTTCAAAACTATTGGTAATCTCCCTTAAGTCAGATGAAGTGGAAGATATCATGTTGCAAATCTAAAATTTCTCCACTTCTGCCATGTTTGATGGTGGCGGTAGTGAAAAAGTGCCCATTAGGGAAGGATCCTTGAAAAGACCTACACCAATGTTTTGAAGTGATAGTGGGGGTCCGTGAACTAACAGAATTCTTCCAGTAACCTGTGAACTAGAGGCGAAGAAGGCGAGTTGGTCAATAACTGTGATTCCACCCTTAGAAGGGAATGAAATTGTATGAAAGTATGTTGAAACCACAATAGCCATAACATAAACCCACGGTCTTCCTAGTAAAATGTTGTAGTCAAGGGGTCTGTCAACAACCTCAACTTCAACAGTTACTGTTTTTCCTCCTAGTTTGATTTGCAGATTACTCAATATTCCACAAGGCATATATGTGTGACCATCAAAAGCTTTTAACGTTGTTGGTGAACGTGACAAAGGCGGTGAGCCAAGTGTTTTCCAACAATTCATAGACATAATACAAGTAGATTCCCCCTCGTCAATAATGGTTCGATGAATAAGTTTATTCAAGGCATTTACTTGAATTAGGAATGCTAATTGTGCTGGTAACTGTGGCGTATAACCCGCATGGTTGAAAACCACAAGATTGGAATCAGTTGGATTGATTCCACCAATTGCTGACAACAAAGCCTGCTTTTGGGAGGGACAATTTTGAAGCACCTCAAGCATTGACATAGCAGAAGGTGACTAAGCCAAATCTTCTACTATGTTATAGTTTTGTGCAGCTCGAGCTCGAGGGTTAAATTTTGATTTATTTACAACTCCCTCAGGTGGTTTGATTGTTAACTGTGGTGAAATAGGTGGTGGAATAGGACCAGACAAAGTCAAAGTCGAAGGATTAGGTTGATCAGCCTGGTTATTTGATGACGACGGTTGATTTCCATAATATTTACTTTGTGTTGACACCAAAATATCATTTTTCGGCTTAGAGGCAGATAACATAAGCACTTGGGAAGTGGAAGCATGGTTTATAGCAACCATATCTGTCTCCGGGTTTGGAAAAGGATCAATCAACACTGCAGATGTATTAGAAGTCTTTAGAAGCTTTGAGACTTCAGAGCGGTGAGGACAATCTCAAGTAAAATGCTCAGCATTATAGATTAGACATGGGCAACGAGGTTTCCTAGCCGAAGGAGAGGAATTAGATGATTTATCTTGAGGGGAGTTACTTTGTTTCTTCTTGTTTTTCCCCTTCTTCTTGCTTCCTGGCTGCTTTTCATTCTTTCCTTTGTTAGATGACACGACATTGATTTCAGAAGCAAGAGTGTTATCAGATGCATTTGAAGTTTAATTGGAAACGGAAAGTGGCTGACCAGATGGTCTACCTACCATTTGTGTGCTTGAATAACCAATCACATTGTTGCCGGCATGAGAGTCCTTACTCGATGGTGGTGGAGGAACAGTGAAAGCTGGTCGGGGTGCATTCAGGATCTTGTCATAAAGTGTGCCAGACTATGTATAGATCAAGTCCAAATATTGGGCACGAACAATTACTTTCTCTTCAGTGACAACTCCACCTTTCACCACATCCTTAGTGATAGATGGCAGCAAGGATTTTATAAACCACTCCACTAAGTGTTGATCAAGAACATAAGTATTAACCATTTGACAACGGCGATGCTACTCATGAATATGATCAGAGATATGAGTAGCAGTAGTCTATTTAAATTTGTTTAATAGTTCTGTTCCAATTTCATATTGTATGGGTAACTGAAAGTGGGTTAAAAACATGCTAGCTAAGGTTGTAAAGTTATCAAAAGAAGCTTGTGGTAACTCAATGTACCACTTTGCAGCTCGATCAATAAGCGTTCTCTGGAAAATATGTAGTCTAATAGAATCATCATTCAAGGAGTTTGATGAACACCATAAATGAAAAGTCATGACATGGTTGGAGGGGTCTTCTCCAGGGTTTCCATTGAATTTCGGAATATGAAAAGGTAACTTATGACGAATCACCGACCACCAAGGTGCATAAAGAATTGGGTCATTAGTGAGCCGATTTAGATCTGGTAACTCAAGTGTTGCAACGAAAGACAACTGTCTATTGAGGTCAGGTTGAGCATATCCAGGGTAAGATGGGATTGCATGGGAAATATGCCTTTACATACCAACATAAGGCATTTGCTACTGGTAACCTTGATATGGGTAAGTTTGTTGGGAAAATCTGGTGTAAGGTTTTTTTGAGCACCAGGATACATTTGTTGTTGTCCAAACCCAAAATAGGCTTGTTGACCAGGACCTAGGTAAACTTTTTGTTGACCAAACCCAACATAGGCTTGTTAACCAAGTCCAAGATGAGGTTGGTATTGTTGGAATTGTTGTTGTTGATATTGGGGCTACCAAGGCTGTTGAAGCAACTGTTGTTTTTGTTGATACAACAATTTTTGATTTAATGGTTGTTTCCCACCAATGTAAGCTTGACCAGGTTGTGAATACACTAAACCAGTGTAAGTCTAAGTCATTCCAGTAAAAGGTAAACTAGCCTGAGGTTTTTGGACTCCAGGCATAAGTGGTTGTTGTAAAACTGCCTGAGAAGGCTGAACCTATACACCTGAAACTTGGGGGTTTGAGGTTGAATGACCAACTTGCACAGGTTGAGATACAACAATATGAGCTTGTGATTATGGTAAAGCTATAACAATAGGTGTTCTAGGTATGGATGAGATAGATTTCATAGGTTGTGATGGATACACAAGCCTAGGTTGAACAGGCATTGTTGGCTACCACTGACAGACAATCATTCCAGGCTGACCTAAAGATGACGACATACCGACATATGGTTGCCCCCAAGAAAATGGAGGATAAGGAGATTCTTCATATTTCTCTCTGTATGGGGGTAGTCTAGTGTAAAGCGGATACATAGGATGGTAACCAGATGAACCATCTTGATATTGACTTGATGGGTCTAGCTGTTCGGTATCTGTTAATGAGGAACCAGATAAAATTCCTATAGAGGACATTGGTGAAGACCAAGGGCTAGAAGCAACACTTGAGTTGGTTCCAGATAAAGATTAGTAACCTGATGGGATGGACGGAACACCATACAAGTGTGACTCAGGTGTCATAGTAAACATCGAAGAGGCCGCGACAGAAGATTCTGCCGTATTTGTAACAGATGGTACAATTTGGGACGTTGACTCTGCCATAGTCAAATGCCCAAATAAGTTTCCTAATGAATCAACAGGTGTCTGAAAGTAATCAAGATCAAAAGGAGCAATAAAATGAGGATTATAAGGATACAGGTGAAGCCCAGTTCCAAAATGGAATGGAGTTCTGGGTGATTCTACCTCACCTTCCTCTTTTATTGAAATAAAACCAGGTGGAAGGATTTCACCATCAGGTCCGTAATAGATTTCTGGTATTTTTTTCTTGAGGTAAAGAGAAAGTATCGATAGTTACGGATGTCTGAGGATGTACCGGTTGATCTTATTCTGGTATGGTAACAAATTCTGATTGTTTAACCTCAAGATCCAAATGTTCTGGTAAAAGAACAGGTTCAGGTAAGTCTTCTTGAACAACTTCTGGTTCAGAAGTAGCTTATGATTGAGTAGTAATAGGTTCATGATCAAGTTTTGGTTGAACATATTTAGGTTTAGAAGTAATTTCTTGTTGAACAACTTCGGATTGAGAATCAACTTGTTGTTGAACAACTTGGGTTACCGTTTCACTAGATTCAGTTCTAGTTTCCTCAGGTAATTGTGGAGATTCCACTTCAGTAACAAATGTACCAGTAACTGTAGGAGTAACTGGGGTCACAATACTTACCGGTATAGGTGTTTCTATAATTTAGATGAAGAACCAGAAGTTTGTGAAGTACTGGATCCAGTCAAACGAGACCGCTTCGACCGGATAGGTGTAGCTTTGGGCGGTAAAGGCGGTTTACTCGCTGCTCTCCGTGAACGATGGGGTAAGGGTTGATTTTCCTCCACGATTTATGATTGATTTTATTACAAAAAAGAAATAAACAAAAAGGGGAAGCGAGGCAAAAAGGTTTACCAAGCAACTGTGAATTGCAGAATACCTCTTGACGAACTGAGAAGTACGGGCAAGAAATCTCCCCGAATGTTGTGTTCGATGTATCATAGTGTACAAGGCAGCCGACTCAGTTACCTAAGGATGGATAGCAACCTAGTGTTTTCCTCCCATATATACCTGAAAGTACATGGAAGCCCAATCCGTATTAGCGTTTTCTAATGCGAAAACCGCACAGTGAGAGCATTCCTGTATACTTTACGTACTGCAACATCGCCCTATATACCCGAAGGTACGTGGACGAGTTATGATATACCGACGTACATGGAATAAGGTATCACATTTGGAATGTATCGCAGACAAGTTAGCGACAACTGCTAAGTTTTACGATGCTGGAACACGTCTCTAGCCTAGAAACTCTAAATGTTTTGTGTTAGGTGACAATGCTCCATGAGGTTAATTAATTCTAATTTTAAGTTGATATTGATTAAGAATTTTACTTTCAAGGTTCACCATGTGATGTATTTGAAATTAATAGAATGCAACTAATATGATAAGCATTCTTTCCATTCAATTTTAACAATGAAAATCTTAGCTAGTAGGGATAAATCAATTAGATTCTTTTAATCAAATAGAAAAGAGCACATATAATGCAATTTCCCTAAACTATTCCTATGAGAACACTCAAACTTTTTCAATGCATAATGCAAGTTTTTCTTTTCAATTCCCTTAATGTTGAAATGAAGAAAAGGAAACTATTGCACATACAATCAATCAATATTTTTGTAAGAACGAAGACTTTACGACAGTTCCTTCTTGAAAGAAATGAAGAATTTTACGACACTTTATTTTGAACAAAGATTAATCGACTATAAACTAACTTTGAAAATGAATTGATAGTGATAAATAAATCACTTAAGAAACACTAAAAAATCAAGGCCAAAGTAGGGTTATCAAAGGAAACACAAATTGACTTCAGAGACACAAGCATCATTGATCTTTCAATAAGCAGAAATAGAAGGAAATTTGGGAAAAATCAAGTCAAAGGTGAGATTTTTAACCTAATGAGGATCAACACAGCCTTGAATGGGAGACAGTGCACTTCAGAGCACTGTCCTCAAGCCAGGGGTGCTTTGCAACACTCTTTCTCTTGACCAAACCTGCATCTGTGCCAGAGAGGCGATCCTAGGGGCTTTCAAGCACAATTTTTACCAAAAAACTCTTCAAAAAGTTTGAAAAAAGATCAATGGAAGCAAGTAAAGTCTACTAGGGTGTACTAGGATGAAGCTAAACTCCTCGAAACGATTATCGTTCCCGATTATGGTTGCCAATTTGTTATGTGGAATTTTGCTTTTACGGATAAACACAATTTCCATAGGTGGGTAGCTACACCTAGAACAACATAATTAAAGCGCTTAACCTTTTTCTATAGAAGATAAATAAGACAAGGGACCTACTTGTTATCTTTCGCTTTCCCTTTTTCTCCTTAGGATGGCTCCCGTTGCTCCTTCTCGAACTTAATTCGCTCGACAAGTACATGCAATCATAAAAGAGGACAAAAACCAATCAAAGAAAGAGATCCATCTACTATAAGCAAATGGAATCAAAAGCATTTACACATATAATCATCATATTTAAAGACAAGAATATGGGAAAAGGTATAAAAAGCTTTATTAAGTAGAAGGAAGAATTACAACCATGAAGTTTGATCCATTGTCACTCTTTTAGCTTGGGTTCCAACCAACATGACATCAAAAGAACAACACTTTGGCAGCATAACAATACTTGCTTATAATCTCAAACCTCACACCAACAGTATCTCCTTACAAATTCTCAAAATCCAACCCTTGATCACTTAGATGAGTGCTCAATTTATAGGAAAATGGAGGAGTATTGGTCATAATTGATGGTATCGAATGACCTTCCAAACTTAGATTTAGTTTCCATGGAGGAAGGGATGAGAGGATAGGAGGTTACTTAACTCATTCCCTATCCAATTTAGAGCTCACAGGAGATGATAAGTGTGGGAATATTCTAGATGTCTCCAGAAGATAAGAATATTCCCAGAAACATAT
The DNA here is from genome assembly GCA_031772625.1 of Pinus tabuliformis. NCBI lineage: Eukaryota > Viridiplantae > Streptophyta > Pinopsida > Pinales > Pinaceae > Pinus > Pinus tabuliformis. Next base: position 465,797,985 of record CM062808.1, on the reverse strand, counting down.
GATGATTTCGCTCAATCTTGCCCAGCGCAGGTGAAAGTGGGCCTAAGTGCTATGGAAAGCACCTTAACATGGGCCTACTTGCACTGAAGCGCACTTACCCCTGACCAAGGCTACGCTGGTCCCTCAAGGAGGCATTTATGGAGGGCTTCAGGCCAAGAAACTCTCAAGGAAGGTGGCTTCAATGTGATGACTTGTCTAGGGCATATAGCAACTAAATTAGGGTTTGATGAGCCCTAATAATACTGATCTGAATGATGGGAGTGTTGTGCCCAAATGGATCTGTAAGAATACATCAATACTATCATAAAACATGCTTATAACCAAAGATATATCAATGATGAAATAACCATTTAAGCTATGTAATGACAAGCACATTTACTCATGTAATACCAAAATAAAAGAGTTATTACTAACATTTTCAAATCTAACCAAGTCAGGGACTTCCACATACCACCCAACCATAAATTGGGATAAACCAAATATTTCTTTCAGCGAATCAACCTCACGCCATATTCCAAGCATTAAAGTGGGATCTCGTGGAATAAACCAAGAAAACCAAACCAAGGCTTCCAGAGGGAAAATCACCTCAACCCTCAACTAGTGATTCCACCTCACGGTCGAACATCACTAACCATCACCAGATCGGTTTCTACCCAAGTTGTCCAAGGCTCTAGAGTTTTTTTTCCATCCAGCCTACTAACTCAACCCACAACTACTGCCGGGCTCCAAACCATTTTTCCAACCAAGGCTTATAGGACTAGTAACTCAACCCACCAAGGGCTCCAAAGCATTTTTCCAACCAAGGATTCTAGGACTAGTAACTCAACCGAAGGTGTTACAAGGTTTCCAGAGCGTTTGTCCAACCAAGGCTCCAGTAACTAGTAACTCAACCCATAGCCAAAGGAACATGAGCACCAACTAGAAAGCAAAAATAAACCCATAAAACCATGACTATACAGGAAATGGAAAGGCTAGGAAAAACCACTATCAATCCAGGAAATCCTCCATGCCAGTGACAAATCATAACCAAGAAACCACATGCATAAGACATGCATGCCAAAACTAGTAAGGGAATCATACATGCAACTTGGTACCTGCAAGAAAAACCCATTGTAGCTGCTGATATCACTATCCTCTTGCACTTTCCTACTCTTTCTTTGCCTTCTTCCTCCAAATCCCAAGTATGCCACACTCCTCCAAGAGTGCTCCATGAAAACTCTAAGTGTCCAAGAGTATGATAGAGAGAATAGAATGAGAGCTTCAAAACTGAACGGACAAAAAGCTAACTGAAAAAAAGCCATGAACTGATCCTTAGAAGCCTTTTTATCAACAAAGCCTTTATTTTCTTCATTTTCCATTATTTTCCTTCAATTTCCTCCTCACGTGCAACTGTGACCTTTCACCATCCTTTTTTCCTTTATTTTTATAAATAAAATGCTAATTAATACCTCTTTTCATTTGCCAATTTCCTTAGCCACTAGTAAACCGAAAGTAACACCGACTGGGATGTTTTTCCCAACATTCAACTTGGAATACATGTCCCATGACTATGGCCTTATATTTTTTACATGAATTTTTAACCGGGCTGTTACAGTGGTTGGGTTGTGCTAGGAAGGTAGTTGAAGTCACCTTGAGGTTGGAGCCTGAAAAACACTTCAGGGTGGTAGGGTGGTGCTAGGGAAAGTTGAAGGTTGATAAGGTGTTGGGGCATCCTTTCAAAAATTGCAATAAAACCAAGATGTTGGATATTTTGAAGAATGTAACTAGTTTCGCTCTTCATAATTGTCATTTGTCTCATGTCATGATGTAATTCTTATGTATCTATCAAAAGAAGAAAGAAAATGATGTAAATAACAAAAGACAAATTATTTGTGAAGCATGGGTTTCATGCTCAATTTATTTGTCAATAGGTAAAGAATATATTGAATGGTCCTAGGGTTTGTCGTGAGCCAATAATCCTTGTCATATTGTAAAGGCCCTCGCGAGCACTTGTATCAATAAAAATAAAATTGTTTTGAATTTGTAACTGTCTAGAAAGCTCCAAAAGACCAAGTCATCCAACCAAGAAGAAGTCGGCCTAGAGAGGGTTGTTTGAGCCTCTTGGAATGCTATACAAGGAAGGCACTTTGAACTTTTTGGGACACATTCAAGCATACACATGTTTGGTTCAATCTGCAATGAATAAGAAGTGTGAAAGTATTGGAAGACAAGGAGGAAGGCTAGCGAAGGAGGAAGCCCTAAAAGGAGTGTGAAGTTCTGAAATTTAGCTTTATGTTATTCACATGTGTGATTACCCTAGGGTTTATAGGGTTACCGCAGGTACGAATTGCAGGAAGTGGTGCAGGTTGTCTTGGCATGGATGAAAGGCTAGAAGAGCCTTCATTTTGAAGGGATTTTGCCTCACTACCCTTGGAGATTTTTGTCTTTTATTCTGAAAGGAAGTTTGGCTGGTTGACTTGGTCCTTGGAGGCAACTATGATTTAGGGTTTGGTCTTGGAAGTCTCCTTTGAAGTTGATTCTATAAGAAGATAAGTTCTTTCTAGGTTTCCCCTTAGAGGCGTTTTTCCTTGGCTTGAAGCCTATATCTTACATTCATGTGATCTTTATTGTTTTGGCATTTATTTTCTGATAAGAACATAAGCATAATTAAGAAGATGGACATAATGTAACAAATAACTGTTAAGTAAGAAAACGATGAATTAAAATATTTCCCTTATATAAGTTCCAACAAGAGTGTCCTTCTAGTTGGAACTGGAAAATTGAATGCTTTTCTAGAGTACTAGGGAGTTGGGGCTTCCCTTTTTTTGTCGGAGGTGAAGCATTACTGTACTCATAGATTATTAGAAAAGTGTTTAGTGTTTTTTCTCCTGGAAGGGTTTCCACCTAAAAATATTGTTGTCTATTGTCTATAGTTGGTTTATGCTTGAATTGATACTGAATATTAATTAATGCTCTGAAAAGATTAATAAGTTACTAATTGCTAAGGAATACTAATTCACCCTCCTCTCAACATTTCCAACATTGCACAATATCTATAAGCTTCACACACACTCCAAAAAAAATACCTATGCAACACTCTCTCTAAAAAATTAATCCTGATTCCACACTCAACCCCAATACATAGTCCCTAAACCTGTGAGCTGGAGGATAATATTTTAATTTTTTCCTAAAAGTATCTCCTAACAATATTTCCCTCCATGGAAAATGCACCTTACATGGCATTTAAATTTCATTACCTGTGCATTTTATTGACATTTACATGTCATTCACATTTGCATTTAGATTTTACACTTAAATTTTTCCTTTAATCTTCTAATTAACCCAAGTTCATACTTGGGCTCCAACACATATCCTTGATGGGGTCTTTGGTTGAGTGATAGTTTTAAATAGACCTTAATTTATGTCGAAATGGTGCCTTCATTACAATAACCTACCAAATGGAAGGCCAATATGAATTAAATGCCAAGGGTTCCTTGAGTGTTAACAAGTGGTATCAACAAGTCAATAATTCAATTTTTAACTCCCAAAAGCCACAAGAGGAGGATATAACATTCATCATTTATACCAAAATGTAATGTATACCTGATATGGTGGTCAAATGTTCTTATAGAAACTTACATATGGATTCTACATTTAACATGAAAAAATATGGGGTGATTTTCATTGGTTTTTATATATTTCTTTTGAGTTCAACATTACATTCTTTATTAGTAACTTAAAGTCAAGAAATCATTTATTGCTTTGATTTTTATAGTACTAGTTGTACATGATTATTGCCTTCAATTGTTGATGTGGGAGTGTTCTTATACTTGGCTAGTGTACTCCTATACTAAAGCATTAGGTATAGTTCAAAATTTTAGACCACTTATAGATTCACATAAGAAATAATGTTCAAATTGGAAAATAAATGTTCTCGTGATAGAAGACACATTAACAAAAAATGAGGCATAAAGGCATGAAAAATACTATTTATCATTGACATTTACTCCCCAAACTTGTGTCATCAAAACATTTAATGTTGAATACATTTGGTTGTTCTAATTATTGTTAATCAACAAAAGTAACATCATTGTTTTTTGTTATAGGAAAATTTTTAGTTGTCATGTCCTTCTTTGCTTATGGAATCTTCATTATGCTTGGTTGAATAATGCCTTTTGATCAACATCTTATTTAAAGAGAGATATATATTTAGCTCATGGTGTATTTGAGGTAATGCATCATTTTCGTGATCATGATGCGATTATTGAGGCACTTAGAACATTCTTTGAAACTTTGCCTGTGAAGTTCAATTTTTGGACTTTAAAAACTGTGCCTATGAAGTTAATTTTTTGGATTACTTTAGAAAACATTAGTTAGAGGGGGATATGATGTGCGTGTTACTTAATAAGCTGTCTTTGATTATTTTCCCCAACATGTAGATGATTTTTGTTCATGCAGGCTTACATGTCACAATCGCTTAACATATCAATGATTGGTTATGTTTTTTCCATCAAGTATGTGGTAAAATGCTATGAAGACATTCATCATGCCAATGAAAATTCCAATGGTGCATTTGAATCATACCATTGTTTTCTAAAGACCATGTTCAAGTGACCGAAGACATAAATGTTTTTGGAGAACGGATTTTCTCCTTGTTGAAGAGAGTGGAACTCCTTTTACTACATCAAAACCATTTGAAGGAGTCTAGATTTCTAACAAATTGGAAGAAGGAGAGATATCTCAAAACAAAATTATATTTCTACTCTCGTACTACCATTAATGATGATATATTCATTCAAGTAATGCAATTTCCTTATATTCTCAATTTCTTTCTACCTTTGATGACGATCCATCCTTTCAAGTCGAATCCTTTTTTTTATCTTAATCCTTAATAGATAGCTATTATAGATTTTTCTTTCCATTTATTCTATGTGTTGTTGTTGTAGTTTCCCCAATTTGTTGTACTTTGATAATATCATGACAAATAAAGGATGTGTAATTCATGTTACATTAATATAGTTGAATATTCCATCTTCTTTCTTAGTAATTTTGATATTGATCTTCTTTTATTTCTTGCAAACTTTCTCTACTATTAAAATGAGGGAACTGATATAATTCCACCTTTGATGGTTTTCCTTCACTATGCACGCCCATATAATTAGTCTTCTTTTCTTGGATAATGAATAGCATGTTATATCCTCTTTTTTCGATCTTCAATATCTATGATTTTGTGATAATCCCATAATATTTGACTTTGACATTCTCAAGTTTGAACTCAACTTTTCAAAGTATCTTCTGACGAGCTTCTTCTAGTTTCTCTTCTTTCTTCTTTTGACATCAAATGGTGATATTTTTCGTCAATATTTTTCTTTCTTATTCAATTATTATATACCTAAAACAATTTTCTATATCTACTTTCCAATGCCACTAGTGGCCCTCAATTTGGAGCTTGTAATATTTAGATGTGATAGTTTACAACAACCATATGTTTAAGCAGAATTTGAGGACTAGATAAATACCATAACTTGCACAACCTATCACTCCAAAAAATAGCAAACTAGATTCTAGGTTTTTTTTTCTTTTATTATTATTATTATTATCTTGGTGTACTTAATTATGTCCTTTATCCACCTTGAAAATTTCACTGACCAAAAAATAATTCTAAGAGAGAGTGAAAACTATAATATGAAGCATTTGAAGGAACCAAACAAAGGATGGTCTACTCTAATACCAAATAATTAAACTAACATAACAAACCATAATACACACATTGTACATAAGATGTGAATGTGAAGTACAACTCATAAAGAGATAATAGATATTAGTTACAAAATAACTCCTTGTGCAATAATAGAAGCTATTCCAAATAACACCGATACATTCTTATATTCAAATGTTCCTCCCAAATAATGACTACACTAACCTCCATATATACATATTCTTACTCATTACATGGGGCATTTGTTAGGTCAACCCTTGTTATATATAGATGCACCCTATTACATATTAATTTAGCCCCATACATGACCACCTTGGTTTTACATCATAACATAAGGTGTTTGGGCTCAAAGAATGAAACAAATTATTTGGGTAATTTGCTATATTGTTGGACAATTTTGGAGGTTGATTTCAATGTAGAGCACTATTGATTTGTTGGTACCTCCTGTTAGCGCTTGAAATTTCACCTCAAGCTGAGAAAGGTAAACCTCAAGGCCACATCAAACCATTTAGCCTCGTAGCTAGCCCTACGAGGCAGGAGAAGGCTCTCTCCGGTCAATCTCGGTAGATCTGCAATGGTATGAGATGACCAACTAGGTAACACTGATATTAGGCTAGTAAACTGATAAAAAATATTGTTTTGAGGTTTTTGGGTTTTTGGTGGCAAATTGAGAAGAGGGCAATTTTGGGTGCGGGGATTGGACACAGTTTTTGCAGGGGGTTCTTTGGGGCGAGGTATGAGACAGTATTGATGCCTTAAACTGAGGTGAATGGATGAGAAAGACAGGTGAGGAGCTAAGGAGGGCAAACAATAACTTTGAATCCTCCTTAAACAGTAGAAAACATTGAAATTAAACAAATTTAAAAGCAGAGCATGGCAAGCATGAATTCTTACTTTAACACTTCATTTGTTTAATGTGCATCAGTAAAGGAAAGGAAATGATTCACATAAACACACTTACAAGAACATTGAGAAACACACCATCAACACATGAGTCCACAAGAATCCCAAAGAGTACTGCAAAACCCTGGTCTTCCTTAGCCAAAAATTGCAGAGATACAGTGAAATAATACAATGATAGTTTCTCCCTCAAGAGTCCAACCATGAAAATGAGCAAGTACATAATATAGATGATCTAACCTCTTTCCCTGCCTCCATGGGTCGAGCTCACTATCCTAGGAGCTGTTTCAACCACTTCTAAACTAAGCACTACAAATTAGGCAGTCAAAACAACTTGCCTCTATAAACTTGGAAACCAATTCATACATTACATATTTACCCATTACATGAATGAATCTTCTAGAAGAGTTAAACAAGAGTAAAAGTGTCTTAGAGTTACAAAAATTACATCAAACATAATCATCTTCAACTCCAAAAAGTCAAACTGAGTCAAATCTGCGTTTTTTGGGCTGTACAGTGCAATCTGGCAAAAAACTGCCTGACAGGTCGCGCCCCCCTGCTCAACGGGTCACGCCCCTTTGGGACCACTTTTAGGGCAGTTCCAGGTGTCAGAATTGGGTGCAGGATAGCTCGTTGAAAAGGTATTTGAGTCTACTTTCCAACACAACTAGAATGTTTCAATTTGGAGTTCATTTGACCTATCAAAAATCAAATCTCCCAAGACAGCTTTCTGCAGTTAAAAAAAGTGGCAGAAAGTCAAAATTTTCATGTATTTTGACCTTCTGGAGGCCCAAAACTCCATAAAAGCTCAAGTCCATCCATAGGAATATGTAATTTTTCATGAAAAATCTAGAAATGCTGAGTTTTTGCAAAAAAGAGTTGCCATGACAAAGGGTCTCACTGGGGGTGAGACCCGTTGAGGAGCCAAAACCTGTAAATTTTCAAAAATTGCCAAAATTACCCAAAATTCTCAAAAAATTTTGGGATTTGAGCTGTGGCTAGGCTATTGAGTGCCATGATCCTTGAGTGAAGCCTCAGCCAAGATACGGAGGGGATTTGGCCTCTTTCTCCTTTTTGTGCCTTGGCCAAACTCCTTGGATCCGGCGATTGTAATTTTGGCATTTCTCTAAAACCATGAAACCTGTGCAAAAAGTGAAGGAGTTTTTTATTCCTTGGCATGTTGTGAGCAAAAAAATCTCTCAGTTTTGCAAAATTCATCTCTGATTGCTCTGAAACATTCTTTGAGTGAAACTTATCCCGATGTGTGGAACAAGGAAGTTTGTCGAAATGGAGCGAAATGAAGGCGATAGGGGGCTTCTAAATTCTTGGGGAATTTTTTGGGAGTGGGGAGGGATGTTAGGAAGCAGGGGAAAGTGGAATCTCAGAGATTGAGCGAGGGGAAGGAGTCCAAAAGGGCAAAACACAGGCCAAACCTAGAAAATTGCCAGGTTGTAGCTAGAAACTAGGGTTTGTGCAAAAATGAGGATTTTAGCGGATCTAAGGGATAGGAAGTGTTTTATAAGGTACTTTAAGGATAGGGGAAGGTGTATGAACATCAGGAAACAATTTTTGCCGATGATTTGACCGTCCAAGAGGAATTGGCTTCAAAACCCTAGGAGAGGGAAATGACCTTGCCTAGGCACAAGTGAAGCATGAACAAGATGTAAAATGACTCATTAGACACTGACATGATAATGACAACCCTATGAATGATGATAGACTCAGTTGAATGATGACATGGACCGCCATTTGGACAACTTTAGAAGGAGTAAAAGCAAACCTTAGACCTAATGCCTAGTGACCAAATTTTGCTTGAAGACTCACTAAAATGACAAAATTTGACCTTGACACTTCAAAATCACTTTTTAAGAGCAAATTTGATCACTGGAGAAAGGCTGGAAAGACTGACACTAACACCTCCTTTTTAGTACCTCGAGAACCATCCATTAGAATGGAACCTAATGATTCTTGCTATTTTTATAGGGGAAAGAGGAATGATAGACTGATTAGAGGGTGGCTACATGTAGAGTGATGACATATTTTGTACAAGAAAAATATTAGGGATGCAATATCTATAGATGTAACCCGCTGGTTCAAGCATTCTATAGTTTTCTAAAAGAAGGAAATGGAGATGGAATATAAGGCCAGGAAGAAGAGATGCATAACATATAGTATAGAGGTAGATATGGAATTTAGCATCTCATACATGATATTGGCTTATTAAAGAGTTGAGAGGCAAAGTACCTCAATGATGTGGATCTATAGAGGAAATGTTTGTATGTGGAATCAATAAAAATCGAAAGGAGGGTGATAATGGTTGTATTATATTCCTCGTTATTTGTTCTCTCACTTGATCAAGCCACTTAACTTTCATTCCTTATTTGGGTGGAATTCCATGGCATCTTGATGCAACTATGGCCCTTTTCGGAATGCATTGCAACCCTGACAGGGGACTTCTTTTTCATGGTTTGTATAGGTTTTTAAACCGTTTGACCTAACATGCATTCTAAATGAAAGTAAATTTGTCAATACACCTAAAGGATCAACATGAATACTTTGTATGTATTCATACAAAGGATTATCCAATACAAATTTAAGTATGATGCCCTAATCAATGCCATTTGATAAGTTGAACTAGTAATAAAGGAGGATAATAAAGAGGAATTTGGGTATGATTGTTATTTTTTGATGGATATGGTAGCTTTGGATACATGTTCTAGTATATAAGGTGTCAGAGATGCTAAGGAACATGAGAGATCCAAAACCCAGAAATTTTTTTGAGAGAAAACACTTAGAAACCTCTTAATAAAATTAATTGATCAATAATTAAAAAGTTTCAAAGTCTGATTTAGGGAAATTGATTAATTAATGGGTATTACTTGAGAAAATCAATTTTGCTAGAGACTTCCAAAAAAGTGACTTGATGGAGTCTAAGATGATTTGAGCCATCGATCATGATTAGATCTTGGCCATTGATGCTCCAACAAGAGATTAGAAGAGTAGGTCAAAGGGATTGGAGAAGACACATCAAGTGAGCAAGGTAGTTCAAATTACCCAATTCACAGTATTTAACAAGGTGCAATTCAAGCTAAGGGAGAGATAGTAATAGGATTTTGCAGCAGTGAGAATTTCTAGAGAAATTCTTAGGAGGTTTTCCAGTGATCTAAAGTTAGGGCAAGAGGCTGAATTATCTAGCAGAGGAGGTCATATTCTTTAGTGTGAGTTCCCTAGATTTCTAGTTAGAGTTGTTGGAAGGACCATCGTTTCAGTTGCTAGTGCTAAAATCTATTCCTGCGAGGCAGAGCGAATTGTTTCCAGAGGTAGAGGGAGGCAAGATGACTTGACTGGAGGAGGTTCCATGGTAGAAATAAATTTTGAAAGGCTGTAGTGGGCATTTATGTCCAGTGGTGCGAGTGTTAGGGAGGGATGCGAGTGGCCAAGGAGAGGCTAGATCAATTCGCTGAGAGGGAAAAAAAATTCCTAGTATATTTCCAGTTGAGATAAATTTCCAGGGCTATGTCAGGAATGCTAGCAATTGTAATTCTCTAATTTTGTTGAATAATAATAAAACCTTCATCCACTTCACCATTTTCCCTTCGAGGTTTTTGTAGGGACTTTTGTCCAAAAATAACGGTGCCATTTTTATAATGTGTGCTTCTATTTCTTAGTTCCAATTTTTATATTTCTGCAACATAATTTTGTTGTGAAGAATTGTTGCGTGAATTATTCACTATTTCCCATAATAATAATTACAGAAGACAAATAAGCACTCAAAGCTAGGAGAATAATTTCTAGTTACTGTACTTCAAGGAGTTTTCACATGATATCAGAGCAAAGAAAATCATATTAGAGGTTCTAGGTGAAGGAAATGTGTTTTGTGCAATTTCAGAGGGAGATCTAAAGCACTAGTTTCCATATTTTTGTAGGCCAAGTTAGGGGGAATTGGTGAGAAGTAGAAAATTGATTTCTAGTTTAGGGTGAAGGAAAAGTTCGCTTTTACCTCAGATCTATAGCAGTAGGAAGTATGGTTGTTGATAAGGGTTTCCGGTGAGAAGATCAGTTGATTCATAGATCAAACCTAGCACAATGATTTTGTAGCAAAGGCTTTGCAACAATAGATCTACGCATGCAAGGAAGAGAAAATCACACAAAGGGAATTTCCAGTATATTTCTTAGAGGGTTTCCAATCTTCTAGTTACAGGAAAGGAGGCCATAATTTCCAGTAGCCAAGGCAATAATAGGCTTTCCAGTCTAGTCAATGTGCACTTCAGGGTCAATAGTGTATGTTATAATACCTAAGAAGGACATCTAGAATGTAGAGCGGGTTTCCCATGGGGGAGTAACAAGCAATGCGAGTTGTGCGGAGGATGCTAGAGGCAATTGTAGAATCAGATTTGTGCATTTATAGTTGGAAGTGTGAGTGCAGAAGGAATGTTGAGTTACTCTGTCAGAAGGAGAAGGATATTTCTAGTGTACAGTTCTCCAGTTTATATGAGTGTCACGGAGATGGTGACAAAAGGACTCAGAGATCAGGACAAACTTGATGAAGCCTCAAATTTGGAGGCCATGATGCAATTCCTTTTGGATGAGCATGACTTGAAGGAATTTATGATAGTTGTAATGGTTGGTGTTAGAGATCCACAACAATTGGCAACCTTCTAGAAGGATATGGCCAAGATCAAGAGGATGGTCATAGACAGAGTTCGGGATCATATTGTCCCACATATTGTAGACAAGAATACAACAAAGGACATGTGGGATGTCGTTGTGAAGCTATACGAAGATCCATTTGAGAATCAAAAAATGGTTCTCAGAAGCTAAGTCTAGTCATAATGTATAAGGGTAAGGATGTTACATCCTACCTCACTAGGATTCAAGGAGTCAGAGACGAAATTGCAACTGTAAGAGAGAAACCATCAGATAGTGAGTTGGTGCGCATGACACTCAACAAGTTCTATAAGGAGTGGCATAGATTCATCCAAGCAAATTGTGGACGAGACACACTTCTTGATTGGGAGCACCTATGGAGTGAATTCACTCAGGAGGAGCTAAGCCTCAACCTCGTAGATGGTACTATTGACAGTAGTAGCAATAGACCGAAGGTGGAGAAGGAAGAGGAAAGTGCAACCCTTGTAGGTAAGGGAAAGACAAAGAAGGGTCTCAGCCAAGGACAAAAATAAAAAAGAGAGAAGAAGAAGAAGGACATGTTGAAGGTCAAGTGTTTCATATGTGGTGATTTTGGTCATTACATCACCTAGTGTCTAAAGAGGAAAAAGGACAAGAATGGGTAGTAGACAACAACTTCGACAGAGATCGATGAGTTGACCTCCAGATTGGAGGAATTCACATTAATAGTAGAAATACCTCTAGATGGAGGAGGATCATTATGCTTCAGATCACCACAATGGGTAGCGTCCGTATAAGAGAAATAACTAGTCTAGACCATATCTTGTTGTTGTATATTCTTTACATGGATCAATACCTTGACTACAGGAGCCTACAAGTATCAAAATAACAAGAGGATCAAGGTGTTAGCAAGGTGCAGTCAGATGTTGAGGGACAATGTAGAGCTGGTTGTAGTCAGATACTTGAGAGACAATTGCAGAGCCAGTTGGGCACAGTCAGGTGCTCAGTAGATAATACAAAGCTAGCTGTAGTCAGGGACACAACGAAGAGTTGCAGAGCTAGTTGCAGGTGCATAGTAAATTAGAGAGAGTTCAAGACTTAGAGGGAGTATAACTTCAAAATGAGAAGCCCTATGGAAGCTTGATCTTCAAGTTCTAAGGTGCTCAGTACACACAGTTGTAGTGGAAACAACAACACAGAGGTAGCAACAATGCAAAGGCAATGCAAAAACAACAACATAGGGGTAACAAAAATTTGAGATACTGATTCAGCTACAATTAGTGGAAAGTGAATTAGAGTATGCACAACAACATGGTGGGTGATGTTTTACCAGAGTACTTTTTTTCACAGTGATTTCTATTGACAGGGAGTCATATTAGCTTGAAGATGTGAAGAAAGGAGGTATTATAGATGTCATAAACTTACAATGTGGATTAGTCCAGCTATAGGTTGTTCATCAGGGAGTAAATGGGTAGAATTCATAGTGGAGAAAACCTTCCTAGCTGAGAGGGAGTGTTATTTTTTAATGAATATGGTAGCATCAAACATATGTTCTAGTCTCTAAGGTGCTAGAGAGGCTCAAGAACATGAGATCTCCAAAACCCAAAAAATGCTTCGGGAGAAAACACTTCAAAACCTCAATTAAATTAATTGATCAATAATTAAAAGGTTCCTAAGTATAACTTAGGAAAATTGATTAGTTAATGGGTATTAATTGAGAAAACCAATTTTGCTCTAGAGACTTCCAAAAAAGTGACTTGACAAAGTCTAAGATGATCTGAGTCGCCGATCATGATTTGATCTTGGTCATTGATGCTCCAACAAGAGATTATAAGAGCAGGTTGAAGGGATTGGAGAAGACACATCAAGTGAGCAAGGCAGTTCATAATATTCAACAAGGTAAAGTTTGAGCCAAGGGATAGATAGTAGCAGGGGTTTGCATCAATGATAATTTCCAGTGATCTAGAGTTAGGACATGAGGTAAAATTATCTAGTAGAGGAGGTCATATTTTGCAGTGCGAGTTTCCCATATTTCCAAAGCGAGTTGATCGAAGGAGCATAATTTCAGTTGCTAGCACTAATATCTATTCCCAAGAGGTAGAGAAAATTGTTTCCAGAGGTAGAGGGAGGCAAGACGACTTGATTGGAGGAGGTTCCAGGGAAGAGAAAAATTCCAGAGGTTGCAGTGTGCATTTATGGTCAGTGGTATGAATGTTAGGGAGGAGTGTGAGTGGCCAAGGAGAGGCCAGATTGGATTGTTAAGAGGGAAAATAATTTTCCCAGTATACTTGCAGTTGAGATAAATTTCCGAAGCTAGCCAAGAAGGCTAGTATTTATAATTCTCTAATTTTTCTACATTATAATAAAACCCTCATTTGTTGCAGTGGTTTTCCCTTCAGGGTTTTTCCAGGGTTCCATTTTTTTTATATTTCCGCAACGTAATTTTTTTGTGAAGAATCAGAGTGTGAATTATTCGCTATTTTCCGTAATAATAATTACAAAGACAAAAAAACTATTAAAGTTAGGAGAATAACTTCTAGTTACTGCAGTTCAAGGAATTTTCACAATGTTTATTGTTATCACTCAGAATTTTCCTTAGAATTTATCAGAAGAAGGAAGCAACCGAGGTAACCACAAATGAATCATTTAAGTACAGGCTCTAGCCAACCTATAACTCAGAGAGGGTTCTCTCTATGTAATTTAGCTTTGTTTTACTAGGATTTTAGGCTAGTTCTTAATGTTCATGGGGGTTTAGGTTTTGAATTTAAGTTTTGGTGGTGGAATTCTTGGAACAAATGGATAGAGCAGGGTCATTAAGCCATTGGGCTATGGAGTCAAAAAATGGATACAAAAACTAGATCAATTCATTAAAGGGAATGTTCACAGGGCAGGCTAGAAAAGTAAAGAGCAAATATGTAGGCCAAATGGGTGAAATGATCCTAACCAGGGTGAGAGAGCACTTAAGAATCCTTAGACCAGGGCTAAAATGAAGAACATGGGATAATCATGAACAAAGGGAAATTAAGAATCCTTTGCTATAGATCACAAGGAATAACCTAAACTAAGGAGCAATCAAGAATTCCTTAACTTAGATTTGTGAAGAAAACATTCAATATGCATAACAGTCAAGACAGAGTGCAGTTAAGCAATTTCTGAAATATCATTCCATGTTATAACATTTATATTTTTAGAGATAAAAATAATATTATGGAAAACTCAAAGAAAAATAACATTGAACGTGAGAAAATACTTATTTGAACTTCGCTTTGCACAAGAATCTAGTGAAATATCTGATCTTTATTCCTTGATCCAGCTAGCTGATCCAGTCATTGACACAATAGAATTTCAGACTTAAGAACAATAAGTCTATAGAAATGCTTGGAATCCACCCTACATACTTTGAATAATGAAGTATATATACACAAAATTATTACAAAATATCTCAATACAACTTGAGATTAAATTAAGGAAATACAAATATCTTTTTGCAAGAAGATAGAGATAGATAATGAATTGTTTCATGCTGTCCCTTTTTATTTGGTAATGCTGGCTGTTATGGTTGGATTTGTAGCCCTTTATGTTGCCTTGCAGTTGTGGAGTTTCACGTTGGAGTCTTCTCTTCTTTCATCTTTCACCTGACACTCTTTGATCCTGATACTCTTTGACCCTGCTGCCCTGTTTTCATTTGTTTACCTCGATGCCTTCATTTTTACTATGTGGTAACTTTTTTAGTTGTAAATTTATCACAGTAAATCAATTATATTCTACCACCATTTTGCCTCTGGTAATTTTACATTCATCATCCTTCTATAGATCTCATTAGCTTTAGTATACTTGGAAAAATTGGGCTTGGTGAGGAATAAATGTTTGACCTCATGTTCCAGAAAAAACAAGTTTTCAAATGTGTCATATAACACTTTGCCTGTTGGAAATGCTTTTATGGATGAAGAGTTGGCTTGTTCCATGGCAAACTTTATGAGTCTATCACTATATTCCAACTGTGTTATGAGTTGGTCGTTGATAACCATAGGACTGGGCAGACCTTTTTCTCTAAAAATCTGGAATTTAGCCATGAACCTATCGATGGCTATCTGCATATTGTGGCACTTTTCCTCTAAGTTAAGCCTAAGGTTCCTCTTGGGAAGGACCTTCCTTATCTCCAAAATGGTCTATGTCCTATCTTCGATGTTTAGCTCATGGAGCTCATATCTATACTTGTTGTTGAGGAAGTGGAACAGTCTATTTGCATCCTCATGCTTATCTCTCAATTCCTCTTTTACTTTCTGGATAGCTTCTGTAGCTACCTTCACTAACTCTGTTTGTTCAAAAATAACTTAGATTAATGGCCAAATATCATTGACAGAGTCAATGATATTGGCCCACAACATTTCCTTGGTTTGTCCAAGTGGTTTCTCCAATGTTAAATCCTTCTTTAGGATTTTGATTCTCTCACCCATTCTCTGTGTCTTTTGTGTTTCTTATTTTTGCTTGAGTTGGGCGAGTTTGCAATCAATTTCCAAACTTGCCACCTTTTCCTTTAGTCTCTTCATCTTTGTAGCCTATATGGATGTCTCTTCCATGGCATTGACTAGCTCTGTTGCTTTCTCTCCTGATGCACCTGCTGCTGATGTAGACTCTGTTGTTGCTGGAAAGGCTGTTGTAATTGGAGCTGTAGGTGTCAAAGATGCTACGAGCATGGATGGAACTGTTGTGGAAACTGTGGGGATAACATTTGTTGAAGAAGTGGCCACATCTGCTTGTTTTAATTGGATAAAAGCATCCAATTCTTTTTCAGTCTCTTTTAGTTGATCATTTAATTTAAGGACCAAGTCCATCAACTCCTCATGTCTGGTTTGATTCTTTAAGTCTTCTAGAGTTTGAGGATGATGTAGTTGGGGTATTTTCAATTGCCTCTTAAGTGTAGCAATATCATCATTTTTCTTCTTAATAAGCTACTCTATAGCTTTTATATCCTTGGGATCATGTCCCAATTCAATCACTAAGTCCTCTAAGGACTTGATCCTCGTATCCTTGGCCTGTGAGGAGGCCTTCTCTAACTGAAATTGTGCTAAAATGTTGTTCAGAGAGTTTTGTAGCTGACGGGTAGCCATGGCCTTACCAGTCAAGGTGGAGTATATCATCTCTACAGCCTGTTTTTGTAGTTCAAGATGGTCTATGGGATGAATATCCCTTGCCAATAATTCAAAATCTACTTTCTTAAAATCTGATGTTGTCTTGGGTTGCTGAGTTGTAAGCTTGATAAATGACATCTGCAGCTTCCCCTCTTTAATTTCAAAGGCTGACATTAGCCTTGTTTAATTGGTAGGAGTGAGCTTTAGGTACTACGCATATGTTTGGGCATTAAGCCTCCCATTTATAGCCTTGATTTCTTTATATCTTTCCTTGATATCTTGGTCCTTGTCAGCAAGCATTCTAAAGGAAGATACTTCAACACTGAGCTGCCTTTCCAACATCTGAGTTTGTGATGTGGAAGGCTCTTGTATGCCTCCAGATGGAGTGGCAGGCCTACTTCTTTCTGCTTCTGTATTTGTGACCTCAGCTGAGCCTTCAGTGTATTCTTGCTCAGAGGCTGGATTTAGCCTTTGCCTCTTATTTGATTCCTGCTGCAAATCAGAGGTGGCCATTCCTGAAGTGGAAGCCCCCTATCTGTTCCTTTTTGGGATCTTCTCCTCATTTTGAGGAGTCTGCATGATTGGAGGGGTACTTATAGTAGTCTCTAGTTCTTCTTGTATGTGCATAAAAGAGCTATCATCAAGTTGATTTTCTAAATCAATTAGAGAATTCTCTACATCTATTATGGTGCTGTCCTAGTCTACTAGAGTACCTTCCACCCATTCTATTTGATTTGCATATGCTTCTATTTCAGGTATGGGATGGTGAATGAAGGGTCCTAGCTTGACCTTTTGTCTCTTCTTTGTGATGAATTCCAAAGGATCATATCTCCAGAAAAAACTTCTCTGGAACTTCATTATCTGTAATATCAAATGTGCCTCTTTGCAAGCCTCTCTAGAGTTGCATATGAAGGGGCCTAGTTGGTCTTTTATTTTGAAATTGGCCTTCTTCTTGGCATTGACGAAGTTTACTTCGTCTGCATTGATAATTTTCCTATAGTATTCTAATGCAAACAACCTCATTGGGAGGTATCTTGGCAACTTGTATGGTGCAAGCATACACCCATATATCCGGATTTCTGTATGGTTCTGGTAAAGGTACCAGTCACCAACTTTGGTCTGTTTAGACAATTGAAGGACTCTCTTTATTTCTGGACTGATTCTTGGAGGAGGGTTTCCAGTCAACATTGTCATGAGTGGATGTAAAAATAAATCAGTGAAGTCTAAATAAGAGTATGGAGACCGATACTGGTGGACCAATGGGGTCTAAAAAATGACTAACCTGGGTTGACCCTTGGTGTCCAGTTTTTGGAGGGTGAATGGGAACTTTTCTGATTGATAATATAAGAACGTATGTTTTAAAACTGAGTACGTGAAAACCCTTTCATTGACCATTCTTGTGAACTACTCATGCATTATGTCAGCTATGAATGTGGCAAAGTCATAAATGGTTGCAGGAGGTTGTCATGGGGTATAGATGCACATGAAAGCCAGGATAATTTCATCAATGTACTCATTTGTGGGGTAACACAAAACACAAGATATCATGGCTAGAATGTTCTGATCCCATGGGGAAAAAATAGTAGCTACATATGGAGGGGGGTCTTTAGGGATGTGCTTCTCTTCTCTGATGAAGGTTTGGAGCAATTGGGCCAATTTTGCAGAGCTGAGTTTGGGATATAAGTCCAACAGGTCTCCAATTGAGAGGGGAGTTAGGTTTGGCCTTGGTTGGAGCTGCAACATCTCATTGATGGACTCAACAGTGATGGTGAAAAGGACCTTCTGGTCATGAGACATGATGGTTCTGTGACTGGGGATGTAGCAAGCATAGCACATATGCACAATTTTAGGAAAAATATGGACTTGGGGGAACTGCTACTTGGGCAAATTTGACTCCCAAAGGCCAATTTCATCAGCATGGTTCAGGAACTTGTCCCTACTTTGGCAATGTACTTTGAGCAGGAGATCTATGACAGTGGTATCTTTTATCTGGAAGTCTCTGTCAGCCAAGGGAAGGTGGTCCAAGTATAAATGAGGTGTAGTGATGGGCCTTACGTCCGTATCAATTGGGGCATCCATACTCAGTTCTTGTGGATTTTGAGCATGGGGGGTAATTCAGAGTTTTTAGGGCAATGGAGGTTTTGCAGTTGTCTATGGCTCACAGTGTTAAAATTTAAGTAAATGTGATATTTTTACTTAACTAACAGTGTCAAGAAGGTAAATTGACTTGGAATTTTGACAACGGAGTTGGAATTCCACGGTTAAATACCTGGAATTGGGCGGAATTGACTGTAATGGTGATTGAAGGTGGCTGCAGAGTTTCATACGGTATTGGTACAAACTGGTGAACGAGTCTGATTATCTGTAGCATCTGTGGAGCAATGGCAGAGGTTTATGAGTAATTCGACTGTTTGCAGGGGCCACATTGACTTTCTGAGTTCTCAAAGACAAAATGCGCAAAAAGAGTGAAAAGAGGGGTAAACATGTTTTTATAGAAAAATTGGTTAATTTTGGTGGGTTTCACTATTTGATGAATAGTGATGGTTTTCGGTTGGAAGGGAAAGCAGTTTGGGAGGTCCATCGCACCGCTTTTGTGGTGCGGGCGGTATTCGGGAGGGGTCGCCTGATCCCATTTAGCGCTTGACATGTAGCATCAGGGGCCGGAGGGAAAACCACCTTGTTGGGCGGGTAAAGGGCGGACGTTAGGATGACCCGATATGATTGTGGGGCGTTGGATGTGGAGGAGGACAATCAATGGTGATCGGGAGATGGGAGTTGCGGGGGTGATTGATGTGATTTGATGGGGGACCCGGGGACTTAATTGCGGTGGTTTTGGGATTAGTTTAAGGACTAACCCAGGTTTACGGGATCAGGCTAGATTTTAACAAGGGTTTAGGGACTGAGGGTGGGGTTTTAATATTTTTGCGGGATAAGGGGTAGTAACATAGTTTATAGATAAACTAAGGGGTGGGGTTAATTTATATGAGGGAGTTAAATATATAAGGGATAATGGGTTTATTGAAATTTTTATATATTTAATTAAAAAGTTAATATGAAGTGAAATGAGTGGAAGGGGTATTTCATTTAGGTACATGAAATGATTATGTGTTTCTCCATATACCTAGTACTTAGGATAGATTCATTTGGTGGGTTTTTGTACATGAAACCTGTTTATGAAGGGGTTTTCCTAGGAAAAAGAACTTAACCTTAGGAAAAGGGGTTTGTGAGGCAGATGAGTGAATTATGATGAAAGTTAACACCCTTCCTTCTTAAGTCATCAAGCCGAGGGTCCCGTCCCACCAGAAGTCAGAGAAATACTCCGAGTCTTTTTTACTTAAATAACTACAGGTGTTAATATTTTTATTGTGAAATGGAAGTTAGTAAGTGTCATAAGAGTTAAAATGAATGAGGGGGTGTTAAGTAAATTGTTGAGATTGCAACAAGATGATGGAGCTTAGTGAAAAGAGTCGCCTTCACTAAGTGGGCCCACAGGAAAATTATGGCGCAAGTTCTATTTTTTATCACAGTGTGAATGATCACAGTGTGGGTGACCACAGTGTGAGTGATCATCGTGTGAGTGATCACAATGTGGGTGACCAAAGTGTGGGTGACCACAATGTGGGTGATCAAAGTCTATTTTTAGACTGGATGTCAAAAATAGAAAAGTCAAATATTATTGTCTCATAATAATATTTGGACTATAAACTTGATCTTCTTCTCTTGGAGCACTTCAGTTTGAGCTACAGATGTGGCCCATGCAGCTGTCAGAAGGAAGTACGCTTTTCTTATGAGTCAGTTGAGTTGTTGCATGCATGACTTCAGTTAGAACTCAATCAGTTGAGTTTGTTGGAGTTGATTGTGGAGTTGATGGAGTTGTGTTCAGTTTGACTTGGTTAAACTAGTTGTAGTTAGTATAACTGCAAATAGACTCATGATGAGTTGTTAAACTAATTATTAACTCATAATACAACTATAGAATACATCAGTTAACTCAGTTGCATGTCAGTGCATGTTCAGTTCAGCAGGGACAGGTGTTAGAGAATCAGATTGCTATCAGTTGTGACTATAGTTGTGCATCAGATCTTGCACAATCAAGGGATTGAGTATGCCAATGAGTTTGCTCATGTATTTTCCCAGTTTGTAGCTTCTGCTCACGTCTTACACATTGTGAGTGATTCTTTGGAGGTGAAATACGAGTTTGGTAGACCATTCTCATTCATTCTTGAGCAGGTATTGAGCAATGGAGGCAGGCAAGCAGTGGAATAGATTTGGAGATCAGATCTTAGCTGTATTGTGTGTAACAGGTGGAGCTGGTACTGGATTCCTTGTGATAAGCATTGCACTTTGTAATGTTACATGGTCTCAATCATTAATATACAGATAGTGTGGGGTTTTTAGCGAGATGCTTTCCCCGGGTTACATACTGTGTTAATGTGTGAATGCTCTTGATGTTTTATTTTTATTGATGCTGCTATATTGATGATCAACATAGAGGAGCTTATGTATTGTGTATGTATTCCGCAATAGTACATGATCAGGATAATCTCTGTTGAATATGTGTTAAATTATTCAAAATTTCTACATAAATCATATTGTAAACCATTGTTTCTGCTTTTTCCTCTACTTATGCACTTTTTAAAAATTGCATTTAACATGATGACATAAGTGTACTTTCAAAATGACATGACATTTCTACAACCTTTCTACTACTTACCCACTTACTCATCCTACCATTTTTCTTCACTTTATTAGGGTGCATTTACGCTAGCAAACCCTTATCAATCTTTTCTTTTCTTTACAAAAATAAACTATCTAATTCTAACCTTATATCATCCAAGGGCTCAGTTTAAACTGATGAGCTCCTTTTATTCACTCTACCTATCTAATGATCTGCCAAGATTACACTGTTTGGTCAGATTTATTCACTATCTATGAACATAAAATTCAAATCATGAAATAGCAAAGTTTAAAATTTTGACTACCATGGACTCTGGCATGAGTTACAAATTGCACACAATCTTTTATTAAGCAAAAAAGTAAATAGTATTGCCATTTTGACTTTCTCACTTTCATGGTCTCTTTTTGTCTTTTGGGGTTCATATATTTTCATTTTTTGACCTTTTCATTCTTTTTGTTCTTTGATTATTCGTTTAGGACATACCCTCTTTACATTTTTTAATATGGAAAACATTTGTAGAAAGCAAAGGTATGTACAATATTACAAGGTTTAACCTTAGTCATTCAAAATTATGACTCCTATTAGTATAGGAACCTAAAACTTACTAAACCAAAGTAGTTAATGAAAATGATCTAGAGGTAGCAAACCAAACTAAAGTCACTCCCAGTGGGGTGGACTCAAATCATGAGGATTAGCTCCCAATTATTATGGCGCACTTGTTTGTTCTAGTTTTTGTTGATTACCTAGGTTATAACCTCCTTGGGAATATGTTAATAATTAGAATTAACAATCTCATTTTTTTTTCAAAATAAAACATAGGTCCACTAAATAGGTTTCTAGACAAAGCAACAAGTCTATTAATATATAAAAAACACGATATATATTTTTTAGAATTCTCAGTGCCATGCCATACTCTGCTTTAAGCAATCTAACACTTGATAATATGTATGTTTCTTGTGAATGTAAATAGATACCAAACCAATTTGCATAAAAAAAAAATGGACTAATGTTTAAAAGCACGATTCCAAAAAGTTTGAAGTTGCAAAAAAATGCACTTTTTAATTGTTGCTTTTGTTGAACACACAAAAATAATAGACCAATTTAGATAAACCACATGATGCATATTATTCACAAGATATACATATTAATAAAAGAAATTATGACCCTTGGTTTCATATTCCAAGAGGTCTCTTGGACTTCTCATGACTATTGGCATTCACTTGAGGCTTTTCACCTTCCTCTCAAGTGAATATGACAAATACACATAACCCCAAAGGATTATGTTTCCAACATTCACCCCACAAATTGGAAGGAGTGTATGTGACACTCCTTTCACTACCAAAATTTGGTAATGCAACTAAGGACATATACTGCTAGGGTGCCAACGTTGTCAAACTCTATTATATGAAGTAATGTTTATTTTTATTATTAAAAATGTTAGAGATGAAGAAAGGGGACATCCAACAAATTATGATGCCTTGGGGAGGGGGAAAACTTGAATTAAGAGGAAAAATATACCTTGGGTGAATATTTCCCTTTTATGTGATCATTAGTCTTCCTAAGAAGCTAGAAGGTTTGGAAGATGAAGGGCCAGGGTGTGATTGTAAAAATAAGATGGAGGAGCAATTAAGGGTTTCTTCTTCTTGGTTCTCATGTTTATAGTTTTCCTCTCTTCTATTACTATCTCATACATCTCTCTCTCCCACTTAGAAAATTAGAATTGGTAGGGGGATTGGTGACAAAACCCAAAGAGGCTTAGACTTGATGACTAGTTAAGAGTTGTGAGTGATAGCTTATGTGAAATGAAATGAATGTGTTGTAGCACTTTCTCTTTGGAATGGATGGCTCTGAAGACTAGGAATAGTCTTGGTTGTGTGTGGCACATAGAGCACTGAAGAGGGAAGGGCCAAGGGACCACAAAGATAAAAGAATAACTCCCTTGTGTGGTGCAGAACTACATGGTATTTTTGTGAATGTGATTTTGGTTAAAGATGGAAAGGTCGATCAGTGAGTTTTCCTGTGTGCATGAAGGAGAATTCCCTTCACTTCTGGTGTTAAGATAAGGTCTAAATTTGAATATGGGAAACACCCTTGAGTTTATTCTCCTCAAGACGGCAAGATCTAGCACAAGCATGGCCAACTATGAGAAAAATTGCAACATAATTGAGCTTATGGTGTGGTGCAACATGGCTCACCCTACTTCAGTTTCTAGTATTTTTTTGGTTGAAATAAACAAATATTTATTTATGCATTAATGATATTTTTGGCATAAATAGTTTAATGACATGCATGATTGTTTGTTGTTGTTATATCTTTTAATTTATTGATCCTAGTGTTGGTTATGACAATAAATTTTGAAATCAGATAAGTGTGGCGGGTTTGAATTCACTTGGATGTGAAATTTAAATGTATTTGGATGCATGGGAAATGCATGATAATTTTGATAATTGCATGCCTTCCCTATTAATTTCATGGTGAATTTTCTTTAATTTCCTTTACAAGCTATAATTCCAAATTTTTCCTTTGATTTAAATAAACCGAAGAAGAGTTTTGGGGTCATTCTTGGGGTTTAAAGGTGGAAACCAAAATGTGATTTTTTGGGTAAACAAGTCATGTTGCAATTTTTGCTATAATTTTTTCTTCTGGGATGGTCTAGAAGCTTAAACTTGGACCATAGTGAGGATAAATCCCCCGTTCCTCCACTCTAATTTTTTGATCTTGGATTGCAAAATTTTGGGAAATATGATCAAAGGAAGTTTGGATTCCTAAATGCATCTTTAAATAAGTAATGTTTGCATTTCTACTATAACTTTTCTTCTGGGAGGTTCCAAAAGCTTAAACTTAGACCATAGTGAGGGGAAATATTGCTAGTCATTCGGTATAAATTTTATATCTTGGGTTATGACATTTTAGGATATATGATTAGAGGTATTAGAGATTCTTGGATGATCATAAATCAGGCATCAAATAGGTCATGTTGGAACTTATACTATAAATTTTCTTTTGGGAGGTTCCAGAAGCTGAAACTTGGATCTTGGTGAGAGGAATCTTGCTAATATCTGGTCCGATTTTCAAATATTGGATTGTGATATTTTAACAAATATGATTAAAGGAAATAAAAGTTCCTAGACGCTCTTAAAATTATGCATCAAATAGGTCATGTCAGAATTTTTTTCTATAAATTTTCTTTTGGGAGGCTTCAGAAGTTAAAACTTGGACCATAGCAAGGAGAAATCCCACTGATCATCTTGTTTAGTTTTAGAACTTAAACTACTAATTTAGGATATATTCCCATAGGAAGTTTCTATATTAGTTTTCATGCAAAGTGTTTGAATAAATGCCAAAATGGTTTTATGATTCATCGCATAGAAATGTAACACCCCTCCGTTGTATGTAACACCCTGTTGTTATCATGCCAAACCTAAGCTAAGACTGAGTTGTAACAGAAAATCTAGGTCTCAGGTGTAACAACGAAAGTAAATAATTTATTATTAAATAAATAAAGATAATTTAATCACTTGGAAAGCGAGACACCAAGAGATGAGATTCTTGCCAAATGAATCCCATTGGTGAATGGGTATGGATAGTTCTTTCATAAGACTTCTAGATCAAATTCTAGATAATATTAATGGGATGGGAGATCAATATCATTAAGTTACTTAGTTGGAGATAGATGCTAATTTTAAGAAAAACATAAAATCCTTGCAGGAGAGAAAGGAAGGCTTTTATAGGAAAAGACATAAAAGCCTTGTAGGAGAGAAAGGTAAGCTTTTATGGGAAAAACCTCATGGGAGAGAAAGGAGAGCTTTTCTGAGAAAAGCCTAGGTAAATGGATAAAAATATCCACACAAAAGAGGGACACCGCTAAAGGAAATCATATCATGAAATAGGACTTTAAATACCCATTGAAGAGATCAACAAGAGGCAGTTGATCCATGGAAAGAACTCTTGGCTCGGGGGTGAACTGGAGGAAGTCAGTTCTTTGTTAGGTGGCGGTGCTCAATTTTCGGAGAGACATACTTTCATCTAATATGGTTTGATTCAATGGCATGGGATGTTCTGTATGTTGGCTCCTTACTCTTTATGTTTTCGAATATTTAAGCATAGGAGTATAATTGCATATGATATCCTTGTTTAGAAGATGGATTGAATACTTATGCATGTGGTAACTACTAAATATACTTTAATTCGAAGTTAAATTTTTTGTTACTGGAGCATAGTAGGTAGTTGGTAGTATTTTGTGAAGGAGGTATGTGAAAAATGGTATCGGAGCTCTAGGTTCAAATTTTGAGGCCTATGGGCCAACCCGCATCGGTAAGATATGAATGAGTTGTAGGTCCTAAACTAGGTCCTAAATGAATAAGAGGTTTCACTGAAGAGTTTGGTTATAAAATTTCTATAATAAAGAAGGGTAGAATCAATTTACATGCCTATACTGAGTTCTTCCCAAGCAATATTTATATATTCCAATGAAAATTTTATTCTTATAATTGCTAATGATTTTGGAGTTTGTAAAGAATGCATGGTGATAAAATAGATTGTGGATTTCTTTCTTTAGTTGTAAGTAAGTATTACAACTCTACTTCAACGATCTAATTATCTATTTAGATAATATTAGTAATGAAATATGTAGTAATTGTGAAGTATGTATGAAGAAATCAACACATAAGAGCCCAAGGTATGGGTTATCTATCATTTATCTCAAATAAGAATGGCCACATTTACATATAATTAGAAAATTGGTTGCACTTAAGTTGCAGTATTCTATGCTTTTTATATCTCTCAAATTTGTTAGGAAATGTCGGCAAAGAAGAGAGACTCAGAAACAATGATTGATGCGAAAGAAAAATTGTTATCACAAATATTAATCTTCCATCATGTTATTAATCCTGTGGCAAGAATATTTTATGGTACATATGGAATGGTTTATAAACTGTGTTTCATAACCACCAAGGAATTCGTGGTTGTAGGTCAACATAGTCTCTATTACAATAGAATGTATGTGAATTTAATATTTTGAAATCCAAGGCATAGGCCATCAATGCATGCAAGGAAGAGCGAACGTTTCTCACACTTTTCCAACGAATTATTCCTTTACTTTCATTTAAACCTTCTCATTTTATGAAAATTGCCAGAAGGCTTATGGCTAATTTGAATGAGGTAAGCAAGGTCATGTCACTGGTGCATTTGTATTCACTTTGAATAAATAGTAATTCCTAAGAAATCCTTCACTCAGATCATAGTTAATTGTGTCCATGAAGAAGAATGATAGAGATACTATCACTGACAAAAATTCATTATTGACTAATATGAATTTCACTAGATATACCGATCAAATCTTTGACTCCTCTCCTTACTACCAGGATGTTGTACATCATTATTGACAAACCTAAACAACTAGGTAGAAATCCAAGCTAGCGCTAGAGAGATCATATGGTGTTTTCTTAGATAAATATGCCTTATGAATAAGCGATAACTAGCTATTTTCGTGCTTCAATAAATCAAGGGTTCGTGGACCGAGTCAAAATCCTAGGAAAATAAAACAAGGAGCAGTGCCCAAGGGATTATTGTTGGGTGCAAAGGTTATTGTGGACGAAGTTTGACAAGTTTGTTCAACATAGTCTAATCTATGCTTCTTTTGATATCTTGAGAGGTTATATGAACTTTAGCCAGTACCGCACACGTGGTGATCAACCCATGAATAAGATTCCAGAGCCTAAGCAACTCGATCGTCTCTGGAAGCAAGTAGTGAATAACTTCCTACATGGTCTTGTGCATACCCTAAATGGTTGTTGATGGTGACATAATCATTTTGGTGTTCCTCCTGGTTCTATGTTCACACAACTCATTGATTTTATTTGTAATGCTAAAATAATCAATGTTATTTATGTGAAGACATTCAAAGTACTTCCTTCATTCTATAGGGTGTTGGGGGATGATTCTATGATGTCTGTTCCCAGTGACATGCACCCTGAAATTTCACTGGAACATTTGGCTTGGAATGATGTTAAAGTTTTTGTTGTAGTCATGAATCTAAAGAAGTCTGTCGCCACATGACGAAAAGATGAAGTGAAGATTCTTGGTTACAGGAACAATCAATCCGTGATATGGATGAATTGCTTGCACAGTTTCTACTCCCTGAGAACAACCCATTTGATCCATGCTACTTGAAGGCTCGCACCATTGGTTTGGCTTGGGCTAGTACTGGACATGACAAGCAGTTTAGTGATATGGCTTGTAACATTGAAAGAAGTTTTCCTAACGTGGAGCCTGACTTTTCGATGATAGAATGGATGATTAAGATAGTTATTGGCAAGTTGTTTGAACTACACAATGTAAAACAGGGCCCAACAAAATCACAATGAGGTGGACAATGGTGATGAATTTCCACCTTTTACCGTGGAATCTAGAGCTGGTTTTCACTGAAACCTCAGTTATGACTGTCAATCCTGAGACGAGGAAGTTTTGTAGACATGTTCTCACGAGCTTTGCTAAAAAACCGTGCCATTAAACTCAGTGGAACACTCGGTTATGGTAGTTTTAGAAAGTATGTAGCTTTAAGGCACAACCACACCTTCCCAATTGGAGAAAATCACATTAAGGTTGTTGTTTTCCTTTTCGATCTACAATATCGCTTTTTCCACTTGCCTTATCCACTGATCTAGAGATGTTTTGAGTTGCGCACCTGTACAAATAATGAGCTTACCCTTTGCTAAGGAATATTCTACTCCACAAAAGCATTTGGTGGATAATTGTTATCCTTATGGTCGTGCCCATAAAATAATTTAAGTTGGATAATGTTTATCCTTACTTGCACGTGGACAAGTCGCATTGAGAAAGGCTCGTTAATCTCATCTTCTTCATGCATGAAGGTTGAGTGTACACGATGTCTGCTCAATCATCTTGATCGATTTATAGTTTCTTGATATAAATACTCCCCATACCCATTCTTTGGTATTAAGCTTCATCTCTTATGTATTGGGGGTCTTATGCTTTCAAATTCTTCAATGGGTGGTTTCTACGCACCAAAGCCAAAGCTGACCATCCTCTCATGTAGGCTGCCTACCTGCATACATAATTGTAAGAGGAGGAAGTGGAAGTGATGGGTGTTTGTGTTTGGGAATTCATACCCTGTTCACTGCACCACAGTCTTTTATCAATTTTTCTTTTATCCAATCCCATCAATATATATGGCATTGTGGCCCGTACCGTGCTTATGTTGTGGCTTAGCACATTAAAGTAGCTGGGGGAAACTGACCATGCGAACGATTCGTAAGCAAAAGACTGCTTACCGATCACCTTGAGTGTAGAAGGAGCTTGGTAGTGGTAATGAGGATTTGGTGCTTTGACCTCAAGCCCAACAAATTGTATTGAGAATAGTTGTTCCCCGTGAATAGTTAAACCAGGGAAGGACGATCCACCGCGATAGTGCATGCAAAGGAGGGAAGCATAACTTAAAATATGAATTAGTCAACTATTCATGAAGGAAGTCGACCAAGAAAGGTCAGATCGATCTGTCAGCATACAAATGGAGGACTATTTTGGCAATGAGGTAACTTGTATGAGTGTAGCCACTGTTTCTCCAGCAAGGTGATGGGAACGTGGACACCAAAATGGTGTGACCAACGTGTTGACTGCGCTCTATTGTCGACTGAATGGATTATTCCTCTATTTCCAGCAGAGTTGAGGCATAATGTTGTGTGCTTGGTACGCCCCAAGTAGAATCTCCAGAATTCTTAACCCTTGTTAAACTTTCACTTCTCTAAAGTCCCACGACGATACTGTTTTCAAATCATTCTGCATATTTATTATTAAGGAGTCGTTACATAAACACAAGATTAAATGACATTGGGCACTTTGTTTAACGTCTATAATTGGTGATAGATGAAAAATATACAAAATGTGTATAAAAAAACTACATAGACGGGTGAGTATAGTTATATGAGTTATTATTTTTTTTATGCATAAAGCATCCCATAAAAATAGGAATACCTTCTGAGTTGCTTGATTTACATTAAGTTTTGAAGGTTGTATGTTATCTTTCTCATTTTGCATATGATGAGTGTTGTGGATGAACGAGGGTAAGGTTCAAACTCAATTATGTGCATACATGCATGTAGGGCTTATTATGTGCTCGCGATGAGTTGCATTTGTGTGTTTACATGCATGGAGAGCTCAGATTTTCACTATTACCATGATTTAAAATTGGATTAATAGTCGAGCTTGATGAATGAACAAATTTGTAATATTTTAAAGTATGATTATTGTATTAAAAATTTGGGATGATGGATTTTAGTGATATGGTCATCATATTATTTTATTCATATTAAAATTAAATTATGAGTTGTATGATTGCTATGCAAGGACATAGCTTAATAAAATACAAACTAATGTCGGTAAAAATAGTCCAGTCAAGGACATAACTTAATAGAATGAAGTTTATACTTATAAGAGATCTTAAGGGAAGAAATGTTGAACTCTTATGAGGTAACTGGAAAACAAAAATAGATAACATGACAAGTGCCCCTTTCCATAGATCATGGCCAACACAAGGAAAGATCAAAATAAAAGCATATAAATGGAATCTATATAAGTCATAGGAAATAAGTTCATGACATTCTATCAAAAGTATCTGTAATTGATGGTTAATTAATTGGTTTCCATCTTAGAACAAATTTTGAAGGTTTTCTTTTCATGAAGTTTCCCATGAAATATCATTAAGCCATGAAAGACAAGTCTCTGTACGTGGTATGAGACTAAGTATTTTTATTATTTAAAATTGTCTTTCAATTTAATATTTTTTTGATTGGTGCATCTACATGTAATGATGAAATCCATTTTGGAATGTGGTTTTGTTGTTGGTTGAGCCGTTTAATTCACCTTATTGGGAAAATGCTCCAAATATACACTATTACTAAAACTTACTAGGTCATTATTCAGATATTCAGTAGCAACATGCATATTTAATTAGACATGCACACTTTGGAACCTACAGGTTTCTTTTGAGTAAAGCAATATCTAAATAATTGTAACTAAGATAGATAAGAGGCACAAATTATATTCCAATCTAGACAAAACTAGGGTCAAAGTTGTGAAGTGAATGCACAAATGCAATACAACTCACTGTATGCATGTTGGAGAAGACATCATACATTAATAATTTATGACTCTAATAAGAAGGTCAATGGGACTGACACCCAAAAGTACATCTAGTGTAAATACTTAATGGGAGTGTTCCTAGTGCCTCTCAATTAATAGTAGAAAGATAATATTTAATACAAGCTCAAGGACACATTCTCAAGTGCACTCAATTTCAATGTGTCAAGTATTATGCAACCTCAAACTCCACAACCTTGATATGCATATCAATCCAGATATAGATGGGTTTCTGTTAGTGAGATATCTTACGAATGTAATTCTTATGGAAATTGATAAGATTGAAATGATCTGTATGCTTCTACTATATATAAAAAAAGTATACATGCTTTATGAAAACATAAATGACAAACATATTAGATATGGTGGTGTTGGATGCATTTGAAGTAGAAATAGAGAAATTCAGAGCAACCTAATGACTAACAAGAATTGTACACTAGATTTGGAACATGACTTGTTCGAATTAATAAACAAATTTTGGTGAACCAAAAGGTTTCACATTAATACAACTTATGATACATGCACCAAGTAAGGTGTGACATATAAAAGGTTCTAGGTGATGAAGAGAGAGGATAACACACCATGAAACAAGTCAAATTGCTAAATTAATAGGATGCTTCAACCATATTGGATGGCTAAGTGGTACTGGTAATCAAGATTGTTGTGTACAAAGATAATTGGTTTTGATAAAATGATATCTAGCAATCTATTCAAATTAATTGAAAATCATATAATCTGAGATGCATATTTTGTACCACTATTTCCTATCAAGAAATATGGGAGAAATCTACCTGTCAGAGTGCATTGATAGTATTGTCTAGTTTTGAATATGAAAACATGACAATTATTGCATAAACTACTCTGGAATTTAATAATTGATTTGGTTTCCAAGAAATGAATTATATTCTACCAGGTCATGATCTAGTGTTAAAGTGGGGTCTCAATGTGCTAATGACCTAGGTTCACACCTTGGCACACATATGGCCTAAAAACTTAGTGGGTGTGGAATTGAGAACATTGTAACCTTCATTTATGACTCATATATGGAGGTTTATGTACTTGCATATTGATTGTTCAATTGGTTTTGGATATACAATGAATCATTCATGACCAACAAGGTGTTGGGAGTAGTGGTAAAAATATCACATAGGAAATTATATGGCATACCTAGATTATGTGTTATGTACTTTGGAGTATCAAACAATTATTTTCTTGGCTGAAGATAAGGTTAAAGTTGTTATTAAAATTCAAATATAATATCAAATGACATACTAGATTAGCTATCAAAAGCATGCTTTATGATTGGGCAGAGGTCATATTCTGGTGTTATTAAGGCCTTGTCTAGTGACATAGTCAATCCTAAAACCCAAATTTATTTGTATTGTAAAGTTGTATTATGCATGATTACCTCTATGTTATTATTTTCTCTTACTTTTGAAATTTTCCTGCAACCACAAGATATATGAGTAAGATTATCTCAATAAAAGCACTTAAATGCTTTGACATAAATTTGTATAGTTATGCTCTGGTTGCAAAAGTTGAACAAGTCCATTAATTCTCTATTCTTCAATCGACAAACTGAGCATGGTTTGATTGGACTTGGCTAAAGGTAGTGTGAATAAATAAGGTAAATTTTGGCATTGACCCAATGTTATAATGCTAACATTGTTTGAAAACATGGGGATCATGTATATGTCGTGCATATGATGCTATGGATATTGAGTATTGTGTACACGTTGTACATGTAGTACTATGTACATGTGGTATAGATGGTACTAGTGTGGATGCAGGTATTGCATGATGTTGGATGATGTGTATAGATGTATGTGGGTGATGCACACTATGTGTATGAGCACATGGTTGAGGAGAAGGCACTAGGTGTTTATCTGGTGTGGCAACCGATCCAAAGGGTATACAGAAGAAAGACAAAGATGGAAGCTAAGGATTGATTAAAGGATAAGTATCAGTGTTTTATTTCAGTTTCGTATGCATGTGATTTATGATTTTGGTCTATGATGATTACATGTAAACTATGATTGATGGTTACATATGATTTATGGTTTTAATGGTTATGTTTTGAGCTAACATGATGTGATATTTTATACATGTTGATTGGTCAAATGTGCTAGTTTGACTTGTTGTGACTAATGTAGGGAGACTGCAAGAAGCAAGTGTTCGACAAGAACACAAATGCATTGGAAGAACATGCATTTCTTCCTATTATTTAAAAACAATGAAAATGGGGAATCATAGTTAAATGGTAGGCAACATTAACCCGTAGTTACTCAAATAATAGTACTGTTATATCAGGTTATGACATTAACTGTGGTAACCAAAAGTGAGTTTTATACATCTGAAGTCTCTCACAAAATTGATTGAAACAAATGTTACAGGTAGGAATGGAATGAGATTTGCTGGTAGAACTCATTTCTAACCTTTATATGGGAGATCTGATTCAGGTGGCAAGGCCATGAGAACTTTTAATTTCAAAAACAACTACCTATGAGAGAGGAGATAAATTGTAAGGTGTAGTAATACACCAAGGACAATATAAATTTAAGGGGGGAGTATGTAATAGACCTCTGTTGTATGTAACACCTTGTTGCTATCATGCGGGACCTAAGCTAAGATTGTTTTGTAACAGAAAAGCTAGGTCTAAGGTGTAACAATGTAAGTGAATACTTTATTATGAAGTAAATAAAGATAATTTAATCACTTGGAAAATGAGACACTAAGAGACGATATTATTACCAAATGAAATCCCATCGGTGATTGGGAATGGATAACTATTTCATGATAAGACTTCTAGATCAAATTATAGATAGTCTTAATGGAATGGGACATATATAGCCATTAAGTTACTTAGATAGAGAAATATGCTAAGCTTAAGAAAAACATAAAAGCCTTGCAGGAGAGAAAGGCAAGATTTTATGGGAAAAGCCTCACGAGAGAGAAAGGCAAGCTTTTATGAGAAAAGCTTACGCAAATGGATAAAAATATCCACCCAAAAGCGGGATTCCACTAAAGGAAACCATAACATGAAAGAGGCAATTAATACCCATTGAAGAGATCAACAAGAGGCAGTTGATCCATGACAAGAACTCTCAGCTCAGGGGTGAACTGGAGGAAGTTAGTTCTAGGTTGGGTGGCGATGCTCGATTTTCCAAGTGACAAGCTTTCATCTAATTTGGTTTGATTCAATGACATGGGATGTTATGTATGTTGCCTCCTTACTCTTTATGTTGTCGAATATTAGTGAATAGGACTATAATTACATGTGATATCCTTGTTTAGAAGATGGATTGAATACTTATGCATGTGGTAACTACTGAATATGCTTTAATTCGAAGTTAATTTTTTTGTTACTGGAGCATAGTAGATAGTAGTTAGTATTGTGTCAAGGAGGTATGTGACAACAAACTATTTGATGAAATGACCTAATGAAAATTTTGTTTTGTGGATAGGGAGAATATTGTTGTATGTTAGCATTTTTGTATGATAATAATATTGGAGTTGATATATGCATATTTACATGCAAAGTATTTGAAGAAATGTGTTAAAGGTTTTTTTTATTACAATTTGCATATAAACTATTTGATAAAATACCTCAAAGACATAAATCAAAAGTTTCATAATTGAGTGGTATATTTCAGTTAATATCTTATAACTGGAATTAAAGAAAGGTTTCTTATTTGAGTCCATACAAAATGTTTGACAAAATTTATATAAGAGAAAGACTACTTAATTGGTTGTATAGAAAGTATTTGAAGAAAGGTTTACATGTAAAGTGCTTGACAAAATGTATGAGAGATGAAAATCAAGTTTTTGCAAGTGTGATTAGGATAAATTTAGTAGGGGTATGTGACAAATTGGTATCAGAGCTTATTATCAGGCTAGTAAATAGAAAAATAAAACTTTGGATACCTCGCAACCTTTGTATGTCATTGAGGAGACTGGATATGTGATAGTGTATATGAGTCCAAGAAAAGAGATGCAATACAAAAGTGAATAGCAACCAATGACTAGATGTGCTCTCTCACATGGTGGTTTAAGGAAAACCACAAACCAAATGAGGTAGAAAAACCTGAAGTCTTCTACTGGTGGTGATTTAAGGTTCACCACCAACTTTGTAACTTGGCATGAAGTAGTTCCTGGAACAATTCCAAATCTAGCTAGAAGCTATTTTTTTCTGCGAAATGGAAGTGTTCCTTGAGGATGATTTAAAGGTGACCACAAAATAATGAAATGAGTGGTAGAAGATGAAGTCCTTTGCCTGTGGTGGTTTAAGTTTAGCTGCCAAACAAATCATACTCATGGAACATGAGTTTATATATGGCTACAACTCTCACTTTGGCATTGGATGATTATGGTTCTAGGTTTTGGTAGTTGGCTTTTGTTCAATATGTGGCTCAAGATCGCTTGATATAACTTTGAATCTAGTAGTTGACTACCAATTCCCCCCTTGCCAAATACAAGGTGAGAAGATAAAAATATTTCCACACTAAGACATATCAATAAACGAGAATGAACTCCATGGTATGACCAATATATCTTATTGGTTGTTGAAGATCATTACCAAGAAGCGATCCATCTAAGGTGAATCTTTTATCTTGTAGGAGTCTTGTGTTTGGAACATCTATATGAATGATGAGTATGTTTTCTACAATTATCATGAGGGTGAAGATCAAAACATTGATATTTCAGGTGGCCATCTTGATCACAATGTTGGCATTTGACAATCTAAAGCGGATATGGAAGAGGGTCATGTGAAGATGAACCTTCCTGAAGAAACGTAACACTCTGAAATTGTATTGGTTTGGAGTAGTATGGGATGTGAAAGTTCACTTCCTTTTTGTATCCAAGACCAGTTTTATCCTTTATTGTTAATAATTTTTTCCCAAGGTTTGATGATGGGTTTGGAAAGTGTAGGTGAAACCTTTTCATCTTCATGTGAATCTTCTCATGAAGTAGCCTCACTCATTTGATTAAGTGCTATCTGTTGATGGGAATCAACGTCAAATAATGAATTGTCTTTTCTCTGAACAAGAACCAATTAAAAATGTTTGTTCCTTTGTTAATAATTCATCTTATTGGAACTTAATCTTCTCCTGTGCAACCTGCAAATAGGTTTGAATATATGTGAGAATGGCTTTATCAATTGTAACTATGTTGTCAATCATGGAGAGTATTAGAGTATTTAGTGTTGACCTAGGTTGTCATTGATGTCAATATGGCAATATTATAAATACTAGATGATGATATGAAGCCAAGGGGAAGCAGAGCAGATCCATGAAGAAACAGGAGCAAGACCATCAGGAAAGCCAAGCCATGAGTAAGAGTCTGTTAACAGAGGAGTTAACAAAGAGAGGCATATCGGAAAAGACAGAAGCCATCAAGGTATGAAGGTATCAAAGAATATCATTGAAAGACATTGTAAAGCCAAAGGAAGAAATTGGAGCAAGAGGAGCCACATTGGAGGAGCATCGCATGTAATACATGCCCAAGAAGAACCGAGAGGAAGAATTCACAAAAGAGGAGTATTGCAGAATATCAAAGCAGAGCTATTAGAGGAGCATAAA
Source organism: Pinus tabuliformis (assembly GCA_031772625.1). Lineage (NCBI taxonomy): Eukaryota > Viridiplantae > Streptophyta > Pinopsida > Pinales > Pinaceae > Pinus > Pinus tabuliformis. The sequence goes on along the minus strand of CM062808.1, from coordinate 465,762,216 downwards.
TAGAGCTATTGGAGCTACAGGAGGAGCCATATCGGGAGTATCGGGAGTAATATATGCCACAGAAGAACTATCAGAATCGAAAGGAAGACCGATCAAAGGAGCATAGAGGAAGAGTGGAAGAGTACAAAGAGCGGAGGACATAAAGGTAGAGGCGGAGCAGTACATAGTATATATATGCAATATATACTATCGAAGGTGGAGTATATATATATATATATATATATCAGAATACACTATCGGAGGTAGAATATATATATATATATATATATTGGAGAAATCATATTGGGGGGTTCTATTATGTGCCACTACCCAAAACCCCCGACTGCGATATACATGTGCGAACTTGATGATATATATGTCCGGATGTATAAACAGGTGAAGTCTGCTAAATGTTTTGAAGCATGTTTTTCAGTGCATTTCATATATTTGGGCTCTAAGCCTTGCCACATTAAAACATACGAATTGAAATATATATATATATATATATATATATATATATTAATTGTGATACATTGCGGACCCACTGCAACATTATGAAATGCTCTATTGTTATATCACATCCTCCATATCGCAAGTGTTTAAGGCCTTGCTGCATGGAAAGCTTTGATTGCGATATATGTTGTGGACTCGATGGATTCATCGACAACTATTTATAAAATATCGCGTCCAACAGGGGAATCGACCATTGACCATCAACAATGTTATGGGCTTGATTATAAAATACTTTTGGAAGCCGCGATTGTCGATTGTGATAACGTTGCAGAGGATCGGACCTGATGTAGTTATAGATGCGGGCATAATGCATTTGAAGTCTGGTCTTAAGCATTCGGTCAGGTTTTTCCATATATTCCTATGTATTTCAATAATTGTATTGACTGGGGTTTTTAAGGCCAAAAGCTTCAAATAACAGTTCCGATAGTTTAGTGGGCCTGAACGACTGCGATTTTGATTGCAATTGTGATGTGGCATGTGGGGCCTCCCTGTTGGTACAGTCTCTCCGTAAATAATGAAGTCTAATGTATGAACGTTATTAAAGGAAAAAAGGGACCTCTATGATATTTTTTAATAAGCATCATTTCTATTGTAATTCGAATAGGCAGAGGAAGATAAAGTGACCAAAGGATCGCGAAACTGAAGAAGGAAGTGAGCGCAGAGGAAAATACAGCGACCGAGGAGGGTAGTCGAAGGATCAAGCGAGCGTTGAGGAAGCTGAAGAGCCAGTGGAAAGAGGAAACCGATGGTTAGAGGCATCAGGAATATATAAAAACAGAGAACAAGGAAAGAAAAAGGTTGGTTAAAAAGCTAGAAGAAATAGAGGCAACTGTAGGGTCTAGCAGAACAGAAAAGGGCCGAAGGAGCAATAGGACAGGAGGCATTCGAAGGACAAGCATCTCTGTTGATCGTGTTACCCTATGAGAGACTCAGACTTGTGATAAATTAATCAGGTACACAATGCAGTATAAAGAACAATTCTGTGATGTAATAAATAAAGCTTTATCTAAAATTGTTTGAAGGGAGAAGTAGCCAACAGAGAAGCAGTCATGCTGAAGCATTTACTGTGATAGTTATAACATATGCTTGAACAGAAAGTTGGTTCTTATGCAGATCTTAGTACAGCTAATAGTAAACTCACTAAAGTTGTGTGGAGACATTATCAGAGATCATGAAGGCTATTGCAGACTCTGTGTGGATAGTATGAAGAGTTGTAAAGACTCCTTCATAAGAAGACTGGTTGCCATTGATGTTGTAGCATGGAGACTATAGTGAAGCTGTAAATAGACAGAACTCAGTAAAGAAGAGTTCTGAGAGCAGAACATTACTATCAAACATGCCTTGACAAGAGGGTTGGAGCCCTTGGGGTTGGTTCCTCAGAAGTTTGAAGGATTGGTGTCCTTGGAGCTGGTCCTCCCATATCCAAGGTTGGTGCCTTGACAAAATAGATCCAAACAGTTTGCAGCAGGGGGTTGGAGCCCTTGAGGTTGGTGTTTGAGAACTGGAAGGATTGGTGTCCTTGGGAGTTGGTGCTCCTAAGTCCAAGATTGTTGCCTTGGCAAAATAGAGTTGGTGCTCTAGAGGTTGGAGCCTCAAAAAAGTCCAAGTTGGTGCTTGGCAACTGATTGCAACCATTTATATATTGTATCTATTTTATTGCAAAGATTATATTAATAAAATCATCTATACTCGTTTTTCATCTTGTGTTCTAAATATAAATGTTTTAATTGGTAAAACAATATTTGAAAAAGAAATACTGATTCACCCCCCTTTCAATATTTCCAACAATTGGTATCAGAGCCAATACCTTCATTCAAAGCCTAATAACTTGAAGGTTAATATTTAGAACACAAATGGTGAAGTCAAAGAAGAAAGTCTCCAATCCTCCTAAGGATGTGTCTCCCTCTACCACTAAAATAGAAGACAATCAATTTGAGGAGACTCCATGGCTCAATGGGAACTTTAATAAATGGGAAGCAATAATAAGGAATTTCTTATAGACTCAAGGCACTGAAATTTGGAAATCAGTGATTGTTGATAGTAGGGTGGATGGAGGATCCAAGGAGTACAATGCAAAAACAATGAAGGCAATATTGAATGGGTTGCATGATTCTATAAAGAACAATCTAGGAAAATATTCATCAACAAAGGGTATATGGGACAAACTTCATGACCTTCACTCAAAAGGAGCATTGACCATGATAATCAGTCAAGAAGATGATGAAAATCAAGAAGGAAATCCAAAACCCATCATAGAAGTAGAAAATGAGAATGCTGGCATCAAGGCTAAAGTAGACCTAGAAGATGAAGAGAATGAAAAATATTTTGTAGAAGATCTCCTCGCTCAACTTATCGTTTCCATGGAAGAGATTAACAATTTGAAAAAGGAAAATGAGGAGCTTAAGAAGATAGCATTAGTTGGTGACCAAGATCAAACAAGGGAGAAAGTTGACCTTGTCAAGCTTCAAGTACAAGAAAGGGATGAAGAGCTTGCCAAGCTTAAGAAGGAATTTCATCAAAGCAAAAGAAAGCATCATGAAGAAGTCATATCCATGACGAATCAATTGGATAAAGCAAAGAAACGGGAAGATACCCTGTCAAGTAAACTTGAACAAAGGCACAAGATCTTGAACAAAATTGAAAAAGAGATTGGTTAGTACAAGGTAGAGGTCTCCTCTCTCAAATATCAACTACAAGAAGCAAAGAAACAAGCACAAGGAGTTGAGAAGACAATGGAAGCATTGGAAATCATAGAAGGATAGGTTGATGAAGTAGGAAAGGAAAGAAACACCATGATATGTTAACTAAAAGCAAAGGATGAAGAAATCTTCAAATTGAAATCTAACATCAAGCTTCTCAAGGTTGAAACATGTAAAGCTACAAGGATCAAGGAAGAAGTGGAGAGTAGTCTAGCAAAGGAAAATGAATAAATCTTCAAAATGAATTCAGATATCATCTCCCTTAAAATAGAAGTAGATGAAGCTACTCGTATCAAGGAAGAAACTGAGAAACAACTTGCTAAGAAGAATAATGAGTGTGAAAGATTAGAAGAAGAGATTGTCTTCCTCAGAAAAAAGGTTGAAGGGATGAACAAAATCTTGAAGAGCTCTCAAGCCTTGGATGACATTCTCAGCCATAAAAGATGTCCATTTGATAAATTAGGTTTTGGGTATGCAGGTGAATCCTCAAACAAGAATACTAATGCTTCAAACAAAAGGGATGTGAAGAAGCCAGAAAGAAATGGTGATGCTCCTAGTTCCAGCAAAGGGAAGGAGAAAAATCAAGGCAAACATGGAAGAAATCCTACTCCAAGAAGAAATGTAGATGATTTCAAATATGCGAGAAGCAATGGTTATCATCAAAGGATCTCAATGTAGAAAGGCTTCAGAAGTGCATCAAGGAAATCTCCATCTCCCAGGTACCAAATTTTATTTTTTGGTTATTGTTATTCTTGTACAAACTTTGGTCACATGGCAAAAGATTGTAAAGAATATCATAAAGATAGATGTTATGGTCCCCAACCATCTCATAAAGATAGATATTATGGTCCCCAACAATCTCCAAGTAACAATTTTGCAAGAAGAAATCATGAATTCTTATTCATGAACAATGTAGAATGCTTCAAGTTTCATAACATTGGTCATATGGCACGTGATTTTAACTTAACTTGGGCTCTTACACAAGATAGAACCATGCAAAAGAAGAAAGTTACACAAGTATGGAGAAGGAAGCAAATACAATCCGAAAGTCCCTTGAACTCTCCAACCAACAACAAATGTTATTGGCCTAAATTTTGACAATCTTAGCATTTGATGGGAAGACTCTGCCAAAAGAGATGATGCATACAGTTAGGGGGAGCCTATGATTCTTGATCATTATTGCAGAAGCTATTAGTGAAAGGGTCCTTATAAAATCCTTGTTGAGCTATATTAACAATCATTCATTGATAAAGATCATTTCTCAGGAGCACTCCATTGAAGAAATTGATTTCTTAACTATTCTTTGGACTGGTGTTGAAGATGTTTAGTAGAACTTGGAACAACAAGAATGTCATCTAATACTTAAGAAATAGGACAAACAACTATGGTGTTATCACAGAAGTTAATGTCTTGACTCAGGGATTTAATGTGAGAACAGGTAAATTATGGACACAAATAGAGGCAACCTTCAAACAAACAGATACATCTGGAATGGAGTTTGAAGTAAGAGCAGCTGGCAGCATATAACAAAACTGAAGCATTGCAAGAAGATGAAAATCAACAAAATGAATTTAAAAGACAGTCACATATTGGATATCTAAATCTGCTAGCAGAAATAACTTGCAGAGATATGTACAAGAACACAAGGAAAATATGGCTCATAGAAAGGAGAATGTTGTGCAGTCAAATATAACTTAAGTTCATATTGGTCACTTATAAAATGTAGCAACAGTGAGGCACAACCTCTCACCATTTCATCCAAATGCAATGATGTTGAATACTGGATGGCAATAACTTAAGGAGAAGAACAGAGACACAAAGGAACTCGAATCTGAAGGAAGATAGCAAGAAAGACAATTTTAGTGGCATTTTCTCTTGATTCGAACTATGAAGGCCTCTCAATTCTGACTGTGGAGACAATAGAATATGGATTGAAGCATAAAAACCTGGACTTGGACACTTTGTGTGTGGCTATTTGTAATCTGGTTGAAAGCATTGAAGTAGAACATCTTTAAGCATTGTAGAAGCCATAATAAAGTAGTTCTGAGACATGAAGAGGGGATAATGTGCTAATTGATGATAAAGCATCAATCCTTCTATCTTGAGTAAAAATAAGAGCACTATGATAGGGGGGTAACAGACCCATGAAGATCTACCATTCATAAAGAACAGAAGCAGTTTGATAGAGGGAGTCCCAGAGCACTCCTTTTTCCATTGATGTCAAAGGGGGAGAGAAGAAGAATATTGCCATCAATAACAAAGGGGGAGATTGTTGACCTAGGTTGTCATTGATGTCAATATGGAAATATTCTAGATACTAGATGATCATATGAAGCCAAGGGGAAGTAGAGCAGATCCATGAAGAAACAAGAGCAAGGCCACCAGGAAAGCCAAGCCATGAGTAAGAGTATGTTAACAGAGGAGTTAACAAAGAGAGGCATATCAGAAAAGACAAAAGCCATCAGGGTATGAAGGTATCAGAGAATGTCATTGAAAGACATTTCAAATCCAAAGGAAGACATTGGAGCAAGATGATCCACATTGGAGGAGCTCGCATGTAATACATGCCCAAGAAGAACCGAGAGGAAGAATTCATCAAAAGAGGAGTATTGCAGAATATCAAAGCAGAGCTATCAGAGGAGCATAAACAGAGCTATCGGAGCTATAGGAGGAGCCATATTGGGAGTATCGGGAGTAATATTTTTTAAAGAACTATCGAAATCCAAAGGAAGACCGATCAAAGGAGCATAGAGGAAGAGCGAAAGAGTACAAAGATCGGAGGACATTAAGGCAGAGGCAGAGCATTATATAGTATATATATGCAATATACACTATGGGAGGCGAGTGTGTGTGTGTATATATATATATATATCGGAGAAATCATATCGGGGGGTTCTATTATGTGCCACTACCAGAAACCCCCAACTACAATATACATGTGCAGACCCGATGATTTATATGTCCGGGTGTATAAACAGGTGAAGTCCGCTAAATGTTTCGAAGCATGTTTTTTAGTGCATTTCATATACTTGGGCTTTAAGCCTTGCCACATTAAAACATGCAAATTGCAATATATATATATATATATAATTACGATACGTTGCAGATCCGCTGCAACATTGCAATATGGCTTAATAATATATTGCATCTACCATATCACAAGTGTTTAAGGCCTTGATGCATGGAAAGCGTCGATTGCGATATATGTTGTGGACCCGATGGATTCATCAACAACAGTTTATAAAATATCGCGTCCAACAAGGGAATTAGCCATTGACAATGTTATGGGCTCGACTTATAAAAGACTTCTGGAAGCCACAATTTCTGATTGCGATAACGTTGCGGAGGAGCAGACCTGATGCAATTATAGATGCGAACGTAATGCATTTGAAGTTTGGCCTTAAGCATTCGGTCGGGTTTTTCCATATATTTCTGTGTATTTCAATAATTGTATTGCCCAGGGTTTTTAAGGCCAAAAGCTTCAAATAACAGTTCTAATAGTTCAGTGGGCCTAAACGACTTCGATTGTGATTGCAATTGTGATGTGGCATGTGGGGCCTCCCTGTTGGTACAGTCTCTCCATAAATAATGAAGTCTAATGTATGAATGTTATTAAAGGAAAAAAGGGACCTCTCTAATATTTTTTAATAAGCATCATTTCTATTGTAATTCGGCCCCTCTTCCTCTTGAACGTGTCCTGTGAAGCATTGGTTAATTTGAATAGGCAGAGGAAGCTAAAGCGACCAAAGGATCAGGAAAATGAAGAAGCAAGTGAGAGCAGAGGAAACTACAGCGACCGAGGAGGGTAGCCGAAGGATCAAGCGAGCATTGAGGAAGCCGAAGAGTTAGCGGAAAGAGGAAACCGATGGTCAGAGGCATCAGGAATATATAAAAAAAGAGAACAAGGAAAGAAAAAGGTTGGTTAAAGAGCTGGAAGAAATAGAGGCAACTGTAGGGTCCAACAGAATAGAAAAGGGCCGAAGGAAAAATAGGATAGGAGGCATTCGAAGGACGAGCATCTCTATTGATCGTGTTACCCTGTGAGAGACTCAGACATGTGATGAATTAATCAGGTACACAATGAAGTCTGAAGAACAATTCTGTGATGTAATAAATAAAGCTTTATCTAACATTGTTTGAAGGGAGAAGTAGTCAGCAAAGAAGCAGTCATGCTGAAGCATTTACTGTGACAGTTAGAACAGATGCTTGAACAGAAAGTTGGTTCTTGAGCAGATCTTACTACAACTAATAGTAGACTCACTAAAGTTGTGTGGAGACATTATCAGAGATCATGAAGGCTATTGCAGACTCTGTGTGGACAGTATGAAGAGTTGTAAAGACTCCTTCATAAGAAGACTGGTTGCCATTGATGTTGTAGCATGGAGACTACAGTGAAGTTGTAAACAGACAGAACTCAGTAAAGAAGAGTTCTGAGAGCAGAACATTACTATCAAACATGCCTTGACAAGAGGGTTGGAGCCCTTGGGGTTGGTGCCTCAAAAGTTTGAAGGATTGGTGTCATTGGAGCTGGTGCTCCTATATCCAAGGTTGGTGCCTTGAAAAAACATATCTAGACAGTTTGCAATAGAGGGTTGGAGCCCTTGAGGTTGGTGCCTGAGAACTGGAAGGATTGGTGTCTTGGGAGTTGGTGCACCTAAGTCCAAGATTGTTGCCTTGGTAAAACAAAGTTGGTGCTCTGGAGGTTGAAGCCTCATAAAAGTCCAAGTTGGTGCTTGGCAACTGATTGCAACCATTTATATATTGTATCTATTTTATTGCAAAGATTAAATTAATAAAAGCATCTATACTTTTTGTTCATCTTGTGTTCTGAATATAAATGTTTTAACTGGTAAAACAATAGTTGAAAGATAAATACTGATTCACCCCCCCTCTCAGTGTTTCCAATAATAGTAGCTCTAATAATCCATCAATTCTGACCATTTTATTAAGAGCTCAAGCTCAACAAACGAAGGGTGTCATCAATGGTTTAAGTCTTTCGTTGTCTAAATAAAGTAGATGATGTCGAAATGATTGTTGGAGTAGGTTTGGGAGCTATATCCTTTGTCAATCCATAATGCTAGTGGTGTTGTAATTGTGTTTGCGCAACTAATAATTGAAAAGGCCAAGATTACTATTGTTTTTGTATAGTGAACTTTGAAACTGAATTAAGAGTTTGGTAGTTTAAAATATAGCTTGATCTAGACATAATATTTTTAATTTTCAAGTGTGGTTACACATAAAAAGTACAAACTCTATTATGCAAATGTGTTTAGGCAAGCACACACTAACCAAGGTAATATAAATAACTCAAATAAAAACACAATGCTTAGCTCAATGGCCTCATTTATCAACACTCCAACAACAAAGAATATACATACTTCTCATTATCATATGTGCATCATCATTGATTTTCTTTATGGCAAGGTGGGAAGCATATAAGGAAAAATGTTGCACATTAAGTCTTAAGTTAAAATATCCACACCTGCACTAAGGTACTCTCCAGGAGAAACTTTATGAAATATTTTCATCCTTCGCAAAACCCCAACCATGGTAGGAAAGTTCCTCTACACTTTCAGATTCCTATCAGCCACATTGTTCGTTCAAATTTGTCACATTCCCCAAAATTTTCTAAGTGTTAAAGAATGTTATGGTGAAAATTTTCTCTACTCAAAAGTACTTATCATTCAACTATGGAAAATTCTTAAATTATAGTCCAAACATCCAATAGATTTAAACAATAAGAAATTTTTGGTATTATTCTTCACTTTTAGTAGACCTGATAATTGTAAGACGCAATATTTAACTATTGCATTCCAACCCATTTTTGCATGCTTAAATATTTAAAGAACTAAATCTTTACAAAAAATAATCATGAAAAGGAATCTTTGGACAAATAAGGTAATTTTGTTTAAAATAGGATGAGATTTGTTGGGATAGGGTCCCCTAGGGTCAAGTTTTGGTACTTACTTTTTGTACAAATGTAAAGTCTCCGTGATTTGAGGAAGTTTTGAGACCCGCCCATTTTTCGCGGACCATGGTATTGTAAAAGGAAAGAATATATATAGAAGGGTCATAGCGAGTCTAGAAGATAAGTAATAACTAGAAAATCATTATTTTGGGCAAGTAAGCGAAGACAGGAAAGTTTGTTTCCTGTACTTAGGCGAAGGGGAAGGCTCCTGCAGCTAAGTACATAGGGAAAAATAGTTTGTACTTGAAAGAATACACCTAATAAAGACAATTTTGATCCATTAATTGTGCATCTGTGTATCTATTTCACTTCTGCAGTTTTTTGTATTTTCACTCTGTATTGTAAATTATATGAATAAATTCTTATCTTATGCGCGAAAGTGGTAGATCAATAAGATTTGTTGATGTTATGAATGTTTAAATACCTTCCTGAAGATATAGATGTTATTTAGATGAATTACTATAATTTACTGTTTCAGAATGGTTAGGGTTCGCGAAGGCATATCTAAGCCCTAGAAGCACAGGAACCCATCACACAAACCTCTGGATCCAGAAACCTCATTCTGTCATCCCCTAATACTGCTTCGGGTGAGACTGTAGCCTACGCTACGTGGGTTGTTGCTGAAAGGGCCAACAATTTATGGTTTTATTGGTTGGCGCCACTAACTTTGAACCTAGGTTAGGGCCCATCAAGCCAACAAATGGTTCCATTGCCGGGACCAAAATCTATCTAAGGAATGTGTGATAAGTGGTTCCCCACTAAGAAAGAAATTGAAAAGTGGATAGATTGGAAACTCCATGCATTTGTAGCTCAAGAGAACAAGAATATACACATGTCTAAGGAAGAGTGGTTGAATAGATACCTATTTATAGATGAACACGAGATATTCTTTTGTTCTTTCCCCTGCGAATTTCACGAGTGGCTGTCCAAATTGGCGGATAACCAAGGTACACGGAAGCTTGACGTCCCTATAGTGTGGACCCAAAACTAGCGAAGCACTTGGAGGCTTCAGAAGAAAAAAAAATCGTGCAGGTTGTCAACCACTGGATCGATAGTATTCTGGGAGGATTCATTACTAAATTTGCTATTGATACATCCAATAGTTATAGTGAAGCAAAGCACAGGTTTTTCAGGGGACCAAGAGGTAAGTACCTGAAATCCTTGAAGACATGGATTAAGATGTTATTGTGTGAAAATAAGGTTATGCCTTTAAATTGATGTTCGGGACTACGCGAAGTGGGAGAGAATTCAGAAGGAACGTAGATTTAGGCTCTGAATATAGTCCACTATTAAGATTGTAGGTTTTAACCCCGTATAGAAATTACCTGCATACGAATTCTAAAACACATAAAATAAAAAATGCGAGAGCATAACGCATAAAACACATATACACAGAGATTTTCCCTTGGATCCCAAAATCGGGACTACTAGCTTGATTTTTCATTATGTTCCTTTTAATGTTACAATACATATTTATACATGCCGAAGCATCCAATACCATGGACCGAAAACCATCACGTCCAAAAACATGTGCGAAAATCATCCACAAAACCATTGGTAGGTACGCCTAACCTAACATAGGGTCCAAAACCAAAATTTTCCAGGGCGCTGCCCCGAACCCCATAGAGTGGGGTTACCTGCACCCCTCAAACCCCCTGTGAGCCCCCCGCTACACAATTGGTGCAACGAAGGGGGGGCTCCGCCCCCCCTCTAACCCCCCGGTTAACTACATGCTCTAGTCGTGGAAAGAATATAACACAACCCAACAAGGATCATCTGATAGTGACGAAGAAGGTAATATTACGAGGACATTGTGAAGTGCACTGTAGATTGTAAGCCAAGGGTTCATAGGGATACCTCACCCATCCACTCCACCTCCACCTCCACCCCACACACCTATGCCTTTTCCTCCACCTCCACCTCCACCCCACACACCTATGCCTTTGCCTCCACCTCCACCTCCATCATTTAACATTGAAAACATGTTGAAGATGCATGAATTTAAGGGTCTGGGGATTGAAGACCCTGAGGAATTTTGGTTCATTACAGATGCTACATGGAAGGTACAACAGATTATTGATGACAATATGAAGAAAGCGTAACTAGTCACAACATTACAGGACAACACTGAGTTGGTATATCAAGTTTTTCTCAGGTAAATGCAACGCGACTATGTTGGAGACACAATAAGCACTGAACAATGAATTTAAAAAACCCAAATCGCAAGCCTAATTGGTAACAAAATTTAAAGAGATTCAACTGAGGGTGAACAAGTTTGCATGGGACTTTGATCAAAGACTGAATTGTTCGATTCAACAGGCTAACATGGTAATCACAGATGATCAACATATAGATTGGTACATTTCTTCGCTCCTGCCTCACATGAGATTACCACTATCGCAACAAAAAATAGGAACGCATTTGAAGCCTTGGAGATTTCCATGAGATTGGAGGCTTCACCTATGTAGGATACAAACCTGGGTGTACAACATATTCAGTCATAACTAGCCAGACTGCACATGGAGTTACAGAGTCTTAATAAGGGAAAGGAAGCCCAGCCCAAGGTGCACATAGAAGTTTGGTGCTTGAAGTGTAAATGCCATGGTCATGATAAGGACCATTGTCCAGTCTACCAAAATATTTGGGAAACACGTGACTGATAATTGTCATCTGCTGCAGAAGTTTGTGCAAACTCCACAAAATTTGTTCTACGCATTATGTAAATCGGTCAGGCATGATGACCGCAACTGCCAGAACTAAGAATTGATGATGGAGCGGACCCCTACGTATAGGATTCATGCAGAAAATTGGCCTTAGGATTAGGGCGTAGGTGCAACGTGCAAAGGGTTCCAAGGTCGAGGAAGAGGACACAGAGGAGGATTTGGAAGGGGTTGCAGATAGGTTATTTGTTACAATTGTGGAGAGATAGGTCATTTTGCACGCGATTGTCAGAATTCGACGCACCCTTCCTGTCAGTATTACCGACAGTTCGACCATGTCATAGAAGATTGCCTAGTACTTATAGTAAAGATGCAGGAAAAGAAAGCTCAAATACCTATGAAGAATATCGAAATGACGAGATCGAAGCCTCGTGAGGAGGAACCTAGCATCAATATCGTGACATGAAGTGGTATATCCATAGGAGAAGAGAAGGGAAAGCAGCGAGAGGCTGAAGGATGGGTATGCAAGGCTACTGAGAAGGAAGTTGGATTCAATCTAAGCCGTGCAAAGGAAATTTTTATGGAAGCTAAAAAGAGCTTCACAGAAGCCTCTACATCAGGAATTCAAGATAAGTTTGGTGGAAACAATAGTGCACAAGATGTAGACCCTTCATTGTTAGCAACATTTTTGAAGACTCGTATGAAGCTCCCACGAGATAGAAGGGCATTAGAAGGGATACAATATCTCATTGATAGTTGTAAAGGTAAGATTAAACCTTCTCCAGAATAGCACGCAGTACGCAAGGTGGGAAAAAGCAAGAAGCGGACAGGTCGCGAGATGCAACTAACTGCACAAATTGGGGAGTATGAGATGGACCAGGTAATTCTCGATCTAGGATATGATGCGAATGTTCTACTAAATAAAACATGGGAAATAATGGGAAGGCCTGCACTGCAATGGTTTCCTATCCAGCTATGCATGGTGAACCAACAAAAGATCATTCTTATGGGGTGCCTATATGGGGTCACAGTAGATATTGAAGGAGAAAGTGCCCTAGCTAACTTTGAAGTGATTAAGATAGTTGATGATAGTAATCATTACCCTGCACTACTAGGCATTGATTAGGCCTTTGATATGGATGCAATTATTAATCTCAAAAAGTGCATAATGATGTTCGAAAGAAAGGAGCTCCGAGTCATTGTTCCATTGGATCCAACTGAAGGTGCACAATATACTGAACTGGTCTGCAATTATGAGGAGGAGGACGATCTTGATCATATTTATAAGATCACTGCGCATGATGAGGACTGGATCAACCCTACAGTGGATGGAAATATTTCCTGGGATAGGGATAGTTCCTGCACTTCAGATCTGATGAAGAGCTTGAGCACTAGTAGAACCAATTACACAAAGTCTCCTCACTACGCTGTAACATGTTGATGAAATCGATCTGGTGCATATCCATTGAGGTAAGGAATTAACCTTATTATGATGGTTTAGAAGATGTTAATTTATTTTTGGACAAATTCAAGAGGGATATGCCAGAAGAGAATCCATTCCAAGCACTAGATTTGGGTGCTTCACGCTATGCCTACCCGGTGGAGGGGTACGCATAAGAAAAACTTCGCCAATTGGAAAGGATACAGGCGAATGATGAAGCTAAGGTTTGGGTATGCTAATACCTATATGACGGAGAAATACAGAGGAAAGGAGGATCCGCACGAACATTTTGTGTGATGGACTAAAGCATGGGGAGAGGAACAACAATCGAAATGGGTTCACATCTTTTGTCACACTTTGGATACCATTCTAGTGAACTGGTCTCTGGAAACTAAGTTGTGACATGGGACGACAGAATGGGATGTCCTGAAGGAAAGTTTCCTGTTGATATTCAACTTTGAAGATGGATTTGAGTGTATTGATGAGGCGCTCCAAGAAATCAAAGCTGCAATATTTAAAATACCTGAGGAACCAGTAGCATGGGTTCAGCCAGATTGGAATACCCAGCTATGCCATGTGCTGGAATGTTATAATGTAACTACAGAAGAAGGTGAAGACGACCCTAAAAACATCAATATTCCTGAGTCCGAAGGACAACGCGAGGTCGAGGGACCCAAAGAAACAATCCCTGACATATCAAAGCCTTTAAAGACTAAGTAGGTAAATATTGGATCGAACGCGCAACCGAAGTTTGCTAAGATAGGTGACTATTGGGATGAAGATACGGTTGATAACATCGTAGAAATGTTGCGTGAGTATCATAACTTGTTTCCCACCAAGTTTTCTAATCTAAAGGGGATAGTATGGGATTTGGGCGCCATGAAAATTACTTTGAAGCCAGACGCGAAGCCTATAAAGAACCACCCCTACCGAATAAATCCTAAATATAAGGAAAATATGCGCAAGGAGTTCGCTAGATGCCGGAAGATAGGATCATTGAACCTGTGGAGGAACCAGACTGGGTAAGTCCCATCATAGAGTTGAAATATGGCAACAAGAATATTCCAATTTAATTTGTCCTTAAATTAAATTGTGAATTAAAATCAAATTTAGTCTTAACAACTACTTGGAAATAATTAATTAATTTATTTTAAATTAATTAGTTGGAGAAATTCAAGTTAGAAGTCTTTCTGAAGTCATGCAAGAGTTATCCCTTAAATTAAGGAGATAAGATTAAGTTATAATTGAGTTGTAATTAGTTAACTCAATTTACTGAGTTAAGTCCAGTTAAATTAGTTCCAAACTGTTTGAGGAACTAATAGTGAGTTAACAGTCAGTTGATGCATTAATACACTCAACTAGTGCTACTCCAGTTAACTAAATATTCCCTCATCAGAAACTCATGCATGTCTATTCTGAGAAAGACCCAGTTGAGATTAATGTTCAAGGACAGTGTACTATCAGTTGCATGTGTTTTCTCATGGAGAAAACTCATGCATGCATTCAAGGATTCATCCTTGAGGATTGCAGAGTTTTGAAGGCTTGGTTTTCCACTTGGTAAGAGGAAAATAATCCACAAGGAACATCACAAGGAAATAGGAGCTTGGAGGGCAGAGAGGAAGGCAGGAGAGAAGCCAAGATTGCCTGTGAGCATTTGTGAGGATTGTACTGAGAGCTGGCTAGCTGTGAGAGCTAAGGCTTTGTATAATTCCTATGCATTTCCACCATGTATGATAATACAATAGTGTGGGGTTTTTAGCTCAGGCTTTCCCCAAAGTATTTTCATGTGTATTGTGCCATTGATTCTTCTTCTTCTGGTTATATTGTTCAGCTCAATCTTTAAGCTTCCCCAAATTGATAGTAGAAGTAGGTTATAATATTCTACTTTGATTTATATTTCATTATCGGGTTAACCCATCACAGATTTTCTACATGGTATCAAAGTTGTGAACACTATACTGAGAAGAGAATTCGAAGTTTGAAGTTCGAGGTTGCAGGTGCAAATCAAATTCATATCATACTTCAAGGTTGGCCAATGGCGTTCTATGGCTTGAGACTCGAGTATGCCTTGGAAGGTAGCTCGAATTACATAACATGGAAAGATAGAATGGAGGTTGTATTAGAATACAATGGCTTGAAGGAATTCATTGATCAAGAAATCCCAAAGCCAACTTCAACTAATGCATAAGAGTTGGCTGAGTGGAAGAAGTGTGTGGCAAAGGCAAGATGGATCATCCTTGAGGGAGTTCGAGACCATATTGTCTCGAGTCTCCATGGGAAGTATACTCCATTTTCAATGTGGAAGACATTGAAGGACCTCTACAAGAACAATAGCGACCAGAGGAAATTGGCGCTCAAGGATAAGCTTCGAAGAAACAAGATGGAGAAGGGCGATACTATTTCCACATATCTAAACAAGCTCACCACCTACAGAGATGAGCTTGGCAATGTGGGAATAACTACTTCCGATGATGATATGGTAAACCTCGCTCTCCTTGGCCTTCCAAAGAGTTGGAATAGCTACCAAGACTTTGTGAGTGGAAGGGAGAAACTGCCGGATTGGGAACAACTATGGTTAGATCTTATGTAGGAGGAGATCAAGAGGAGCACACGAGATGGTTATTCATCCAAGAATGATGATGAAGAAAATCTGGCCTTAGCAAGTAAGGCAAGGAAAGGGAAGGGGAAGGCTTCCCATTTCAAATCGAATCCTTCTCATGGAGGGAAGAAGGGTGACATGTCTAAGGTAAGATGCTTTAATTATCACAAGATGGGACATTATACGACTAATTTCCCATCGAAGAATTCCAAGAAGGGATCCTCGGAAGGATTGAAAGGTGAGGAATTAGCCTCTTAGTTCGAAATGGACTTTACCCTCATCACATGCATGGTGTGATTGATGATGGGTTGTGTCTAGTATCTTGACAGTGGAGCCTCATTCTACATGACCGGTGATAAAAATTTATTCGGTGCCTTGGAGGAGAAAGACCTCAAGATGCACATAGAGATGGGTGACGATAGAAGGTATAGTGTTTTAGTAGTGGGCACAGTTTCTTTTCAAAGGGAGCATGGAGCTCCTCTCACCTTGACAGATGTAATGTATGTGCCTGGACTGAAGAAGAACTTGGTATCGGTCATGATGTTGGGGGACAAAGGCTACAATGTTGTCTCCAGTAAAGGAAAGGCATTCCTAAGACACATAGCCACGGGTCAGACTAAGAGGATAGGGATTTAGGTGAATAATCTCTATAAACTAGAGGTATATGATTGTGTAGCATTGAGTACAAAAGAAAAATTGGTGCAAAGCCAAGACATTGGCAAGTTGTGGCACAGGCAGTTGGGCCATTTGCATCATGGGGCTTTGAAGATAATGCAACAGATGTATATAAGACTTCCCAAAGGTAAACTTGAGCAAGTTGACACATGCAAAGGTTGTACCTTGGGAAAGTGCACCAAGTCTTCCTTTCATGATTGAGACAGTCAAGCAGAGGCTATCTTAGAGCAATTTCATACTGATTTGTGTGGACCATTCTCGACAGCATCCAAAACGAAGAAAAGGTATTATGTGATTTTCATTGATGACTATTCTCGTAAATGATGGATTTATTTCTTGTAGAAGAAGGACCAAACCTTCACAAAGTTTTGTGAGTTCAAAGCTTTGGTTGAGAAAGAGTTAGGGAAGAAGATCAAGGCCTTGAGAAGCGACAACAGTGGAGAATATGTCTCTCAAGAGTTTAAGGACTTCTGTGTAGCAGAAGGAATTAAACAAGAGTTGACAACACCTCATAACCTACAGTAGAATGGGGTGGACGAGAGGAAGAACAAAACTATTGTAGGGTCAGCACGGGAAATGCTGCATGACCAAGGCCTACCACTTCACTTGTGGGCTTAGGCATGCAACACAATGGTCTATTTGTAGAATAGAAGCCCGCATCGCATACTTGGGATGAAGACACCAGAGGAAGATTTCTCTCATAAGAAACCAGATGTGGGTCACTTCAGGATCTTTGGCTCATCATTATATTGCCATGTGATAAAGGATGCATCGAAAAATCTTGAGACGACAATAGAGTTGGGGATATTTGTGGGGTACATTGATACACCTCACAACTATCGGGTGTACTTGCCTACCAGTTGGAGGACAATGTTTCGCAGAGATCTCAAATTTGATGAGTAGAAGGCCATGTGAGTTTCCTTGAGAGGGAGCTCCAACCATAGGCTGTGGAGGAATTGTTGGTTCCTAAGGAGGAGGAGCCTTAGACTGATGTGGAGCAGCCACATGTAGAGGTTCCAGGAGTGGAGACATCCACTCAAGCAGAGTCTTCCAGAGATGAACAAAAGCACACAAAAGAAGCTGACAGATTGTTGGAGGATGTGAGAGAGAATGTGGGAGCACCATCTTCTCAGCACAGACAGAGGAGGTCACCTGAGAGGTACACTAGATACATGGCCCTTGTTGGGGAATGTGTTGAGACCAAGCCATCTTCATTTGAGGAAGCAATGCAACAACCAATTTGGGTTGATGCCATGGTGGAGAAGTATGACTCCATAGTTTTTGAAAGTGTTTGGGATGTGGTTCCGAGACCGGAGAACAAGTCAGTTGTGAGTTCCCATTGGCTTTACAAGGTAAATCAAACTGTTGATGGTAGTTTGGAGAAGCATAAGGCAAGATTTGTTGCCCATGTCTTTTCACAGGTCGACCTCGATCACGTTGCTGCAGTATATATTTCGATAGAGGAGTAAGATGTTGACATTTTGACAAAGGCATTGTCAAAGTGTAAATTTGAGTTCCATAGAGACAGGATCGGGGTGGCAGATAATCCCTTTCTTGTTGAGAGGGAGTGTTGAAATATGGAAACAAGAATATTCCAATTTAATTTGTCCTTGAATTATATTGTGAATTAAAATTGAATTTAGTCTTAACAACTACTTGGAAATAATTAATTAATTTATTTTAAATTAATTAGTTGGAAAAATTCAAGTTAGAAGTCTTTCTAAAGTCATGCAAGAGTTATCCCTTAAATTAAGGAGATAAGATTGAGTTATATTTGAGTTGTAATTAGCTAAATCAGTTTACTGAGTTAAGTCCAATTAAATTAGTTCCAAATTGTTTGAGGAACTAATAGTGAGTTAACGGTCATTTGATGCATTAATGCACTCAAATAGTGCTACTCCAGTTAACTGAATATTCCCTCATCAGAAACTCATGCATGTCTATTTTGAGAAAGACCTAGTTGAGATTAATGTTCAAGGATAGTGTACTATCAGTTGCATGTGTTTTCTCATGGAGAAAACTCATGCATGCAGTCAAGGATTCATCCTTGAGGATTGCACAATTTTTAAGGCTTGGTTTTCCACTTGGTAAGAGGCAAATCATCCACAAGGAAAAACACAAGAAATAGGAGCTTGGAGGGCAGAGAGGAAGGCTGGAGAGAAGCCAAGATTTCTTATGAGCATCTATGAGGATTGTACTAAGATATGGCTAGCTGTGAGAGCTAAGGCTTTGTATAATTTCTATGTATTTCCACCATGTATGGTAATACAATAGTGTGGGGTTTTTAGCTGAGGCTTTCCCCAAAGTATTTTCATGTGTATTATGTCATTGATTCTTCTTCTTCTGGTTATATTGTTCAGCTTGATCTTAAGCTTCCGTAAATTTATAGTAGAAGTAGGTTATAGTATTCTACTTTGTTTTATTTTTGATTATCGGTTTAACCTATCACATATTTTCTACAGGTAGTCCAAGAAAAGAAGCAATACGTCTACCTGAGGAAGTTGAATGATGCATACATCCACAACCCATTCCCAATGCCATTTACAGATGAAGTGCTGGAGAATGTTGGAGGGTAGGAAGCCTACTCGTTCACTAATGGGTTCTCGGGGGTACCATCAAATAAAGATCGCACAGGAGGATCAGAGCAAGACCACCTTCACAACAGAATGGGTTGCTTTCAATATACGGTAATGCCTTTTGGCTTGAAGAATGCGCCTGTGATCTTTTCAAGAGTAGTAATTATGGCTTTTAAGGAATTTATCCACAAATTTTTAGAAGTCTACTTTGATGATTGGACCGTGTTTGGGTTGGTCAAGCGCCATGTTGCTAGTTTGCGCCTCATGTTGGATACCTGTCGAAGACATCAGATTTCCCTTAACCTGAAAAAGTGTATCTTTTGCATACCATATGGAATATTGCTGGGTCATGTGGTTTGCAAGCAGGGCTTGATGGTAGACCCTGCTAAGATAGTTGTTATTGTTAACTTAGGAGCCCCAAAAAATGTAAAACAATTTCATGCAACGTTGGGCCATAGAGGGTATTATAGGAAGTATATCAAGGCCTACAGACAAATAACTGCACCAATGGAGAAGCTATTGAAGAAGGATGCAACATTTTGCTGGGACAAATATTGCCAGAACAATTTAGACTTTTTGAAGGAAAAAATGGTCACCACGCCCATGTTCATGTGAATGCATCCTATATTGTGCTAGGTGCAGTGCTGACCCAACGAGGCGAAGGATACCTTGATCATCCTATAGCATTTGCGAGTAGGAAATTGTCCAAGGAAAAGAAGAACTACTTGACTACAGAGCGTGAAGGAGTAGCGATGGTGTATGCGCTACAGAAATTCCAACACTATCTGTTAGGTGCACACTTCAAAACATATACAGATCATTATACTCTAAAATACCTAGTCAATAATCTTGTGTTGGGGGGGAAGATTTGCATATGGTTGTTGCTATTCCAGGAATATGATTTTGAGGTGATCATGAAGATAGGATTCCTAAATGTTGGTCCTGATTACCTATCCAGGATTGAGACTGATGATGAGCCTACGAGTTTGGAAGAAGGATTATGTGACACACAACTCTTTGTTGTTCATGTTGTAGACGATCACTTTTCCGATATAATTCAAGTTTTGTCTACAGGAACAACCCCAGAAGGATATTCAACACAACAGAAGAAGGAATTGGTGGTCTGCATGACTGACTACTCTGTGATTGCTAGACACTTGTAAAAAATGGGCTCTGATCAGATACTGTGCAGGAATGTCCCAGAGTACGAATGACCAAGCATCCTTGCAGAAGCACATGCAGGAGTAGCGAGAGGACATTATGAAGGCAGAGTGATTGCGCAAAAGATCCTATGGGCATGACTTTGGTGGCCAACGATACATAAGGAATCAAAGGTGTATTGTAGGGCATGTGATGCTTGTCAAAGGACGGGGATACCATCACGACGGGATGAGTTTCCATTAAATCTGCAAATAACCTTGCAGGTGTTCGATAAGTGGGCGATCGACTTTGTGGGTCCAATTCAGCCACTAGGGAAAAAGACTGGGGCACGATACATCATTACAACAAATGAATACTTGACATGATGGGCAGAGGCACAACAGGTAAAAGACTGTAGCGCGACTACTACTGCAAAGTTCATCTTTGAGTTTATTTTGTCCAAGTTTGGATTTCATAAGATCTTGATGAGTGATAGGGGCACACACTTCCTAAATGAAACAAGTGTTGTGATGCTTGAGGAATTCCAGGTATATGATCAGAAGAGTACACCATATCACCCTCAAGCTAATGGTATGGTAGAAGCCTTCAACAAAAACTTGGAGAGTGCAATGACCAAGGTTTGCAACCTAAAGCGAAATGACTGGGATGTGTGCATAGCAGCAGTCCTTTAGGCATATAGGACCACTTGTAAAAAGTTGACAAACCAAATCCCTTTCCAACTAGTATATGGGCTAAAGGTTGTAATGCCCATCGGATACATTGTGCTAAGTCTGTGGATTGCAACATTGATAGATATGGTTGAACATGATACTATGGAGGAGTGTCTCACGCAACTGGTATAATTGGAAGAAGATCGTTTTCCAACAATATTTCATCAATAGGTGCAAAAGGATCATGAAAACACATGGCATGATCACCATATAAAGCATTGCGCCTTCCAAGCTAACAATTTGGTATTGGTATACGACAACAAATTTACAAAATTCCCGGGGAATTTTCAAATGCACTGGCTAGGACCTTATGTCGTCAAAGACATTACAGATGGTGGCACAGTTCAGCTCGCGAAGCTGGACGGGGAATTGTTTCTAGGAAAAGTCAATGGCAGTATATTGAAGCTATACAAGGGTGATCCCACCCCTAAGCAATGACTATATGATGGTGGGATAGTCTTAGTACTCTAGGCCCAAAAGTGGGAAAGACGAAGCAAGAGGGCTGCGCGATGTATGGAAGTAAGGTGCAGAGGTGAGTTGTGCCACAAGGATGGGTGCCACGCAGCTTGGCTGACAAATGACCATTGGGATCACTGTAGATGATTGGACGACAAAATTTTTGTTGAAAGGTGCGAGGAATATGCATTTATGTCACATATCTTTGGAAATATTCCGCCAAAGATGCATTAATGATTGAAAATTGGAGGGAACGGTTGGATTTCGAATTCAAAATCATCTATAAATATGGCCTGCTACCCAACATTCTAACATGTTTCTTCCAGAGAGTTGATGTTGAGCTGTTTCGCCTTGTTTTGTCCCAAGAGCTGAACTGTATTTCTGAGCCAAATTGGGAGGAGCTCTTTTCATGACCAAGGTTGGATGATGTACTTGACTTTCTTCGAGAACATTTTGTGGCCAGAATGACTGTAACTCCCCCTGATATGGAAGTGGCGCCATCTGTTCTTGTAGGATTTTTTACTACAGTGCTTAGGTCTCCCTGACCTAAGCCTTCTGTATTGCAACCTTCTACGTCTAAGACAACCAATAAGAAGCAGAGAAACCTCAATAGGTCCCGGTGAGGAAGTGGCTGTGGAAAAATCCCACGGAAGTTCGCCAGAAATGGAAGATGGATCAGTGACAAAAACCGACCAAGCCGAGGGATTTGAGTGAAGAAGAACTACGTGAAGGCATCGAGGAGATTGATGCTGAGGAGGGTGAACCAATGACTCAGCTACAACAGTATATCCCACTGTGCAAGGCCACACCTAAAGTGCCTAAAGACCCCAACAATGTAAAATTCATGGTGACTACATGTTAAAATTAGAAACTAGGGCCAAACTTCATGTGGGTCATCTTATTCATGGCTGATAATATGTTCATTAGATTCCTCTTGTCGATAGGTGTAGGATTGATCTAAAGATCATCCGATTTCGATAAGTATTCATGGAGATATGAATTTATTTTTATTATGGAATTATTATCAAGCCGACCTACAACTCATGTAGGCTTAAAAGCCCAACAGTCGCATCTATTCAAACATCAATAGTTGTGTATAAATACAGGAGGAATTTTCCTCATTTTCACTCACTCATCTCATCACATCTCTCTCTCTCTCTACTGCGTAGAAAAGAGTCTCTTCTCGACTGCGCAGAAAAGGGTCTCTCTCTCACACATGTGAAGTCAAAAGCTGTTGAAACTGAAGCTGCAACTGCAGATCCAAACTTTGAACAGCGTGGACCATCAAATATCCTCTTCTGATCTACACTGTAGGTTCATCTGAACCTCCTCTAAAGGCTGCAAATTTGGTGGTGGAATCAAGTCGATCCGATGGATGGTTTGTGAGATATTGACTGCCCTAGTTTGAAGGAAGCTACTGAAACTGAAGCTGCAACTGCAGAAGTGAAGTTTGACTTGTGTGGACCAGAAGATCTCCTCTTCTGATCTATGTTGTAGGTTCATTTGAACCTCCTCTAAAGTCTACAAATTTTGGTGGTGGAATCAAGTCGATCCAACAGACAGTTTGTGAGATATCGACTGCCCTAGTTTGAAGGACGCTGTTGAAACTGAAGCTGCAATTGCAAAAGTGAAGTTTGACCTACGTGGACCAGAAGATCTCCTCATCTGAAATGTGTTGTAGGTTCATCTGATCCTCCTCTGAAGGCTACAACTTTTGGTGGTGGGATCAAGTTGATCCGACGGTCGGTTTGTGAGATATCGACTGCCCTAGTTTTGATGATGAAGTCGCTAATGTTGATGCTGCTGATCTAGGGTTTGTTACTGCTGATATAAATCAGATTTATCTGTCTGCTGAATTATTGAAGATAAAATAAGATTTGATCAAAGGGTTTCCCCACACATTGTGGGGTTTGTCCCTGGCTAACCGCCACAACTTGTGTCCCTTGTCTTGGCTTGTAATCTGTCGATCGTTTAATGTTCTATCTGCACTTTACTTTATGTACATGTGATTGCTAATCTATGGAATATAATAAGAAAAAGAAGTAAATTGTTATAAGCATAGAACATATCATAACTTAACATGGTATCAGAGCTGAGGTGAAGACAAAGCCCGAGCAAGAGAAAGAGCAATCACCGAATAGAAGACTAGCAAGGCTATCCTAAAAGATCTATGGGGTCCTCAACACTCTTTCTTGACGAAGATAAGCTTCGTGAGAAAGCTGACTATCACGAACGGAAGATGTCTATCGATCTAACCCTAGAAGATCAAGGAGTGCTATACCATGTAAGAGGCAATATTGTTGAGCGTCCATCAAATGCATCTGTCGTTGCCTGGAACAAATGGAAAAACGAAGAATTCAAAACAAAGAAGATCATCTGGGACTTTATTGGCAAGCACTTGGTGGCCTACATCTCTGAATTGGACACCTCTAAGGAAATCTACGACTGGTGAGTATATTTAAAGTTAATGATGCAAATCAAGTTTTGTTTCTTAGAAATAAACTGAGGGAAATCAAGAAGGGTAAAGATGAGAGTATGCAAGCATACTTCTTAAGAATCACCGAGATCAAGAATGATCTCCTATCTATTGGGGAGACTATTACTGACAAAGAAATGGCACTCACAACTCTTGGAGGATTACCATCCAAATGGTACGTATTCAGGATTACTCTTCTGAACAATAATGTAATTCCTGGTTTCGAGGAATTAATGGCTAGATGCATTCAAGAAGAAACAAGGGTAGAAGAGCAAGAAATGCCCTTAGCTAAAGGTCCTCCTGCTGCCTTTTCTTCTCATGCTAAGAAAAGAAATAATTCCGGGACTAAATCAAAAGGAAAGGCTGGACCTAAGGGTGGAAGAAAAGGATTATGTTACATCTGCGATAAAGCATGTCACTATGCAAGGGATTGCCCTAATAGAAAGGTCTCACACTAGGACAATGATCAAAATCCCTCTAATGGCAATCATAGGAATTACAAATTCAATAGCAAAGGTAAGAGGAGAGTTGGGAATCAAGGAAGAGGACAACC
The DNA here is from genome assembly GCA_031772625.1 of Pinus tabuliformis. NCBI lineage: Eukaryota > Viridiplantae > Streptophyta > Pinopsida > Pinales > Pinaceae > Pinus > Pinus tabuliformis. Next base: position 465,737,750 of record CM062808.1, on the reverse strand, counting down.
ATTTAAGAAGGCTAGAAATTCCAGGATGTATTAAATGCACCTGACCTCCAAAAGAACCTGGTGTCCATCTCGGCAATGGAAGTCAAAGGCTATAAGGTAACCTTCAGTGATGGCAAGGTATGTATATGGGAAAATAATGTTAAATATGCCTTTACTCTTGGGTTTTGTGTTGATTCATTATATTAGGTCGATGAAAGTTAGCTAGATGTCATGTCTTATGACACATCTCTTCAGTCCGAACTTTGGCATTGGAGGATTGCCCACCTTCATTACAAAGATCTACCCGATGTAAGACATATGGTAACAGGGATGCCCGAATTCCGAGTAGAAAAAGAAGGTGTATGTTCGGGATGTGCCGAAGGAAAGCTCAAAAGGGGACCATTCCCCTCAAGCCTAAGCAAGACCTCTGATATATTACAGTTGGTTCACTCAGGCATACCTGAGGTTGGCATTAAGAGGGAGACTACTACACCACATACTCCAGAGCAGAATGGTGTGGCACCGTATGATTGTGGAAGTTGTCTCTATGGGTAGATGATGTAACAATGCTTGATGTGGAAGAACCGATGGATCCTATTTATCCACCTGAGCCTTCCTCTTCCAAGAAGAGGCCTTCATGGCTTAGGGGGATACTTGATGATGCTGAATGATCCAGGTGGATATTGGTGGCCACCTGCCAAGTCCACCTGGACCCCCACCATTGTCTTTCTCAGCATTTTCAGTTTCCTCAATTGTAGCACAACTTACTATTTTTAGCAGTTTTTCGGGTCCTGAACTTCCGGAGCCGTTTTGAGGCCCTAAATGACGTTTTTTGGGGAATCCGGGGGCAACATGGGTACTAATGTTGCCCATTCCAACAATGATAGTGCTCGGATAGATCTTTCTAACGAGCTATTGTATGCATCAAACGGAGATCATATGCCAAAGTTACGACCCCGGGAAGTTGATGTACCAATTTACCCCAAACGGGGCCCACAGTTTGGCGTTTCATCTCCTAGGGTTAGGTTTTGGAATGTTAAGGGTTTTCCATTGTTTTTCAACAATAAATAGGCCTTCGAGCCTCATTGTAACACAGTTCAGAGGCATGTAGCCATCACATCTCTTCTCAGAGATAAGCTACCATCGCCCTAGCTGGTTTATTTCCATTTCTGTTTGTAAGCATATTTCAATATTTTCCATTAATTAAATGAAGTATTATTTCCGCTGCATCTTTGTGTATATGGTTATCTCTGTAATTTGTTGCGTTCCTGTTTAAATCCGGATCACTGAAAGACATGCTGCACCTCGAGGAACCTTCCGTGAAAGTAAGAAACCCAACAGGTATCAGGGATACCTGACCATCATGAGCACGATCATACAAAATGAGCCTTCATCATTCTCAGATGCCATCAAGAATCAAGTATGGAAGGATGTTATGACCAAAGAATATGAGTCTATTATGGAGCATGATGTCTGGGAAGTAGTTCCTAGACACCAGGACAAGACAATTGTTACTTCAAAATGGCTTTACAAGATAAATCATGCAGTAGATGGAAGTATGGAAAAGTATAAGGCTCATTTTGTTGCTCGTGGTTTCTCCCAGAAGGAAGGTATAGACTATGATGTGATATTTGCACCTGTTTCCAGATATACGACCATCTGCTTGATCATAGCCCTTGTGGCTTCACAAGGATGGAACCTACATCAGATGGATGTCAATACCACGTTCTTGTGCAGCTCGATCAAAGAAGAGGTCTATGTGGAGCAACCCAAAGTATTTGAGATTTATGATTGAAAATCTCATGTATGCAGGTTGAAGATGGCTCTCTATGGGCTAAAGCAAGCACCCCGAGCATGATATGAGAGGATCGATAGCTACTTGATGAAGCCGGGATTCACTAGGAGCGAACTCGATCCTAACCTTTATTTTAAGGTTGAAGATGACAAGCCTCTCATACTAGTGTTCTATGTGGATGACCTCTTTCTAATAGGTGGATACCCTCTCATTCACAAATGTAAGAGGGAGTTGGCTTCTGAATTTGAAATGAAGAACCAAGGACTTGAAATGCGGCAGAAGCCAAGGGAAATTTTCCTATCTCAAGGAAAATATGTGGTGAATATTATGAAAAGATTTGGTATGGTGGACTACAAGCCTATGACTACCTCGAGGATCTAAACTTTCAAGAGTTATATGGTAGTGATGTTGGACCAGATTTGGGAAATGCCTCTGAGTTTCAAAAACTCATTCGCGTTGATGTTCTTCGTGAACCTCCGTTCGAACATATGGTTTGCAATTAGCATTGTGAGCTCATATTTGGTTGAGCCTCACTAGATTGGTGCCAAGAATATTCTGAGATGTCTTCAGGACACAATCTCTCGTGGATTGAGATACACTTCTGGAAATATGAAACTGCATGATTGTTCGAATGCTGATTAGGCAGGTAGTGTGGAGGATCATTGGAGAACTTTTAGTGTTGTTTCTCTTTGGATTCTGCTTCGATATAATGGATGAGAATGAAGCAGAAGTCGGTTGCCATAAGCACCACCAAGACTAGATACATATCTATGAGTATGATCTTGTATGAAGCTGCTTGGTTGGGGAAGCTCTTCAGTGAGCTTTTTGAACACATACCACTGTGATTCTCTGTAACAACCAGAGGTGGGATTCGATTATTGAGGAATCTCGTATTCGTCGATTTCTCCAGTAGATAGACATCATCTGGGATATGGTAAGTCAATCAGCAAGGAGGCTCCATCACATTAAGATGATGTACAGGTCGATACACCTTGTCAAATCCCTGAGGAAAGATCTAATCTATGATTTTCCCAAACGACTTGGAGTCGTCAAGAAACCCTTGTAAAAGGGTCTTGCATGTTGCATACATTGAGCTCGGGGAGCTCTGAGGGATTTCGGTTCTTAATGGAGCAACATACGACCATAGGGTGACTCACCCTCCCCTGGTGGTGCGCACTAGAACAAGATGATTTGCTCTCCTGTGGGACAAGATGATTCGCTCTCCTGTGGAATAGGATGATTCGCTCTCCTATGTAGCAGGATGATTAGTTCTCCTGTGAGGCCTGGATTGATGTGTTCTCCATGGCGATTGTAGCAAGATTGATGTGTTCTCCTGTGAGGCCTGGATTGATGTGTTCTCCGTGGCGATTGTAGCAGGATTGATGTGTTCTCCTGTGAAGATAGGATTGATTAAGTTCTCCTGTCGAGACATCCTACCCATGCATTCTGGGACTCATGGGAAGTACCTCTCATTTGATCAATGAGCAGGGAAAGGAAGTTAAGGACCATAGTAGTACCGATGGATGCATCGTTGTATCTACTGTACTCCCTACGCTAGGATGACCTCCATTGATCTAGGATCAATGATACTGGTCTGGGACCAGTGGTAGGAGTGGTACATTCTATGACACTGACTTCAGGTCGGTTGTTACTGGTCTGGTACCAGTGGTACGCACTCTGAGACTGACTTTGAGTCGGTGGAGGATGTTACTGGTCTGGGACCAGTGGTAGGAGTTGTACTCACTATGACACTGACTTCGGGTTGGTTGAGATTGGTCTGGGACCAGTGGTACATACTCTGAGACTGAATTTGAGTCAGTATGATACATCCTCGATCATTTCTTCTTCTTAATAATTTGGACAAAAGCAGAGCAGAACAGAACAAAGCAGAGCACAACATAACAGAAAAAGCCATATAGATCAGTATATGGCAGAATAAGACAAAGTATAATAGGCAGAATAGAGAAGAGCAAGGCAAGGGTCAAGTTGTACAGGGTAGTGCATTTGATGGATGAATAGTAGCGACCGACAGACAGATTGCAGATGAAGTTATCCCTAGTTGAGAGGGAGTGTTAAAATTGGCAACTAGGGCCAAACTTCATGTGGGCCATCTTATTCATGGCTGATAATATGATCATTAGATTCCTCTCATTTAGAGGTGTATGATTGATCTAAAGATCATCCGATTCCGATAAGTATTCATGGAGATATGAATTTATTTTGATTATAGAATTATTGTCAGGCTGACCTACAACTCATGTAGGCTCAGAAGCCCAACATTCGCATCTATTCAAACATCAACAGTTGTGTATGAATATAGGAGGACTTTTCCTCATTTGCACTCACTCATCTCATCACATCTCTCTCTCTCTCTACTGTGCAGAAAAGAGTCTCTTCTCTATTGCACAGAAAAGGGTCTTTCTCTCACACATGTGAAGTTGGGAGCTGCTGAAACTGAAGCTGCAACTACAGATCCCAACTTTGACCAGCGTGGACCGTTAAACCTCCTCTTCTGATCTGTGCTATAGGTTCACCATTCATCTGAGCCTCCTCTGAACGCTGCAACTTTTTGTGGTGGAATCAAGTCGATCCGATGGACGGTTTGTGAGATATCGACTGCCCTAGTTTGAAGGAAGCTGCAACTGCAAAAGTGAAGTTTGACCTGCATGGACCAAAAGATATCCTCTTCTGATTTGCGCTGTAGGTTCATCTGAACTTCCTCTGAAGGCTGCAACTTTTGGTGGTGGAATCAAGTCGATCCGACGGACGTTTGCGAGATATCGACTACCTTAGTTTGAAGGAAGCTGCTGAAACTGAAGCTACAACTACAGAATTAAAGTTTGACCTACATGGACCAAAATATATCCTCATCTTAACTGTGTTGTAGGTTCATCTGAACCTCCTCTGAAGGCTGCAACTTTTGGTGGTGGAATCAAGCCGATCCGATGGTCGGTTTGTGAGATATCGACTGCCTTAGTTTTGATGATGAAGTCGCTAATGCTGATGCTGCTGATCTAGGGTTTGCTATTGCTGATATAAATTAGATTTATCTCTCTACCAAATTATTGAAGATAAAATAAGATTTGATCAAAGGGTTTCCCCACACATTGTGGGGTTTGTCCCTGGCTGGCCGCCACATCTTGTGTCTCTTGCCTTGGCTTGTTTTCTGTTGATCGTTTAATGTTCTATCTGCACTTTACTTTATGTGCATGTGATTGCTAATCTGTGGAATATAATAAGAAAAAGAAGTAAATTGTTATAGGCATAGAACATATCATAACTTAACACTACACCACTCTTTCCGGATAAGGTGGTATTTGAGGACGCGTTGTCGGCCCGCATAACGACCCTAAAAATGGAGTACTGGGACTTAGGGGATCACGAGAAGTTCCCTCAGTTGGCCCCAACCAAATACCTATCCAAGGTATATTATGAAGCATCAGAGGTTACATGGTTGGAGCCGATGAAGTGGGTCGCTAGTTTTGGGGCCGCGGGGCTCCTAAATAGGCTCTGGGTGCCACATTTCAGTTGCACCAAAATAAACACTATATGTGTGCAAAAATTGACCACAATAGTGCACAGTGGGTGTCTCTGGCTAGGGGAACCCACCCTAATCACAGACATGTTGATCCACCAAATCACCTTGCTACCATACCAAGGCATGGATCTGACAGAGGCATTTGGAGGAAGAACGCAAGAGAAGAAACTCGCAGACTAGATGAAGAGCGAGTTTGGGCTCATAAAGAAGTCGCGCAGATATTCTATCTGCTCTATCACGGATCCCGTGGTGCAGTTTACCATGTATATATTGGCGTGCAAAATCATGCGTAAGTGCCGCAGAGACAAAGTTCCGATGCCAGTCATCTCTTTGGTTGCGCAATGTGCCAAGGGAGTCCAGTCTAACTGGGCTCAATACTTGTGCAACAAATTTTTGGAGAACTGTCGGGAGGACCCAGAAGAGGGCAAGGCGTTTCATTACGCTTGGTTTCTATTGCTGATCGCATTGGTGGCATGGAAGATTCCAGAGGACAATCAGTTTCCTCCTCAAGAGACGGACCTTCCGGAGGCAGCGAAGTTCACTTCGCTCTACGCTACCAAGGACCCTGCACGAGTCACAGAGGAAAAAATATTCTAGGTCCTATTTGAGATGGATCTGCGGATGGTGATTAGCCAAAGGCCAAGGATGTCACCCACATTATATGCCCAGTATGATCCCCTCGCTGATTTAAAAGCGGAATTCCACAACTTGCATGTTTGCGCAAGGAGGGATCCCAAGAAGACATGGTACAAGCTACCTTATTTGGTGGTTGAGGAAGATGTAAAAGAGATTGTGGCCAAATGGCTAACCCAACCAGATGCGGGCGCAAGTACAAGAAAGGTTTCGAAGGATACCACCATGCAGATGACAACAACAGAGAAGCGGAAGGCATCCCGGTAGAAAGATGCGCAGTGGAAAGAGGCTGCTACTAGAGAAAAGGAAGCAACAGAAAAAGCACGAGTAACCCGCACAATGACAATTTTGCAAACCACCATTGATGTTGACGAGTCTGATACAAATTGAACACTAGATCGAGAAGAAACAAAAGAGGAAGAAGGAGGGGGCACAGAGCAGGGAACCCCCTTTGTGGTAAAGAAGCAACAAAATTAGACATCCATGGGGCCACGGAAGAAACAGAAGTCTGACTTCTCAGCTGGGGCGACCCCTTTAGTCCTCATTAGGGGGCCTTAGATGAAATCAGTGATGTGGTTCATGACATGACCTCAAAAATTTGGGGCCACTTCGAGGAACAATACCAGCAGGCGCTGGGAAAGGTTCAGCAAGACCTGCGTGAGTTGTGGGTCCAAACAGGTCGAGTACAAACGAGCGGGGTGAAAACGAGCTTGAATTAAGTGAGCGTGTCAGTTTTGGATACAAACAAGACTTTGGATCTCTGTATAGTTTAGCTACCAGATGGAGCCATATGTGCTGAGATAGAAGAAGCAACGACCCAACTACTGCATATTAAAAATCTGGGCCTAAACCTCATGACACTCCCTATCCAGACCCTGCATGAGCTTCACCAAAGGTTCTCCGATGAGTTGCGAATTAGGGAGCAATGCGCGTTGTTGGTTACCAGTGAAGTAAAACAAACAACCAATATATTTTTGCAGAAAAGGCGCAGGCACTCAAGGAAAAGGAGGAAATCGCCATGCGAACTCATCAATTAGAGGAAACCATTACACAAGTTTGCAATGAGCTGCTAGAACTCAACATTTCGGCTGAAGCAGATTCCATGGAGAAGATCCAAAAGCTGGATGTGGTAGTAAAAGTGTCAAAGGACGAAATCGACTGACTCCAATTTGAATTGCAGTTACACATATCATATATGTAACTGAAGCTACAACCTACGACTCCTCGAGAGGTATAGGAGCAGTGCAGAGATGCTATCAAGGAGGTTATGGCCAATTTAGAAAACGCAGTCAAGGGCTATGCCAAGCTGTTCATGCAGGGTATGGAGTAATGGACTTTACTGGAGGAGGACTTGACTCTGCAGAAGATTGGTCCGGATATCAAGGAAAAAAAGAGGTAGCTCGACGAGATCTAGTCGACTACACTAACATTGGCGCCAGTACAATGGTTCACGAGGCTGCAAGAAGGAAAGCTGCTGCAAAATGAGATTGATGAGCTGTGCCGCAAGGAAGAAATTCTTGTTGCCCGAACAAAGCCTTGGACAGAGGAGGCCAGCCAACTGACTCTCTTAGTCTAGAGCAAACTTAAGAGCATGCAAGAGACTTAGAGGACCATGGGCGTCACGGTGGATGGACCAACTAACGAAAAATTGGCTGAGGAAGTGCAATAGGTTGCTACTGAGGGAACAACCAATCTGCAAGTTTTGAAGTTGGAGTTCTACAAACTCCAAGCTAAGATTGAAGCACCAACCGAGTGACTCGAGGACGAGTCACGAAATTGTGTTGGGGGCTTGTTGGGATAAGGTCCCCTGGGGTCAAGTTTTGGTTCTTACTTTTTGTACAAATGTAAAATTTCCAGGATTTGAGGAAGGAGAACGCAAAGATAATAAGAGTCAAAAGGGGCTTTAGTCCCTTAAGTTGTGAGGAGATAAGAAGTTTTGAGACCCGCCCACGGTTTGCAGACTACGATATTTTAAAATCAAAGAATATATATAGAAGGGTCATATGGAGTCTATAAGATAAGTAATAACTAGAAAATCATTGTTTTTGGCAAGTAAGCTAAGGCAGGAACGTCTGTTTCCTGTAATTAGGCGAAGGGGAAGGCTCCTGCAGCTGAGTGCGTGGAGACCTTGGTAAGTTCGTAGGCTGAGTGTGCCGGCCCCTGCAGCTGAGTGCGCAAGGAAAAAGAGTTTGTACTTGAAAGATTACATCTAGTAAAGACAATTTTGATCCATTAATTGTGCATCTATGTATCTATTTTCACTTCTACAATTTTCAGTATTTCGCTCTATATTGCAAATTATATGAATAAATGCTTATCTTATGCGCGAAAGTGGTAGATCAGTAAGATTTGTTGATGTTATGAATGTTTAAAGACCTTTGTGAAGATATAGATGTTGTTTAGATGAATTACTGTAATTTACTTTTTTAGAAGGGTTAGGGTTCATGAAGATAGAGCTAAGCCCTATAAGCCGCAGGAACCCATCACACAGACCTCTGGATGCAGAAACCTGGTTCTGTCATCCCCAAATATTGCTTCGGGTGAGACTGCAGCCTGTGCTACGTGTGTTGTTTCTGGAAGGGCAAACATTTTAGGGTTTTGTTGGTTGGCGCAGCTAACTTTGAACCTAGGTCAGGGCCCATCAAGCCAACAAGTTTAAGTTTAAAATTCCAACAAAGAGGACATCACCGGTTTCATTAAAACCTTTCCAGATCACTCGATTCTCATACTAAAATACTCATCAAGGATTCAGGAAATGATATAAATGTTGAATGGGTTTGGATGAATGGAAGGGGATTGCTTGATTTATGTCCAGAATTATCTTTACACAATAGCTTTAATTTAGTCATGGATACTTAGGATTGTCTTCTCTTTAGGATAGAACAAAACGTTAGGTCCTCCAGTCACTTCAACAACCACCACTCCATCCACAGGGCTTTCCATGTGTCACCCTCGTTCTCTACATCATTGGGTACTATATTACTCACCACTTGCAGCTATGGCTAGACTCCCTTCCAATAGATTGGTCTAGTTCTTTTTGTTCACATCTGTAGAGATATCGACACCAAGAGTTCTCTTGGATGTAGTTGTCTCAATTACGACACTACTAAAAATGTTAACAGGGCTTTAGATTAATTTAATTTCACACCTCTTCAAGTAATGTACTCACATTGACCTTAACATCCGCACGAGTGACTTAGCAAACACATTTATTAACAAGTGTGATATGCAATGTTGTTGCTTAGTACCTGCCTATTATGCGTAATTGATAACAAAACTTATTATGCCTAGGATAAAAATACTACTACTACTATGCAAAAAAATGTCTATATTTATAGTGATTTTTTAACCTACTTTTAAAAGTATATTTCTATCCTTTTACATCTAACATAAGGCACTAACTGAGATTTTTAAATGACACTAGCTTCCATGGTTTAGCATGGTTTGTGATATACTCGAGACACAAATTTAAGATATAGGTTTTGGTGATCACAAAGATACATAGAACAAATCCTATGTTATACGACAACTAACATACTATAGTAATTATGAGTTATAATGACACTAACTTCCATGAGGAAGCATGTTTTATGATATGTTTGAGATACAAATCAAAGTTATAATTTTGGTGACCATATGGACACATAGAAATAATCATTTCTTATAATTATTTGAAAAGACAAAAATAATAAAATAAAATACAACTTAAATGCTAAAAGTAAATTAATTAAAAAGACAAAAATAATAAAATACTTTTTATTAAAAATTATATTACTTTTAATATAAACAACAACAACAACAATTATTATTATTATTATTTTTAAATTGTTATTAACATTACACTAATACTATAAAGATTTAGTATTCTATTTAAATAAAAAAGAAAATGAGAAAACAATACCTATTAATAAATTATTCTAAATTTGATTCTTTCAATAAAATATTATGTTGTTATTAATATCACCACTAAATGTGCATTGTGAATAATTTCATATATATATATATATAAAATACACTATGATTTATATAATTTAAATTACACCTTTTTATTTTATTAATTAATATATTAATAATAATAATTATAATACAATAACTATATCTATTTTTATTAATTAATATATTAACTTTTGAGTACAAATCTTTATAATATATATTAATTACTATATTAACTTTAGAGTACAAATCTTTTTTATAATAAATATTATTTGAAAATATAGATTAAAACCCATCCAAAAATAAAAACATATACTTAAAAAAGGCTTTGTTACAATCTAATTCCGTGTATATATATATATATATATATATATATATATATATATATATATATATATAGATATAAGAATTCAAACGACAATGATTTATGTGACATTAATCAGGGCACAATCAACTTTAATGCTCCACAATTGTAATATAAAAAAAACATTATAAAATAATATTAAATAAAAAAGTAAGTACAAAAATAAAAATATTTTTTTAAAGAATAGATGGTACACTATAATAATTATAGTACATATGTCATGTCATTATAGTACATATTGATATAATAAGGGTTGTACGTACATATGCCATTTTTATATATTTTTCTCAAATTTATATTTTTTTATATATATTTTTTGTTTGACAGTTAAAAAACAAGGCCGTATAGCTAGCTGTTCCCGTAACTTAATTTAAATAAAATATTTTAATGTCATGATGTGTTGTAAGAAGTACTCCCAATAATAATAAAATTGTAAAATGAGCTATATGAATATTTGTTTAACTTTTTTTCTTTATTGATTTTTTAAATGTAATTAAGCATTTTATGGTAGGTAAGAGTTATATATATATATATGACATTGAAGAGACAACCAGAAAAGTTTTTATATTTATTTATTTAACATTAAATGATGACATTTTTATTATTATATAATATTCATGTTATAAGGTGAAAATTATTCTTATTAAACTTATGTTGAGTAAGATACTTATGGGATATTAACTTAGTAAGCATGATGTGGCATTGTGTTTGACTAGAGTTAAATGACATCTTAGTTAACTATGATTAAGATGCAAAGATTTTGTCTTTATTTGTAAGTTTCGGTGGTAGTATTATATGGGCTATATGGGCTAATGGTTGCAATGTCAAACTCATTGTTGTCAAACAATTTACTGATATTTGTTGATCCTGCTTGATAAAATCTAATGAAATCTACCTATGTTCAGAACCTTTGATACAAATTGATTTACCATTTATTATCTTCCTTTGAATCGACAAATGGTACACTTTAGTCTAAATTAAAATATTTTTTTTTGTAAGTTCAACAATAATGAGGCTACATCATGGTCATGTCCAAGAATAACAATTGAATAGGGTGGGGAATTGAATGAGTGACTTAACATCTAGGAGTGCCCTATGCACCCAATTACTATCTATCCAAGAACCCTTGGACAACTAAATTAAAATATGGAGTTGTTTTACATTTTATTTATTGATTTTAATTGAGATTTATTTACTTCAATCATATATTTATGAAATGAAAAATGGTTTTATTATTTTACTTTAATTTAATATATTGATTGATTAAATGGTTTTATTATTCGTTAATTATAATAGTAATTTACTTAATTTTATTCATATGTAAATTTAAAATGTGAAACAATTAAACTTTTGATTAGAGTAAAATAATATTATTTTTTATTTGAGTGAGGAAGTATTTGGATAATATTGAGATATTTAGATTTTGAATTTTCTCTCCATTAATAAGTTGGTTTGTGTCTTGTTTTCAATAACCTTATGACTAAATAAATCATGTGGTATTCTAATAATATTATAGGTTGTGTGTGTATATATGCATGTGCATGCATGTTATAATACATGAGTGAAATGATAATTTTGTCTTTATGAAATTTAATTTCATGTATATTCTATAGTGTAATTCAAGATATGTGTGTGTGTAATTTTAATAAAAAATAAAACATAAATTAATTTTTATTTATCTCTAATTCTATGATCCATGTCATTATGCATTGGCCACTTTATCATCCTTAACACTTTATTATTCCTTTTCGTCAAGACATTGATTGTGTATTTGTTTATTTATATTTATGGAGCTCATGTCTTGGAATTTGCTTTCCTAGAGCTAGTTGATAAAGTACTCCATTGATAAATTGTTAATTTACATATGGTTGAAAATTTTCATTTGGATTGTGCATTGCTACTATTAATAGCTATGGAAGATGATCATTGAGCTTTTTAACCTTAAAAAATTAGATTGTATAAAAAATAGTTTTTGATGAACATTTTTACATAAAAACACATAAATATAATTTTATTATATTTAATTACAAAAATACTTTAACTAAATTTAAATTTAAATTTAATATTAAAATTACAAAATTCAATATTATATATATATATATATATATATATATATATATATATATATATATAATAACAATAAAAATATTTACAAATTTTAAATTAATTAATTTATTTAACTTTTTAATAATTAAATTAATTTTTATTTTATTTTATTTTAAAATTAATTATTAAAAAATAATTTTAAAAATCTCAATCCAAAATTTCAAATTTTCATGTAATAAAAATATTAATAATAACACCACTACTTTAAAAAGTGGATCACATCTATCAAGGCGCACTTATAATTATAACAGGTAAAATCAGAGTTCCAAATTTAAGAATTACATAACTTACATGTAATTATATATTAAACCATAATATAGAGATTGTTTAGGGACTTCTCAAATTTTTTAAAATGTTAATTAACTACCAAATATATTTATGCACTTATATGAAGTGGGTACTCAATGGCAATTTAGTAAGATTGCATGGAAATTTGTTACATTATCACATTGCTAACTCTTAAATTTAGTAAGATTGCGTGGAAATTTGTCACATTATCACATTGCTAACTCTTAAATGAAAAAAAAAATAACACACATCCCTTCACATCAAAAATGTCACATGTAATGCACACGAGTGCACAGTTCACGCGGTTGGGGAAGTCGGTTTTCACGCACCCTGCCCGTGATCGATTCTGCTTGTGTCTGCCGGATGCTGTTACACATCATATATTGATTATAGTGAATTGCAGTCAGCGGGACACTAACATTTGTAAAATATTTGTACAATATTTAATATAATAAAGCTTCTTATCCGGCTCATAATAACATAAAATAATGAATTGGATAACAAATAAAAAATGAATGATTATATATAATCACGTTTCATGACAAAGCACACGTGGTACTCTAAAGAATTATAAATTGCTTTATTATGATAATATTTATAAATTGTTTTGTACCCACCCAAATTTGGTGAAGTATTACATTTAGAATATAAAAAATTATAATTTATGAGTCTCGAAACTATGAATATATTTATTTAATTTTCACATTTGATTTTAATAAAAATCGGGTGACCCGCTATTAGTCCACGCCTTTTTAATGATTTGTTTAATTCAAATGTTTTTCCAAAAAGGGAACCCTGTTGTCCACATTCTGTCCAATACTATCAAATTACCAACAAATTTCGCCAGAGCCACGTGTCAACTCGACCCGTCAAAGCCTTCTCGGCCAAGTAAAGAGAACGATATGAAACTGTATTTTTTAATATTATGAAGATACTGTGGAATAAAATATACTTTATTCAAAGATTCCTAGGCTGGGCTTCTAGAAGGAATTCATCGTCACACAAAGGTTCACACATCTGTTAATTATTTTTAATTAAATAGTCTAACCTTGGGGGCGTTCGGATCGGATTGGCAAAGGAAGCATCGTAGGAGCTCAAAAGCTTCATCGCCCGATCGGTGTGGTCCGCGAAGTCGGAGCCATCATGCGATCTAACTTTGGAGATATTTAAATATATCACTAGCATTTTATACCAGTCATTAAATTCTTCGTTTCCATTTTCTTTCACGGTAATGATTGATTGTGATTTTTTATTTTTTAAATAATAATATGTAATTTGTAATCTTTATTTCATATCCCCATATGGCGTAGCTTTCGAAGAATTGAGGTGATTTGTCTGGAGCATCTGATCTGGCATTTTCAAACGGGGAATAACATCATTATTGGCAGAGATCTTTTCAAATGCGGAACAGATGATATTGATATCCCTGATTCTCTTCTTCATCACTTCCATAGATGTGGCATCTTTTATTGGGACAAATTGATTGCTGACTGGGATGGCCCCATTCCGCGTTGGAAAGATTCATCTGATTTGAACATCCCCAAAGAGTATGCGCAGCAGTGGCATAGCATAAAAATGAGGCTACAGAATGGGGGTCTCACCAGAACAAGAGATTCGGATTTCTTATCCTGGAACATCCCAAATGAGGCGGAAAATATATCAGTAAAAGGAATATATCAAAAATTGATAGGACAACACTCTTCTCGATCCCCGATTTTTCCACTTACCTTCTGGAAAGATGGTTGTCCTCTGAAGATGATCCTCTTCTCATGGCTCACATTTCACAATCGGAACCTGACCTGGGAGAACTTATTGAAGAGGGGATGGAATGGACCTAACATTTGTTCTTTATGCAGAGAAGACGAGGAATCAAACCTTCATATTTTTCTCAAATGCAAGCAATCATATCTCATATGGCAGGAATTAGAAAGAGTCTATGGTTTCAAACTAGATATGCAAGTTTCGATCCAGGTATGGTTCATAGAATGCAGCAAGAGACAGATCCTATGGCGTAGAATATGCATCATAACCATGTGGTTTATCTGGAAATGGCGCAACAACTGTATCTTTAACCACTCGAATTTTTCTTCTGCTAAAGCATTTGATTTAATCTCTGCTTATTTAGAATCGCTCCCACAGAAGAAAAATAAGAACTTATACATATCCCCAGCCAGGTCTTCTCCTGCTCATCTTCATCAGCCGACAGCATTTTTCGACGGGGCAGCTCAAAAGGGCCAATGTGGATGTGGATTCCACATAAAGATATCTGAAAAGTCTCATTTCTCTTCTTTCTGGCACGGTGGACAGGGTTCCAACAATCTGGCTGAAGCCATAGCCCTCACAGGTCTTTTAAAATTTTGTATTTTCCTAGACATTCAGCAGGTGGCTATCTTTGGCGATTCCAAGCTATGGGTAGATTCGGTAAACAGGAAAAATTCCATTTTGGCCCAGCATCTGACTGGATGGAGAGACAGGATCAACTTCTACTGGACCCGCATGGAGAATTGTTCTATTCAGCACATCAACAGGGACAAAAACACAACAGCCGACGCACTTTCAAAAATGGGTCTTTCTTCCTCTTCTGGATTCTGGCATCTTGAGATAGTATCGGATGATTCCACTTATCAGATCAATGATTTTGCCTTACCAGACTTTTAATGCTCTTTTTTGCAAGATAGTCACTATATACAGAGATTTTGATTCAGATATTTTCAGTTTGGTTTCATAGACATTAAGTATTTCTCTATAGATCATAGGTTTTTTGCTCAAGACTTTTAGTGGAATACAGACCTGAATCTGTGGATGTATCTCAGTTACTTTATATTCCTCATATAATATATATATTTTTTTTTTCTCTGAAAAAAGAAGAAGTCATGGTAAGTATTTCAAAACACAGTGCATATTGCATAATTCATAGTATGTATTTCAGAGTATGGTACAGGTGGGTATATATTGATAATGATTATATGATAAGAGTTTATCTAACTAATTGCAAGATAAATAGCTCAAAATATTATTTAAAAATAATTAATTTTAATTTTTAAGGTTAGACTATAGCAAATTTGCAATTTTTTTTGGTCAAACCCAAACTAATATGGGTTTGACCAAAAGCTGAATAGGATATTACCTGCCCGTGACAAGAATAATAAAGCCCATAAAAATGGTCTATTCAATAATTTAGACCAATAAGAAAATATAAATTTTGAATTAAAAAAATTCTAAAAATAATTTCAGTGTTGGGAAAAATCAATTTAATATAATATATATTTTTTTCGAAACTTCATAAAACTCTGGAAATTTTTTTATAAAACGAAAAATCAATGCATTTTTAACTATAGAGTGATTACAATATAACCTGCCATAGACATGTATAATAATATTGACAAAGCAATAGACAATAAAGCTCTCTATGTTACTTTCTTTGTGTTTTTTGTCTCTTGTAAGAATGCAACAGATGGATCGAGAAAATTTAAAGGATATGGATTTGTTCAATTTAAGCAAGATGAAGTAGCACAAACAATGTGGTACTGATGAGAGATGCATAGGGAAATTCAGGCATAGTAATTCCCTAAAAGGATGTTCAAATTGTTGTTTGCACTCATGGCTTCTGACAAATCTACAAGTCAGGGTTTGCCTAACACCTATTGTGGTTGATATTGCTTGGAATTTATGCCTACATCCTATTAGCACTGCCAAGCCAATAAATCTAACACCGCCAATGATTTTGTTTGAATTAGTAAGATAATGATTTTGACACAAAATCTTGTGGTGAAAGGAAGAAGCTCGAGAACATTCTGACAGACTCAACAATACTGAGAGTAAGGGAGATGTTTCCATAAACTAAACAAAGCAATGGCAAGTCTACAAGACATGTTTGGTCGTTGACAACCAAAAGATTGGGGATAAAAACACAAAAAGTCAGAAACAATGCTAAGATTTGATAAGCCTAAGATGGCAGAGGAATTTTGAGTCAAACTAGCTCTAATACCACTATTGAAAACACACAAAAATAATAGACTATTTTTTTGTAAGCTTCGTAGGACAACATCTTCATCATGTCTAATATATCACCCTGATCGGGACAAGGAATTGAACCAGTGACTTCACATCAAGGAGTACCTTAACAGAGCACCCCATCACTGTCTATCCAAAACCCCGTGGACAAAATAATAGACTAACTTAAATAAATCATGTGATGCATATTATTCAAAGATATACATATTAATAAACAAGTTTATGACTCTTGATTTCATATTCCAAGAGGTCTCTTGGACTTCTCATGATTATTGACATTCACTTGAGACTTTTCGCCGTCCTCTCAAATGAATAGGCCAATTTCACATCACCCCAAAGGATTATGTTTTCAATAGATTTAAAGCTCATATATATCTTCTTAATAAGTGCAAATGATTTTGTTTAATTTATTAATAGTTATGAACTGAAAGTCCATATTAATAAGTATGGGAAAATAATTCTACAAGATCATATTGTTTAGTGGAGTTGCGAAATTCATTCCTACTAAGTCTTATAGGGCTACCCATGGTTATTTCAATTAGGGGTTAATATTGTTTGCTATCTAAAACCTGAAGAAAGAGGGAGAAAATCCACACACTACTAAGAAGGTACTAACTTTTTTAGTCAAAATAATTTATGCGTAAACAAGTAAAAATAACACATTTCTAAAAAAAACATAATTGAAAAATAATATATGTGAAAATTTTCCTTTTTCATTTTTTAATTAGAATAAGAATTTCTGAAGAATTAGTGATTTTGAAAGATCAAGATCAAAAACAACTGCCACTATTACACTAGATACAACAATTTCATAATTGCCACAAATGATCTAGTCAAAATATATCTTTCAAAATTTAAACCTAAACAATTAAAAAAAACTCATTATTCACCTAACCACTTAAACAAAAATCCTTTAAGTTTCTTTTCAATTATATTTCTCATTTAAAATTTTAATATAAATTTATAGTTTTCCTTAATACTATTAAAATATAGCAATTACAATAACCATGTGATGCACAACTAGAAATAACTAAGATGCAAATATGATGTGATTTGAATTTGACATACCATGTGATGCACAACTAGAAATAACTAAGATGCAAATATGATGTGATTTGAATTTGACAAATATGATGTGATTTGAATTTGACATACCAAATCAATATGCGCTTATTAGTCTATCAATGGTTGGACAAGGAAAATGCCAATTTGCTGAATTGACATGTTGACATCTTTTATATGATTATGTGAATGGTTTACAATTTTGTTTTTCTTAGAGTAATACTAATTTTTGTTTAATTTATTATAATTTTTGTTTTTGTTTTTTAAAGTTGGTAATGATAAGGTTATATAAAAAAAAATAGAATGATAAAAAAAACAGAAGTAAATAATATTTAGTTAGCATTTTTGTGTTTAGTTTAATTTAGATATTAATTTATTTTGTATTGCTATGATATACTTAGTTTTGGTTAAATATAATTAATTTAAGAATTGGTCAAAAGTATTGTTGCTATTATCTTGTTTATTTTCCAAGATGTTATATAAAAGTTTGACTTTTTCATTTAACGTGTCATCTATCGAGCTAATTGGTTCAAGAACTTTCATACTTCTCATGATTGGCATTGAGAAATTGTATATATAGTATGAGCCTTTTGTCTTTTCACAACTTTTTTATGGTGGTGTTAATGCATTTTTGCAAGCTTTATAGCAAGATAGTCCATGATTGTAGTATCCTTTTGTCTTTTCACAACTTTTTTATGGTGGTGTTAATGCATTTTTGCAAGCTTTATAGCAAGATAGTCCATGATTGTAGTATCTCTGGCTAGCCCTAGATAATAAGAATTCTATTTGTGGGTGATTCTTTTTATAAAATTTAACACAAATCTTTTTATAAACCATAATACAATTAATTGTAATTTAATGTGATGGGATAGAAATGAATAATATAATGGTCAATAAGCCATAGCTCCATGTAAGTACATGAATTTTTGAGTTTACAGCAAAAAAAACTCTTTACCTAACTAAGTATTATCCCTATTTGCTTTACAAAGCAAATAGTTTCCCTGTGACTAATTTAAGTAATCAATAGCTAACAATACTAAATAAGCATGCTCTTTACTAAAAATCGATGTAATTTATTAGATATGTAAATACTCTATGAAATATAAACATGATTGATAAGTTTTATAATATTATGTTGAAGGTTATAAAATAAAACCATACAAAAACAAAGTAGGATCATTGGTGTGAAATGTATTACTTTGAAAGTTATAAAATAAAATTGTTTTTTTTAGGAAAGTTAAAAAATATATAAAAATTACAAATGATATTTTAATATTATATATGATACAGCTTGAGCGGGCTTAATGGTTAAGAGCATGTGTTTCTTCCTAAGAGGTCATAGGTTCAAAACTAGAGGGGGTAGAGTATGTATGCTTTCGTAGGCTTAACAGTGAAATCATTGCGCGGAGGTGGGTCTTTTGTTCCACAAACAAAAAAGTCTCATACACTAACTTAGAAAAAAATCAATACACTCTATCGATACACTAACTTAGAAAAAAATGGAGTTGTCTATAATGCGACTTTTTGGAGATTCCGGTGACGGAATCCGGCAGAAGAAATTGAGGTTAAATCTTGATTTGTTGTAGTTAAAATGGTTTTTTAACTGCATATTTGGATTCAGCACCCTCGAAAACCATGGGAAGCTTTCATTGTGCAGAAACTAGCTATCAAACTTGCGATTCCAATAAATTCCTGTCGGATTTCGACCGGAAAAACCCGTCTGAAAGGCTTTCAAAAAGTCGTGTTATAGACTATTTCGAAAAAAATCTATACACTCTATCCACGTTCACTGTGACCTTAAAATTAAATAATAATAATAATTATATATATAAATCATTAACCTTACAAAATAAATTCTAACCTTTTTCCAAAATCTGACCTTCGTTTTATAAAGCTTATCAAATATTACCTTATTTTTTTATTAACATAATAAATAAATGTCGTGGCATCATATTAAAAATACAGAGTGCGTAGGTCCCATTTGTCGTTATGGACACGCCAACTAAATGAATATTGCCTGTTGATATAAAAATAAGCAGGTTGGTCAAACTACTTCCCGGTGGTGTCCATCTCTTTGAATTTCAATTTAACGTAATGTTTCTCTCAATAATGTTGAACGATTCGAAAATCAATCTTAAAATATAATTTCTCACATAATTTCTCACACAATATTTATTGCATTTTAGAATCAGAGAGAAAACACTTCAATTAATTAATTTTATTTTAATTTCGTGCTATTTGAAATTTAAAAATGATAAAAAAAGTGATGATTTATAAATTTAAATGAAGGTAAAATAAAAGATATTTATTTTATTAAGTAACGTGTTTTGGTAAAAATTATATAAGAGAATTTTTTGATTGATTTATTTTGAATTAATAAGTATGGTTAATCATCAGATTCGATGGAAAAATGACCAAAAAATTATTTTATATAATTTTCACTAAAAAACTTTGCTTAATTCAGTATGAATCACAAAAACTTGAATAAAAAAAATGTTTATATATTTTTATTTATTTATATTATCCATTTTATTTATTTATATTATCCATAAGACAATTCTATCCTAGTCCTCCATCAAAAACTCCGCCTAAATAAAATTAATAATACTAATAGTGTATCTTCAATATTATTTAAACAACGGAAAACAAATTTTAATTTATCAAAAAATTGTATTTCTGGAATGATCTCTTGACCGCATAAATGTTACAGCATCGAGTTTTGGCACGCTGTATTTTTAATGTTATTAAAATATTGCGAAATAAATTTCAATGTATGTAAAGATATGGGTTGGTTTTTTTTGGAACATACTCATAATTGTGTAAAGGTAGGCATATCTATTAAATATTTAAATTTTAATGTATTTAATGATTTTAATAGAAAGAATTAAATTTATGTTTTTTCAATAATAAAGGTGTTTTAATAACATTGATTCATTGTTACATAATCTTGGTTGAATGTTACAAATTCAATCCAACCGTAAATGTTAAAAAATGATAATGAAATATTAATACGGCATGGGTTGAAAAATCTTTTAAGAAATGCAAATATATATGGTTAGAAAAATATTTTATAAAAATTTAATGTTTATAAGTTGAGATATTGTTTTATAGTTAATGAAAAATTAAAAAATCTTTTACGAAATGTAAATATATATGGTTAGAAAAATATTTTATAAAAATTAATGGTTAGGCATTGTTTTATCGTTATTGAAAAATTAGGAAATTTTAAAAAATTTAATTTAAATTATATTATTATTTTTTTAAATAAATAAATAAATTTTAATGATTTAATTAATTTTAATTAAATTAAAATTTATAATTTATAAATGGAAAAAATAGTTTAAATTAATAAAACGGTTTGAAAAGTTCCCAATTATCTCATTTGGTTATTTTATATATTTTGTTTCACTATTCTATATATTTAATAATTTTTGGAGTCGTATCATATATGAAAAAGTAGTATCATTTGTATATTGATGTAAATTTATACAATATGTAAGTTAATATCGATATGAAGTGATTGAGTACTGTAACGGCTATGGTGAAAATTTTATGTAATAAAGTTAAAAACAATCACAACGAATGACTAAGACACTTATTTCAAGCTGAATATTGGGCAAGACATCCCAGGGGGGTGTTCATTTGGCTGTTTATGGCTAAGGAAATTGACAAAGGCAATGGCTAATGCATTAAAAGGTATTTTGGCACATTAATTTATGAAAATAATGGAAATTAGGAGAAAAAGGAGGTGAAAGGTCACAGGTTGCATGTGAGGAGGAAAATGAACGAAAATAATGGAAAATGAAGAAAATAGAGGCCTCATTCATAAAAAGGCTTCTAAAGATTAGTTGGTAACCTTTTGTCAGTTCAGAGTTGGAGCTGTCTCATTATTCTCCCTCTCATACTCTTGGAGACTTAGAGTTTTCTTGGAGCGCTCTTGGAGTGTGTGACATACTTGGATTCTTGGAGCAAGAAGGCAAAGGAAAGAGCAAGAAAGCACAAGAAGGCATCAACATCAACAACTACATAAGATTTTCTTGCAGATACCGAGTTGCATGTATGACTTCTTCACTAGCTTTGGCATGAATGACATATGCATGCGGTTTGTTGGTTGTGATCTGTCATTAGGCATAAAGGATGACTAGGATTGCCAGTGGATTGCCTAGCCTTTCTATTTCCTAGATAGCCATGGTGATTGTGGGTTTATTTCCTTGTTGTGTTTTTGATTGGTTCTCATGTTTCCTTAGCTTTTGTTGAGTTACTAGTCCCATAGCCTTGGTTGGAAAAACACTCTGGAGCCCTGGAACAACTTGGGTTGAGTTACTAGTCCCATAGCCTGGGTTGGACAAATGCTCTACAACCCTTGGTGGGTTGAGTTACTAGTCTCGTAACTTTGGTTGGACAAATGCTCTGGAGCTTGGTAAAAGCTATGGGTTGGGTTACTAGTCCTGTGGCCAGGTTGGACAAATGCTCTGGAGCCCTGGATGGCTGGGATCAAGACCAATCTGATGGTGGTTTTGGTGATGTCCGACTGTGAGGTGGAATCACTGTTTGATAGGTTGAGTTGGATGTCCTCTAGAAGCCTTGAATGAGTTTTGATTGATGTGTTCTAGGAGATCCCACATTTATTCTTGGAATATGGCATGGGGATGAACGGATGAAGAGAGATTTGGCTCAACCATTCTACGGTTAGGTGGAACGTGGTAGTCCCATCTCCGGTTGGTTCATTGCATTCATTAATGAGAAATCCATTCCCTTGATTTTCATGTTTAAATGTACTGATGTATTTATGGATTTGATGGCTGATATGTTTATTGTATTTCTATTCCTATTATGCTGGTTATATGCACATTTTTTGAAAACAACTATGTATGGCTCTCAACATGTTTTTACCCGTATGTGAATGGATAATGTGTCTATGACCTAATAGATGATAATGCAACAAATGACATGAGGAAACAATGGTTCATAGTGATTCTCAAATAAGTATGAGATCCCTACGCTTAACTCTGTTATTTACACCTGTAGATTACATGTCGACGATATGTTTGATGAAATTCTTGTCATGGCTAGTAGGGATCCAATCAAGGTCTTGAACAAGTATTTTCTTTAGTACTTTCATTTCCATGTTACTTTATTGATTTGAAGAGATGGATCAGTTATGGGCAATGTCCTGGGCTCTGAGCCTAAGAAAGTGGCTTAAATGTCGGGGTCGCTGGCACAACTCTAACAATTTTGGTCCACATTTATTGGCAAGCAGGTATGTGAGAGCGACTTTAGGTAGTTGGTCACTCCCTTGCCCATAGCATGATAGAGGTTATGGCCCAAGAGGCATAAAACAAAGTGGGACCCAGGGACAAGCTGTCTGAGTGACTGACTTGTCTTCTAAGGGTTTTGTTGATGATGTTGGATGTTTGTATGGTGTGTTTCTATCGGTTCCAGTTCTTTAAGGTGTCTTAGGAGGTCGAATCATATCATAGTGGCCTCTCGTCACATGCTTACCCTTACTGGCTGGTTGCTTAGGTAGATGTGGGAGGAGGGTGTTACAAAGTGGTATCAGAGCATGGTTCACACCTCGGACTGGATGGACTATGTGTTGGTCATGCATGCATGTCAATTGCATGTGTGTCTCTTACACTTATATACTTATAGCAATTGCTTGATGTCGAATTAGGGTTGTAGTATGGTTATCATGGAGAATTTGTTATTGATTTCATGAAATGTATTTGAAATGAGTATGTGAATGAATGTGTATGGATTATATGTCGCTTACCTGTTGATTTCATGGTACCTACTTACATCCTTGTATGTTATGTTACATTTTAAAAATATTTTGATTACATGCATCTGTCTTGTAGGTTGATTACAAGAACTTATCGACTATGTTTGACTACATTCGGTTATGCGTATTTGTAGTTAATGTGGCATTTATTATGCATACTGTTGGTTGCATGTGGTAATGTGTACAATGGAGTAATTGTTGTTTTCATGCATGGGTTCATGGCGTGCATTGTTGATATGTCCTTGCATTGATGATTGGACCCTAGTTAGAGTAATGTTTATGAGTTGATACATTTATTTGTGTATGTATATATGCTGTTATGATTATGTTATACATGTATCACGTTGATTTGGTAATCTTGCAGACAAGTATCCTCCTCGAGCTATACTAAGGTACGTTGGTTTATCTGACATATTATGTCTTGTAGGAAGAAATATCAAATGGCTAGCAAAATGCTTGACTATAGAGACTCTCCCTACAAATCCGAAGAGCAGTATGGTGTTGGGAACCCCTCTGACTTGGCAACTACATTGAGAAGTTTAAAGGAGGAGATAAGAAGTTGTAAGGCAGATAATGACAAAATCATACAGTCACAAGAAAACTTAGCAGAGGTGAATGCAGTAATATTTCAAAGCTTGTCGAATTTGCAGCGACAAGGATCACTATGGATCAGTCATGAGTAGGAAGATAAAACTAATGGGGAATATAGTAGTAGATCACATGGTGGTCGTCGATCAGATAGAGATGATACATTTAGAAATGGTAGATTGTTGGACACTCCGGAAAGGAGGAGGGATAAACACATGTATGATTCTAGTTCTGATTTAGACAGTTACTATGATCGTCATCAGTATCATCCTAACAGGAGGAGTGATAAAGGGTATTTTCCAGATGAATTTAAGAAGGAAAATCCACCTAATTTTGATGGAGAAATCAAGAGATCACAAGATGCAGAGGCATGACTGATTGGTATGAATAAATTCTTCAGGTTTCATGACTACTCAGAGAACGTGAAAGCTAGAGTGGCTACTTTCAGTCTTAAAGGTAAAGTAGACATTTGGTGGGAAGATGTGAAGAATGTCAAAGATATAGATGAGGAAGATATCACTTGGAGTGAATTTGAATGGCTATTCAAGAAGAAGTATTTGTCGGAGAGATTCTTCGATGACAGGGCAAAATAATTCTATGAACTAAAGATGGGATCCATGACAAATGATGAGTACACCAGTAAGTTCTTAGAACTGTTGAGGTATGTGCCTTACCTCAAGGAGGAGAAGGCTAAGATTCAGAGATTTGTTAGTGGGTTACTAGTTGCATTCAAAGATAGGATTGAGTTCGATGAGCCTAGATCATTGGAGGAGGCTATCTGAAAACTGAAGCATTGCTATGAACAACTAAAGCGTTGAACTGATACGAAGCTAGACTGAATAGGTAAAAAAAATAAAAAAGGAAAATGGGACAAGAAGCGAGTAAGACCACATGATTCGGGTAACAAGGAGAATGTTGCACCACTTAAGAGGTTCAATGCATCAGATAGAGGACAGGGACACAAATTTGAGGAGTAGAATAAGGAGCCCGTGCAATGTTGGACTTGTGGAGGAGATCATCGCAGGAGGGATTGTCCATAGTACAAGAGTGGTAGGCCTAAGATATACATTGTGCAAGAGGCACAAACTGTTGGAGACGTTGGTAAGAGTATTCCACGAATCTATGTAGCCTTGGATATTAAACAAGCACAACATCATGCATCCATCATCGAGATGTACGGTAAGCTTTGTGATCAAGTTATATCTATTTTGATTGACCCTTGATCTAATTATAGATATGTTAGTCCTGACTTGGTGGATAAGTGTGGTTTGAGTAAGGAATTGCATGCAGAATATTGGTTAGTGCAGTTGGCTACAGGTACAAAGAAGCGAGTGCATCATTGGGTAAGAGCTTGCGCATTTGACTTAAATGGTATGCCTACAACAACACATCTAAATGTATTAACATTGGGTTCATACAATATGTTGTTGGGCATGGATTGGTTGTATCTTCATAGAACCAAGGTAGACTGCTACAACAAGGCCATTGAATGTGTTGATGACAATGGAGAACCAAGAGTCTTGCAGGGTAAGAAGAAAGCCACATCAGTTAGGATGGTGACAACTATGAAAGAAAAGCGTAGCCACAGGAAAGGGTGCAAGCTATTTGCAATACATATTTATAGTGATAAGGGTAAGGAGGTTGAGGATGCAGATGTGTTGAAAAAATACCCAGTTTTATAGCAGTTCAGGGATGTATTTCCTAAGGACATCACGTAGTTGCCACCACATAGGGAGGTATATTTTTCTATTGAGTTAGTGCCAGGGGCAGCTCCTGCATCGAAATCACCTTACAAGATGAGCACACCTGAGTTGGTTGAGTTAAAGTTGCAACTGAAGGAAATGTTGGACAAGGGGTACATTAGGCCAAGTGTATCACCATGGGGCGCACCAGTCTTGTTTGTGAGGAAGAAAGATGGTACCCTTAGATTATGCATTGATTACAAGCAGTTGAAAAAAGTGACTATCAAGAACAAATATCCTTTGCCAAGGATTGATGACTTGTTCTATCAGTTGAAGGGAGCAACAATGTTCTCAAAGATTGACTTGAGATTTGGATACCATCAGGTACACATCAAAGAGGAGGACATATACAAGACTACGTTCAGGACCAGGTATGGGCATTATGAGTTTGTTGTTGTTCCATTTGGCTTGACGAATGCTCCAGCTACATTCATGTGTTTGATGAATAGTGTGTTGCATCCATATTTGGATAAGTTTGTCATTGTGTTCATTGATGATATACTGGTATATTCTAAAAATGAGGAAGAGCATGTCAAGCACTTAGCAACAATGTTGAGGTTGTTGAGAGAGAATTAATTGTATGCTAAGCTCAACAAATGTAGTTTCTTTTAGATGGAGGTACACTACTTGGGACATGTTGTCTCCAAGGAGGGCATTGTAGTAGATCCAAAGAAGATAAGGGACATCATGGAGTGGGTAGCTCCGAAGAGTGTGGATGAGGTGATATCTTTCATGGGTTTGGCAGGATACTATAGGAGGTTCATCATGAATTTATCGTAGATTTCTTACCCCATCACATCATTGCAGAGGAAAGGTAAGAAGTTCGAATGGACTGAAGAGTGTGAGACTAGCTTTGATCATCTTAAGCTGTTGCTAACACATGCACCAATACTATAGATTGCAGATCCGCACAAGAATTTGTATTATGTACAAATTCTTGCAATAGAGGGCTTGGTGGAGTCCTTATGCAGGATGGACAAGTGGTATGTTATGAGTCCCAGAAACTAAATGAGAACAAGTAGAACTATCCCACGCATGATCTCAAGTTAACAACAATTATACATGCACTAAAGGTGTGGAGGCACTATCTTCTTGGCAGATGGTTTGTGCTTATGAATGATCACATTAGGTTGAGGTATTTGTTTGACCAGCTAAATCTAAATGTCAATGAGGCTAGATGGTTGACCACAATCAATGAGTTTGATTTCGAGATCAGGTACATCAAAGGCAAGGAGAACAGAGTGGCAGGTGCTCTTAATAGGCGAGTACAGGTGAATCAATTAGTAGCTATGAGATCTTATGGGATAGATTTACAGGACAGGATCTTGCGGGTAGGAAAACAGGATGTTAGATATATGGAGATTGTGCACATGTTGCAGCAAAGTACATGTACATGTACATGTGATAGTACAAGTATAGGTATAGGTGATGGCACAAGTACATGTACAAGTAGTGGTACAAGTACATGTGATGGCACAGGTACATGTATAAGTAGTGGTACAGGTATAGGTGCAGGTGCATAGGGCTTGGATTATTGTCTTACGCCAGATGGATTGGTCAGGTTCTGCGACATGATATATGTGCTGAATGATAGTGATCTCAAGAAGGTGATCTTGAGGGAGTTTCATGTGAAACCGCATTCAGGTCACCCAGGTTATCATAAGACACTCACAACAGTCAAAGAGATATTACTATTGGCCGAATCTAAAAAG
Organism: Pinus tabuliformis; assembly: GCA_031772625.1. NCBI lineage: Eukaryota > Viridiplantae > Streptophyta > Pinopsida > Pinales > Pinaceae > Pinus > Pinus tabuliformis. The sequence continues at coordinate 465,710,214 of CM062808.1, read as the reverse complement.
GGATGTAGCAGAGTTAGTGGTGAGATGTTTTGATTGTCAGCGAGTGAAGGAAGAGTGCAAGCATCTAGGTAGACTTCTACAACTAATCGTGATTCCAGAGTGGAAATGGGAGGTTGTTTTCATGGATTTCATAACAGGGTTGCCAAAGACAGTGAAGCAACATGATTCCATCATGGTCATTGTGGACAGGTTAACAAAGGTGGCACACTTCATTCCCGTATAGTCTACATTCTCAGCGAGTGATGTGGAATAGGTATTCATCATAGATGTGGTTAGACTACATGGGTTCTCGAAGAAGATTATGTTAGACAGGGATGCAAATTTCACTTCCAAGTTTTGAAAGGAGTTATTTGCAGGTATGGGCACAAAGTTGGCCTTCAGCACAGCTTATCAGCAACAAAAAGAAGCACAGATAGAGTTGGTCAACAAGATTTTAGAGGACATGTTGAGAATGTATGTGATGCATCAACAACAGAAGTGGGAAGATTATTTCCCTTTGGTTGAGTTTTCATACAACACCGATTATCAGGAGTCACTAAGGATGAGTCCTTTTGAGACATTGTATGGGTAGAGTTGTAACACTCCCATTAGTTGGAGTGATTCAGTTAGCAGAGTATTGATTGGACCAAATATGTTGGCAGACATGGAACATGAGATGCAGGTGATCAAGAAGAATATCAAGGCAACACAGGATAGGCAGAAGAGTTATGCAGACAAGAACAGGTTGTTCAAGGAGTTCCAGGTTGGGGAATAGGTGTACTTGTGCATCAAACCGAAGAAGAGCTCCTTGTGGATTGGATCATGCGCCAAGATGGCACCATAGTTTTGTGGACCCTTCAATATCATTGAGAGGATTGGGCCAACAACCTATCGACTTGCACTCCCTTCAACAATGAAAGTCCACGTGATTTCCATGTCTCATTGCTTAAAAAGTATGTTAAATATGTTGATTGTGTAATTGATTGGTCTATATTGCAGGTGGAACCAGATGGAGAATTGTAGCTGGAGCTTCATTATATATTGCAAAAAAAGGTGCTCATGCTCCGGAACCGAGCAATAGAGAAAGTTAAAGTGAAATGGAAGCACTTTGGGGCCGATGAAGCTACATGGGAGATGGCAGATCGGATGCGGGCCATGCATCCTTCCTTGTTTTCCGGTTGAGGCAAAGCAACCTTGATATGGTGGTTTAGTGATTGCTTATGGCAGTTTGGTGATTTCTTATGGTGGTTGGTAGTTGCTTTATAGTGGTTTAGTATTTTCTTATGATGGCATGGTATATGCTTCGTGGTGGTTTACTATTTGTTTTATGTTAGTTTAGTATAAGCTTTATGGTGATCAAAATATGCTTTATGATGGTTGATATATGCTATATGATGTTTTGATATATATGCTTAGATATAATGTTAGTATATGTTATGATATATGATTTGGCATATGTTTTGGTATATATATTTTAATGATGATGTTATATGTACGCCCATGTATGGATGTAAATACTGTAACGACCTGTCTTACAAAGCTCCACTATGTGGTATGGGTGTTACATTATTATGCTATCATGTGGTTATGTTATCATGATGTTATATGAGTTGGCACTTAGCATGATGATCATTGTAAATACCGTTATGAGCTGTGTTATAAAGCTCGACTATGCGGTATGTTGTCATGTTGTCATGATGTTATGTCTTGAGTAGATATTTCAATGTAAATAATGCATTGAGATGTGTTATAAATATCCATACGCAGTAAGTCTTCTTTCAACAGATTGTTGAGGTATATGTTTGATTGAACACCGAGGACGGTGTCCCCCAAGGGGGGGGTTCTGTAACATCCCTGGTGAAAATTCCATGTAATAAAGTTAAAAACAATAACCACGGATGTCTAGGACACTTATTCCAAGCTGAATGTTGGGCAAGACATCCTAAGGTGTGTTCATTTGATTGTTTATGGGTAAGGAAATTGGCAAAGGCAATGGTTAAGACATTAAAAGACATTTTGGCACATTTATTTATGAAAATAATGGAAATTAGGAGAAACATGAAGTGAAAGGTCACAGGTTGCATGTGAGGAGGAAAATGCAGGAAAATAATGGAAAATGAAGAAAATAGAGGCCTCATTCATAAAACGGCTTCTGAGGATTAGTTGGTAACCTTTTTTCAGTTTAGTGTTGGAGCTCTCTCTCATTATTCTCTCTCTCATACTGTTTGACACATAAAGTTTTCTTGGAGCACTCTTGGAGGGTGTGGCATACTTGGATTCTTGGATCAAGAAGGCAAAGGAAAGTGCAGGAAAGAGCAAGAAGGCATCAACATCAACAACTACATCAGATTTGCTTACATGTACCGAGTTGCATGTATGCTTTCTTTACTAGTTTTGGCATGCATGGAATATGCATGTGGTTTGTTGGTTGTGATCTATCAAGGCATGGAGGATGGCCAGGATTGACATAGGATTGCCTAGCCTTGCCATTTCCTGGATAGCCATGGTGATTTTGGGTTTATTTCCTTGTTGTGTTTTTGATTGCTTCTCATGTTTCCTTAGTTTGGATTGAGTTACTAGTCCTGTAGCCTTGGTTGGACAAATGCTCTAGAGCCGTGGAACAACTTGGGTTGAGTTACTAGTCTCGTAGCCTCAGTTGTACAAATTATCTGTAGCCCTTGGTGGGTTGAGTTACTAGTCTTGTAATCTTGGTTGGAAAAACGCTCTGGAGCCCGGTAAAAGCTATGGGTTGAGTTACCAGTCCTGTAGCTGGGTCGGACAAACACTCTAGAGCCCTGGATGGCTGGGATAGAGACCAATTTGATGATGGTTTTGGTGATGTCCAACTGTGAGGTGGAATCATTATTTGATGGGTTGAGGTGGATGACCTCTGGAAGCCTTGGATGAGTTTTGATTGATGTGTTCTATTATATCCCACATTCATGCTTTGAATATGGTACGAGAGTGAATGAATGAAGAGAGATTTGGCTTAACCATTCTATGGTCGAGTGGAACGTGGTAGTCCCATCTCCGGTTGGTTCATTGCATTCATTAATGAGAAATACATTCCCTTGATTTTCATGTGTAAAGGTACTAATGTATTTATGGATTTGATGGATGATATGCTTATTGTATTTCTGTTCCTATTATGTTGGTTATATGCACATTTTATGATAACAGCTATGTATGGCTCTCAACATGTTTTTACTTGTATGTGAATGGATAATGTGTCTATGACCTAATAGATGATAATGCAACAAATGGCATGAGGAAACAATGGTTCATAGTGATTCTCAGATAAGTATGAGATCCCTACGCTTAACTTTGTTATTTACACCTGTAGATTACATGTCGACGATATGTTTGACGAAATGCCTGTCATGGCTAGTAGGGATCCAGTCAAGGTCTTGAACAAATATTTTCTTTAGTAATTTCATTTCCATGTTACTTTACTAATTTGAAGAGATGGATCAGTTCTAGGTAGTGTCCTAGGCTCTGAGCTTGAGAAAGTGGCTTAAATCCTGGGGTCGCTGGCACAACATTGACAATTTTGGTCCATAGTCGTTGGCAGGCAGGGATGTGAGAGCAAATTTAGGTTGCTGGTCACTCCCTTGCCCATAGCATGAGAGCGACTATGGCCCAAGAGACCTAAAACAACAGTGGGACCTAGGGACAAGCTGTCTGAGTGGATGACTTGTCTTCTGAGGGTTCTGTTGATGATGTTGGATATTTGTATGGTGTGTTTTTGTTGGTTCCACTTCCTTAAGGTGACTTAGGAGGTCAAATCATATCATAGTGACCTCTCATCGCATGTTTACCCCGGTTGGTCGGTTGCTTGGGTAGATGTGGGAGAAGGGTGTTACAGAGTACACCATATTCAACACTAAGTTGTTGTAGATAGTTAACTATACATTGATGATAATTGCGTATATTTAAATAAAATGATATTTAAACCAGTTAATTTGCTATAAATGTGCGCAAAGCGAAGTTCCAGTTTTGAGTGGTTTAGGGATGGAATGTGCCTCCTAGTATGGTTAAAATTTGGTAGTCGATTTGTGCATCCATCAAGTTTGTATATAGATAAATAAAATTTGGTAGTCAATCCACGGATGCATTCAACCCAAGTGTTATGACCACCAGAGCAAATTGACAACCCAATATAAATGCTTTAAATACATTACACAATTTCCAAAGCATTCAACGATAACATGTTCAATTGGATAGCCAATCAAATTGAACATAAATAAATTAAATTATTTTAAAAAACAATAAATTTTAATTTCCAATGTTAAACTATAGAAATTGCATTGATTTTTTTGGTTAGAGCTAAACTAATATTGTTTGACCAAAAACCTAATGCAATATCTATTGCCCGCAGTAGAGATAATAATGAATGCCAGATCTGTTGATAAGTTTTCATCATGTGAAACAATTTATCTCTCATATATTCAAAGAGTTACTGATAAAATTGTCAAAACACATAAAAATAAAACTAGCACAACCATATTAATAAATGTGATTAACATATGCTGATATGCGTATATCTATCAAATGCACAACCACATTAGTAAATGTGGTTGAAAACGCAGATAAACATTAATAATATAGATCTAATATTAATAATATTGTATAAAATGTTTTTTCGGAAGAAATCACATTGAAGATTTTGGTTGATGCATTTCAAACCAACAAGTGTGGTTCATCTTTAGAACACGATATTAATATTAATAATATTAATATTGATAATAATAAAAACAATAACAATATTACAAAAATAATTATTATTATAATTAATAATTATTATTAATTTATATTAAATATAGTTAATTATATTAAATATTAAATAATATTAATTATTATTATAATCATTGTTACTAATAATTATTAATATTATTAATTAATAATACTATAATTATTAAATAATATCATTAATAATTAATAATTTTTAATTAATATCATTAATAATGATATAATATAATATCATTTGTAATAAATATTATTAATTAACCATGTCATTATTAATTAATTAATAATATCATTATTAATTATTTAATTAACATTACTATTAAATTTGATTTCATTATTAATTAATAAATAATAATAATAATAATAATTAATTAATTAATTAATTTAATTACGAATATATATGATGATGATGATGGTGGTGGTGGTGGTTAACGTCCACTGAAACCAAATTGGTCTATCGGACCTATAATTTTCTTTCTTAGTTTCTAATTGTCTGGCTCCTCGTCTTTCTTGGTGAGATTGGTGCTGTAGCTTTCTTTTTTTTTCTCTACGGTCTTCCAACTTTCTTTATCTTGCATCTCCTTCATCTCTTTTGGTTCTTGGGACATTGGTGTCTTAGCTTCGCGATCTACTGTGTTCGTCCTTTTGAAGATAGTTGGAGAAGAAGTTTGGTCTAGGAGATCTGCTTTGCTATTAAATGAAGATTTATTTTGTGTAGTATTCAAACCCTCATAACTGTTGATGCTTGAGAGATTGTCGAGTTCACTCTTTTGTTGTTGAGCGAGGCTTTCCCCCTACTTGTCTTGAGAGTTGATTATTTCTTGTATGTATATGTATATATATATATATATATATATATATGGATGGTTAGTAATAATAATAATATTGCTAATAATAATAATATTGTTAATATAATAATAATTTATTATTGTTAATTAATTAATAATAACTAATTATTTAATGAATTATTATTAAATAATAATAATAGTTAATTAATTCATTTTTATTTATTAATAATTAATTATTTTATTAATTAACAATAATTAATAAATTATTATTATTATTTATTAATTTTTTTTGTCAATTAATTAAATCCAAGGTATTTGTATTAAACCCACGAATTAATATTGTAAACCCTATGAATAATATTATACTCTAGGAATATGAACCCTTAGATTAATAAACTCAAGGAATGATATTATAAACCCATAAAATTAATACTAAAAACCTAAGGGATTATAAACCTAAGGGAATAATATTAAACCCAATGGATTAATATTATAACCCCAAGGGAATAATATTAAACTCAATAGATTAATATTACAAACCCAAGGTATATAAACCCTAATATAAATATTATAAATCCTAAAATAATTATGGTTGACCATAGTTGATTTTCATATTGAGGCAATCTTTGTCAGAAGGCGATGTTCGACCAAGGTTGACCATGGTCCACCATGATTGATTTTCATATGGAGACAATCTTTGTCACAATGCGACGTTGGACCATAGTTGATTTTCATATTGAGAAAATCTTTGTCACAATATGACGTTGGACCATGGTTGAACCATGAACCCGAGGGATTTATATTAAACCTAAGGATTAAATTATAAACCCTATGAATAATATTATGCCTTACTAATATGCACCATTCGATTAATAATCCCAAGGTATTGACATTATAAACCCAATGGAATAAGAAACCCAAGGGATTAATACTAAAAACCTAACGGATTATAAACCCAATGGATAAATGTTATAAACCCAAGGTATATAAACCATAAGATAAATATTATAAAACCTAAAATAAACATGATTGACCATGATTATAAAACTAAGAGATTTGTATTAAACCATAAGATTAATATTATAAACCCTATGAATAATATTATACCCTAGGAATATGAACCCTTAGATTAACAACCCCAAGGTATTAATATTATAAACCCAAAGGAATAATAAACCCATTGGATTAATTTTAAACCCCAAGGTATTATAAACCCAAGGCATATAAATCCTAAGATAAATATTATAAACTCTAAAATAAACATGGTTTATCGTGGTTCATTTTCATATTAAGAAAGTCTTTGTCACAATGCAGCGTTGGTCCATAGTTGAGCATGATTGATTTTCATATCGCGACGATCTTTGTTACAATGCGACGTTGGACCATGGTTGATTTTCATATTGAGAAAATCATAGTTACAATATGATGTTGGACCATGATTGACCATGATTATAAACCCAAAGATTCATATTAGAAACCCTATGAATAATATTACACTCTAGGAATATGAACCCTTAGATTAATAAACCCAACGAATTAATACTTAAAACCCAAGGGAATGTAAACCCAAGGGAATAATATTAAATCCAAGGGATTAATATTACAAACCTTAGGTGTATAAACCCTAAGATAAATACTATAAACCCTATAATAAACATGGTTGACCATGGTTTACCATGGTAGATTTTCATATTATACCTTAGCAATATGAAACCCTAGATTAATAAATCCAAGGGATTGATATTATAAACCCAAGAGATCATTACTAAAACCCTAAGGGATTATAAACACAAGTGAATAATATCAAACCCAAGGGATTTATATTAAACCCTAAGATTAATATTATAAACCCTATGAATAATATTATACCCTAGGAATAATAAACCTAAATTAATAAACCTAAGAGATTCATATTATAAACCAAAGGGACTGTTTAACCCAAGAGATTAATACAAAAAACCCAAGGGAATAATATTAAACCCAAGGGATTAATAGTATAAACCTAAGGTATACAAACCCTAAGATAAATATTATAAACCCCAAAAATAAACATGGTTGACCATGGTTGATTTTCATATTGACACAATATTTGTCACAATGCAACGTTGGACCATGGTTGGCCATGATTGGATTTCATATTGAAATAATCTTTGTCACAATGCGATGTTGGACCATGGTTGACAATGGTTGATTTTCATATTGAGACAATCTTTGTGACAATGCGAGGTTAGACCATGGTTAACCATGGATGACCATGGTTGTCACAATGTGATGTTGGACCAAGAAACAATCTTTGCCACAATATGATCATGATTATTGACCATCATTGACCATGATTGGCCATAGTTGACCATGGTTGATTTACATATTAAGACAATCTTTGTCACTATGCAACGTTGTATGATGGTTGACCATGTTTGACCATAGTCGACCATGGTTGATTTTCATATTATTACAATCTTTGGCTCAATGTCACGTTGGACCAATGTGATTATTGACCATGATTGATTTTAATATCGAAACAATCTTTGTCACAATGTGACAAGGGATTAGCGCATTGAGACAATCTTTGTCACAACGCGACATTAGACCATGGTTGACAATGGATGATGATGGTTGTCACAATGTGACATTGGACCAAGAGACATTCTTTGTCATAATGTGACCATGGTTGATTTAGATGTTGAGACAATCTTTCTCACAATGCGACGTTGGATCATGGTTGACCATGGTTGATTTTCATATTGAGACAATCTTTGTCACAATGCGACGTTGAACCATGGTTGATGATGATTGACAATGGTTTAACATGGTTGATTTTCATATTGAGATAATATTTGTCACAATGTCACGTTAGACCATGGTTGATCATGATTATAAACCCAAGGATAAATATTATAAACCCTATGAATAATATTATACCCTAGGAATATGAAACCCTAGATTAATAATCCCAAGCAATTGATATTATAAACCTAAGGGACTAATAAACCCAAGGGATTAATACAAAAAACCCAAGGGAATAATATTAAACCCAAGGGATTAACACTATAAACCCAAGGTATATAAACCCTAAGATAAATATTATAAACCCTAAAATAAACATGGTTGACAATGGTTGATTTTCATATTGACACAATCTTTTTCACAATGAGACGTTAGACCATGTTTCACCATGATTTATTTTCATATTGAGATAATATTTCTCACAATGCGACGTTGGACCATGGTTGACCATGGTTGATTGTCATATTGAGATAATATTTGTCACAAAGTGACGTTCGACTATGGTTGACCATGGATGACTATGTTTATCACAATGTGACATTGGACCAAGAGATAACCTTTGTTACAATATGACCATGATTATTGACCATGTTTCACCATGGTTGATTTACATATTGACCATGGTCGATTTACATGGTTGACTATGATTGACCATTATTAACCATGCTCGACCATGTTTGACCAATATTTACCATGATTGACTATCATTGTCCATGGTTGACCATGGTTGATCATGATTGATTTTCATATTGAGAAAATCCTACAATAAACCCTCAGATTAATATTATAAACCAAGGTATATAAACCTAAGGAATTAATACAAAAAACCCAAGGGATTATAAACCCAAGGGAATAATATTAAACCCAAGGGATTACCATTAAAAACCCAAGGTATATAAACCCTAAGATAAATATTATAAGCCCTTAAATTAACATGGTTGACCATGGTTGATTTTCATACTGACACAATCATTGTCACAATGCAACATTGGACCATGGTTGACTATGATTGATTTTCATATTGAGACAATCTTTGTCACAATGTGACTTTGGACCTCAGTTGACCATGGTTGATCATCATATTGAGACAATATTTGTCATAAGGCGACGTTGGACCATGGTTGACCATGTTTGCCACAATGTGATGTTGGACCAAGATATAATCTTTGTCACAATCTTACCATGATTATTGACCATGTTTGACCATGGTTTGTTTACATATTGATTTACATATTAAACATGGTCGATTTACATGGTTGAATATGATTGACCATTCTTGACCATGCTCGACCATGTTTGACTAATGTTGACCATGATCTTTCATGGATGACCATGGTTGACCATGATTGATTTTAATATTGAGAAAATCCTATGATAAACCCTTAGATAAATATTATAAGCCAAGGTATATAAACCCTATGATAAATATTATAAATGGTAAAATAAAAATGGTTGACCATGGTTGAGACAGTCTTTCTCACAATGCGACATTAGACCTTAGTTGACCATGGTTTATTTTCATATTGAAACAATCTTTCTCACAATGTGACATTGGGACATTGCAATTATTGACCATGATTGATTTTCATATTGAAACAATATTTGTCACAATGTGACACCAGACCATGGTTGACCCACAGTTGACCATGATTAATGATGGTTGATGATGGTTGACAATGGTTGAACATGATTGATTTTCATATTGAGACAATCTTTATCACAATGTCACATCAGACCATGATTATAAACACAAAGGATTTATATTAAACCTGAAGATTAATATTATAAACCCTGTAAATAATATTATACCCTAGGAATATGAAACCCTATGTTAATAACCCCAAGTGATTGATATTATAGACCTAAGGGACTAATAAATCCAAGGGATTAATACAAAAAACCCAAGGGAATAATATTAAACCCAATGGATTAACATTATAAAACCGAGGTATATAAACCCTAAGATAAATATTATAAACCCTAAAATAAAGATGGTTGACCATGGTTGATTTTCATATTGACACAATCTTTGTCACAATGCGATGTTGGATCATGATTGACCATGATTGATTTTCATATTGAGAAAATCTTTGTCACAATGCGGTGTTGGACCTGTAGAAATTTTGAATAATATGACACATATTCAACAGAGATTATCCTGATCATACAATTTAAGCGGAACATGTATAATACATAATCTCCTCTACGTTGATCATCAAATTACAGAAGCAGAAACATCCACAGGCACACATAGAAGCATCAATCAAACTCATAAACACAGTATGTATCCCGGGGAAAGCATCTCGCTAAAAACCCCACACTATCTGTATATTATATTGATTGAATCATGTAACAATACAAAGCATAATACTTCTCACAAGTATCTCCACCTGTTACACACAATACAGCTCAGATTTGATCTCCAAATCTCTCCCGCTGCTTGCCTGCCTCCACTGCTCAAACCTGCTCGAGAACTGATGAGAATAGCTTCCCAAACTCGATTTTTTACACTGCAAAATAGTCACCCACACTATGTTGGACGTGAGCAACAGCTATAATATCATGAAGATACGTGAGCAAATTCATTGGCATACTCAATCCTTTGATTGTGCAAATCATCATGCACAGCTATAGTCACAACTGATAGCAATCTGATCCTCTAACACCTGTCCCTGCTGAACTGAACATGCACTGACATGCAACTGAGTTAACTGATGTATTCTATAGTTGCATTATGAGTTAATAACTTGTGAATTAATTAATAACTAATTCACCCAACTCATCTTTAGTCTATTGATCAGTTAGACTAAATACAACCAGTTTAACAAAGCTAAACTGAACACAACTCCATCAACTGTACCTCCAGTCCACTAAACTCAACTCACTTGAGTTCTAACTGAAGTCATGCATGCAACAACTCAACTGACTCATAAGAAAAACGAATTTCCTTCTGAAAGCTGCATGTGCCACTTCCGTAGCTCAAATTGAAGTGCTCCAAGAGAATAAGATTAAGTTTATAGTCCAAATATTATTGTGAGATAATAATATTTGACTTTTCTATTTTTGACTTTGATCACTCACACTGTGATCACTCACACTGTAATCACTCACACTGTGATCACTCACACTTTCATCAAAAATAGAAGTCCATCTATTTTTCCCAACTTGATCAATCATCCATAGACATGATCCATATGTCTAAAAATAGACATAGTCTAAAAATAGACTTGCGCCAAAAATAGCCTGCGGGCACACTTAGTGAAGGCGACTCTTTTCACTAAGCTCCATCATCTTGTTGCACTCTCAACAAGCATTTCTTGTTGCACACTTTTCAACACTCCCTCTCAACAAGAAAGGCTTCCTCTCAAACCCGATCCTGTAACTCTGGAATGTTCTCCATGCAACACATTTGGCCGGTCCACTTGCTCTGTCATCAAAGTCTCTGACTGCTATTGCCTCTATCAACTGAAACTCTGCATCTCTGTGCTCTTCAGTATCTGACTGCTCTAGCCTCTGTCACTTTGATCTCTGACTGCATCCGTGCTGCTGCTGGTTCTATCTCCCAGCATTGCATCCGCACTGCACCTCCCAAATGACCTCCCTGTTGGGATAGAAACATCCTCTGATGCTGAAGCTCTACCTGCTGCTGACAAGTGCTCCCTCTCTGACATCTGCGCTACTGCAACATCTCCATGCATCTCGCACCATTGCACACCTCTCTGTGCCACCTAACACTGTGCAAAACACTTGTGCCTCTCGCATTGCTACAGCCTGCTAGCTATGCACTGTCCTGGGATTCCCTGCACTGTCGCTCTCTCTGCCGCTCCATCCGCATCTGTCTCTACCCAATCAGTCAGTTCCTGCTACTACACATCGGGGCTCCCGTAGCAAGGTCTCATCCAAGAGGTTGGGTACCTCAAGGATCCTGCCCCTCCTCCTTGGGACAATCAATCCACATCACCCCACCTCCTACTTGGAGGTATGGATGCATGCGATCCCTCAGCCCACCCGGCTTGAAGTTTCCCCCTACTGGAGGTCTCTGGATGAGTAGATGTCTCTACTCGATCTCCTCTCAGCTTCCCTTGTTGTGGCTACTCCACAACCTCCTGAAGCTGCTGCACCAATCGTGGCTCCTCCACAATCGTCTGAGACTTCTTCTGGCTCTGCATGTTGAGAGGTAATATACGCTCCCTCTCAACCACCAAGTCTCCATCAGTTGCCTTGCTGCTCAAGGCTTTGCATGCATCTTGAACTTCAAGAGCATACAGGTTCTTGACCCGTGAACCAATCTGCTTCACCTGTCTAGTGATGATGTGTCTAAGGAAAACCTTTCCCTTAGTAAAGACCACATCATATCCTCTGTCTTCCAACATCGCGATCGACACCAAGTTTCTCTTCAGTCCTGGTACATACTTGACATCGGTCAAGGTAAGGCGAGCTCCATGCTCCCTCTGAAAAATAACCGTGCCTACACCTGAGACACTATACTTCTCATCATTACCCATCCCTATGAGTATCTGGAGATCTTTCTCCTCCAAAGTACTGAACAAACTTTTGTCACCGGTCATGTGGAAAGAAGCTCCACTGTCAAGAAACCAACCACTTCCCATCATGGATGAAACCATGCATGCGAAGAGTGTGAAGTCCAACTCAAACTATGAAGCAAGTGAGGCTGCCTCACCTTCAGATCCTTCCCCGGATCCCTTCTTGGACTTCTTCTTTGGGCAATTAGTAGCATAATGACCCAACTCATGACAACGAAAGCATCTCACCTTCGCCTTGTCAACCTTCTTCCCATCATTGGAAGAACTGGATTCGGAAAGAGAAACCTTCCCCTTCCCCTTCCTCGCCTTACTCGCTAAGGCACAGTTCTCCTCATCCTGCATGGATGAAGAACCGTCTCTGGTGCTCCGTCTAATCTCCTCCTGCATCAAATCTGACCATGGTCGTTCCCAATTTGGCAGTTTCTCCCTTCCATTCACCAAGTCCTGGTAGCTATGCCAACTCTTAGGAAGTTCAAGGTGTCCTAGACTCACCATCCTCATCATCAACAGTAACCCCCACACTTCCCAGCTCATCTCGACACTGAGTGAACCTCGTGAGATACTGGGGCATACTATCTCCATTCTCGAACTGAATGTTTCTGAGTTTTATCTCTTGCTTTGGAATTAAATTCGAATTCCACCAGCACAAAACTCAACTGCTTCCGATCTAGAATTCGTGAGAACACAATATTTCTCGTACAGAGATTGACTGTATGGGCTTTCACCGGATATTTCACCTTCCAAAGGAAGGATGAATCCAGAGGCTACCTGGCCCGATTACAGGCTCTGCCTAGAGAAATAGAATGTAAACACTTCCTGAATAGTAGATCTGATGATCAATCCTCGCTTGATATCCTGTAAAAATCTCTTCTACAAATCAAACTGCTCTGATACCATGTAGAAATTTTGAATAATATGACACATATTCAACAGAGATTATCCTGATCATACAATTTAAGCGGAACATGTATAATACATAATCTCCTCTACGTTGATCATCAAATTACAGAAGCAGAAACATCCACAGGCACACATAGAAGCATCAATCAAACTCATAAACACAGTATGTATCCCGGGGAAAGCATCTCGCTAAAAACCCCACACTATCTGTATATTATATTGATTGAATCATGTAACAATACAAAGCATAATACTTCTCACAAGTATCTCCACTTGTTACACACAATACAACTCAAATTTGATCTCCAAATCTCTCCCGCTGCTTGCCTGCCTCCACTGCTCAAACCTGCTCGAGAACTGATGAGAATAGCTTCCCAAACTCGATTTTTTACACTGCAAAATAGTCACCCACACTATGTTGGACGTGAGCAACAGCTATAATATCATGAAGATACGTGAGGAAACTCATTGGCATACTCAATCCTTTGATTGTGCAAATCATCATGCACAGCTATAGTCACAACTGATAGCAATATGATCCTCTAACACCTGTCCCTGCTGAACTGAACATGCACTGACATGCAACTGAGTTAACTGATGTATTCTATAGTTGCATTATGAGTTAATAACTTGTGAATTAATTAATAACTAATTCACCCAACTCATCTTTAGTCTATTGATCAGTTAGACTAAATACAACCAGTTTAACAAAGCTAAACTGAACACAACTCCATCAACTGTACCTCCAGTCCACTAAACTCAACTCACTTGAGTTCTAACTGAAGTCATGCATGCAACAACTCAACTGACTCATAAGAAAAACGAATTTCCTTCTGACAGCTGCATGTGCCACTTCCGTAGCTCAAACTGAAGTGCTCCAAGAGAATAAGATTAAGTTTATAGTCCAAATATTATTGTGAGATAATAATATTTGACTTTTCTATTTTTGACTTTGATCACTCACACTGTGATCACTCACACTGTAATCACTCACACTGTGATCACTCACACTTTCATCAAAAATAGAAGTCCATCTATTTTTCCCAACTTGATCAATCATCCATAGACATGATCCATATGTCTAAAAATAGACATAGTCTAAAAATAGACTTGCGCCAAAAATAGCCTGCGGGCCCACTTAGTGAAGGCGACTCTTTTCACTAAGCTCCATCATCTTGTTGCACTCTCAACAAGCATTTCTTGTTGCACACTTTTCAACAGGACCATGGTTGATTGTCATATTGAGGTAATTTTTGTCACAATGCAATGTTGGACCATGGATGACCATGCTTGTCACATTGCGATGTTAGACTGAGAGACAATATTTGTCACAATATGACCATGATTACTAACCATGTTTTACCATGGTTGATTTACATATGGACCATGGTCAATTTACATGGTTGACTATGATTGACCATTTTTGACCATGCTCGACCATGTTTGACCAATGTTGACCATGATTGTCCATGGTTGACCATGATTGATTTTCATATTAAGAAAATCCTATGATAAACCCTCAGATAAATATTATAAACCAAGGAATATAAACCCCATGTTAAATATTATAAACGATAAAACAAAAATGGTTAACCATGGTTGAGACAATCTTTGTCACAATGTGACATTGGACCATGGTTGACCATGATTATAAACCCAAGGGATTTATATTAAACTCTAAGATTAATATTGTAAACCCTATGAATAATATTGTACCCTAGGAATACAAACACTTGGATGAATAAACCTAATGGATTGATATTATAAACCAAAGGGAATAATATTAAACCAAAGGGATTTATATCAAACCCTATGATTAATATTATAAACCATATGAATAATATTGTACCCTAGGAATATGAACTGTTAGATTAATAAACCCAAGGGTTTGATATTATAAACCCAAGATTATAAACCAAAGGTATATAAACCCTAACATAAATACTATAAACCATAAAATAAACATGGTTCGCCATGGTTTATTTTCATATTGAGACAATCTTTCGCACAATGCCAGGTTAAACCATGGTTGACCATGATTTATTTTCATATTGAGACAATATTTTTCCCAATGTGATGTTGGACCATGGTTGACCACGATTTATTTTCATATTGAGACAATCTTTGTGACAATGCGACGTTGCACCATGGTTGATCATAGATGTGACGTTATGGAGTTTGTCGTAAAGTGACGTTGGATATATCTTTCTAGCATTTGAATGTCACAATATTATAAACCCAAGGGATTATTAATATTATAAACAAAAGGGATTAATAAACCCGAGGGACTAATAATATTGTAAACATAAGGGATTAATAAACTCAAGGGACTAAAATATTATAAACTTAAGGGATTAATAAACCCAAGGGACAAGGAGAGGCAGAATCTTTCATGCGCGCAACAGCCTAGCCCGAGCCTGCACTGACCTGACTGTCGCTGCCCTTGCATATCCCTCTCTCGGCAGCCTCCTGCAGCTGAGGCTAACCAGACCATGCAACCCTCTAAGGAGGGAGATCCTCACTCCTCCACGCATCTAGGGAATGAAGAAAACGCAGAAGCCTTCCAATTTCTGATCGTAGAGAATGGAGATCTAAGGAACATGCCATCAGTCAATAAATTTGTAAAGAAACTTGAAAGTATCCCAGAGATTTCTCTCCCTCCAGCACTTCCAAGAAGAGCAGCCATCTCTTTGGCAGAACACAGACTTGTTGGACAGTTCACAGGGCTATGGCCTTCACCCAAATTAGTGCAAAAATGGGTGGAAAGAAACTGGAATGCAACCACACAGGGGAAGATAGCAATACGCTTCTGTGGAAGGGGATACTACACCTTTCTCTTTGAAACAAAGGAGGACAAAGATTTGATATTTAGAAATGGACCTTACTTCATGGACTCCAGAGGTTTATACCTGAACAGGTGGATGCCAGACTTTGATCCGGAGATGGATGTCCCAAATGCAGTGCCTGTGTGGGTCAGGCTCTTGCATCTTCCTCTTCATTGCTGGGGAGACAAATCTGTAAAGGCTGTAGGAAACATAGTGGGAAAATATAATGACAGATGTGAGCCAAAAGACAACATGCATGCGTGCGCAAGAATATGTGTGGAAGTAGATCTCAGAAAAGGCCTTCTAGAGGCAATAAAGATCAAGGTCGATCAATGGAAACACATTCAGCAGCTGGATTACGAACAAATACCATTTAAATGCAAGTTATGTCACAAGTATGGTCATTTTGTAAATAGGTGTCTTAAAAAATAGAGCATGAAAATGTAGAAGAACAAGAACCTACATGGGAATAAGTGAAAAGGAAAAAACCTACCAATAATCAGACCACATCAAATATCTATCAGTCCCAAGAAGCAAACGAAACAACCTCTCAGTTGCTAGCGAAGGTTACTCCTCCTGATCATACAACTCTGAATCCTTTTGAGCCATTAGAAGACTCTTTTGATCCACCCTCTCCCATATCCCTACCTTCAAACCCCATCTCTTTAGCTCTCATATCCTCCCCCAACCCTATATCCTCTCGAACTCCTCCCTCAATGGATCGCATTCTAACTAGAAATAAAGCCAAAGAAATCCCCCAAGCCTGGGATTAAAAAAAAAAAGTGGAAGGAAATCTAATAAAGAAATCAGGGATGAAGCAACAGCTAAAGAAATGGCACTAGGAACGCAACAACCAATGGATTCATTCCTTGGGAAACAAACAAAAAGTCATGAAAAAACTCAGCAAAGAGGAAAGGGTGGACCACACCAACACAACAGTAAATAATGATAGTGGTCTCTTGGAATTGTCGTCGCCTTGGCACCTCCTTTAAAGTCAATGTAGCTTGAGACATTTTAGCCAAGGAACAACCAGACATATATATGATCCAAGAGACCAAACTAAACAAGCAAGAAAATAAAAAAATGATTCAAAAACTAAAAAATTATGAAGGAGTAGCGTTAGAAGCTACAAGAGCATCAGGAGGAATCAACACCATTTGGGATAAAAGAAAATGGGAATTAATGACCCAAAAAATCAGCAGACACTGGATTCGAACAGAGTTGAGAAATCTCAATACAAAAGAACAGTATAGCATTATAAATGTGTACTCCCCAAATCACTATAGAGAGAAAGAACAATGCTGGAAATTAGTTAAAGAAGAAATAATAGAGAGACAAAGTGGGAACTTAATCCTGGGAGGAGACTTAAATCTGATAAGGAATACAAAAGAAAAATTTGGCGGAATCTTCCACAACAATCCGTCAATAGAAGCTTTTGAAGGAATAATAGAAGAACAAAAATTAATAGACATTCCGCCAAGCAATGGAAAATACATTTGGAACAACAAAAGAATAGGAAAAAACAACATAAAAGAAAGGTTGGACATAATTCTTATTCATGAAAGCATAGCGACTGCTTATACTCTTGTAAAAAGTAAAATTGTTCACAACCCAGCTTCATATCACAAGCCGGTGGTGCTAACCTTGGGAAAGCTGGAAAATCAAGGACCCCTTCCCTTGAGATATAATTCAATTTGGTACAACAAGGAAGATTTTGGCAAACAAATAAAGAACAGTTGGAAAAAAAATGTCACAGGATCTCCCCAGTATGTTTGGGAAACTAAACTAAAGAACCTAAGGATGCACTTAAAAAATTGGGCAAGAGAAAATGATCACTGGGACAAAGCTAGGAAAATCGAATTGCAAAAAAAAATGGATAATCTTTGCAAGGAAAAAGAGAACAAGGAATAAAGTAAGCAAGATCATATACAATAAAAGGAAATATATAAGAAAAACAATCAAGAAGAAGAGGAAAGAAGACTAAAATCAAGATGCTTTTGGCTAAAATCCGGAGACAAAAATACAACCTTCTTTCATAATACAATGAAAATAAGGAGGTCAAAAAATCAGATTGAACAGATTCAAGTAAATGGTCAAGAAATAAAAGGAGTTGAAGAAATAAAAAATGCAACCCATAAACACTTTAAAGAACTCCTCTCAACAAGTGACCAACAGGCAGCTAATGAAGAAATTTTGTAGCATATAAAAAAAAATAAGCAACCAGCAAAACAGGGAATTAGAAAAAGAAATTACAGAGGAAGAAGTCAGAGAAGCTGTGTGAAATCTCCACCCTGATAAGGCACCAGGTCTAGATGGGTTTACAATGGCCTTTTACAGATGGCTGGAAATGTCAATTATAAAATAATGGATGTGATAATGCCGGAAGAAAATTCTACACACAATACAAATCACAGAAGTCTCAAAACAACAACATTGGGAAATTATAAAAAAAGATCTAATGAGAATGCTCAAAAATGCTTTCCAAAAAAAAAAAGATTGGAGGAAATACAAAATCCTGCTCCCTAGCCCTCATTCCCAAAGAACCCAATCCTACAACCTTTAACATATATAGGCCAATCTCCCTTTACAACTCGTCCTATAAGATACTCACCAAAATTATTGCAAATAGAATGAAAAAATTACTTCCGGAAATAATTTCAGAAAACCAAGGAGGATTTGTCCCCAAGAGGCAAATCACAGACAATGTGATAATTGTTTAGGAGGCTATTCACAGCAGTATCCAAAGAAAGGAGAGAGGAATGATTGTTAAGTTAGATATGGTTATTGCCTTTGATAGAGTTAACCATAACTTTCTTGCAGCAGCTCTCAAAAAGTTTGTCTTTTCAATAAACTTCATAGAGATTATCCAGGCATGTATATCAAATCCATGGATAGCCTCATTAATCAATGGATGACACAGTAAATTTTTCCAAAGCACATGAGGGTTGAGGCAAGGTTTTCCGCTTTCTCCATTCTTATACATCATCATGGCTGAATCACTGAGTGCTTTGCTGGAAAATTAGAGAAAAGAGAAAAAAATAACAGGGATCCAAATATCGAGAGGATTCAAAGATATAAACCACTCTCTCTTTGCAGATGATACCCTTCTCATAGGCGGGGTATCCTGCATTATAGCAAGACGATTCAAAAAATTCTTGGATGAATTTCTCCTAGCTTCAGGAAGAACTTTAAACAACACCAAATGCATAATTTATTGCTAGAATACTCCAACAAAAAATTGCAGTGTATCTCACAAATAATGGAAATACCTTTACAAATAAATTGGAGCCACTTCACTTATCTTGGGCTGCCCTTAACAAAAGAAGTGGTAAAATCAGAAGTCGGGAACAAGAAAGTGGAGAGAATGAGGGGACAAATTCAGAACTGGGGAGTGATGTGGCTCAATCTGGCAGGAAGAGTGACACTGATTAAAGCACTTCTCTTGGCCTTGCCTATATATCAGTATGCAATCATTATGGCTCCGGCAAGTGCCCAAAAGCAATTGGAATTGATAATTAGAAGCTTCCTCTGGTAAGGAGGAAAACAAGATAATAAAAAATTCAGCCTTGTTAGATGGGAGCAAGTTAGGCTTCACTATGAAAAAGGAGGTATAGCAATACGCCTGTGAGGACTAATAAACATTGCTCTAGGGACAAAAATTATCTGGAGAATGATAAATGGGAATTGCCATTGGTGGGAAAAAGTTCTAACAATGAAATACTTGAATTGTCATAGAACAAAGTTGTTCATTGATATTATTCCAGACAGGCCATGCACCCAACTCTGGAAATTGGTTAAAAGGATAATGCCTCTTATTAAAGGTCAAATATCCAAAAATCCAAGGAATGGAAAAACAATTTCTATCTAGGAGGATAGAATAATGGGGAAAAATCCCTTAAATCAGTAGCAAAATTTAAGACGACTTCAGAGATGGATGGAAGAGAAAAGTCTTAACACTCTTTATTCTATTTCGGATTGGGATCAGAATAATTGGGTAAGATGGAAAAAGTTGGCTACACCACCAAGACTAAAAAGTAAGTGGGAAATTTTAAAAGTTCATTTGGCAGGGGCAGCGCCCATCAACAAAGAAGAGCAGGATGACTTTGTTTGGGACCCAAATGGAGGGGATTACATAGTGAAATCGGGGTACAACCTCCTCCAAAAACTTCACAATCAAAATGATTGGAGTCTTTGGAAGGTAGCTTGGAAATCAGAGAGTCTTCCCAAAATTAAAGTATTCACCTGGACCCTTCTCAAAGGTAAAATTCTTACCTCTGAAAAAAAAAAAAAAAAAAAAAAAAAAAAAAAAAAAAGGAATACAAGGGCCCTCAAAATGTGTCATGTGTCAAAAGGAGGAAGAAACAATCCAACACCTCTTCATAAATTGTATGGTGGCGAGAGAGTGCTGGAAACAGGCAACAAGTCCTTTGGAAATAAACATAAATCCAACAACTCAGTTGACAACTCTTCATAAAAACTGGGATAAAAGCTACCCATATACAAAGAAAAAAAGGCAACAATAAATAGGATATGGAAATGTCTCCCTTCAATCCTGTGCTGGCAAATTTGGTTAGCCCGAAACAAATGCATTTTCAAAGAACAAAAGACAAATTTTTGCATGATCCTAGCAAAAACTTGTAGCCAAGTTGCAAAGATAATAAGTACAAATGGAATCTCAAAAATGGACCAGAACAATTTACAACAAGAAGAGAAAGACTGGTACAACAAAGCAATGTTAGAAAACAAAGCAAAAGCAGAAGCTACAACAAAAAATAAAGAATTTCACACAAAAAAGAAATGGAAATTAAGATTGGAGGATAAAGAATTTGCAGAATGGATGAAAGAACAGAAGAGACACATTATTTTTTTTACGGAGCTGCAAAAAATAACCTAGGTAAAGCAGGGGCAAGCGGAGTTATACTAGATCCAAATGGAAAAAAAATAATAACCTATGAATGGAGCCTTGGAGAAATGACAAACAACAGGGCTGAAGCATACAACCTTCTCCTAGGCACAAGGCTTTTAAATAAAAATGCAATCAAGGACCCTATAATAATAGGGGACTCGACTATCATAATAGCCGCATTGGATGCCAAAAGGGACTTCAAAAGCATAGCCATCAACAAAATCTATCAAAGGATCAGAACAAGTTTTGAAAGTCTGGGAAAAATAACCATTAAGCATGTCCTGAGAAACCAAAATAAGGACGCTGATAGCCATGCCAACAAAGCAATTGACAGACCAGTTGGGATTGTCAAAGAGAATAATGAAGTGTATGAAGAAAGTATACCATGACCCCCTCACCCAGTATGAGGATCGAGAAAGAAGATTTAGATCCGAAGAATATCACAAGTAATACTATAGGGGGGAAGAATAAAAAAGAAGAATCAAAACATCAATTCAAGAAGGAGATTGCATGAGGAAAACATAGATTATATGTCAACAAAGGTTCTCAATTGTAATCAGCGTTGCTCAGAGCACATGATTTTCACAATCCCAAAAACGCTACACTGTATGATGAATCAAGATTTCAACTGTCCTCCTCTCCTAGGCGAATACAACATTAGTCATGTCAATCACGAACGCCTAGACCGTAATGGTATTGCAAGTAACAGTCAGGTCTCCACGAACACCTACGCAGGCTCCCAAGCAACCCGAGACAGTATGGCAACCTACAGCAGTAGGTCTCTCCTCCTCCTTGAAACCAATAAATTAGGAACAGCTCGCACTCCTCAACAGAAACCACAAAACACTGAAGAAATGACGCAAAGTCAGAGTGAGGAGACAGATGAAGAATCAACGCACAGGAACCGTTGGATCTCGGAGATCAACGGACGAGGTTGAAGGAAATGAGTGGCCAAGATTAAATCGCGTAGACTGGTGTCAAGAAATGAATGGCGGTGATTGACTTAAGTAGTAGCAGAAGAGGAACCCAAAGAAGTCGTCACAACCGTCGATGGTAGAAGATCTACGGTCATCGGGCGCTAACAAGCTCGAGTGTTAGTCAAAGGGAAAGGCGGGTTTATAAGCAGGAATGGTATTTTGGGATGAGAATAAGCGGTAAGCGGTAACAGGAGGGAGTCACCCGATTCCACTCACTGATGGACACGTAACAAGAGGGTGGAGTGAGAAAACCGCTTTATCGGGCGGGTATTCTCCGTGCGATTTTCCCACCCGAAATCTCTGATAGCCATTGGATCTATCGCGAGATGATCGATGGTGGAGGAGTGACGTGCAAGTTGTTTGATCAACAATCAGAGGTGTTTGTCAGATCTGATGGAGGAAAATCTACGATGGAGATTGAGCCTGATAAAGGTAAGCATTGATAAATGCGCCAAGGCTATGGAAAAACGGAAAATTTGTGTTTTTTCCCACTATTCAAGGATAAAGGTTTATGGGTTAAGTCCGCATTAACCAAAGTTAAGTGCGGGTATGGTTTTCACGCGAGGCTTAAGGAGATCAAGTCAATATTTGGAAAGTTATCCCACAGCTCAGAACCACGACACCAACAGCAGAGGGAAAAGAAGAGAACATCTAAATCTCAGGGCCCACACCGGGATCAAGGAAATTACAGTCATCATCGAAAAGCAGAGTAAATAAATGGCTTGCAATCCTCTGGAAAAAGCAGAAAAAAATAGCAGCTGCCCAACTTGCAGGGACAACCGTTTCATGATTGGACGCTTCAAACGTATACCACTATAGTTTTTGAAGTTTATAGAAACAGGGCTGTAAAAGTAGTTGTGGGGACTGCGCTCCCATTTTGTGCACTACTTTTGAACCAACCCTCCTCTGAATGTACAAGGAACTAGCTTCCTTTCCCCTTTTTCTTTCTTGTTTTTTTGCAATATATAAAAAGTAACTGACTGTGTTAAAAAAATAAACCCAAGGGACTATCATTATTATGAACCCAACAAATCAATATTATAAATGCAAGGGATTATAAACACAAGAGGATAATATTAAACCCTATGATCAATATTATGTACCCAAGAGATTATAAACCCTAGATTAATAATATAAACCCTCTTATTAAAAACCTTAAGATTACAAATCCAAGGGTTCAAAATTAAACCCTATAAATAATATTCTATCCTAGGATTAATAATAAAGCATAGGATAGAGACAATGTTTGTCGTAAAACGACGATGGATAAATTTTTATACCATTTGAATGTCACAATATTAAACCCTAATACAAAACCTTAACATTATAAAACCCAATATAATAAACCCTAAGATTACTATTATAAACCCTAAGATTATAAATCCTAAGTTTAATATATTAAACCATAAGATTGATATTATAAACCCCAAGATTAATATTGTTAACCCTAGCCATCCACTATAAGCCTCCATGGTCAACCATGGCCATCCACTATGGTTCACTATAGGTCACTTATAGATAGACCATGATTCCTGAGGTAAGTATGGTTCACCATGGTAGCCATGTTGACTATTGTTGACTATGATGCCCATGTTGACTATAGTTGGTCATGTCAAAAATAGTCAACCATAGTTAACATGTGTTAATATATAAATATTATATACCCTAACATGGTCAACCACATTTATCCCTTGGTTTTATAATAATATTAATCGCTTAGGTTTATAATATTAATTCCTTGTTTATAATGTTAATATTCCCTTTGGTTTATAAATCTTCAAATTCCCAAGAAAAATCTTCAAAGCTTAAAATAATTAGAGAATGCCTTAAAAAATGTTAAATTTATTTATTAAAACAAAATAATAATTTGAAATTATTTTAGAAAAAAATTAAAAATAGAATTTTAAATTTATTTTTAAAACATAATAGTAAGAATAGTAAACACCATGCACATTTTGCAATCATGAAAATGAGTGAAATGATAATGTTATGTACGGTTCACGTCACCCTTTTATAGCTATTAGCGTTGATTGTTTACTATGTAACTTTTTGTTTAACTTTTTCTCCGAGTCAATATAACTTTCATGAATCCATTGTAACATCTTTTGTTAGTGTGAAGTTTATATTATATATATGTGGTTTTCTTGTTAATAGATTGATTCATTATGATATACTATTATTATCAAATCTTTTCCATTAACAACCTATGTCTTCCATTTGGCTAATTTTCTGATAATGGTTTTGGAAGAGGGACAACCATTTGTTTTAATTGAAGATGGACACATTTATGTCAATGATTATGTGTTTGTTTAAGAATATTTATGCATTAAAAATAATCTCCAATATATATATAATAATAATAGGAAATAAAGTTTTTATAATATTTTTTTTTTCTAATTATAGCTCTGATCATGATCAATCCAGTAAGGCCCTGACCAACCCTTTTAATTAATAAGATTGTATATCATAAGTGACATGCGTCAACATAAGTGACATGTGACACTAATGTCACGATGGTTAATACCCCCAATAAACACCCCTCATTTAGGGTCTGACCGAACAACACCACGGGCTCGTCTCTGAAGAAGGAAAACCCATGCTATGAACATGATGATGAGCACTATTAAGGAGATTAGATGCCACAATAGACACAGAAAGACGATGCCCAGGAAAATAACCCAAGCATAATTGACTCGAAAATAACCCAAATTTCTCTTAATGTGAGTGAAAGCATCTGCAAATGAATCGAGCTTTCTAAATGTAGTGCGCGAGATGAGATCACTCCATGGCCTACGCTGGGCATAGATTGCCTCCCCAGTTTCCCTCACGCGTTTGAAGTAGCCCATCTACCGTGGCGCTGTGGGTACTATCCCATAGCGCGTCACTGCGCCGTCTTCATTACTAAGCGAATCTAGTTCTTCAGTAGATTTGATTGCACTCATGTCTTTTCATTTAACATATTTTTTTAAATCCAACTCTTTGCTCTCCGATCACGGGCATCTGTCGATCAATGAATCAGACGAAGCATATTCCCTTCAGTCTCAACGTTGGACGATATAAAAAAAAAATAAGGTCCGCCGATTCTTGAAGCATTTTTTTTCAGATTCAATCATGCTCGTTGATATTTAAAAAAATAAAAGTCCATGTAAGTTCATCCACCGCGTTCGAAATAGAAAAATTTGTTTGAAAACTCATTAATATTCAAAACCCTTATATGAAAAAAATAAAATTATTTTGACGTCTAAGAAGTTAAAGATAGCTTATGGGACTTGCTACTTCATCTGATTGATGTATTAGACCTTTTTTCTGTGAAACTTCAAAATAAATGCTCTCAGTTTATCGACAAACCTCTCGCTAAATAGATTATCCCAAGAGCTAGCTGCCAACATATCTACTTAACTTTCCTTGTTGTCTTTGAAGGCCTAACATTCTAAAATGAAATGTTTTTCTGTTTCCACTTTTCCGGAAGAACAAAAATTGCATACTCTTTCCTCCCACGCTTCTTTTAGCCTTTTCCAACGCCCTGTTTCACAACATAGTTGACGAGAATTAATCCTTAACTCAGCAATAAGAATTTTGGCTCTCCAAGAGATATTGGCTTCTATGTATGCTTTTGTTTGATGACTATGAGTGAGATGAAACACTTCAATATAGTATTTTTTCTTTCTTCGTAGCTCATTATCCTAAGTACACTTGTGGAACTTTTCCATAACAAAAGATTTTATCTCTTTGTTGTTTATGGGACACACGTTCAAGCAATACCTCATTTACTAAACCATTTGTTATTTTGTCGCATCCAAGTTTTTTTTCTCTTGCACAATATATCATTAAAGACAACCTTAGGCCATCTACCCTCTTCCATTTGCTCAATTTTTTTAAATACCTTATGACTCGCACCATAGCAATTGCTTCAATAGGAGCAGTCCCTATTTAACTTAACAAAATAGCATAAGGAATTGCACTTTTAATCTTGAATTTCTTTGTAATCAAACGCTTCTGAATTTTCTCAATTTGTCTCCACTGCATGTCAGATGTACTAGTGGCCCATAGTTCACAACCATAGAGAATCACCAGAATCACTCGAAGCCCAAAAAGAGTTTGAGTGGTTTTCCAGTCTCATAACTCTGCCTTTCTACACCTATTTTGAAAAGCATAAAATGCTTTCCAACCCCCCAAAGTTCTTTTCTTTCTACAACCATTCCAACTTAGATTTTTGTTGAAGTCAATTTTAAGGTACTTGTAATCCGAAACTTCTTCCAGAATGTTGCCTTCAAAGTAGAACTTATGCTGGTTATGTTTTCTTTTCTTAGAGAAAACCACTACTTTCGTTTTGCTGATATTGACTTGCATCCCCACACTTCTACAAAAATGCTCAAGGGATAGTAAGTGCTCTTGCAAACCAAAAGCCGATTTAGCAATCAAAATAAGGTCATCTGCATACAAAAGAAGCCTTCTAACAAGCTTGCCTAAATAGATACCAACACCACTTGCAAATTTAACCACTCCTCAAGCTTGTCAATATATAAACCAAAAAGGGTAGGAGACAGTGGGCAACCTTGCTTGACCCCGATATCGCTTCTAAAACTTTTAGAAATGCCTGCTGAAGTTCTAATTTTGACTCACCTCTTCATACAACCTATGCACAACTGCTCTCAAATGTTTACAAACCCCAAGTTCCTCCATTCTGTGCCAAAACTTATCCCTAGGAACCGAGTCAAATGCTTTTATGAAATCAACAAAGCAATACAAGACTTCTTCCTTTTTCTCCCAAACTTTTTCAATGATGTGCCTTAAAGTTATACAATGATAAATTGTGGAATGTTTAGGTCTAAAACCTGCTTGCCCTTTAGCACGCTTATCTCTTTCTTTTGGCCACTTGCTATTTTTTTTTCTTCTAGCATGCTTCCAAATAGCTTTGCAAAAAAATGGTTTATCATGATGGTTCTATAATTGGAGGGATTATTGACGTCACCGCTCTTGAAAAGAGGTATTGCCAGACTAGTTGTCCAAAATATATGGGGAGCCCCTTTTGTATGATGTTGTTGAAGAATTTGTAATGTGAGGTGCAAGAATCTTTGAGCCCCACTTTAGATATTCTGCTTGGAGTTCAGCTAAGTCTTTTGCTTTTCCAACACCTAACTTCTTGAAACCCATCTCTACCTCTTGTACAGTGAAGAGTTCAGTACCAGTGTTGACCAAGGGGGGCAAGGTCAGTGTTGGGAACTTGCTCATAGAGTTTTCTTGCATAGTCAAACCATTTAGAAGTTGTAATACTATTCCTAGTTTGTATCTTTTTCGGTTGGAGCTCCTTTCAAAATAATTTGGGATTATTTTTTCCAAGGAAGATTAGTTCTTCCCTCCTTGAAACCATGAAATTAGCCTTTTTCTTGCTTAATAATTGCTTGTAAGCTTTGATCTTCATGTTATCCTTGTTTGAATATTTCCACATTTTCCTTGCCTTTTTGCATTCCTCGTCAAACCAAACATTAATTGGAAAGCAATTTGTTTCAGACTTCTTAATTTTTGTGCTTTTTCACTTTACAAGTGCACATTGAATTAAATATGTTAATTCATGACTATGCAGGCTATGAATTGTGATTTTATCCTTCTCGAAGAGCCTCTCTAGTGCCATTTTGAAGGTATTAAAATTTTCTAGGGTCAAAAGAATTCTGCCCTGTGGGAGATTTTGTTGGACATGCTCAGTTTTTGACTCTAATTGTTTTTTTCCAATCCAAGAGAAACATAAATAAATCGGCCTGTGATCTGATTTTAAGTCCCACAGCTGATCTCCAATCAAACTTCCTCCATTTTCTCACGTAAACCATGCGAGCAAATTACATAATCTACTACACTTGCTCCATTGTAAGTATTGCAAGTGAAATTACCGGACTTTGCCCATCTAATCAAGTCATTACAAATGACTAAATCAAAGGCCCCACATAGAGTAAGCAATTGTTCACCAAAGAGATTGTCACCCTTGTCCTAGCATTGAAATCACCCACTATAAGGACTTCACCTAGTTGCGAATATGCTGCAATATCCGCTTTTAAGGCTGCAAATGGATCTTTTTGGTCAAGCTCTCTACCTTTGTAAATATTTGAAACCCGCATATTATTTATATTGTTGTCATTCTCTCCACTTATCCAAATAAGGTGTTCAGTTATCCAAATTTCCAAATTAAACACCTTGTTATCCACTTTCTTAATTGCAACTACAGGGTATCGTTGATGAGAAGACTTTCCTATTGCTCCTCACTCCTTTCCACCAAAACCTTCCCCATGATGGTCTTAATCTTCTAGTAAATATCAATGGTCTACATGTATTGGGTATGTTGCAAGCAAGTGTTACTTGGGTTTGGTATATAGTGACAAACACTCTCCTTGATTTATACACTTGAAGTAAACCTTATTTACACCCGAGCTTCATTATTTGGAACATTAATTTTCTCTTGCACAAAATTGGGGGTATTCTCCTAGCAACAAGTTAATAAAATCTCAATAATGAGTTGGGCTAAAAAAATGAACAAATATGGACAGAGGGAGGATGCCACCCTACCTCCTTAATAGTAAAAAATATCATAGACATAGGAGATGAAATAGAATAACACAATAGGCTCAGAGAAAATTACCCAAAGAGTAGGATGCGCCTTATAAATCTCTGAGCTTTTAAAGCTAGCTAGTCATGAAACTAGGGTCATTGCCATCAAGTTGTTTGAAGTGCCAAATTAAAGCTATGATAATGGAGATGTGTGGGAGTAAATATCAACAAATAATGCATACTCTTGAATGGATAACCTATTGCATGTGTTAATCCCATCAAAGTCCATGAAGTCAATATGAGCAGGCCAGGTGTCCTATGCCCATTATTGCATGTGATGGCATGCACATTGGAATTAGTGATAGATTGATCCGGATTTAAATGCAACAAATTACAGAGATAACCATAAACACAGAGATGTAGCGGAAATAATACTTCATTTCATTAATGTAAAATACTGAAATATGCTTACAAACAGAAATGGAAATGAACCAGCTAGGGCGATGGTAGCTTATCTCTGAGAAGAGATGTGGTGACTACATGCCTCTGAACTGTGTTACAATGAGGCTCGAAGGCCTATTTATTGTTGAAAAACAATGGAAAACCCTAAACATCCAAAAACCTAACCCTAGAAGATGAAACACCAAACTGTGGGCCCCGTTTGGGTAAATTGGTATATCAACTTCTCGGAGTTGTAACTTTGGCATATGATCTCCGTTTGACGCACACAATATCTCGTTAGAAAGATCTATCCGAGAACTACAACTTTGGGAAGAAAAACATCGGTCCATGGACCCATGTTGCTCCCAGTTTTCCCAAAAAAACATCTTTTAGGGCCTCAAAACAGCGTCGCAAGTTCCGGACCCGAAAAACTGCTAAAAATAATAAGTTGTGCTACAATTAAGGAAACTGAAAAAGCTGAGAGAAACAATGGTGGGGGTCCAAAACAGTGTAAACTATGAAACGGGAACTATAAACTCAAAACGGGAACTCTGGCCAAAAAACCCCGAAAAAACATAAAAAACAATGCTAAAAACGAAAAGTGTTGATGCCGGAATAACACCTTTTTTTTTCCAGGGTAAATTTTAAACATGTTTTAAAAATGGCGACGAAAACCAATTTTTTGTGTAAAAATTATCCAAAAAATACCCTCAAAACGAAGTGCTGATGTTCGAATAACATTTTTTTTTTCTCAATGGTAAATTTTGTGCAGAAAACACCCTCAAAACGAAAAGTGTTGATGCTGGGATAACAAATTGTTTTTCAAGGGTAAAATTTCAACATTTCAAAATAATAGCATAAAATATTTTATCATGACCCCGAAAAACATTAAAATTTCATATAGAAAAAATAAATAAATAAAAATAAAAAAGTTAAAACACAAAACAAAAAAAATAAAAATAAAAATAACAAAACATAAATAAAAATATATACTAAAAACAAAACATAAAATAAAAAAAAAAAAACAAAAAAAAAAAAAAACAAACATCAAAAATAAAAATCAATCATAAAAATGGAAATAAAAAACAAAATTAACCAACAAAAAATAAGAATTAAAAAACTAGAAAAAAATTACAAATTATAAACAAATAAATAGTAAAAAACCCATATTAAAAAAAAAAAAAAAACAAAAATATGTAAACTTAAAAAATTTGGGAAAAGAAAAAAATAAACATTATAAAAAACTCTAAAATTAAGTAGGCAAAAATAGAAAAAATAAAAAAAAAAAACATTAACAAAAAACTAAAAAAAAACTGAAAATTAAAAACAAACTAGATTTAAAAAAAAATGGAAAATTAACAAAAAAATATTAAAAACTAGTGAAATTAAAATTAAAATGATGATTACTTAAAAAAATAAATGTAAAAAAAATAAAATATATATATATGACAAAAAATAAATAAAAAAATGTTTTAAAAAAATTGTTTCATAAACCATAAAAGAATTTAGAAAAAATTATAAAAAAAAAAAAAAAAAAAAAAATTATATATATAAAATTAAGTAAGTAAAAATAGAAAGATTAAAAAATTCATTAGCAAAAACTAGCAAAAAAAAAAAAAATTTAAATTAAAAACAAACTAGATTAAACAAAATTAGAAAATTAACAAAAAAAAATAAAAAATAAAAACTAATAAAATTACTATTAAAAGCATTTAGAAAAAACAAAAAAGACAAAAATAAGCTCAAAATATTAAAAAAAAAAAACAAAAAAAAAATCAAAATTTTAAAAACATACGTCTTTTCCAATTAAAAAAATAAAATAAAGTTAAAAAACATTCTAAACTTAAAAAAAAAATGTGTTTTTGATTTTTAAAAATAAAAATAATTTTTTTTTTAATTAAATTTTCATTACATATTTAAAAACAGACAAAAAAAAAAAAAAATCATTAAAATTTTTTAATAAAAATTATTAAATTTTAATTTAATAAACAATTTTAATATAACTTAAATTTTAAATCATTATAATAAGAATTAAATTATTAAAAACACTTATCAATAAATTTAATTAAAAAAAAAAATTTAATGTCTGTATTTTTTTTTAAACGATTTTTTTTTTTAATTAAAAAAATATATATTAAATTTTATTAAAAATTAAACTATTCAAAAAATTTAACAAATTTTTTTAATAAGAATTAAATTTTAATTTTTTTTAAAACTTTCATTTTATAAAAAAATAAAATGAAAAAAAAAATTAATGTGCGCCCCCGGCCGCGCCACCCCCGGGCCGCTCGGGGGCCATGGGGCGATTCCGGGAATCGTCCCATGGCCCCCGAGCGGCCCAAAAAAAATTAAAATTTAATTTTTATTAAAATTATTTGATAATTTTTTTTAATAATTTAATTTTTAATAAAATTTAATATAATTTTTAATAAAATTCAAAATAATTTTTTTCACATAAAAAAAAATCGTTTTAAATCGTTTTTTTGGTTTTTTCAAATAAAAATTGTTTAATTTTTTTTTTTATTTTTTGTTTTTAATAAAAACAAAGATGGTTTAAAAAAAAAAAAATTATTTATTTATTTTTAAATAAAATATATATGTTTAATAAAAATAATCGCAGTTTTTTTTTTTTAATAAAAATTACGCGCTTTTATTGGGTTTTTTTTATAATTTAAATTTGTTTTTGTGTTTTTTTTTTATATTAATTTTACCAGTTTTTTAATTTTTTTCCCTTAATTTTCTATTTTTTTTTTTTTTTAAACTAGTTTGTTTTTAATTTTTTTCCTTAGTTTTTGCTAATGTTTTTTTTAATTTATCTATTTTTACTTACTTAATTCTATAAATATATATTTTTTTAATTTTTTAATTTTTTTTTTCCAAAGTTTTTGATGGTTTGTGAGATATTTTTTTTTTTTTTACATTTTGTATTTTTTTTTAATATTAATTTTACTATTTTTTTAATTTCTTCGTTATTTTTCTATTTCTTTTTTTTAAACTAGTTTGTTTTTAATTTTTTTTTCTTTTCCCTAGTTTTTGCTAATGTTTTTTTTTTTTAATTTCTCAAGATTTACTTACTTAATTTTATATATATATATATGTATTTTTTTAATTTTTTTTTCTTTTCCAAATTCTTTTATGGTTTGTGAGATAATTTTTTTTTAACATTTTTTATTTTTTATTTTTGTTTTTTTTACATATATTTTTATATTTTTTTAGAGACAATTATTTCATTTGGATTGAAAATTTAATTAACGATGTATAAATATGTAGTATATCGAAAATACAAAATATCGACTTTCTTCTTTAAATATGCAAATCAATAAAAACCCCACTACAAAAAAAATAAAAATTAAAATAAAAACTAGAAAATATGAAAAAGAAGACCACTTCCAAAATTATTAAATTTACGAAATAATTATTTACATTTCCTATGTTAGAAAAATTTAAAGTCAAAAAATAGGTCTTTTAAAAAAAGGGTCTGATGCAGAATAACCACTTTTTTAAATCAGCATGAAAATCACTACCATTCTAAAACACAATGTACATAAAAAAAATTAAAGTTTCAAAAACTATGCTTTAAAAAAAACATGTGTGTTCTGCATCACCGCTTTTCAAAATCGGGTCACTTTTTTGCTATCTCTACAAAACGGGTAACAGTAGCAGTTCCCATTTCATAGTTTACACTGTTCCAAGTGGACTTGGTAGGTGGCCACCAATATCCACCTAGATCATAGATCGTGTGAGAGATGGAGTACCCACTCGCGATGGGGATATTTAACATAAAGTTTGCATATATTATATTAATATTTTTCATTAAATTTGGTTAATGTTATTGGGATTTATAGCTCTATATTTTATAGCAGCAAATAAACCTGGGAGCATTCTTTATTTTCAATGGGATAATTCTCCATTGGATGACATGTTTCTAGTAAACTCATTGTGGCCTTTTTTATCCTACCTCATTCTTATGCCCATGGCCATGCACTTCATCTTCTAATGGAGCTTTCATGCCCTTTTTTAATCATACCCATCACCATGCATCCACTATCATCCATGCCTTGTAAGTTGGTAATCACATTGTTTCATTAATGTTCAAAACACTATATTATGTCATCAATGCTTCATAAATCACCCATTCATAGTGTTAAGTTGAGATACCTAACACATATCAATTACTTTGAAAGATAATTAACTAGGAGACTAGACTTGATGATCATTTGAAGAGGAGAAATATTCCAAGAGGTGGAGAAAGCTATGTAACCACTGTGATATTTCCTTAACTGCACCAGTGAGAAATTATTCTCCTAATTGATTTGCAATTTTAACATCCACGAGGTTAAAGATAGCCTATGGGACTTGCTACTTCATCTGCGTGATGTATTCAGCCCTTTTTCTGTGAAGCTTCAAAATAAATGCTCCTAGTTTATCGACAAACCTCTCGCTAAATAGATTATCCCAAGAGCTAGCTGCCAACATATCTACATAAATTTCCTTGTTGTCTTTGAAGGCCTAACATTCTAAAATGAAATGTTTTTCTGTTTCCACTTTTCCGGAAGAACAAAAAATGCATACTCTTTCCTCCCACGCTTCTTTTAGCCTTTTCCAACGCCCTGTTTCACAACAGAGTTGATGAGAATTAATCCTTAACTGAGCAATAAGAATTTTGGCTCTCCAAGAGATATTGGCTTCTATGTATGCTTTTGTTTGATGACTATGAGTGAGATTAAACACTTCAATATAGTATTTTTTCTTTCTTCGTAGCTCATTATCCTAAGTACACTTGTGGAAATTTTCCATAACAAAAGATTTTATTTCTTTGTTGTTTATGGGACACACGTTCAAACAATACCTCATTTACTAAACCATTTGTTATTTTGTCGCATCCAAGTTTTTTTTTCTCTTGCACAATCTATCATTAAAGACAACCTTAGGCCATCTACCCTCTTCCATTTTCTCAATTTTTTTAAATACCTTATGACTCGCACCATAGCAATTGCTTCAATAGGAGCAGTCCTTGTTTAACTTAACAAAATAGAATAAGGAACTGCACTTTTAATCTTGAATTTATTTGTAATCAAACGCTTTTGAATTTTCTCAATTTGTCTCCACTGCATGTCGGATGTACTACTGGCCCATAGTTCACAACCATAGAGAATCACCGGAATCACTAGAAGCCCAAAAAGAGTTTGAGTGGTTTTCTAGTCCCATAACTCTGCCTTTCTACACCTATTTTGAAAAGCATAAAATGCTTTCCAACCCCCCAAAGTTCTTTTCTTTCTACAACCATTCCAACTTAGATTTTTGTTAAAGTCAATTCTGAGGTATTTGTAATCTGCAACTTCTTCCAGAATGTTGCCTTCAAAGTAGAACTTATGCTGTTTATGTTTTTTTTCTTAGAGAAAACCACTACTTTCATTTTGCTGATATTGACTTGCATCCCCACACTTCTACAAAAATGCTCAAGGGATAGTAAGTGCTCTTGCAAACCAAGAGCCAATTTAGCAATCAGAATAAGGTCATCTGCATACAAAAGAAGCCTTCTAACAAGCTTGCCTAAATAGATACCACCACCACTTGCAAATTTAACCACTCCTCAAGCTTGTCGATATATAAACCAAAAAGGGTAGGGGACAGTGGGCAACCTTGCTTGACCCTGATATCGCTTCTAAAACTTTCAGAAATGCCTGCTAAAGTTCTAATTTTGACTCACCTCTTCATACAACCTATGCACAACTGCTCTCAAATGTTTAGGAACCCCAAGTTCTCCATTCCGTGCCAAAACTTATCCCTAGGAACCGAGTCAAATGCTTTTATGAAATCAACAAAGCAATACAAGACTTCTTCCTTTTTCTCCCAAACTTTTTCAATGATGTGCCTTAAAGTTATACAATGATCAACTGTGGAATGTTTAGGTCTAAAACCTGCTTGCCCTTTAGCACACTTATCTCTTTCTTTTGCCCACTTGCTAATTTTTTTCTAGCATGCTTCCAAATAGCTTTGCAAACAAAGGGTTTATCATGATGGTTCTATAATTGGAGGGATTATTGACGTCACCGCTCTTGAAAAGAGGTATTGCCAGACTAGTTGTCTAATATATGGGGAGCCTCTGTTGTGTGATGTTGTTGAAAAATTTGTAATGTGAGGTGCAAGAATCTTTGAGCCCCACTTTAGATATTCTGCTTGGAGTTCAGCTAAGTCTTTTGCTTTTCCAACACCTAATTTCTTGATACACATCTCTACCTCTTGTACCGTGAAGAGTTTAGTACCAGTGTTGACCAAGGGGGGCAAGGTCAGCGTTGGGAACCTGCTCATAGAGTTGTCTTGCATAGTCAGACCATTTAGAAGTTGTAATACTATTTCCAGTTTGTATCTTTTTCGGTTGGAGCTCCTTTCAAAATAATTTGGGATTATTTTTTCCAAGGAAGATTAGTTCTTCCCTCCTTGAAACCATGAAATCAGGCTTTTTCTTGCTTAATAATTGCTTGTACACTTTAAGCTTTATGTTATCCTTGTTTGAATATTTCCACATTCTCCATGCCTTTTTGCATTCCTCGTCCAACCAAAAATTAAACGGAAAGCAATTTGTTTCAGACTTCTTAATTTTTGCGCTTTTTCACTTTACAAGTGCACATTGAATTAAATGTGTTAATTCATGACTATGGAGGTTGTGAATTTTGATTTTCTCCTTCTCGAAGAGCCTCTCTAGTGCCATTTTGAAGGTATTACAATTTTCTAGGGTCAAAAGAACTCTGCCCTGTGGGAGATTTTGTTGGACATGCTCAGTTTTTTACTCTAATTGTTTTTTCCAATCCAAGAGAAACATAAATAAATTGGCCTGTGATCTAATTTTAAGTCCCACAGCTGATCTCCAACCAAAACTTCCTCCATTTTTTCACGCAAACCATGCAAGAAAATTACATAATCTACTACACTTGCTCCATTGTAAGTATTGCAAATGAAATTACCGGACTTTGCCCATCTAATCAAGCCATTACAAATGACTAAATCAAAGGAACCACATAGAGTAAGCAATTGTTCACCAAAGAGATTGTCGCCCTTGTCCTAGCATTGAAATCACCCACTATAAGGTCTTCACGTAGCTGCGAATATGTTGCAATATCCGCTTTTAACGTTGCAAATGGATCCTTTTGGTCAAGCCCTGTACCTTTGTAAATATTTGAAACCCGCATATCATTTATATTGTTGTCATTCTCTCCACTTATCCAAATAAGGTGTCCAGTTATCCAATTATCCAAATTAGACACATTGTTATCCACTTTCTTTAATTGCAGCTGCAGGGTATCGTTGATGAGAAGACTTTCCTATTGCTCCTCACTCCTTTCCACCAAAACCTTCCCCATGATGGTCTTAATCTTCTAGTAAATATCAATGGTCTACATGTATTGGGTATGTTGCAAGCAAGTGTTACTTGGGTTTGGTATATAGTGACAAACACTCTCCTTGATTTCTACACTTGAAGTAAACCTTATTTATACCCACGCTTCATTATTTGGAACATTAATATTCTCTTGCACAAAATTAGGGGTATTCTCCTAGCAACAAGTTAATAAAACCTCAATAATGAGTTGGGCTAAAAAAATGAACAAATATGGACAGAGGGAGGATGCCACCCTACCTCCTTAATAGTAAAAAATATCATAGACATAAGAGATTAAATAGAATAACATGATAGGCTCAGAGAAAATTACCCAAAGAGTAGGATGTGCCTTAGAAATATTTGAGATTTTAAAGCTAGCTAGTCATGAAACTAGGGTCATTGCCATCAAGTTGTTTGAAGCGCCAAACTAAAGCTATGATAATGGAGATGTGTGGGAGTAAATATCAACAAATAATGCATACTCTTGAATGGATAACCTATTGCATGTGTTAATCCCATCAAAGGCCATGAAGTCAATACGAGCAGGTCAGGTGTCCTATGCCCATTATTGCATGTGATGGCATGCACATTGGAAGTAGTGATAGATTGATCCGGATTTAAACGCAACAAATTACAGAGATAACCATAAACACAGAGATGTAGCGGAAATAATAATTCATTTCATTAATTTAAAATACTGAAATATGCTTACAAACAGAAATCCAGCTAGGGCGATGGTAGCTTATCTTTGAGAAGAGATGTGGCGGCTACATGCCTCTGAACTGTGTTACAATGAGGCTCGAAGGCCTATTTATTGTTGAGAAACAATGGAAAACCCTAAACATCTAAAAACCTAACCCTAGAAGATGAAACGCCAAACTGTGGGCCGCAATTGGGTAAATTGGTACATCAACTTCTCGGGGTTGTAACTTTGGCATACGATCTCCGTTTGACACGCACAATATCTCGTTAGAAAGATCTATCCTAGAAATACAACTTTGGGAACAGCAACATCGGTCCATGGACCCATGTTGCTCCAAGTTTTCCCAAAAAACATCGTTTAGAGCCTCAAAACAGCGCCGCAAGTTTAGGACCGGAAAAACTGCTAAAAATAGTAAGTTGTGCTACAATTAAGGAAACCGAAAAAGCTGAGAGAAACAATGGTGGGGGTCCAAGTGGACTTAGAAGGTGGCCACCAATATCCACCTAGATCATAGATCGTGTGAGAGATGGAGTACCCACTCGTGATGGGGATATTTAACATAAAGTTTGCATATATTATATTAATATTTTTCATTAAATTTGGTTAATGTTATTGGGATTTATAGCTCTATATTTTATAGCAGCAAATAAACCTGGGAGCATTCTTTATTTTCAATGGGATAATTCTCCATTGGATGACATGTTTTAGTAAACTCATTGTGGCCTTTTTTATCCTACCTCATTCTTATGCCCATGGCCATGCACTTCATCTTCTAATGGAGCTTTCATGCCCTTTTTTAATCATGCCCATCACCATGCACCCACTATCATCCATGCCTTGTAAGTTGGTAATCACATTATTTCATTAATGTTCAAAACACTATATTATGTCATCAATGCTTTATAAATCACCCATTCATAGTGTTAAGTTGAGATACCTAACACATATCAATTACTTTGAAAGATAATTAACTAGGAGACTAGACTTGATGATCATTTGGAGAGGAGAAATATTCCAAGAGGTGGAGAAAGCTATGTAACCATTGTGATATTTCCTTAACTGCACCAGCGAGAAATTGTTCTCCTAACTGATTTGCAATTTATTTGTTTGTGACAAATACCAAATAAATCACTGATACATTTGTCACAAATAAAATACATTGTGGAAGTAAAAAATTAGGAACTGAGAAATAGATGCACACACATAAAAATCATAACAATTATTTTAGACTAAAGGTCCTTGGAAAAACCTCGAAGGGAAAATAAATGCAACAGATAAGGGTTTATTTTATTATTATGCAACACATTTTGAAAGTACAATAATCTGGATGCCCAATTGGAAATCCTCTAGCAAATATCTAGAAAAATAATGTAGAGATCAAGGACCTCCTTTGCAAATCTATTCAACCCCTTGTAGCTTCCGCAAACCCCACACTGGCTACACACACAACAACATGGAATTTTCATTGCTGGCCTTGGGATATTTCACACTACCTAGAAAATGGCTCCAAGTGAGTTGTCCTACCTCCCTTTGTCACTCGAATCCATTTGCACCTCCTCTCGAAAATAGATCCGACCTCTAGTTATTGATCTGTTGCCCTTCTGGTAACTCACACTGGGGTTTCTTGCTAATCGCACAGGCTTTTGAGACCCTCTCTGTAAATAATTCAACCTCATTTCTCCTTCCAATCTGACACTAGAGAAACACTGGAAAACTCTCCGGAATCCTTCTCTCTGATTTTTTGTTGCTCACTCTCTCTGATTCTCTCCCTTTGGCTCAAATTGCGCCCTCGCTAAAGCTATGAATTGTGTAGCTTGATCTTCCAAGATAACTGATGCTCACACAACTATGCTATCTCCATCCCTTCGAGCTTCTCTTATAATCTCTCGTTGAGACTTCAACGACCAAGATTAAATCTCCATCAATGACTAAGATCAATTAGACTTAATCAATAGAAGTCTCTAGATCAATCTTGAACATCCTTAATTAATTAACTTTAATAACCAACTTCCTCAAGTTAAACCTAAAAAAGAATTAAATTATTAACTAATTAATTTAATTAAGGTGTTTAAGAGCCATATCTCACGAAACCATTTCTGGGTCTTGGAGATCAAGTGTTCCTTAGCCTCTTACCGAAATCTGAGACTAGAACACTTGTCTGATGTTATCACAATATCCAAAAACTAACAACCATCTCTCACCCCCTTGTGCCATCTCGGGTTGTGGGAGTGTTACTTGTTTTTTTAACCCAGTATCCAAGGTATGTTATGAATATGGGTTTAACATAACCTATTTTTTATCATCGAATCTTAAAACTAATACCACCATTATAGCTTGTCGAGAGCTTTCTGATCATATAAATTTTACCTCAATTTGAGTCCTAGATTGAAAGTTATGCTTGTTAGAAGTCTGCCAATTAAAAGGGTCCACACCAATTCATGGATTTCCACATGGCCCTTGCTTGGCCCATGTGGCATTGCCACACCCCCACCCCGTGGGGTATGCAGGGTCCTTGTGCCAAAGTAGATAGGTCACTTTGCACATTATAACATT
The DNA here is from genome assembly GCA_031772625.1 of Pinus tabuliformis. Classification (NCBI taxonomy): domain Eukaryota; kingdom Viridiplantae; phylum Streptophyta; class Pinopsida; order Pinales; family Pinaceae; genus Pinus; species Pinus tabuliformis. The sequence continues at coordinate 465,670,150 of CM062808.1, read as the reverse complement.
TAATTGTCATGCGATAAGGTTGAAGGTTGACAACTCATGGTCGATGTGGCAACCACAAGTCCACATCATGTTGGACCAAGTTCCTTGGACCTTGACTTCTATTCCATCCTCTGCTAGAAACCCAATGGTATGAAATCTCGAATGGTCGGTGGGGTCCAACATTGTACACCTCATCTCGACCTATATCTATTGACCTCTACTCTTTGCAGAACTTCTTTGGGATCCCAGTGGCCCAAAGGCTGATGGGGTTCAATCATTTGTTGATGTCATGTTGGGTTGGGCTATTGGGTGTGTTACCTCACACAAATTCTTTGCACACTCGATGGTTTGAAGGTCTGAGAGTCTGATAGGGCCCACCCTAATATATGCTACCTCGACCCCTACATATGTCACCTTGTCATCAAGCACTTTGTATATGTTTTTTTATGACCGAAGGCTGATATCGAACCATCAACATTGAGCCTCTCCATGCTAAGGATCACACAACTACCTCGGGGGTCCGATGTCCCAATGGGACCCACAAGTCACGATTTTAATGGGGTGGGATTTCTCCTCGGTCTCATGGTGTTAAGCTTCTCCCATATGATTATATGTACCTACCAACAACAATTTTGTCTTGCTAACCCTTATGACTAGAAGAAACACCAAGCTGAGGGTGTTTACCAAAAAAAAAGAGGGCGACTTTCGTGCGTCAACTCCTTTGCGTGTTATGGCCCTAAGGGCCTGAAGCTTTTGAGCCTAAATTTTTTGGGTATTGAGGCTCACAACCCCAAGGTCCTGAGACCTCAAATTTTGGTGTATATGCATAGATAAAAAAAGGGGGGATGGCTTTGATTTTCAATTTCTCTACCTGGTAACCAACACTAGGGTTTGAGTCTCGAACCCTTAACCTTTGCATGCCAATGAACAAAAAAGGATAAGTGATTTTACACCCAATGCCCACATTTTTTAGATAATAAGGGAGTAAGGCTCCAATACAAAAATATACACTAATTGCCATACTGTGTAAGGGAAGACCTATCAGTCACCCCAACAAAAACTCACATAGTTCTCACAACTTTACAAGGAGAAAAGTACCAAGTTGATCCATCTCCACAACTCTCTTATAGGTTGGTTAAACTCATTCCCAAAATGTTAGGCCCCTATAACCCCTTATTGTTATTAGTATAACTCACTTATTATATTGATGTACCCATGTAGTGCCCATATTGTTACTATTGTGCCCCACAGAAGCCCACTATTGTTATTATTGTGTCCTTACATTATTATTGTTATGTCGGCTTTGATTATGTTATGACCACTTAGACTCCTATATATAGAAAGGAGGTCTTTTCATTTGTATCATCGAAGAATTGTTCATTTATGTAATGTAAAGGAGGTTGCCCCCTCGAAGAGGCTAAATTCTAAGGCATTGATCTATCTTTTCTATCTTTTCTTGAGCTGGTTTCATAACATTTGGGATCAGAGCCTTGGATTCTAAGGTTTCGCTGCTCCAAACAGGTCATCGTGGCATTTTCGCTATAACTTTTTTTTTTGCGATGTTTCAGAAGTTGCAAAAAAAACCCATTTGAGAAGAAATTGCGTCGAACCTTGGGTCCGAATTTCAGAGCTTTTCGCGCTATATTTGCGGAGATATGATCTGAGGAAGTTGGTCTTTTTGCATACTCCTGAATTACATTCCAAACAGGTGACCTGGGGAAAATCGTCATAACTTTCTCTCTGGGGATCGGATTGAAATTTCGTAAGAAGGCAAAGAAAGAGGACGTACTGTAGTTTCTTGTATGCATTTTTCAGATCCAAAGGTCAAAACAGTGACACGTGGAACTTCATACAAGTTCGCTCTTTTGGAAAGGTCTATAATCAGGTCATCTTGGGAGATTGTGCATAACTCTTCCTTAGAGAATCCAATTTGGATCAGACTGGTGGCATTGGAAAGAGGACACAGAGGGCTACTGTAGGTCATAATTTCAGAACTTAGATATCTGAAAGTACAGAGTTACAGTGGTTTCAAGGTCGAGCTCCTAAAATCAAGAAAAATCAAGAAGAGGAAGTTTGATGGCAAGGATCAGGTAAATTGGATACTTCAGATGGAGCAATATTTTGATCTACATGGTGTACAACTGTTACAAAAGGTATGTATTGCATCTTCATATTTAGAACCAGATCAATTTTTATGGTACAAAGGGCTTTGTTCTCGTAAACAACTTGTTACGTGGTCAATTTTCACGGAGGAAATGATAGCACATTATGAGGATACAAAGAGCAACACCTTCTTTAGAGCAACACCACAACAATTGGAAAGAGTAAAAGGGCTTTGTGACATAGTAGAAAGCAAAATTATGAAAATCAGGAAGCGTACCCCTCACAACTATAAAGATGGAAGTGTTGTTTCTCCTAGCCTTCCACAACCTACAAGGGTTACACCACAACAATTGGAAGAAAAAAGAGAAAAAGGGCTTTGTTACAATTGTGATAGCAAATGCACTAAAGGTCATAAGTGTGCTGAGAAGAAATTATTTTACATAGAATATGAAAAGGAGGAAGAAAAGTATCAAGAAACATCAAAAGAAGAAGATATACGCCAGGACCCCACCCCAGAGAAAGAAGAAATGAATCAGACCATATCTTGTAAAGCATTGGCAAGAATTACCACTCCTCAAACTCTCAATATAGAAGGACATATCAAGAAGAAAAAGGTGCAAGAAGTGAAAGATCACATCTAGAAAGAAGAAATGAATCCAACCTTATATTGTAATTCATTGTTCGAAATTACCACTCAAACTATCAAGATAGAAGGACATATAAAGAAGAAAAATGTTCAAGAAGTGAAAGATCACATCGAGCATCAAGAAATGAATCTGACCATATCTTGTAAAGGATTGGAAGAAATTACCACTCCTCAAACTCTAGAGATAGAAGGACATATCAAGAAGAAAAGGTTCAAGCAGTGAAAGATCACATCGAGCATCAACAACAAGTTCTCCAACTTTTGGAGGATAACGCCACTTCGGTGCAAAATCAAACGAAACAACAGATAGATCAACATTGTAGTGAAAAATGTTTTGATGTAGGTGATTTGGTATTTTTACTGCTACATCTCAAGCAAGCTATTTATGAGAAGGAAATGTTGGCAATACTACATGCACTTAAAAAATGGCGACCTTACCGAATGGGAAGACTCTTCAAGGATGAGGATGTGGAAGCATTGTTTTGTGCTATTTATATTATCCAAACAGATTGGATAAACGAAGCAAGGGATGAATGGAAGAAGGAAGAAGAAGTATGGCCACTTATTCAAAAGTTGCAAAAGATCCCAATTCAAACAATATTGCCAGAAATTGAAGAGGAAGGAAAAATCATATTGGAACCTGGAGCAGTCACAGAAACAAGAACCCGACAACTACGAAATCGATCAATTTCAGAGTATCTCATCAAGTCGAATAACTTACCCGCTGAATATTCCACATGGGAGGACAAGAATTTTATACAGAAGCATCAAGAACTACTCAAGCATTGAGGACAACACTTTTTGAAGGAGAGGGGCATGTTAGGCCCCTATACTACTAGTGTAACCCCTTATTTTTATTAGTATAACCCACTTATTATATTGATGTACCCATGTAGTTCCCATATTGTTACTATATTGTGCCCCATAGAAGCCCACTATTGTTATTATTGTGCCCTTACATTATTATTGTTATGTCGGCTCTGATTATGTTATGACCCCTTAGAATCCTATATATAGAAATGAGGTCTTTTCATTTGTATCATCGAAGAATTGTTCATTTATGTAATGTAAAGGAGGTTGCCCCCTCGAAGAGGCTGAATTCTAAGGCGTTGATCTATCTTTTCTATCTTTTCTTGAGCTGGTTTCATAACACAAAAACATATATGCTCTATTGATTAGAGAATATGGAATGCTTAGAATTTCATAACTACACAAGGAAAGTCATAAATTATCCTTAGACATTACAACTACACTGAGCATGCTAAACTATTCAATTCATAGACTATTACTATCAAGAAGAGAGTGATCCTAACACATAGTTAATCACATTATTCATGAACTGAATAGACATCAACACAATCTATGTACACAATCAATTCATAGTATATACAATAACCTTCCACTCAAGAGTATGGCAACAACTTCACTATGCAAAGATGTATTCAAGGCTAATATCAATACACGAGGAATCACAAACCTTCTAGTAAAACAACATAAGTCCACTGAGTGAAGAACCTATTACATTCCTTAGTCATAATAATCAAGATAAGGAGCACAAGCACACAATTAACACATCAACCATAAACACAATATTGGATAACACAATTTAGTCATTCATCATTTCCATAAACATAAGATATTTCATGCCAATTATGTGCATAATAGTGAACATCACCTTTTAGATATCCATTAACATTTAGGGATATGCAAGAGCTTATACCAAACATATGAAATGCATGAAACATCACATTCTATAACTCAAAATTGCATAGTTTCCCTGGATTGTTAGTCAATCCCCCTACCAGTCGGCGTGCTGCTCCTCTTAGTTTTCCGTAGTTTTGGCTAGCAAGCTCCCGCATCCCGCTCCCAGCCTCCCCTTAGAATTTGCGCAGTTTTCACTGCTAGTGTCCTCCCTGCTGCCCACACTGCCTCCCTGAAAAAATTGCATAGTTTTGCCTCCCAATTGAGCTAGATCCCATAGAATGTCACTGCTATTCCGGACTGCTCACCCCACCCTCCCAGTGACCTATGTGCAATTTTCCTTGACAGTGCCCCGGAGCCCCGCATCCTGAGTTGAAATGTGCTCTGTGTAGTTTCAGAGCCTTGTCCTCTCTCTTGGTCACCTGCACCTGAAAACGAAAGATGATGCATCATGGTAGACTAGGATATTTCTGAATTTGATGTCATCTCGTCATGAGTGATTGGAAATATAGGTACATGGATGAGACATGGCATGATGACGAACGGGATGAACAAGGAGCGCATGCTAGGAGACTTGTTCGCGAACAGATGAACACATGAAGCATGCCAAGTACCAACGAAGGGGATACATGCACGTGAAACATCAAGCAAACACCAAGACCATTGAAGACTCTACACACCTTGCCATGCGTAGGTGAAGCTATGTTACACCAAGAGCACACTCATCATTCAGTAGCACTGCAGCTCGACATGGACACCACCATCATCATGAACATACCAGCACAATCATGTTGAGTCATGTCATGAGTCGTCTCGGCCACATCACTACTGTGGGCCATACTGTTGTAATCAATGTAATGTACCATGGAAGTCCAAGAGACCCACATACGAAGTTGAAGAGTCATGTAAGTCAAACTGTCATGAGGGAAGTCAAAGAGTCACAAGGGTCAAGTTCACCTTTGGCTATATATACCCCTCATTTGTACATGCAAAGGGATTTTCCCCTTAGCTCCTCCCACATAGCCTTGAGAGTTTGTAGTATTTTCTTTGAGGAGCGAGCAGTCGCTCCAACACTCCACTATTGGGATTAGTGATGTAATGGTGTACATATATGTCTTGGAACTTTCACTTAAGTTAGAAGCGTGTTAATAGACCAACACATTTTCACACATGTATTGTATTCGTTTGTAAGACTATTCTTTGGAAGCTTGTAATGCATGTTGCTTTAACATGTATTAAGACAACTGAACTATTTCGGTTATTCTAGTACATATGTTGTTGGAAATGTGTTGTATCAGTTGTTAACGTTGTCTCGCCCATGTGGACTATTCCGCTAGACACTTGACAAATTCATTCTCGTAAACTTGTTATAATGACTGTCACACTCGTGTGGACTATTTCGTTAGGTGTTATACGTGCTATATGTTCACTTTGTGTTTGTGATTGCCACATTCGTGTGGACTACCCTGCCGGGAGCTGTGTATGTCCTGTTGTGTTGTGTGTCTCTAATAAAGTTTGGACTATTCCCTTTTGACTTGAGACTCACTCTCACCCTCTCCCTCTGTAGTGAAAGAACCTTGACACAAGCGACACTAAGCACTCACCAAGCACACGAACCTTGTTGTTTGAAGACAAAGTAAACCACTCTCTTGTGCTGACAAGTAATATCTAAGGCAAATCTTTAAGATAATGGAAACTGGGCCATCATACTGGATGGGACTCCTACACCAAACGGTGTGAGGTCTAGTTGGGACTTCATAGCAAGGAGATCCCCTGAATGTTGGTGGGTTCAGCACCGTCAACATTTCTGGTGCTAAAAAGAGGGCCGCCAGTTGTTTATGGTTGAATGTCCTCTCACCGCCACTCATCAATCATATCGGCAAGGCAGTAACTTACACTCCCTCTCACCTACGCGCAACTCTGAAATTGGTTATTCCTCACCTCCCATACGTGAACACGAAATTTCGCATCAGCAACTCCGCTCTGTTTGTCCTATCACCCGTCAGTTTTCCAGAGCAGTCAGACTGATCCCAGGAATACAAGATCTTCCATATGCATCAAAGAAGCCAAAGACCACTCCCATAGGAGTTGTTGTCTCATTAGTGGAAGAGGCAGTTCTTGTTGCTCTCAAAGGTCTAACAAAAGCTGTTAAGAACAAAGAGGAACCTCTAGTTTGACGACAGGGAGAACATGACACCCTCGTGATCTTGGGCTCAGACTCCGGAATAGGAGGCATAGGGGAAAGCAACGGAGGAGGTGGAGGCAGAGATGAACCAACAAACTCAGCGTCCGAACCATCAAATTCTAAAGAAGACGAGGAGGACGAAAAATAAGAAGACATGGATGACCAAAACTTGGAATGGATGACTTAGGGACCATTGGCTCTCCCGGGTGTTTTGCACAAGATGCCAAAGTGTTCAGAGAGGATGTTGACAAAGTATGACCCTGACAAAGTAGTAAAGGTTGAAGACCACTTGGAAAACTTCTACCTACAACTGCAGACACTCAAGGTACGGTACGATGACGTTGCATGCAGATTGTTTCCGTGTACCTTGGATGACCAAGCAGTGGTATGGTATCACAACCTTCCTGTCAACTCCATCCAGAACTGGGGTATGTTCAAAGGAATGTTTTTGGAAAAATTTGTTGATGACAAGACCCTTGCCATGTTGCTCAAAGAGTTGGGCAGTCTGAAGATGGAGTTGAAAGAAAAAGTGGAAGATTTTAATAAGAGATTTTTACACATCTTGAACAAGTTCACAGCAAACACAAAACCTCATGACTTCATCACTGTCAACTATTATACGTTTGCACTGCCAATGAGTATTATGCAGTTTGTCAAGTGAGTTGCAAAACCAACGTTACTTGAGAACTGTGAAGAGGCGATCATTGTGGAAAAAGACTTGCGCGCGATTGGAGTCATCAAGGATGATGAACTAGCAAAAGAATCCAAAGATGCGAGCAGGAAGCCCCAGGCTGTGGCGAGCAAGGGTAAAGACAAGGAAGCAAGTGACATTGAAACCCTTACTTGTCTTGTCAAGAAATTGACAACAAAGGTGTCTGAGCTAAACCAATGAACGATCGAGACATTTGTGAGTAGTTGACATCTAAGACAACGGAAGGGGAGCATTTCATCAGGCAACAACTGCTTCCCGACTAAAATTGCGTAAAGCCTTAGCTCAGTGTTTCAGACAGAACTATGCGCAAACTCAAAATTTTGCTCATTTCATCTAGATCGTCACTCGGAAGGAACTTGTCCGAAATGGAAATGAGTTGCGGACTCAGTATGCAACAATATGCCAAATGCGGTAAACAATGCACAGTGTAAGCCGAAAGATGAAGATGTTGCATTTGATGAGGCACCCAGCACTAGGTAGGTGATCAACATGTATCAATGCTGACAAGCATCATAGAAAACGAACACCGAGAAGCAGCACCCAAATAAAAGTGGTCAACACAATCTCAGAAGTCAAGGACTCCCCCTACGATTGGGGAGATGCGAGAAAAGCTTGAATTATTGAGGAAGGTCGATCCATTAGCCGTCCCAAAGTAGAAAGAAAAAAGCAAGTCTAGTAAGACAGCTGCAAACAAGATTACATCCATGAGAAGTAAACTTCAGAACACTCCGCCGAACAATACAAACACGAGTCTAACCTCGGACATCTCGGTGAGTTTACCTGCCCTTGATTACAATATTATGGAAGATATGAAGAAAAATCGTGCAAACATATCTTTGTTCAAGTTAGCTAAGATCCAGGGTCAGCGAGATATTCTGTTGCGTGTATTGGGGCAAACATCCGCAAACAACATAACCTCTACTAGCAAGGGAGCAAGCACGTCTCCCAGTTCACTCACCGCTGTGCTCAACACACTTCAGATGGAGGAAGCGAACTTTGTTTGCCCTCCATTCTTGCTTTCATTTAAAAATTTTAATTGCATTGTTCACAACTGTTTGGTTGATTCTAGCACATCAACCAATGCCATGCCACTCTCCATAACGAAGAAGATCAATGTGCAATGGAGCAATACATCTGCACAGATCATCCAACTAGATCGAACATGCGTATCGACCATTGGTGAACTTTGGTATGTGATCATCTGATTATCCCATGACAACTGAGTTCACCAGTGCATCGATATTGTCATTGTGGACATACCGGAAGCGTATGGCTTACTGCTTAGCAGAGACTAGTCCAGCAAGTTGAATGGGTACTTTTCTACAGACTGGTCACACTTATGGCTTTCGTACCAGGGTAAAAGTAATCAGATCCAGGTGTTATCTGAGAGACACATGAAACATAATGTCACTCCCATCAATGGTGAGAACGAACTGTTGGCTTTCACGGAACTCATGTTCAACAATTGCCTCTTGGAAACACCGCTGGGGTGTTACCTCGCACAACCAACTCCAACCCCACTAGAGATGTAGTTGGGTCTCCTTCCTTGCCTAAATGATGTCAATGAAACTTGTACAGTACATTTTAACACTAGTAGCAGTAGCAGTAGTACTAGCACGTCAAGCGGTCCATGTACAGACAAGTTGTGGAACATGTATTTTAATGGATCAAAGACACAGGATGACTCTGGAGCCAGGTATGTCTTGATAGACCCGAAGCATAGGAAACATTTGATCTCAAGCCGCTTGGAGTTTGAGTGTGCGAACAACACTGCTGAATATCAAGCACTCGTATTGGGCTTAAACAAATCCATTAACCTTAATGTTGCTGCGCTCAAAGTGGTAGGTGATTCAAAAATTGTGGTATGACAGGTATGTAGCACCAAACACTATTTGTCACCTCATCTCAAAAGTTATCAACAAGAGGTATGGCGACTAATCTCTAACTTCCAAGTATTCAATATCATTGTTGTGCCCAGAATGCATAATGCAGCTACCAATGCCTTGGAAAACGCAATTGGTAGGATGTCACCGCTTAGTGATAAGTTTACTATTAAAATTTTGTATAAGCCTTCTATCCCTGATAACACAACTAATTTACACATTTGTTACGATGATCAACAGATACTGCACTTCATGGCCAACACTGATGTCTTCAAGGATGCAACAATTGACGAAGATGAGCACGAGCAGTCTCTGCAAGGCATAGCTGATTACAAGAAATGCAACCTCATCCCCAAGGGTGTTGTATCTCTTGAAAAGCTTTATGACTTGCAGAATCACTTCCAAGGGTCAAGGAACAACAAAACCCACAGTTCCACCATGATGCACAAATAGATCAAGTTGGGAACAAAGCATGATCTAAAGTTCATCAGTCTCGGTACGTGTTGCACACCGCAGGAGCAACAAGATTTTGTCCGCTTGCTCAAACAATATTGGGATGTGTTCACGTGGACATATGATGATCTGAAAACATACGACACACAAATAATCCAACACGTGATTCCGATCAAAGAAGGGGTCAAGCCATTGCAACAAAAATTGAGGAAAGTACATCCGTCACTTGAACCCCTTATATAGAAAGAACTAATTAAGATGTTGGATGCTTAGATCACTTACAGAGTTCGTCATTTCATATGGGTTTCTAATTTAGTTCCTATACGTAAGAAATCCGAGGAGATCCGCTTATGCATTGATGTTCGAAACTTGAACCACGCCTTAGACAAAAACAATTACCCCATGTCGTCAATGGAACCTATGTTACGGGCAATATCTGGAGTAGGAATGTTGTCTTTACTCAATGGTCTTTTGGGATACAACCAGGTTCCGGTAGTGGAACCTGATAGTTTGACATTGTTTCAGGAGAAGCTTGGCCCACACACGTGTTTGCAATCACTTGACAGGAGGATTGATAACCTTCCTGTCAACGACCAAGACTTCAAGCACTACTTTCAGTAAGTTAGGGTCACGCACCACGCTATGTACATAGTTTGTTTACTGATTGTTGTCTTTTCACTTTGCTTTACTATTTTTGTTCCGTTTTGTTTTGTTTGCTTAATATCATGCTATTTTTGTTTTGTCAATAAGTGCTGCCCTCTACTGAGTTTTCTCTTTTGAATGAGTATGTGGTTGAGATCTAAAGAGTCTTGTGACGCTACAACACTTGGCTAGTCCTACGTCCCTCTTCTCTATGCTTGGTTATAACCTTTGACTGATGAAGTCTTGACGGAAAATACAAGTTGTCTGTAAGGGAAGCTCTGGTCCAGCCATGAACCTGTGTCCACACTTAGAAACCCCATGCCTGTACTCAATCTTTTGCTATGTGTGTTCAAGCTCATCCAACTAGCAGAAACAGAGAAGGGAAAAACCTAAATGAGCAAACCTATATCAAAGGTCTTACATGCTTTTATGAAGGAACAACCTCTTCTTCTCTCAATAAGTCGAGATCCATTTTCCGCCTCAAAATAAGTAAGTGCTTATGCACAACCCTCTTTTAAAAATACAAAGACAAAAGAAGAGAAAGGCTTCCTGCGCAGAGAGGTGAAGCATGCAACTCCACCGGGGTACTGACCAAGTTCACTGGCAATGGAGCAATGTGTGTGTTCTTGTGTGACTCCGTCGAGGTAATGTCTAGGCCTGCTGGCAACAGAGCAACATCGGAAATGAAAATTTATACTTTGAAAATTTTAAAACTCGCAAGCCAAACTACCCTTCCCAATTTCGAAACACTATGATCAAGCTAAAACTTGTTGTTGTGTTTGATTGAGTTGGAAAAAGGTGAACCATGTCTGTCCATGGGGTAAGTGGGGAAGCCGAAGTAACCCGCACAACAATTCAATACTCCCTGATAGACCAAGGCCCTGTGTTGTCAATGGACAGAAACAAAGAAGTTGGTATTCAACCAGTGTGTCGCCAAGTGCTATAACGGTTGCAACACCCTCCAAAATTTTGGCCTCCATCCAATTTCAGAGCCTTCTTGGTTTTTTTCTTGATGTTTGCAAACACTCGGGCTCATCCTGTGAGCTCGTGTTGAGTCTTTACACCCTCTTTGCTTGACTATTCACCAAACATCTTTTAGCATGTTGGTCACAATGTTATGCTTGTAGTCATGTTCTGGCTATGTTCAAGGTCTGTCTTCATGTGTACAAGTTGTATTCACTATGTAAGCATCTGTCGCACTCACACACGAAGTTGTATGCAATGTCGCGCAAGTGTCATCACGGTCGTTCAACGATCTATCTCAAGTGTCGCACTTGTCGCTTGCACCCTTCGGTTAGTCACACTGAGCATATGTTGTCTTGTTGGTTCAAGGTGTCTTGTCATCAAGTCGTGTTGAGTGTGTGTTCACAAGGTCATGTATACACAAGTCCACTTACTCACACACTTAGTCATTTTGCTGAAAACCCGTCGACCAGACCACCCTACATCAACTAGACCTCCGCTGAGCTACACTGTAGAGTCTCAACCCTCACTGATCAAGTACTACTGCCCAGAATTGTGCAGAGCTTGAGGCTGCCTCCCATGCAGTCTGCATTGCACAATCCTGACATCGACCTAGCTAACTGTCACCTAGAACATCGCAGAAGTTGCCCAAGAAGCCACCTTAAACTGCGCTGCCCACAAGCCAATCTATCAAGCCTCCCATTGGTCAACCAAAGAGTTTGACCAGGAAGTGACCTTGGGCTTCGCTCATCCAAAAAATTGCGTAACAGCTGTCTGTTGGGTCCCTATAATACTAGTGATTACCCCATTACTATTCTAGTTGTACCCCTTATTAATATTGTTGTGCCCCTATTGTCCCCATATTGTTATTACTGTGCCCCATAGAATCCCTCTATTGTTATTTTTGTGGCTTTATATTATTATTGTTAGGTCGACTGGGTTATATTGTGACTCCTTAGACTCCTATATATAAAAAGGAAGTTTTGTCATTTGTATCATCCAAGAATTGTTCATTTATGTAATGTAAAGGAGGTTTCCCCCTCGAAGAGGCTGAATTTTAAGGCGTTGATCTATCTTTTCTATTTTTTTCTTGAACTGGTTTCATAACATTTGGTATCAGAGCTTTGAATTCTAGGGTTTCGCTGCTCCAAACAGGTCATCGTGGCATTTTAGCTATAAATTTTTTTCTGTGACGTTTCAGAAGCTAAAAAAAACCCATTTGAGAAGACATCGCGCTGAAGCTCGAGTCTGAATTTCAGAGTTTTTTGCGCTATATTTGCGGAGATATGATCTGAGGAAGTTGGTCTTTTTGCAGACTCTTGAATTACATTCCAAACAGGTGACCTGGGGAAAATCATCATAACTTTCTCTCTGAGCATCAGATTGAAATTTTGTAAGAAGCTAAAGAAAGAGGACGGACTGTAGTTTCTTGTATATATTTTTCAGAGCCAAAGGTCAAAATAGGGACACGTGGCACGTCGTACAAGTTCGCTCTACTGAATTAGTCTATAATTAGGTCACTGTGGGAGATTTGGCATAACTCTTCATTGGAGAATCCAATTGGGGTCAGACTGGTGGCATTGGAAAGAGGACACAGAGGGCTACCACAGGTCGCAATTTCATAATTGCATGATCCAAAATTACAGAGATACATAAGAGGCAATATCAAGCTTCTACAAAGTGAAAAAATGTGTGTAGATTTTTTTAAATTTTTGCTTAAGCTTGGTTTGAAAAATTATTTTGAAGGAATTCAAAGGGCATAGTAGAGCATTAGTATCAGTAACTGATCCCCGAGGAAAGAAAATGCAAACACCTAGTAAGCAATCTGAAAGATCTAGCATGACTCATGAAGAAGAGGAAGAAATGCTACATGATATATCAAAATTACAAGACCAAGTGCAACAATTTCACTCTCACAAAAGCTAACAGAAGCTAAGATAAATGGAGTGGAATCTAAGATAAAGGGTGTGGAAGCCAAGATTGATGATTTGAAGATAGATTTTAAGGCAAATTTGACAAATTTTCTACAAGAAATACTTACTAATGGTGAAAGGGGAGGAAAGGAAACTCATGATGCAAACAAAGGAAATGTTAATCATGATTTCATAGATTTTAATGTTGGATTGAAGACGCACCATATTCCAAAAATCGCTATGAGGAAGTTTGATGGCAAGGATCCCGCAACATGGATATTACAGATGGAGCAATTTTTCGATCTCAATAATGTGCAAAACACACAAAAAGGTACATATTGCAACTTTATATTTGGAACCAAACTAGTTTGTATGGTATCAATGGCTTTTCTCGTAAACAATTTATCACTTGGGCAATTTTTATGGAAGAATTGATAGCACATTATGAGGATACAAAAAGAAACACTTTTTTTAGCCAATTGATAAGTCTCAAACAAAAGGGTTCAATAATGGAGCACATTGAGGAGTTCCAAAAATTGAACATAAGGGTAAAAAATATTCCAGAAGAGCATAGGATTGATGTGTTCATAGGGTCTTTAAAGGATAATATCCAACATGATGTTTGCCTTTGGGAACCTGATTCATTAGAGAAGGCATTCATGTTAGCAAGAAAAATGGAAAACAAAATTATGGCAACCAGGAAGCATACCACTCACAACTATAAAGACGAAAGTGTTGTTGCCACTAGTCTTCCACAACCTATAAGGTTGACACCACAACAATTGGAAGAAAAAAGAGCAAAAGGGCTTTGTTACAGTTGTGATAGCAAATACACTAAAGGTCATAAGTGTGCTGAGAAGAAATTATTCTACATAGATTGTGAAGAGGAAGAAGAAAAGGAGCAAGAAAGGTCAAAATAAGAGGATATACTCCAGGAACAAAGCCTAGATGAAGAACAAATGAATCCGACCATATCTTGTAATGCATTGGCGGGAATTACCACTCCTCAAACCATCAAGATAGAAGGACAAATCAAGAAGAAAAAGGTAATAGTGTTGATTGATTCAAGAAGTGCCCACAATTTTATTCATTGTAAGGTAGCAAAAGAATTGAATTGCTTCTTATATCCAGCACCAGAGTGTCAAGTGATGGTTGCAAATGGAGGAACAATAAATTGCTCTGGAAAGTGCCATAATATCAAGCTATCCATGGGAGAATATGTATTGACTAGCCCAATGCTTTCCATTCCAATGGGAGGTGCTGATGTTGTACTAGGAGTCCAATGGCTACAATCCTTGGGTACAATAGCTTTTAATTTTCAAGAACTTTTCATGAAATTTTCTGTGGAAGGAAAGGAAGTTGAATTAAGGGGTATTGCAAGGAAACCGGGAAAGATAATCAGCTCTAACGGTATGACAAAGCTTCTAAAAAAGGAACGAAAAGGTGTAATTGCACAATTATGTTCGCTAGATGTTTCCACATTGGAATCATCTATTTCTCCAGATCTCCAAAAAGTCTTGGACAATCATTCCAAGGTATTTGAGACTCCCAAAGGTCTCCCACCTATTCGTGATCATGATCATGCTATTCATCTGATTCCAGGAAGTGTTCCTCCAAACATCAGGCCGTACAGATATCCCTATGCCCAAAAGAGTGAAATTGAACGTATGGTTGCAGAAATGCTAGAGGCTGGTATAATTCAACCGAGTCAAAGTTCTTTTTCTGCTCCAGTAGTATTGGTGCACAAGAAGGATGGATCATGGTGCATGTGTCCGGATTATAGGGAGCTCAACAAGCTCACTATTAAAGATAAGTTTCCCATTCCTGTCATTGATGAATTACTGGATGAATTGCATGGATCAATTTACTTCACCAAGTTGGATCTTCGTTCAGGATATCATCAAATCAGAATGAAGACTGAAGACATTCCGAAAACAACATTTAGAACTCATGAGGGTCATTATGAATTTTTGGTCATGCAGTTTGGTTTTACCAATGCACCCTCAACATTTCAAGGTTTGATGAATTCAATTTTCAAACCATTCCTTAGAAAATTTGTGTTAGTATTTTTTGATGATATACTAATCTACAGCAAGTCTTGGAAGGATCATGTTGAACATGTTGACAGGGTGCTACAACTATTAGAGGAGAAACAATTATATGCAAAAAGATCCAAATGTTTCTTTGGAGTACAAGAGGTGGAATATCTGGGTCATATTGTATCTCATGAAGGAGTTAAGGTAGACCCTAACAAAATTAAAGCCATTAAGGAATGGAAAATCCCCACATCCATAAAGCATCTGTGAGGATTTCTCGGGTTGACAAGGTATTATCGCAAGTTTGTTAAGAATTATGGGAGAATAGCAGCACCTCTAACAACACTATTGAAGAAAGATGCATTTTCATGGACTCCAGAAGCAACAAAGGCCTTCGAACATCTTAAAGAGGCAATGTCCCAAGCACCTGTCTTAGCTACACTGGACTTCACAAAAACCTTTATTGTGGAATGTGATGCTTCAGGAAATGGAATTGGTGTTGTTTTAATGCAAGATGAAAGACCCATTGCTTTTGAAAGTCGTCCAATCAAGGGAAATTTTTACACAAAGCTATTTATGAGAAGGAAATGTTGGCAATACTCCATGCACTTAAGAAATGGCGACCCTACCTAATGGGAAGACACTTCAAGGTAAAAACGGATCATGATAGCCTTAAATACTTTTTAGAACAAAGATTATCCTCTGAAGAGCAACAAAAGTGGGTCACAAAGATGTTGGGTTATGACTTTGAAATCATCTACAAAAAAGGGAAGCAAAATGTGGTGGCAGATGCACTCTCAAGAAAGGATGAGGATGTGGAAGCATTGTTGTGCGCCATTTCTATTATCCAACCAGATTGGATAAACGAAGCAAGGGAGGAATGGAAGAATGACGAAGAAGTGTGGGCACTTATTCAAAAGTTACAACAAGATTCCAGTATGTCAGATACATTTAGCTGGAAAAATGATTTGTTATGGTACAAAGATCACTTATACCTCTGTAAGAATTCCCAGCTAAAACAAAATATTCTTATGGAATTGCACACTTCTCCCTTAGGAGGGCACTCGGGATTTTTAAAAACTTACCACAGGGTTAAGAAGGAATTTTTTTGGGATGGCCTTAAATCAGATATTCAAAAGTTTGTGGCAGAATGTTTGGTTTGCCAACAAAATAAAGTTGAAACAATTAAAACACCGAGTCTATTACAACCTTTATCCATTCCAAGCTAACATTGGGAGGAGGTTTCAATGTATTTTATCACAGGTTTACCCAAATTTGAGGGAAAGAGTGTCATCATGGTGGTAGTTGACAGACTTACCAAGTATGCACACTTTTGTGCATTATCACATCCATTTAAAGCCAATACAGTTTCTACTGCATTTATGGAAACAATTCAAAAGCTACATGGAAACCCAAAGATTATTGTAAGTGACAGAGATCCCATTTTCACTGGAAATTTTTTGAAAGAATTATTTTCTTGTCTTGGTCTCAGTTAGCTCATAGCTCATCTTATCATCCTCAATCTGATGGGCAAACTGAGATAGTAAACAAATGTTTGGAAGGATATCTTCGTTGCTTTGTATCTGATAAACAGACACAATGGGTCAAATGGTTGCCTTTGGCTGAATGGTGGTATAACACTTCCTTCCATACAGCAACAAAAATGACCCCATTTATGGCACTTTATGGGTATCAGCCACCATCCATCACATCATATTTAAGAGAAAATTCTAAGGTTCAAACAATGGAACATCACATCGAACATCAACAACAAGTCCTCCAACTCTTAAAGGATAACCTCGTGTTGGCACAGAATAGAATGAAACAACAGGCAGATCAACATCGCAGTGAAATAATTTTTGATGTAGGTGATTGGGTATTCCTACGGCTACAACCATATAAGCAAATGTCCCTCAAGAAAGCTAAGAAGGATAATAAATTATCACCAAATTATTATGGTCCGTACAAGGTGTTGCAAAAGATTGGTACTATGGCATACAAATTGGAGCTTCCTGCAGCTTCTCGATTGCACCCAGTTTTCCATGTTTCATGTTTAAAGAAGGTTATAGGCGATAAGCTCCCAGTTCAAACAATATTTCCAGAACTTGATGAGGAAGGAAAAATTATATTGGAACCAGAAGCAGTCGCAGAAACAATAACTCGATAGCTACGAAATCGATCAATTTCAGAGTATCTTATCAAGTGGAAGAACTTATCTGCTGAAGATTCCACATGGGAGGATGAGAATTTAATACAGAAGCACCCATAACTACTCAAGAGTTGAGGACAACACTTTTTTGAAGGAGAGGGGCATGTTGGGTCCCTATAATACTAGTGATTACCCCATTACTATTGTAGTTGTACCCCTTATTAATATTGTTGTGCCCCTATTGTCCCCATATTATTATTACTGTGCCCCATAGAATCCCTCTATTGTTATTTTTGTGGCTTTATATTATTATTGTTAGGTCGGCTGGGTTATATTGTGACTCCTTAGACTCCTATATATAGAAAGGAGGTTTTGTCATTTGTATCATCCAAGAATTGTTCATTTATGTAATGTAAAGGAGGTTGCCCCCTCGAAGACGCTGAATTTTAAGGCTTTGGTCTATCTTTTCTATCTTTTTCTTGAGCTGGTTTCATAACACTGTTAGCATGCCCACCTTCTTTGACTGAAGAAATTATGCAGACATGAGGGACATGCATCTGCTGCCTGTCATTGCACTGTCTTTGAAAATTGCGCAGTTCTATCAGTCAGTCCCCCTACCAGCCGACCTGCTGCTCCTCCTAAAAATTGCGCAGTTTTTTTGGACTGTCCTCCAGGTACCCGACACCTCGCTCAACCCAGAAACTGCGCAGACATGTCCTGCATGCATGCCTCCTAATTCTGTGCAATTTTGACCAGCAAGCTGCAACCCGCTCCCAACCTCCCCTGAGAGTCTGTGCAATTTTCACTGCAGTGTCCTCCCTGAAATTGTGCAGTTCTGCCTCCCAGCTGAGCCAGATCCTGCAGAATGTCAATGTTGTTCTAGACTTCTCACCCCAGCCTCCTAATGAACTCTGCGCAATTTTCCTTGACAGTGCCTCGGAGCCCCACATCCCAGCCTGAAATATGCTCTGCGCAGTTTCAGAGCCTTGTTCTCTCTCCCATTCACCTACACCCAATAACGAAAGATGATGCATCATGGTAGACTAGGAGATTTCTGGATTTTATGTCGTCTTGTCATGAGTGATTGCAGATACAAGTACATGGATGAGACATGGCGTGACAACGAACAGAATGAACAAGGAGTGCATGATAGGAGACTTGTTCGCGAACGGAGGAACACATGAAGCATGCCAAGTGCCAACGAAGAGGATACATGCACGTGCAACATCAAGCGAACATCAAGACCATCGAAGACTCTGCACACCTTGCCATGCAAAGGTGAAGTTATGTTACACCAAGAGCACACTTATCATTTAGCAACACTGCAGCTCAACATGGACACCACAATCAACATGAACATACCAGCACTGTCATGAGTCGTCTTGACCACATCACTATTGTGGCCTATACTATTGTAATCAATGTAATGTAACATGGAAGTCCAACAGACCCACATACAAAGTTGAAGAGTCATGTCGGTTGAAGATTCATGTAAGTCAAACTATCATGAGGGAAGTCGAAGAGTCACAAGGGTCAAGTTCACCCTTGGCTATATATACCCCTCATTTGTACATGCAAAGGGCTTTTTCACCTTTGCTCCTCCCACATAGCCTTGAGATTCTGTAGTTTTTTTTTTTAAGAACGAGCAATGGTTCTAATGCCCTGTTATCAAGGTTAGTGATGTAATGGTGTATGGATGTGTCTTGGAACTTTCACTTAATTCAGAAGCCTGTTAACAGGCCAACACGTTTTCACACATGTATTATATTCATTTGTAAGACTATTCATTAGATGCTTGTAATGCATGTTGCTTTAACATGTATTAAGACAATTGAACTATTTCGGGTTTTCTAGTACATATGTTGTTGGAAATGCGTTGTATCAGTTGTTAAAGTTGTCTCGCTCGAGTAGACTATTTTGTTGGACACTCGACAGATTCATTCTTGTAAACTTGTTATAACAGCCGTCACACTCGTGTGGACTATTCCACTCGGTGTTGTACGTGCTATCTGTTCACTTTGTGTTTGTGACTACTGCATTTGTGTGGACTACTCTGTTGGAAGCTGCACATGTCCTACTATGTTGTGTCTCTAACAGAGTTGGGACTATTTCCTTTCAACTTGAGACTCACTCTCACCCTCTCCCTCTGTAGTAAAAGACCCTTGACACAAGTGACACTAAGCACTCACCAGGCACATGAACCTCGCTGTTTGAAGACAAAGTAAACCATTCTCATGTGGTGACAAGCAAGAGTTAAGGCAAATATTTAAGATAATGGCAACCAGAACATCATACCAGATGACACTCCTACACCAAATGGTGTGAGGTCTAATTAGGACTTCATACCAGAGAAATCCCCTAAATGTTGGCGGATCCAACATCATCAACAACCTGTTAAAATCCAAATTAATGTCATACATAATCAAGACTCCAATACAATGGTGCTCTATAAAATGTGTCCAATACTTCTCCGCCAAATATCCCAATGCTCCTTATAAGCCATATTATTATTCATAATATTTATTTATTTATTTTTATTTTTATTTTTTATAAAAAATTAAAACAAGTTATTATAAATAAACCAATTTTGTAAATAAATTAATTTTTGAAATAAAAAAATTCATTAAAAATAAACATAAATTTCATACGAATACAACTTTATATTATGCCTTAAAGTTGATACATGATAAAACAATATCCTTATGGATTTTATTCTAAAGGGTTAGAAAATCTAACTCTATATTATCAAATTTCAACCATGGTAAAAAATTAATACCAAACCCATTTTAAATAAATTTAAATTGTTGGAGTAGTCAGTGCAGCTGAACAAAAGACAAGCAACAACAGATAAAACACATCACATAAGAGACACAAGAGTTTTACGTGGTTCACCCAACCAATCTGGGCTACATCCACCAAACATAGGCATCGGCAAAATTTTATTATCAAACAGGAGATTACATGATAATTCAGTTCCTCACAAACTCTCACGCTCACCACCCAATCCGTCTGGACACCTGTTTTATAGCTAAGAGGATCTAACTGCCTCATAAATCCTCCTACAGCAAATATAGGATGCATTAACTCACTCCCAACAAAATAGAGCTAATATAGCAACCAAATCAGATTGTTGTCACCTACTGAGATTTTTGCCTATTTTATTAAAACAGAAAATCTCAACAATCTCCACCTTGACAACAATTAGCCTGATGCCCTGTTTCTTTATTATTTATTTTTTCTGCACGCCAAGAGAAGCTAAACGCCAACGCAACTTCTCCAACACAATTGGTTTCGTGAACATGTCTGCACAGTTTTCCTTTGTATGCACATTTTCAAGAGAGACTCCCCTTTCAGTGATAACTTGTCTTACAAAATGGTACTTAATTGGAATATGCTTTGATTTACTATGATAGGCCAGATTCTTAGCCAAATGTATTGCACTTTGACTATCACAAAGTAACTTGATGTTGTCCTGTAACCTACCAAACTCACCAAGCAAACCTTTCAACCAAATCGCCTATTTGCAAGCATGCGAAGCAGCAATGTATTCTGCTTCAGTAGTGGATAAAGCAACAATGTTTTGTAGCTTTGACATCCAGCTAATAGCTCCACCTGCAAGAGTAAAGACATACCCTGAAGTTGACCTTCTCTTATCCAAATCACCTGCAAAATCAAAATCAACATACCCGCAAACAGATTCACTACTCTTATTGTAAGTAATACAATAAATACTTGTGCCTCTCAAATACCGAAGCACCCATTTCACTGCTGACCAGTGTTCTTTACCCGGATTTGCCATATACCTGCTGACAACCCCAACTGCATGTGAAATATCTGGTCGAGTACAAACCATCGCATACATCAAACATCCTACTACATTGGCATATGGAATTTGAGACATATAATCCTTTTTTTCATCTGTATTAAGACATAAACTGGAAGAAAGCTTAAAATGGGAAGCTAAAGGGACTGACACAGGCTTCACATTGTTCATACCAAACCTCACAAGTATTTTCTCAATATACTTTTGTTGTGATAGCCACATCTTACCATTGCTCTTGTCTCTGAAAATCTCCATGCCCAAAATCTGTCTTGTTGCTCCTAGATCTTTCATATCAAATTTCCTTGCCATCTGAGTCTTTAACATGTTGATTTCTTCAATGCTTTTGCTTGCTAAAAACATATCGTCAACATACAACACTAAGATAATGAACATGCCATTACTTAACTGCTTAAAGTAAACACAATGATCATATTCACTTCTTATATATTTTTGACTCAACATGAAAGAATCAAGTTTTTTGTACCACTGTCGAGGCGACTGCTTCAGACCATACAATGACTTCTTGAGCCTGCAGACAAATTTCTTATTGCGATGTTGAACAAACCCTTCCGGTTGTTCCATATAAATTTCCTCATCTAAATCTCCATGTAAAAATGCAGTCTTAACATCTAGTTGCTGTAATTCTAAATCAAGCAAAGCAACTAACGCTAACACAATTCTAATTGAAACAATTTTAACAACTGGTGAAAATATCTCATGAAAGTCTATGCCAGCTTTCTGAGAAAATCCTTTTGCAACCAACCTTGCTTTGTATCTGTCCTCTGAATCATTCACACCCCGTTTCACCTTGAAAACCCATTTACATCCCACAGTTTTCCTGCCTTTCGGAAGTTCAACCAGATCCCATGTGCCATTCTTACCTAAGGCCATCATTTCTTCCTTCATGGCTGCTTTCCATTTGTCACTCTTTGAACCTTCTACAGCTTCCTGATAACACAAAGGTTCATCATCGTTAGCGGTCAAAGCAACTGAAGTAACATAATCATCATACCTTCTCGGAGGGCGTTTGATTCTTGTAGACCTCCTTAAGGATGTTTCTGGTGCTTCCGCAATTGGCTGACTACCATCTGTAGGAACTTCTTCATGATCACCATCTGAGACCTGTTCATGACCTCCATCTGAACCCTATTCATAATCTGATTCTGAAACCTGTTCATGACTAGAATCTGAACTATGGTCATCATGACTATCATCAGAGGTGTTGTCAAACTGAATGTGCTGAAAATCAGATACATCATCCTGTTTCAATTTATTATCTACATCTAACTGTACAAGAGAGGATTCATCAAACTTTACATCTCTGTTGATGATGATTTTGCGGGTAGTAGGATCCCACAATCTAAATCCCTTTGTTCCATCACCATACCCAACAAAGATATACCTTTTTGATTTTGGATCTAATTTAGTTCGCTGATGTTTAGGCACTAGAGCATATGCATCACAACCAAACACTCTGAGTTTAGAATAATCACAAGGGTGTCCTTTCCATACCTCTTGAGGAATCTTGCAACCTATCGCTGTCGATGGCGACCGATTTATCACATAACAAGCTGTAGCCACCGCTTCTGTCCACAACTCCTTCTGCAAACCAGCGTTACTCAGCATACTCCTTGCTCTCTCCAAAAGAGTCCTGTTCATGTGTTCAACAACTCCATTTTGCTGAGGAGTATACACAGTAGTCTTATGTCTCTCGATCCCTGCATCCTTGCAATAGTTTTCAAACTCCTTGGAGGTAAACTCACCACCATTGTCAGTTCTTAAACATTTTATAGTTCTACCAGTGATGTTTTTTACCAATGCTCTAAACTGCTTGAAAACTGTAAACACATCAGATTTCCTTTTCAACATGTAGACCCACACTTTCCTAGAAAAGTCATCAATAAACGAGACAAAATACGACGAGCCACCATACGAGGTTGTAGGTGCTGGACTCCAAACATCTGAATGGATATAATCAGGTATTCCTTTACTAGTATGTTTGCATGTTTTAAACTTTTGTTTACTTTGTTTGCCAAACAGACAATGTTTACAGAAATCTAACTTTCCAGACCTTAGATTAGGAAGTAACTTGCGATCAGCCAAAATCTTTAACCCTCTTTCGCTCATATAGCCCAACCTTTGATGCCATAGGCGAATGGAACTACTGTCATGTTCAGACACGGTAGACACATGAACTGACCCTGTTCTTCCTTCTAACTGAAACAGATTTCTTACTTTCTTAGCTTTCATTACTAGTAAAATACCTTTGTAAATTTTCATTACTCCACCTTGAATGACAATTTTATATCCATTTGAGTCAAGTGCCCCCAGTGAAATTAGATTTTTTCTTAAATCTAGTACATGTCTTACATCAGTTAACGTTTTGGTTGTCCCATCAAACATTTACAGCTGTATACTCCCTATTCCCACAATATTAGATGTGACATCATTACCCATGTACACGACTCCATCATTCACTAATCTATATGTCTTAAATCAGTCTCTATGAATACACATGTGGTTTGATGCTCCGGAATCTAGCAACCAATGTTGATCATGATTTGACAAATTAACTGATAAGACTTCGTCGCTCATACCTGAACCAGATGCTGAACCTGTATCAGTGGTGTTCGCTTCCTTCTTTTCTGTCAATGAAGCTTCTTTAGAAGTTTGTTGTCGCTTCCAGCAATCCTTCTTCAAATGCCCTGATTTGCCGCAGAACCGGTGCTTTACTTTACTCTTCTTTCCTTTTGACTTTGAACGCGAATCGCTGCGCTTACCAGAGCGTCTTTCTCTAGAACGACCTCTAGCCATCATTGCCTCTAATGTAGAGGTGTCAGCATTCGACCGCTTCCTGGTCTCCTCGGACAACAAAGCTCCGACGACATCATCAAATTCAATGGTTTCGAATGAACTAAGACTTATAGAAGTAACAAAATGATCCCACGACTCAGGCAATGAGCACAATAAAGTTATGGCTTTATCCTCGGCTTCAAATTTTACTTCTATGCTTTCTAATTGTACCATTAGAGTATTAAAAACATTCAAATGATCAGTAATGGAAGTACCTTCCTTCATTCGCAAACTGTATAGCTGCCGCTTTAGGAGAATCTGATTTGTCAAGGATTTGGTCATATACAGTTTCTCCAACTTCATCCACAAACCAGCTGCAGTCTTCTCTGACACGATGTTAAATAAAACATCATCAGCCAAACACAATCGAATTCCGCTCAAGGCTCTTCCATCCAATTCATTCCACTCATCATCTATCACGGGGTAAGGCAGTTTGGATCTGCCCAACAACGCCTTCGCCACGCCTTGTTGTACCAGCAGATCATGCATCTTTACCTTCCAGATCTCGAAATTATTTTTGCCATTAAATTTCTCGATTTCAAATCGGGCACTCTGAGTTTTCGCCATCTCGTCTAAAACAAAGAATCTCCAATTTCAAAGAAGTTAATAAATAACAAACCGCCTATGCCTTATTGTACAATGCCTCTACTTTATATTAAAAAACCCTTTGCTGTTTGTATTTCAAATTACAATTGACAAACAGTGTAACCGGACTGGCGCGCAGCAAAACATAAAATAAACTTGGCGCTTGCTGATCAACTGACGATCCGCGCCAACAAAAAATCGGTGTAAGGCAAAAAACTTGGCGCGATTTTACCTTTACTTTCCACGCCAATTAAGTTCTTAGCGCGCTGGCGCGCTTATCTCCTTCGGGACCACGCCAATTACCTCTCTGGCGCGACTGTTCATAAGAGAAAACACGCCAACTGCAAAAAAAAATTTGGTTGTTTACGCACCAATACGTTCCATCTCCGTGCGCATTCAATAGGCATTCACCACGCGACAATGGGCAACACGCTGGCAATTTTCACCGTGCTCACCGTAATTTTATTTGCCGCAGGTAGTTTCCAAGAACAAAAAACGTTTTGCACTCATAAAATCTCATTCTGCAACTGCTTTTCCTCTGCATATCCACGCAAGTCCACACCGTTTTCAACGCTCAGCCACGCCACTCCTTCACGCTGTTTTCAACACGCATCTGGCACATGCACCAGCAAGCAATACGAAGCTGCAGCCAGCGTATATCACGTGGAATAAAAAAAAGAGTTGTCCATCAGATCTCTCCAAGATCATGACATGCG
Source organism: Pinus tabuliformis (assembly GCA_031772625.1). Taxonomy (NCBI): domain Eukaryota; kingdom Viridiplantae; phylum Streptophyta; class Pinopsida; order Pinales; family Pinaceae; genus Pinus; species Pinus tabuliformis. The sequence goes on along the minus strand of CM062808.1, from coordinate 465,644,808 downwards.
CATTCACCAAAGATTTAGCCAAACTAAATGCTCCATATCATGCGAATCGATCACGGTGCTTGATATGAATCAATCACAGCCGCATCAAAGGTTTTGCTTTGGTATCTGCGCACTCCTCCAGCAGACTTTGTCAATATGTTCGGAGCATATTCACACACCGTAAACACTGCTACAGCCACACCACACGCTTTATAGAACTGGGACTTCACCGTAACTATTCACCGCGCGCAGACAGTTGTGTGCTTGATAACCTCCACTGCGCCACGCCTCCAACACGCTCTGATACCAATTGTTGGAGCAGTCAGTGCAGCTAAACAAAAGACAAGCAACAACAGATAAAACACATCACATAAGAGACACAGGAGTTTTACGTGGTTCACCCAACCAATCTGGGCTACGTCCACCAAACATAGGCATCGGCAAAATTTTATTATCAAACAGGAGATTACATGATAATTCAGTTCCTCACAAACTCTCACGCTCACCACCCAATCCGTCTGGACACCTGTTTTATAGCTAAGAGGATCTAACTGCCTCATAAATCCTCCTACAGCAAATATAGGATGCATTAACTCACTCCCAACAAAATAGAGCTAATATAGCAACCAAATCAGATTGTTGTCACCTACTGAGATTTTTGCCTATTTTATTAAAACAAAAAATCTCAACATAAATTATAAAATTTATAGTGTTTGGAAATCTAACTCTTTATTATCAAATTCCAAAAATTTAAAAGAAAATATGAACGCAAAGTAGAAAATTCCAGCCTCCCACCCATCGCAGACCACATTTAAGGTTGAATTCGTCGACATTCCTTTGCGTGGATGTCGTCTTCTTGATTCTTTTAGATTCTTGCAGAATAGGTTTAGACTTTTAAGTAAATAATAGCAACCATCGATTTTAAATTGATTTACATTCTAACAATAACAATAATCTGAATCAAGTTGAAATTGTACCGTTGGACTTTAAATTTTCTGTTTCCCAACGGCTAGATGATGTACATCGTGGAGGGAATCGAATGCTATTTGAGATTAATAGGATTCACGGTTAATCTAATTTTGTTTCTTTGGGATGAAGGGCTATGTCGCTTTTTTCTTTGTTCTGCCTTGCTGCTTGGTCTCTCTCAGGCAGTGTTGTTTAAATATATCTGTCTGGTGCTATTTGTCTGTCTGTGCATGCAAATGTATTAAATGTGTTTGTTTGTCTAGTGTTGTGAGTCTGTCTGTCTGTGCATGCCAGTATTGCTCTCTAAGAGTATTAGATGTGTTAGTCTGTCTGTGTAAACCCTGAGAGGGGAGGAGTGACCGTGGTAGTGGAGAGAAACATTCGAGGCCACCGAAAAATATTTATGGGGAAGGAAGGGGATGGATCTGAGAGTGAGTTTTGCATTTACGTTATCCTAGTTACATTAGCACCAGAATTGAGCAGTACAGAGTTTTCTTTAATTGTTTCCATCCTCTTCACGCTTTATTGATTCGATATTATGCTGTAATTTGCCAAGTATCTAATTTAGGTTTCTCATTTTAATCACAGGAAGAACGAAGGAACGCAGGAGTTAATTTTTGTGTTGATCTTCGTCTGGAAGGAAGAAATATAATGGAGCGACTATGGCAGACGTAGACTCATAGAATGAACAAGCATCTCACAGGTACATGTACGTTTTCCTTCTCATATAAATATATTTTCTACTCTGATTATGTAAAAAAAATAGAGGAATACATTAATTCAATTGTATCCAAACTTTGTAGACGAGATTGCATAAATATTTTCCTTCTACATGTGTATATTTTCCACTAGGTTGAAAAAAAAATATATATGAATTCAGATGTGTATAGACTTTGCAGATTATATTGAGTAAATTTATTTTATTGCATTGTCCATAAATTTATTATCATCTAATGTTAGGGAATATTATGGCTGCCTAAATTTCAAGAGGCGCCAGGAAAATAAATTCCATGGATGGAACAGATGAAGGATTCATAGCCACGGCGTTTGTTGGATCGGTGAAATAACAGTGTTTCCCATCCAATAGTTTAATTTCTAGTAAGATCGGTGAAATAACTGTTTCTCTCATCCAATGGTTTTATTTCCAGAAGGATCTTCAACTATTTTTAGCATTACATGTTTTGTTTCCTGTATCTTTATGGTAGATTTTCCAATATTTTCACTAATTATCCATAATTAATGTAGACATGTAATTGCTTGCAAACACTGTAAAATATCTTCTCCTCTCTGGCCTTAGCTGCGTTGGACAGCAGCTTCTTCGAGAAAACAATCGATCTTACCTGCCTTCAATTCCATTGCTATTTCCCAAGTTTTCGAGCCCTTATCAAGATAGATGAACGGCAACTCTAAGGCTCAGCGCTTCCATGGAGTAGTTCCCTGCAGAGGGCTTTGGAGTCCAAAGTACAGGTGCCGCACCATCTACAGCTTCCAGCCCTGTAAACGCGTAATAAACTTCCTCCTCCGTTTGAATTCAAGATACAAATCGAACCAAATATTTTGCCGATTTTGTGAATGCAGGGATTTTAAAGAATTGTACAAAGTAATTTTGTTAGTATCCTTTTTATTATCAAAGTTTACAAGTCTGTAAAAAGAAACTCTCATCCAGGTTCTTAAAAAGCTGGACAAAATAAACCTGATTAACACTGAAACTCTAACCGTATTTCTTCTAAGATATTTGTCAAATTCGTAACCAAAACATCTAATCTAGTTGATACACGATTAGTTTATTGATATCCAGTTAGTTTACTGCAGCAATGCACAATCTCAAGTTCAAATATCAAATCTTATATAGTGCCTAAGACAGTCGATGCCCTGTCTTGGGTTCGAATCGATACGCAATCTCTTGTTCAAATATCACATCCATCTAAGGCATCGATACGCAATCTCTTGTTCAAATATCACATCCATCTGGTGCCTTAGAGAGCCGATGCCCTGTCTTGGGTTCGAATCTTGCAGATAATTGCTATTATAAGTTGTTACACTGACGCTAATTGCTATTTGTTTTTAACCTATTCCTACCTGTGTAACAGGTCATTACTTTTAAACGAGTCAGCACCGTCATATTCATATATATTATACAATTAGCGGACATTAGGCAATTATGCAGCTGTTTACCATTTCCAATGGCGCAGTGAATCTCTAAAAATAAACAAGGTCATTTTCTTTTTCTAAATACTCTAGGGATTCCATTGCTGGTGGAATAACAGTTTTTCTATGCGCTGCTTTAATTTTCAATAAGATCTTCAATTTTTTTTTCGCATTACATGTTTTATTTATTGTAACTTTATGGAAGATGTTCCAATGTTTCCGTTTAATTGTTTCGAACATTGTAAAATCTCCTTTCCTCTCTGGCCTTGGCTGCCTTCTACAGCAGCTTCTTCCAACGCTTTAGTCCTTCGAGAGAACAATTGATCTTTCTTTTTGATCTCAATCCCCGCCTTCAGTTTCGTTGCTATTTGCCGGTTTTTCGAGCCCTTATCAAGATAGATAAGAGGCAACTCCAAGGCTCGGCGTTTCCATGGCGGAGCTGCACCTGTCGTGGCTCTGATACACTCCAACCGACGGTCAGCAACTTCAAGGCTTAACGCTTCTATGACAAAGCTCCACCTGCCGTGGCTCTGATAATCTCCAATCGTCGGGTGGCACACTATCTACAGTTGCTGAGCAATGGCATTCGGCATCGGGCCGTCTAAAGTGTAACTTTCTTTGAATTAAATATACAAATCGATCCAAAGCTTTTGACGATTTAAGTTTTAAAAGTTTCAATCGATCCAGAACTTTTGATGATTTAAGGTTTTTAAAATTTGGATAGAATAAACTTTGCTAATATGGAAACTATTTTCATAATTCTTATCAGATTTAGTCGACTATGTAACGAGAAATTCTAATCAAGATTCTATTATTCGATTTTAGTCAAATTTGTAACGAGAAATTCTAATCATGAGAGTTGAACGAAACTCTGATGTCATTTCTCGTTAGAATTTAGTCAAATTTGAGACGAGAAACTCTAACCATGATTTATAGAGAGGTGGAAGAAACCCATTAAAGTAAATTTTAGCTTTAAAAGAGACAAAATAAACTCCGTTAATAGTGAAGCTTCAAATTTTTGTTCAATTTGTAACCGGAAAATTAGTTTACCCCAGCCAACCCCTATTGCTCTTTGGTGCCCGAGATAACCAGTACCCGATCTTGGGTTCGGAATCTTGCCCAATTGGCGGGTAGGTGACTCCTTACTATTCGGGCACTTGCCATACAAAGAAAACAAGCCATGGCATAAAGGAAGAGTTGTTTTTAGTGAGACTTTTTGGAAGTTTTTCCGGTCTAATTTCTCTAAAATCTGGGAAGAATTTATTGAAATCACAAGCTTGATGGGTAACCCTTGCACAATCGAAATGCCCTAGGGGTTTTCCAGGGTGTTGAATCCATATATACAGTGAAAAAACTAGTTTAAATAAAATTTAGATAGAATAAACTTTGCTAATATGGAAACTCTTTTCATAATTCTTATCAGATTTTAGTCGACTTTGTAACGAGAAATTCTAATCATGAGAGTTGAACGAAACTTTGATCTCAGTTCTCATTAGATTTTAGTCAAATTTGAGACTAGAAATTCTAATCATGATTTTTAGAGAGGTGGAAGAAACCCTGTAAAGTAAATTTTAGTTTTAAAGGAGACAAAATAAACTCCGCTAACAGTGAAAAGCTTCAAATTTTTGTCAAATTTGTAACCGGAAAATTAGTTTACCCCAGCCAACCCCATTCTCAGGTTTGAATATTGCTCTTTGGTGCTCTGAATAACCAGTAGCCGGTCTTGGGTTCGAATCTTGCCCAACTAGCGGGTAGGTGACTCACTATTCGGGTGCTCGCCATACAAAGAAAACAAGTCATGGCATAAAGGAAGAGAGTTATCTTTAGTGAGACTCTTGGAAGCTTTTTTGGTGGGTTTTTCTGGTCTAATTTCTCTAAAATCCAGCAGGAATTTATTGAAATCACAAACTTGATGGGTAACCCTTGCACAATCGAAGAGCCCTAGGGGTTTTTCAGGGTGTTGAATCCATATATATAGTGAAAAAACCAGTGTAAATAACACAAATCAAGATTTCACCTCAAAATTTTCTGTCAGATTCCGACACTGGAAAGTCCAAAAAGTCACTATAAAGACAACTCCTAAAGGAAGTTGTTCACTCTAACTTCACACTTCTTTAGTCACCCTTTTGGCCCTCAAAGGATCTTAAACAAAGTACCTAGGCTAATAAAATGATAATGAACATGAGTTCAAATACTAGTGAACAATTATTGTAATTGTCCTCCAAAGCTTCTTCTTTGCCTCCGAAGACTTCAATTATTTCACTCAATCAAAAGTTTGCACAAAGCATAGGTTAAACCCTGCTTATAATTGGTACTCTATTGCTTAAAATATTGGAATAGTATGCTCATCTCTCTGCGTTAGATGGAAAAGGAAAAGTCGATAAAGTTCAAACATAAACTATGCATTTTTCTTAATAAATCGGTTAATTATGTTCTAAAACTAGAAAAAATAGATTAGTTTTGTTTAAATTTAAAAGATAACTAGAGAAGTACACTATCCACCTATGAGACGATTAGACTATTAAATAGCATTAAAAAGTGTCCTCTACATGCAGGGCCACTGTCTGTACAAAGATTTTAAATAATTATTTCAATCTGAATTTTGGAGAAATGGAATTCAAAGAAGACAAGCTTGACTATTGCATTTGTTCCTAGAAGTTTTTCCTTGTTGTTTACCAATGAGAATAACTAAAGAATGGCATTCCCCGTTAAAATCAACAAACATATTTCTTGTAATGAAAGTTTTAGAGGAGGCATTTCTCACCTTTAGAATATTTGTAGAATGTTCGTCATGCAATCATTGTTTCTTGAAAAATCTGCGACGCATGCATTTTATATATCTATACTTGCAGGATGCCTAAAATTTGTTCTTTAGTTACATTCTCACTATTGAGAACTCTAGGGCATTATGTGAATTAGATTCTTCAATTTGATTTCTCTTATCTTGACATTTACTTGTGCAAGTATATGTTGATTATGTTAGTGTTCTTTTCATCAAATAAACGATAACATGAAGATCACAAAGACAAGAACACAAGATGTAGGCACACAGTGAGGGCAAAATCCCTATGAAAGGGTAAACCCAGTCAACTCTTTCTCTAGTAGATTAAATCATGTTGAGACACACTTGACCCTTTGACCAACAAACTTTCTCTAACCACCAAATTAGCCACTTCGGCTTCAGTCTTAGTTTTTCTGCAATCTAAATTCTTGACTCCTTCTGTAATAGTTTATGCCTTCCTGCTTCAGAGATTCTCAACCCTCATTGTAATGGCTTCTGCAACAAGATTCTTCGGCCCTTCCTGTAATGGCTCATGCACTAGAGATTTTCAGCCCTTCCTATAATAGGTCTTGCAATAGAAATTTTCGGCCCCTCCTGTAATTACCACAGAGATTCTCGACCTCTCCTTCCTCAAAAACTTCAACCCTCTTTTTGCAATAGTCTTAGCCTTTTTATCTCATATATCTCGGCTCCCTTGTAATGGTCTCTTGTAATAAGGGTTCTCAGCCCTTCCTTCTTGTTATCCGAGCTTCAAAAAGTTATAGATCGAATTCATGACTTTGCTACCAACTAGGTCGATTCGATAGGCTATAAATACTTGTTTGCCACTATAATTTTGAGTCGACATAAACAATTGCTTTCAGGCCGACTTGTAGACTTGATTTTAGGTCGACTTGTTAAGTGAGGAAGGCTACTTGTATACTTGTTTGGAGGTTGTCTTGAAGAGAAGGACACTGACCTAGTGGACGTATTTTCTTTGACACAAAAAACAATTTTATGAATTACAATTTTGACTAAGTAAAAATCCTAGAAGCCTGCAATGGAGGTTTGACCTATTGACCATTGACCCAAGCATGAAATCCATGCTTTAATAAGTCAATAAAAATTTATTTTATAAATAATTTTCTTTCTTTTGACAAATACATGACTTTAATACAATTATGAAGACCGACACTAATTACATTCTTCAACACCCCCCCTAACTAGGTAGGTATTCATATTTTTACATATAGGTACAAGGATGAACTCAAAATGAGATGATCTACAAAGACAGAGTCATACAACACCGCAATTCTTTCGAATTAGATACTTGACCAACGTATCTAACCAGCTGGGACTAAGGTGTGTTCCAAACTTCAACCACTATAGGTACCATCAGGTTTCCACTCTAACACCGACCCAGGGATCTAGGTGTGTATCCAAGGTTAAAGCTCTATGACCAACGCCACCCTCCCTACTTCGGGATCTAGACATCAACACATGGGTCGGCCAGATGTCCTCCCAAGCATCAAGAACTCGGCCCCAGATGCTTACATCTCTCCCTATAAACTAGATACATATCCATCAATCAAGCATGCTTCCAAAAATTCATACTTTATTACGGAGAGATCTCGAACAAACACAACCCCAATTAGCAATAACCTTTCAATACATATACACATTAATATGAATCTTAGGGGTCTTCAATTATCTTGATGTTGCTCATATATCTTGTTGCATCTTTCAAAAACATTCAAATCTTCTTCAACTTTGTTATCAGCATCTTATGAACTCATGGAGGGTATCCAAGCTCCCCCTCAACTCAGCGATAGACTTCATCGGGTTCTTCTTTTCATCATGCTCATCATTAAGTCATTTTCAAGATAGATGAACCTCTTCAACATTTTGAAGATTGTGTACCTACAAATCTAGTAATGAGTACAACCAACTACAAATATACAGGAGCATGAGATTGATACAGGGTTACCATATCAACATGAAGAGAGTATCAACCATAAGTAGTCAAAATTTCATAGCTTAAACTTGAATTATCTTTCATATCCAACTCGAGATCTCCTGCTAGGGTTTTTGACATAATCCCTAGATTATAAAGTCAAATCTTAGATATTAACAACTTAATAGAGAAAGCAATTCTTTAAGTCACAGGAGCTAGACTCAACACCCACAGAATCAAATATTATACATCTAGGGTTTCAACAATATGCTCTTAGAATTTCATGACAGACTTTACTAGGTTTTGTTACAAACAATAGAACTAGCAAGTTTACATCTAGGGTTCATTCATACTAATCTTTTGCATGGATAAAAACATCAAACCCCAACAATTTTGACTAGGGTTTCAATTATGTGGAAGCACATACACCTGGGGTTTCATTCCTAGGGGTTCCCTAATTCACCAAATCCTAAAGGTTTAGGGTTTTATGGCAAACCCTGAAAGATTAGAGTTTTACCAAAGTATTACCAAAAAACCTAAATATGGTTAGACTTACAAACCCTAAGTAGCCTAGGATTTCAATATTATCGACAATATACTTTAAGCATCAACAAGTTAGAGTTTTATAGTGAACCCTAAAAATGAGGGTTTCTACATAAATGAACAAATGACAAGAGATATGACAAAGGTAGATTCAATCTAGTGTTTGATCTTCCTAATAAGAATCTTTTACAATTCAAAATTCTAAACATAAAATAGTTAGTAATACAAGGAAAATTTTAAAATAATTTTAATAAAGAAGTTTTAGCAAATAGATGTGAAAATTCCTACACAGGAATTCCTACTGCAGCAATTGGTGATATTACTCCTATTTGTTAAATTCCTTTAGACAAATTACTTGCAGTTTCCTACGGGCAATATCTAATACATACACTGCATCCTTCACTTAATTAAATTATAAGCGGAAACAAGATACTGAGCAAGAAAAAAATACAACACAATAGACACCATTATTTTTTGACAAATGTCCCCGGAAAAACCCAATGTGGGAAAACCGGTGTAGCAACTCTGAGGGTTTATTATTATTATTAAGCAGTAGCAAATTCTGAATACATCTTTGAATACCTCACGGGGTTACCTCACACAATCACTAAGAAAATTCTAGTTGATTCAGATACTGAATGAATGGCCTCTGGTAGGCCCTACGCTGATCTTTGTAGTCCTCACGTAGGCTCTACGTCAACCTCTCTAGGCTCTGCGTCACTCAGTTTGCTGATCAATTTGCTGCTCAAAGTCTCTGCTCTTAGCCTCCCGGTCTCACACCCCGACTCCCAGCTTCTGAAACTGACTCCCCTCTGACTCGCTTGAGTAAAATCTCGGACTCTCTCACCCTCTGCGTCAGCCACTGCGTCTGGGCTACTGGATCACTCTCTGCCTCTCTCTATTGATGATTCTTCAACTAAGAAAATCTCACTCTCTCTTAGCAAGCTATCCTTGCCCCTCAACTGCAAGAAATATCCTCAATTGAATTTTCCTCCTGAGAATTTCTCACTTCAGAAAATCGATTTCTTGATCTCTCTTTGTGTGTTTTCCAAATGACCCTCAAGCCTCTTCTTATATCTTCTTGTTGGACAACCAAAGGCTTAGATCGTTTTGACTTGATCTCTGTCTTTTTCTAGAAGTTTCAACCACAATTAGATTAATACCCATTAATATTTTAATTTTCCTAAGTTTAAACTTAGGAACTCCATTAAAAATATTAATTATTTTAATAAAATTGTCTCTGGGTGGAATTTTCCAAACTAGTTTATGGGTTCTTTGGAATGCATGTGCTCAAACCTCCCTACAAAAATTGAGGCCTAGAGCACATCCGATGCTACCCCAAATCAACACTCCCTCTTAGCGAGGAATGTGCTCTAGCAATATATCACTGCTGCATACTGCTCTGACTCTGAAGCATCGTCCTCTGTGTTGCTAATGTCTAACATGTTGTCCACCAACTACTGCGTTGTTGTTGTAATTGTACTGCTGCTGACACTGCCACTATCAACATTGCATCTGTACTACAACTCCGTCTCAAATGTTGCATCTGCTATGCTGCTAGCACTGCCACTGCTAACTCTGCATCCGTACTATAACTCAGTTGCCGAGAGAAGCAACTAAAAAACATCCAAAATTAATGAACTAACTGTGTTCAGTATGATACCACGTGAATGTTGGAACTGACTATTGCTAGTCTCTGCGCTGACCCTCTGAATCTACTGCGTTGCTGCTAACCTCTGCCCTATGTCATCTGCACTGTTGTCAACTCTGCTTTGCGCTGCTCAGACTCTGGCACTCCTAGCCACTGCAACTGTCTCCCCGACACTCCTCGGCACCATCCAACACTAGTCCATCCTCCTACTGCAAAACTAGGCTCTCGTAGCAAGGTATTAATCCAAGAGGTGGACTCCTCAAGGATCTTGCCCATCTGTAGCTCTTTCGAACTACAACTCCAAATCATCCCACCTTCTTCTTGGAGGTATCTCGATTGTCATGACGAACTCCTCCTCTTAGATTTTTGCGGCTGCAACTTTAGGATTATGCTTCTCATCTTTATCCTTTTTCTTGAAGGACACTGGGATGCATAATGGCCCATCTCGCCACATCTGAAACACTTCACCTTGGAGACATCCTTCTTTCGTCTTTATTGCCCCTGTTGTCCCTTCGATGTGAGGGATGCATTCTCCTCCTCCTCCTTGGGTTTCGACCCATTGTTGTTGCTGCTTACGTCAAGTTTGACCTTGACCAAGTCTCTCCTCAGCTCCTCTTATTTTAGAGTTGCCCACATTTCATCCCAATTAGGCAATGTTGCTTTTCCCAAGATACTCTGGACAAAGACTTGCCACTCATCCGAGACAAAATTGAGGGCTAGTCTAACTAACTCTGAATCCTGAGGTGTATGCCCCACAACAGACAACTCATCACATGTTTCCTTCAGCGTTGTGAGGAATGGATCCACACACTCTTCCTTTTGCATCTGAGCAGATCTCAACTTCTGCTCTAAGTACATCTTCCGCTACTCGGGAAATCCCTGATATAACGTGGCCAAAGCATCCCATATCTCCTTAGTAGTTGATCTGCTAGCAATGTGACACACCACGTGATCCTTGACTCCATCCAGGATCATCCTCTTGGCCTTTGCCATCTCAGCCTTGTACTTTTTCAGCGGATCCGCATCTACATGCACAACCATCACATTGTTGAGATATGTCTTGAGGGCATGCTCATCTAGAAGGAATAACATTCTAGCCTTCTAGATGACATAGTTGGATGCTCCGTCCAACTTGTCCTGATCCCTCAGGTTGCCATATCTGCCAAAGAATAGAAAGTCGAATGACCTCCTCTCTCCTTTGTGTTGCTACTTGGCTTAGCCTACACACTCCCTACTAGAGCTAGTAAAACCATTGCCCCTTGCTGCTGCTCAGCTCTACAGAATTCAAATTCCTTGGCTAGGAATTCTCTGAGGAATAAATTCCCTCAACCATGCTTCTCCTCTTTCTTTTGACGATTTTTTGCCCAGCAAACTGCCTATAGAAAAAAAAGATATGCATCCCACCAACTCTCCTCATGCTGAGACTTCAGCGCTGCTCCCTCTGCCCTGGGAAAAAATTCGAACTGGAAGCCCTTCTCTTTGTCGACTCACTCGGAGAGAGACTTCCTCGAAATTTCAGCCCTCCGGCTAAGAACTGTGCAAACCCTTTGGGGTTTCGAACTGCTGCCTCTTGCAGCTTTTCGATTTCCTTCTTCTGCACAATGTTGAATCTACCGGCTCTTCTCTTCTTGCTTCACTTGCAGCTCTGATACCAAGTGAAAATTCCTACATCGGAATCCCTACTGCAGCAACTGATGCTATTACTCCTATTTGTTAAATTCCTTTAAAAAATTACTTGCAGTTTCCTATGACAAATATCGTAATACATACACTGCAACCTTCACTTAATTAAATTATAAGCAGAAACGAGATAATGAGCAAGAAAGAAAATAAAACACAATAGACACCGTTATTTTTGGACAAATGTCCCCGAAAAAACCCAATGCGGGAAAACTGGTGCAGCAACTGAGGGTTTATTATTATTAAGCATTAGCAAATTCTGAATACCTCACAGGGCTATTCAGTTACAAAGAGAAATACTAGCAGAAATATTTGTGAGATTACCTCACACAATCACTGAGAAAATCCCGACTAATCCACATATTGAATGAATGGCCTCTGGCAGGCCTTATGCGGCTTTTTGCAGTCCTCATGTAGGCTCTGCATCAACCCGCTAGGCTTTGCGTCACTTAGTCTGTTGATCGATATATTTCCCGGAGTCTCTGCTCTTAGCCTCACACCTCAGCTCCTGACTTCTGAAACTAACTCCCCTCAGCGAAATCACGAACTCTCTCTCACCCTTTGTGTTGCCTTTGTGTGCCCCTGCGTTAGCCTCTGCGTCTGGGCTACTGGATCACTCTCTGCCTCTCTCTATTGGTGATTCTCCGGCTAAGAAAATCTCTCTCCAGAAGCTATCCCTGCCTCTCAACTGCAAGAAATCTCCTCAATCGAATTTTCCTCATGAGAACTTCTCACTTCAGAAAATCGATTTCTTGATCTCTCTTTGTGTGTTTTCCAAATGACCCTGAAGCCCCTTCTTATATCTTCATGTTGGACAACCAACGGCCTAGATGAACTCCTAATCAAAGGCTTAGATTGTTTTGACTTAATCTCCGTCTTTTTCTAGAAGTTTCACCCACAATTAGATTAATACCTATTAATATTTTAATTTTCCTAAGTTCAGACTTAGGATTCAAAGTCGGGAAAAAATCGGGATTAAATCCCCAAACCGCGATTTTTTTGGCTGGCTGATTAAAACGGTCAATTTTTTGCTGATTTTTTCCCAATTGAAAAAATCGAGATTTTATTGAAAAAGTCCGGATTTTTCAAAAAATGAATATTTTTGTATTTTTTTAATTTTGCCAACATTTTGCCGACTTTTTCAAAAAATCCCAACTTTAATGACTTTTTCAACTTTTGGATCCTTGCCGATTTAATCCCAACTTCGACTTTTTCCACATTGCTTAGGAATTCCATTAAAAATATTAATTATTTTAATAAAGTCATCTCTGGGTGGAATTTTCCAAAACGGTTTATGGGTTCTTTGGAATGCATGTGCCCAAGCCTCCCTGCAAAATTGGAGGCCTAGAGCACATCTGATGCTACCCCAAATCAACAATAAACATACCTGGAGTTACTCCTTTACAAACCTTGTAGGGTTTTCCTTGAAGTGCTCTCTCTCATGAATCAGAATTTTATACCTGCAATACTTGATGACAAGTACAACAAAGAAAACTATATGATACCAAAAAGATTGCAGTCAATCTAGGGTTTCCTACACAATTAAAGTTTCCAATTACAAACTTTAGACCTAAAAATCAAAATATCTTTTACAAACCCTATGACTAGGGTTTTTCATGAGTTACCTAGGGTTTTACAGTATTGGAAAGCAACTACCAATCTTAAATTTTCTAAACCCTAAGACAACTCAAATCTTGATCATACATATCTTACACATACATACCTTCGACTTTGTTTGTTTCATTGAGCTTGTTTCCCTTTGCAAACAGAAGGCATGTAGTTCTTCCCTGAGATAAATGAGATCTTGGTGCCAAGGATGCTAGAGAGAATTCCTCATAACATTTTCATGATCTACATCACTTGCTTGTAAACTTTGATCCTTCTAATTGTTTTGCTCCATGATTATTCCTACTTATTTATATATGTACTCATGATTTATTCACCACTTATTAGAACTGGACTTCATGAAGGTGACTGTAAGAGGTATTATTTGTCAGCATATCTTCACTGCTATAGAACTTGAAGTTTCCTATCACCAAACATAGGAGATAGTTCCTTCTTAGAGATTGTATGTTCTTCCAAAGATGTCATTGTTAGAAAATCAGAAAGACAAAAATATATTCTTATACTTGATAATTACGTGTGATGTTCTTGACTTCTTATTAAGTTTTCTTTATATCTTTTTTCTTTAGTTCATTAAGCAATTACCAAAGCGAAAGCACATAAAACAATGGACACCAGATATAGGCAATATGCTAGGGAAAAACCCCCCCTCAACACATGACATCCTCAATAGTTTAGAGGGAGAGATGGACACAACATTCTTGTCTACACCTAGGAAGAAAGAATGAAGGATTAGGTAATCATCTGGCATCTAATGCTCTTTGAGGATGTGTAGGGCATCCAAGATAAAAGTAGGCAAAAGGACTGATATTCTTTGAGGGCTAGGAACCCAAGATAAGAATAGTCTTAGAAGGTCATACTCAGTGAACACCTTGAGAGACAATCATGAAGGTGTCTATAATCATTGGTCCCGCCAACATTGTGCTCTGATTTGATGAGAGATAGAGCTATCAGTCAAGGCCTTGTTGTGGAAACAATGTTGGTTACTATGATACTATACAGATGGGTTACCAATCCGATTCTTCTTATGAGAAATTCTTCAGATTGAGAATGACCAAGTACCATTATGAAAACCTCCATAGTTAAGAGGGAGTGTCGAAGAAAGTGTAATTAGGTTCGGTCTTCATAAATGTAATTTTGATCTTTGTACTTGTAAAAGAAAAGAAATATTATTTTTTTGTAAATTATAAAATGGGTTTCTTGCTCATTACAAGTTGAAGTGCTATAGGAAAATCAAAGAGTCAAAGAAAATGTTAAAGAGCTTTTATCGAGCATATATGAGTCAACCTAGTGTCTATATCAACCCTCCAAGACAAGCACAATCCTCTTGAAGAAGGCAACAAGAAAAATGATGTAAAATGTTGTCATGTCGGCCTCAAATTGAATTAAATAACTAAAGAAGTCATGTCAGCATGCAAAAGGAGTCACAACACTTCACACTGTCATGTCGCTCAAATGTAGAGGCAAACAACTATATATATGCAGCTAAAGTCACCATAGAGAGACAAAAATTCTCGGACAAGTCTCTGATATCTCGGATGGGTGCAAGAGGTTCAGAATCTCGGACAAGGTACAGTGGTACAAGAAACTCAGATAAAGGAAACAGTTCAGTGTTTCGTATGGAGGAGGATACCTGTGGTTTTCAGATGAGTATCTCAGATGAAATCTCAACCTCCTTGAAGTCTTGAAGACCTCTGTCTCAGCATATCTAACACAGTCATAGTCTTAGCTCAAGTGTGATGTAAAGGATCTAGGTGATCTCATAGTAACACCCTCTCATAGTCTTGATATAATAAGGATCTCGGTGCAACATACATCCTAGACACAATCATGTCCTCGACATAATTGCATTCATATCAATCATGATCTTAATGAAGATAAGGTCAAGTTCTCTGTGAAGGTGTAGCATTGGTGCATCAGTGATGAAGATCTCGATGAAGGAGCAGTCATGGTGCAACAGTGATCTCGGTGAAGGAGCAATCATGGTACAAGCAATAATGATGATCCCAGTAGTGACAAAGAAGAGGATTAGTGTCTTGGTCTTTGAGTGGCATAGTAGGTCAAGGGTCATGGTCTTGGTATCCGTCAATTGGAATCTCTAGAAGAAGAATTTTGTGCGGGTTTTCTTCTCCAAGAGGGAGAGGTTTTGGCCCTGGCAAAAAGCCAACATCGTGTGTTCTTGTCTCTTTGTTTTTGGTAGCTATTTGATGAACTAAGAAGACACACTCTAATAATAATATCAAGTGAAGATTGTGCTAAGAAGTAAAGTTAAATACTTCAGAAATAGTTATCATGCAAGAAGAATCTCATTAACTCTAACTTCCCTAGATTCTTCAACACCTTGGAGAGTTCTCCTTGTGAGGACACTCTCTAGCATAGTGGCCGAACTTGTTACAATTGAAACACCTTCCTTTTCTTCCTTCTTTGAATCCCTGCTTGAACCCTTGACCCTGTCTCCTTGGACCAACATTATTTTTCTTCTTTGCATGAGTGGAGTAAACAGTGGGTTCATTTCCATTTGAAGGCTTGTCTCTCTCCATCATCCTTGTCTCTTCTTGAGTGCATCTAGCCAATAATTCATCGAAACTAGGAATCCTGTCATTGTTGAGAATGGTGGTGTTAAACACATCCCATGCTCTTGAAAGACCCCCAAGTGCAATGAGAGTGAGCTTCCCTGTCAGCAATAACTTCTCCAATAGATAAAAGGTCATTTTTGATTTGTGTGATCCTCATGAAGTAGGATTGGATGGACTCCCCTTTATCAATCGTGATGTCATTCAACTGGTTTTTGAGAAAGAGGATTTTATTTTCATTGTTCACTTTGAACATCCCAACCAGCTTATCATATATTTCCGTAGAAGTTCCCAAATCAGAAATATAGGCAACCAAATGCTTTTAAATAGAATCAACCAAAATTTTCTTTGATTTGACCTCATATTTTCTATACTTTGTCTTAGCAGTAGCTGGTGCATTTGAAGGAGGCTCCACCACTTTTATCTGCACATAGTCCAATACTTCATGCTCCTCCAAAGTTCCATGCATGATAATCATATTTGTCATTGAGCTTGTACTCAGTCTTGAAGTAAGATGAAGAAGCCATTGAAACTTGTCCAATAAAACTTCCTTGGTGATTGCATTTCTCTCTCTTGCTAGGGCTTTGTCTTCACTTGGGCTTTGATACCATGTTAATTTTAGTTAACAATGGTATGTTCTATGCTTAACATAATTACTTCAATGTTCCTTTAGCATCCCAATGACAATTTCAATTTAGTTTTCCAATAGAAATCACATTAACCATAAATAACATTAACAGTAATTGTAGATAGAACATAAAATAAAATGTAGAAGACAAGCCAAGATGAGAGGACACCAGGTTTGGCGAAATCCAGGGAAAAACCCCAATGTGGGGAAAACCCTTTGATTGATTCTTCTTATTATTATATCAAATGTTCAGCATAGAGAGAGAGCACAAAAGTCAAAATTGACTTGCCAAATCAAAGTCAAAACAACCCTGTCAAATCTGCATTCAACTGCAATCAAACTCATTCCTAACCAGAAAGTCAAAGATGGTCAATGCAACACTCAAATAGTCCTCTTGAAGCTCAGCTAAACCCAGTCAAATTCGGCTTGATAAGGTGGTCAAATTTAGCCCAAAACAGTCCTGAAAACTGCAGTCAAACTTGGTCAACTATACGGTCAACGTTGCAGTCAGCGCGTGCGGTCAAAGTGCCCAGAAATTCTCGGTTCCTGTGCCAATCTGTACAACTTGCTAAAAACAAAATTTTCCCACAAAAATCACAGTCAAAGGATGAGTCAAAGTTCTTGGTGAACGTTGGTCAAACTCCTGCTACAGTGTTGAAATTCGGCCCTGCAATTTGCACAGAAAATTTGTCCTTCTGCCACACATGTGAGAGACAAAAGATTTGCCCAATAGTTGTATGAACCAATGAGAGAAGGAGAGAGAAGAAATGTGTGTGATGATGATGCCAAATGAGGTGAGAGGGCACTTGTATTTATACAAGTCGTTGAGGGTGAAGAGTCATGTCCATTGGGCTTCATGAACCTACATGATGATGTGGCCGACCTAAACAATTTGCACGTGTGGGCATAAATTCAAAAACACACTTCTACTTGTCCAAATTAGATAATCTTTATATCAATTTTGGTCCTCTTGAAAAGAGGAATTTAATGCAATCATCATCTCCATCAAATGAGTTGTCCCAAGGTGGAATTTGGCCCTAGTTGCCAATTTTAACAAGTGCCCTTGCTCTTGCTACAGTAGGTCCACAAATTTGGTCGAGGGAACTATGATTTTCTTGAGATTCATTGCCCTTGCTATGATACCAAGTTGAGAAATCTAGGGAATTATGTGAGTTAGATTCTTCAATTTGATTTCTCTTATCTTGACGTTTACTTGTGAAATTATATGTTGATTATGTTAGTGTTCTTTTCATCAAATAAATTCCAACATGAAGATCACAAAGACAAGAACACAAGGTGTAGACACATTGCCAGCGAAAAGCCAGTCAACTCTTTCTCTAGTAGATTAAATCATGTTGAGATACATTTGACCAACAAATTTTCTCCAACCACCAAATCAGCTCCTTTTGTTTCAGTCTCGGTTTTTCTGCAATCTAAATTCTTGACTCCTGTAATACTCTCTACCTTCTTGCTTCAGAGATTCTCGGTCCTCCCTGTAATCGCTTCTACAACAAGATTCTTTGGCCCTTCCTGTAATAGGTACTGCAACAGAAATTTTTGGCCCCTCTTGTAATTACCACACAGATTCTCGGCCCCTCCTTCAGAAACCTCAGCCCTCTTTCTGCAATAGTCTCGGCATTTTTATCTCAGATATCTCAGCTCCCTTGTAATGGTCTCCAGTAATAGGGATTCTCGGCCCTTCCTTCCTCTTATCCGAGCTTCAGAAAGTTATAGATCGAATTCATGACTTTGCTACCAACTAGGTCGAGTTGATAGGCTATAAATACTTGTTTGCCACTATACTTTTGAGCCGACATGAACAATTGCTTTGAGGCCGACTTGTAGGCTTGATTTTAGGCCTACTTGTTAAGTTAGGAAGCCGACATGTATACTTGTTTGAAGGTTGTCTTGAAGGGAAGGAAGCTGACTTGGTGGAGGAGTTTTCTTTGACACAAAAAGCACTTTTATTACTTACAATTTTGACTCAATAAAAATCCTAGAAGCCTACAATGGAGGCTTGACCTATTGACCATTGACCCAAGCATCAAGCCATTATTTTATAAATAATTTCTTTCTTTTGACAAATACATGATTCAAATACAATTATGAAGACCAACACTAGTTACATTCTTCAACACTCGCTACCTACTATGTCTCATGTAGCTGTGTAACTCAATGGCAACGTAACATATATGATTCAGGAGTACTAGAAACTCAACTGGAAAATATAAATAAACATGGGGTATAATCTGCATTTAAAGTTGCATGTTAAGGTTTTCAGTGCATAAGCATAAGGGAATTTTCAATTAACAGATATCAGTTGAGGAATTCAAACAAACAGTAGAATAAAATTGGAAGCTTCTTCCATGTACAAATCCAAATGAATTGCTTCACTGCAACTACAACTGTAAATAAGATTACTTGTCTCATTGGCATTTTGCTTGCCTGCAAAAAGAAAAACACAGAATATTAGTAAAATGAAATAAATTATGTCGATTGTTATGGTCTAGTGGTTGAGGCATTGCCATCCAAAAAACCCATGCTCAAACCCTAGTAGGCATAGAACCCTAGGGAAATGTGTGTTCGGGTTGAGCTGGATGGTGAACCATGTTCAAGTGGGCCTGTGAAAATGTAGAGTTGGGGTTCACAGTACCCCATGTATCAAAAAAATGTTTACCCTTACCAAGAAAATAAAAAATACAACACATTAAATTAACCTTATCTGACTTCGCGTTGTATTTCTGGTGCAGCTGCAGCTTCTTGCAGTTTTTTGTATCTCATAAGTTTACCTACTGCCTTGAGAACCTGTGAAATCAAAAATAACCATTAAACTTCCATTTGCCAATATGCACTCCATCTAAGACAAGACTCCAGTATTCAACCAAGATCTTGCCATAACAATGATGTCACTTGGATGAAAGTTACATAATAGAAAGCAGTAAATCTCTCCTTCTTTGCAAACTGTGAAAGCATTGTATAAGAGAAGAAACGTAAAAACTGTTCAGGAGAAAAGGAAAAACTGAAGCACTCAAGTTTACCTATAGTGGAATAATAGAAAATGGTTGGTTGAAAGGAAATATCTAATGTCAATCTGGGTATTTGATATCAGATCATAGCAAATAAAGTCCAATGGCTCCTGGCCCTAGGCATCCTTGGGGGCAAAACTTCTCAAAGGGCTCCTAGTCTTGTCAACAGCCAACTCATGTAACTAGAGGAAATGAGGGTAATAACCAGTCAAGAACAAACAGATACAAAGACCTTGTATCAAGAAGACATGTCCCCTTCCTCTGAACCTCAAGTCACAATGGTGTTTTGGGTCCATCTTCGAGTAATCTTGGGGAGTCCAAATATCAGAAGTTCCCCAATCATCATGGTTAGATCCGAAGACTTCATCGCAATTACATCAAGAGATTTCTATTCAAGGCTCGATTGAGATCCTTGGAGATGAAGTTCCTCAAGTGATGGCGGAAAAAGATCATCGCGTGGGTATGGGTGTGGAAGAAGTAGAAAATTAAACTGATGCAGAGATAACCTTCCCTGATCCAAAGTCTAAAGATTCGGAAGTTCATGATCCCATCAAGGAGATAGGGGCAGTGAAAAGAGAAAATCCTTAGTCGTTTGGAAGAAAACCATGAAAAATCCTTAGGGAAGAACAAGCAAATAAAGAAATCATGATGAGATCACAATCAACAATAGAGAGATTTGGAACTGTACATAAAATTTCAAAAGCGCCTAGAAATAATGCACCTCCTAGTGGAGGGAGTGTTAAACAACAGAGTGAAAAATGATTTCAGTCTCCTGGGATTGCAGAGGCTTAGGCAGCAGTTGTAAACTAGCTACAATTAAGGAAATAATTAAATCTGAAAAGCCTACAATTCTCTTGCTCAAGAAGATGAAAATGTGCTCATTTAAAGCAATAAAAATTGGGAGGAAACAATGGAAGTAGAGTGAAGGGGTAGCAGAGACTGAAGAGGAGTGTCTAGGAGTATTTGTAGTCTTTCGAATGATTAGTTAGACTGGTGCTGATGTAGCAGCGGACAGGTACTTAGTGTCAAGCATGCAAGAGTAGTCCAAGACCTTCCTAGGAACTTTCTTATGTTGAGTGAAAGTCTATCATGATCCTTTTCCCACGTCTAACTTAAAAAAAACACATTGAATAATTAATTGATTAATGTTGGCTATTGGGCTAAGGTTTTCCAAGGAAAAGTGAATTATTCACTTTAGTGATCTTAGATCTAATCTCAACCATTGATCTCAAGTGGGTTGGGATATAATCCTAGCCATCTATCACCTTGGAAATCAGAGTTTGAGATCTAGCTCAATGAAGAATTATAAAGACAGCCTAAGGGAAGGAAGAAGATACATTGCAATTGCAAGCGATTTACAGATTTGAGAGAATTTTTCAATCGAGGAGTGAGAGACTCGAGGCTGAAGTGAAAGAAAATTTTGCAGCTGAAAATTCTGGAGATGTGAACTCAGTGGAGACTGAGGCTGTATAAGTTACTAAGCCCCAGAATTTTGCAGAGCCATGAGTGTGAGCAGCGTCATCTTTAGAGAGGCTGCACAATCCAAGCAGTGCACAAGGGAGGCCACACATTGAAGGCGCTTAGCACACAAGCTATGCATGGAGGCTAAGGAAGGCCAAGGTCGCACATGCAAGTGGAGGTTGATGTCTAGAGGGCTGCATGAGTCAGGAGAAACCAACAAAAAGTATAGAGTGAATTTTTAGGGAGTCGAGTTTTTCCAGGTTCTGTTTGCTGTAAAAATTTGTATTCGTCTTTGGGCCATTTTCCCTATGAGATAGGCCCTTATTTATTCTGAGAAATAAAGTGAAGCATAAGTTCGAGCATTTATATTTTCTGTTGTTTGTTTGATTTTTTACTTGTGCTTCTACTATCAAATTTTATAGCTAAAGCACTAGTATATTTTTATTCGAAAATTCCAGAAATCTGGGTTATAAAAATTGCTTGAGATATGTATCTGACCTAGTATTCAGGAAAATTAACATGGTATCAAAGAAATAAAACTCTGAGAGTAGTTGATCCTATTTTGCACATAGGATTACAACAGATAAATTTCCAGCAATAAAAGATTTCCTTGATCAAGTATTTAATTTGGGAGGATGGCTGCAGCCATGTTGAGATTTGAAGACTGGTTGGAGGGTGCATCAAACTATAGTCCCTAAAAGGAGAGAATAGCTTTGGTATTAGTGGAGAACAACATTTGGGAGTTTTTCAACAAAAACTCGTTCCTCCTACCGATGCTACACAACTGCCCATCCATAATCAAAAGGATGCGAAATCCAAAAGAATTATTCTGGATGCAGTGAAGGATCATATGATCCATCATTTATCCAAAAAGAAGACTGCCAGGGAGGTATCATAGGTTGTGACAAAACTATATCAAAGTGATAACCAAAACAAGAAGATGGTGCTACGGGAAAAACTCAAGGGCACCAAGATGACTAGAACAAATACAATAGCTTCTTATCTCACCAAAGTCACACAATGACAGGACGGCCCTAAATGGCTTCAATAAGCCATGGGATCCTTTCGTCAAAGGCATCATAGCACAAGAACAACTTCTAGATTGGGAGAGTCTTCCGAATGATTTCATTCAAGAGGAGATTCAGGAGGAATCAATGTATGGAGGCTAGTAGAAGGGTGATGATGAGAACCTTTCCCTTGCCAGTTAGGCAAGGAAGGGCAAAGGGAAGCCAAGAAGAATTCAAGGGAAGAGACTACCCATAGGCTGGGAAGAGGAAAGACATGAACAAGGTGAAATGCATTGCTTGTCACAAGACTAGCCATTATGCAGGTTGGTGTTCGAACAAGAAGAGAAAGTGAAAGGCACAACAACTTGCATCCTCTACAAACACACAGGTGTTGTAGCGGCTACAACCACCCTCCAAAATTTTGCCTTTGCTTCGTTTTGGAGCCTCCCTCCCCGAAATCATCGCAGTTATCCTGCACTGATCAAATAATTGTGTTTATTAGAGTTCATCTGTCATTTCATAGCTTGTGTTCAACTCACGTGTCCCGTCGGTCAACCACAAGCACACCCATCACTTGGTTACATCCGGTCAGCCAGCTGTTGGACAAAACTGCACAAATCTGGAGGGCAACTTGTCTTCCCCTCCAAAAATGCGCAGAGCAGCCTAGCAGCTTCCTTGCACTCAAAAATTGCATAGAGCAGGCTAGGCAGCCTTGCTATGGAAATTGCGCAGAGCAGGCGAGCCGACACTGCGCTGGAAAATTGCGCAATTTTGGCTAGTTTTATTGCCATCTAGAATTGCGCAGAAACTAGCCCAGCTGCTCTGCCATCCAGAAATGCGTAGAGAAACCCAGACCAACTGCACTGTTCTCTGGAATTGTGCAAAGCAACCCAGCGTCATTGCTCTAGAAAATTACGCAGAGCTGGCCAGTTAGCCAAGGCCCCTCAGTCCAAAAAGAGCACAAAAGCTCTCCCTCACTGGCTGTCCATCGCATGTGCCGACAGGTTGTCCAGTTCCCTCCAGAACTGTGCAATCCTTCCTTGCATGTCGGGCATCTTTTCCCAAAAAATCTAAAAGCAAAAAGCGAAAAAACATTCCTAGATTTTAGGGATCTATTTTTAGTAGCAGGAGTTACATGCAAAACCGTTTTTAGAAACTTCTCACCAAGTGTCACTTTTTCCTAGATTTGTGGCATGCGTGTCATAAACCCTAATTTCGCCAAATCTATTTAAACGACGCCTCAGAGCTCATTCTTCACATTTGATATTGGAGCTTTGGCATTCCCAAGGCATCTAGGAACCTTCGACACAGTCGGCGCAACTTTTTTGGGTAAGTTTTTGCTTTTCATGCGTTTTGCCGCTTTTTCTATCGTTTTTTAGTTTTCGACTTGTATGAGTGTCGTTTCCTTGGTTTTACTGAACGATTGCTGGCGTTTCAATGTATTTTAGCTTGTATAAGTGTTGTTTCAAGTTTTGCATTACCTTTTGCTTAATGTCACATGCATAACACTATTTTTTGCACTCATAGTCGTCGTTTCGACGACTTGCTTCTTGAGCTTCTTGGTCTTGTCAATTGATTGATTTTTGCACTTGCTTGAATCACATACATGCTTATTTTACTCAGATCTGCACCAACTTTGCACATGCATTCAGTCCTTAGTGGTTTTCAGTCACCCGTTGGCAGGTCTGAGCTGCCTTAGCTTGGACGTTGCCTTGCCCGACTTGCACTGCGCATTTCTGGGATAGAAGGCTCTGCCTTGTTCTTAGGAATTGCGCAAAACTTGCCTCCCACTAGCTTCCCAAGCTGTGCTCTGCACAGTTTTGGGAGACAGTGCCTAGGTTGGCCCCTGGGATTGCGTAGTGCACTTTCCCGGGCAGCAGTCATGCTGACTGAAATTGCGCATTGCGCAGTTCCAGTCCTCAGCAGACCAAGTTGTACTGTGCTTTGCGCAGTTTCAGCGGACAGTTAGCTCACTGGCAACCTAGACTGTGCTCTATGCAGTTCCAACTGTCAGTCTCCCAGCCTCTTCGAGATAAAACTGCGCAATTTTCCCAAGCAATCAATCAGGTATGTTGCATGTCAGTTCTCAAGTTGCTTTTGGTTTTCAACTGACATTTTCTTGCCCACGAGTGTTGCTTTGTCTCATCAGTCTCTCAGTAGTACAGGTACAATGGCTTCCAAGAGAGCAAGATCAAGACATAGTTGAGAGCAGTACTAGAGACGTGGTTGAACAGGGGTCAATGAGCTAGCCCGTGTACACAAACACACACCTGTTCATCGAGAAGGATATCAAGATCACATGGCAAGACATCAACACCATCTTTTCAGGCAGCTTTGAGAAGAATCTGGAGCATAGACAGGTCTATGTGAACATCCATAAGTCAGGACTATACAAGGTTGCATGCAGGTTTCCCGTGTTCCCTTACGTAGATGTGATCAGCTGGATTGTCTCACATACTAATCTTGAGACAATGATACTGAGCAGTGCTAGTGGAGCAAGGCTTGCTTCCTTTAGGACGGAGGATTATCAAGAGATATATCATTTTCCATTCACAGTGAGTAGGATGGAAGCATCGTTTTACACTCCCAACGACAACACAAACACGAGACATTTTGAAGCGTTGGGTAAAGGAGCCAACAAAGTTCAAGACAACACCTAACCAGATATATAGGACGAAGACGCTCAGGAAGGCATATCAGTTCTTGGTCATCTTCGCATGTTGCTTATATGGCCAAGGGAGTACAGAAACCATCCTGCATAGTTGGGTTGCTATGTTGGATCAGCTGGCAAATGAAGGAAAACCATTCAATTGATCCAACACGTAGGCTCTCTAGTTGAAAGTGCATTTTTCCAATGCTTGGAGTCTGCCCAAGAATCAACAAGAAAAGTTCTTCATGTATGCATGCTTGCTTGGTGCAATCTATGCCCGTCAGTAGTTTCCTGGCATGGGTTGGGCATGGATACCTTCAGGAAAGTGTTGTGAACATATATTGCAAGTTGCTCTCAGATTGCAACTACTGAGGAGCCATGGCTAGAATATCTGATCATCTGGCAAATGAAGGAAAACCATTCAACTGGTCTGACACATAGGCTCTCCAGTTGAAAGTGCATTTGTCCAATGCTCGGAGTCCACCCAAGGATCAACAAGCAAAGTTCTTCATGTCTGCATACTTGTTCGATGCAATCTATGCCCATTAGCAGTTTCCTGGCATGGTTTGGGTATGGATACCTCCAGAAAGTGTTGTGAAAATATATTGCAAGTTGCTCTCAGATTGCAATTACCGAGAAGCCATGGCTAGAATACGTGATCGGTTGGCAAATGAAGGAAAACCATTCAACTGGACCGACACGTAGGCTCTCTAGTTGAAAGTGCATTTGTCCAATGCTCGGAGTCTGCCCTAGGATCAGCAAGCAAAGTTCTTCATGTCTGCATACTTGTTCAATGCAATTTGTGCCCATTAGTAGTTTCCTGGCATGGGTTGGGCTTGGATACCTTCAAAAAGTGTTGTGAACATATATTGCAAGTTGCTCTCATATTGCAACTACCGAGGAGCCATGGCTAGAATATGTGACCATTTCATCGCCCCTTTGAACATGATCTTTGAATAAGATCCACCCAACATGTCTGTTAAGTTATGGTATGTTCTATGCTTATAACAGTTTACTTCTTTTTCTTATTATATTCCACAGATTAGCAATCACATGTACATAAAGTAAAGTGCAGATAGAACATTAAACGATCGACAGAAAACAAGCCAAGACAAGAGACACAAGATGTGGCGGCTAGCCAGGGACAAACCCCACAATGTGTGGGGAAACCCTTTGATCAAATCTTCTTTTATCTTCAATAATTCAGCAGAGAGTAATAGTAAAATAAATTTGATTCATATCAGCAGTAGCAAACCCTAGATCAGTAGCATCAGAATTAGCGGCTTCATTATCAAACTAGGGCAGACCATATCTCACAAACCGACAGTTGGATTGACTTCATTCCACCACCAAAAGTTTCGGCTTCCAGAGGAGGTTCAGATGAACGGAGGTTCAGATGAACCTACAGCGCAGTTCAGATGAGGAGATCTTCTAGGCCACGCAAGTCAATCTTTACTTCTGCAGTTGCAGCTTCAGTTTCAGCAGTTTTCGGCTTCAAACTAGGGCAGTCGATATCTTGCAAACTGTTCGTCGGATTGACTTCATTCCACCACCAAAAGTTGCGGCTTTCAAAGGAGGTTCAGATGAACCTGCAGCGCAGTTCAGATGAGGAGATATTCTAGGCCATGCAAGTCAATCCTTACTTCTGCAGTTGCAGCTTCAGTTTCAGCAGTTTGCGGCTTCAAACTAGGGCAGTCGATATCTTGCAAACCGTTCGTCGGATTAACTTCATTCCACCACCAAAAGTTGTGGCTTTCAAAGGAGGTTCAGATGAACCTACAGCGCAGTTCCAAAGAGGATATCTTCTAGGCCACGCAAGTCAATCTTTACTTCTGTAGTTGCAGCTTCAGTTTCAGCAGTTTCCGGCTTCACATGTGTGAGAGAGAGAGACCCATTTCAGCGCAGTAGAGAAGAGACTCATATCTGCGCAGTAGAGAGAGAGAGATGTGATGAGATGAGTGAGTCTAAATGAGGAAAGGTCCTCTTATATTTATACACAACGTTGGTGGGTGAATAGATGCGACTGTTGGGCTTCTGAGCCTACATGAGTTGTAGGTCGGCTTGATAATAATTCCATAATCAAAATAAATTCATATCTCCATGAATACTTATCGGAATTGGATGATCTTTATATCAATCCTACACCTCTCGACGAGAGGAATCTAATAAAAATATTATTAGCCATGAATAAGATGACCCACATGAAGTTTTGCCCTAGTTGCCAATTTTAACACTCCCTCTCAACCATGGAGAACTTCATCTGCAATCTGTCTATCGGTCGTTACTATTCATCCATCAAATGCACTGCCTTGTACAGCCTGACCCTTGCCCTGCTCTACTCTATTTTGCCTGTTCTGCTTTGTCTTGATCTGCCCTGCACTGATCTGTACTGTTTTGTTCTGTTCTGCTCTGCTCTTGCATTGTTCTGTTCTACTCTGCTTTTGTCCGACTTATGAAGAAGAAGAAATGATTGAGGATGTATCATACTAACTCAAAGTCAGTCTCAGAGTATGTACCACTGGTCCCAGACCAGTCTCAACCAACCCAAAGTCAACGTCATAGTGAGTACAACTCCAATGGTCCCAGACCAATATCATCCTCCACTGACTCAAAGTTGGTCTCAGAGTATGTACCACTGATCCCAGACCAGTCTCAACCGACCCGAAGTCAGCGTCATAGTATGGTACAACTCCTACCACTGGTCCCAGACCAGTACCATTGATCCCAGATCAATGGAGGTCATCCTAGCGTAGGGAGTACGGTAGTTACAACGATGCGTCCATCGGTACTACTATGGTCCCTAACTTCATTTCCCTGCTCATTGATCAGATGAGAGGTACTTCCCATGAGTCCCAGACTGCATGGGTAGGATGCCTCGATAGGAGAACTAATCAATCCTGTCCTCACAGGAGAACACATCAATCCTGCTACAATTGCCATGGAGAACACATCAATCCAGGCCTCACAGGAGAACACATCAATCCTGCTACAATTGCCATGGAGAACACATCAATCCAGGCCTCACAGGAGAACACATCAATCCTGCTACAATCGCAATGGAGAACACATCAATCCAGGCTGCCATGGAGAACACATCAATCCAGGCCTCACAGGAGAACTAATCATCCTGCTACACAGGAGAGCGAATCATCCTGTTCCACAAGAGAGCGAATCATCTTGTCCCACAAGAGAGCAAATCATCTTGTTCCAGTGTGCACCACCAGGGGAGGGTGAGTCACCCTGTGGTCATATGTTGCTCCAGTAGGAACCGCAAGCCCTTAGAGCTCCCAGAGCTCAATGTATGCAACATGCAGGACCCTTGTACAAAGGTTTCTTGCCGACTCCAAGTCGTTTTGGAAAATCACAGATTAGATCTTTCCTCGGGGTTTTGACAAGGTGTATCAACCTGTACATCATCTTAATGTGATGGAGCTTCCTTGCTCATCAACTTACCATATCCCATATGATGTCTATCTGCTAGAGCAATTGACGAATATGGGATTCCTCAATAATCGAATCCCACCTCTGGTTGTTACAGAGAATCACAGTGGTATCCAATGTAAATCCAAACAGCTCACTGAAGAGCTTTCACAACCAGACTGCCTCACACGAGGTTATGCTAGCAACAATATATCCTGCTTCGGCGGTGCTCAAAGCTACCAACTTCTGCTTCCTGCTCATCCAGGATATCAAAGAATATCCCAAGGTGAAACAGTACCCGGAAGTGCTCTTACGGTCCACCACACTGCCTGCCCAATCAACATCAGTATATCCAAGTAGTCTCACATCTCCGGCAGTGTATCTTAATCCATGAGAGATTGTGTCCTGAAGACATCTCAGAAGATTCTTGGCATCAATCCAGTGAGGCTCAACCAAATATGAGCTCACAATGCTAACTGCAAAACATATGTTTGGACGGAGGTTCACCAAGAACATCAATGCGAATGAGTTTTTGAAACTCAGAGGCATTTCCCAAGTCTAGTCCGACATCACTACCATATAACTTCTAAAAGTTAAGATCCTCGAGGTAGTCACAGGCTTGCAGTCCATCATACCGAATCTTTCCAATATATTTACCACATATTTTCCTGAAGACATCTCAGAAGATTCTTGGCATCAATCCAGTGAGGCTCAACCAAATATGAGCTCACAATGCTAACTGCAAAACATATGTTTGGACGGAGGTTCACCAAGAACATCAATGCGAATGAGTTTTTGAAACTCAGAGGCATTTCCCAAGTCTGGTCCGACATCACTACCATATAACTTCTAAAAGTTAAGATCCTCGAGGTAGTCACAGGCTTGCAGTCCATCATACCGAATCTTTCCAATATATTTACCACATATTTTCCTTGAGATAGGAAAATTTCCCTTGGCTTCTGCCACACTTCAAGTCCTTGGTCCTTCATTTCAAATTCAAAAGCCATCTCCCTCTAACATTTGTGAATGAGAGGGTTTGCACCTGTTAGAAATAGGTCATCCACATACAACACCAGTATGAGAGGCTTGTCATCTTCAACCTTAAAGTAAAGGTTAGGATCAGCTTCACTCCTAGTGAATCCCAGCTTCGTCAAGTAGCTATCGATCCTCTCATACCATGCTCGGGGTGCTTGCTTCAGCCCATAGAGAGCCTTCTTCAACCTGCATACATGAGATTTTCAATCATAAATCTCAAATCCTTCAGGTTGCTCCACATAGACCTCTTCTTTGATAGAACCATGCAAGAACTCAGTCTTAACATCCATCTAATGTAGGTTCCATCCTTGTGAAGCCACATGGGCTAAGATCAAGCGCATGGTCGTATATCTGGCAACAGGTGCAAATATCATAGTCTATACCTCCCTTCTGGGATAAACCACGAGAAACAAAATGAACCTTATACTTTTCCATACTTCTATTTGCTGCATGCTTTATCTTGTAAAGCCATTTTGAAGTAACAACAGTCTTGTCCTGGGGTCTGGGAACTACTTCCCAAACATCATTCTTTATGATAGACTCATATTCTTTGGTCATAGCATCCTTCCATACTTGATGCTTGACGGCATCTAAGAATGACGAAGGCTCATTTTGTATGATCGTGCTCATGATGGTCAGGTATCCTTGATATCTATTAGGTTTCTTACTTTCACGAAAGGTTCCTCGGGGTGCAGCATGTCCTTCAGCATCATCAAGTAACCCCTTAAGCCATGAAGGCCTCTTCCTAGAAGAGGAAGGCTCATATGGAGGAGGATCAATCGGATCCATGGGTTCTTCTACATCAGGCATTGATTC
Source organism: Pinus tabuliformis (assembly GCA_031772625.1). NCBI lineage: Eukaryota > Viridiplantae > Streptophyta > Pinopsida > Pinales > Pinaceae > Pinus > Pinus tabuliformis. The sequence goes on along the minus strand of CM062808.1, from coordinate 465,614,887 downwards.
ATCATCCTTTTCTTGCGGTTCCCTGGTGTCGGCTTCTTGAGAGCTCCTCAAAGTTGGAAGATTGATCACCTTGCTGAGAGCCATATCTTCGTCAAAGGTGACATCATGACTAATTATGACTTCCCTTTGACCGGCTACATAGATTCTATAGCCTTTAGTATTTTCACCATAGCCCACGAAAATTCCCTTCTTTCCAGATGCTCCCAATTTATTTCTTTTCTCTTTCGGCACATGAGAGTATACAGGGCTTCCAAAAATTTTAAAATGAGAAACATCAGGTTTCTTACCAGTGAATTTTTCTTCAGGAGTCTTGGAACCCAATGCTTGATGAGGGCATCAATTTTGTACATATACGACAGTGTTTGCAGCTTCAGCCCATAGAAACTTTGGAAGTCTTTGATCATGTAGCATGGCCCGGATAGCTTCCATCATCGTGTGGTTCTTCCTTCCCACCACACCATTCTGCTCAGGAGTATGTGGTGTAGTAGTCTCCCTCTTAATGCCTGAGTGAACCAACTGTAATATATCGGAGGTCTTGCTTTGGCTTGAGGGGAATGGTCCCCTTTTGAGATTTCCTTTGGCACATCCCGGACATACACCTTCTTTCTCTACTTGGAATTCGGGCATCCCTGTTACCATCTGTCTTACATCAGGTAGAGCTTTGTAATGAAGGTGGGAAAACCTCCGATGCCAAAGTTCGGACTAAAGAGTTGTGTCACAAGACATGACACCTAGCGGACTTCCATCTACCTGATATAATGAATCAACACTAAACCCAAGAGTAAAAGCATCTTTAACATTATTTTCCCATATACATACCTTGCCATTGCTGAAGGTTACCTTGTAGCCTCTGTCTTCCATTGCCAAGATGGACACTAGGTTCCTTTTGAGGTCAGGTGCATTTAATACATCCTGGACTTTCTAGCCTTCTTGAATGGTTGTCCTCTTCCTCGATCTCCAGCTCTCCTCTTACCTTTGTTGTTGAATTTTCCATTCCTTCGATTACCATGAGAGGCATTTTGATCATTGTCACGGTGAGAGTCCTTTCTATCAGGGCATTCCCTTGCATAGTGACCTGCTTTATTGAAAATGAAACATCGTCCTTTTCTTCCACCCTTAAATCCAGCCTTCCTTTTCGATTTAGACCCAGAATTATTTCTTTTCTTAGCATGAGAAGAAAAAGCAGCAGGAGGACCTTTAGGCAAGGGCATTTCCTGCTCTTCTACCCTTGTTTGTTCTTGAATGCATCTAGCCATTAATTCCTCGAAACTAGGAATTACATTATTGTTCAGAAGAGTAGTCCTGAACACATACCATTCAGATGGTAATCCTCCGAGAGTTGTGAGTGCCATTTCTCTGTCGGTAATGGTTTCCCCAATAGATAGGAGATCGTTCTTGATCTCGGTGATTCTTAAGAAGTATGCTTGCATACTTTCATCTTTACCCTTCTTGATTTCCCTCAACTTATTTCTAAGAAACAAAACTTGATTTGCATCATTAACTTTAAATAAACTCACCAGTCTGTCGTAGATTTCCTTGGAGGTGTCTAGATCAGAGATGTAGGCCACCAAGCGCTTGTCGATAGAGTCCCAGATGATCTTCTTTGTTTTGACTTCTCCATTTTTCCATTTGTTCCAGGCAACAACAGATGCATTTGATGAAGGCTCAACAATATTGCCTCTTACATGGTCCAGCACTCCTTGATCTTCAAGGGTTAGATCGATAGACATCTTCCATCCGTGATAGTCAGCTTTCTCACGGAGCTTGTCTTCGGCAGGAAAGAGTGTTGAGGACCCCATAGTTCTTTTAGGATAGCCTTGCCAATCTGCTCTTCAATGATTGCTCTTGCTCTTGCTCGGGCTTTGTCTTCACTTCAGCTCTGATACCATGTTAAGTTATGGTATGTTCTATGCTTATAACAGTTTACTTCTTTTTCTTATTATATTCCACCGATTAACAATCACATGTACGTAAAGTGCAGATAGAACATTAAACGATCGACAGAAAACAAGCCAAGACAAGAGACACAAGATGTGGCGGCTAGCCAGGGACAAACCCCACAATGTGTGGGGAAACCCTTTGATCAAATCTTCTTTTATCTTCAATAATTCAACAGAGAGAAATAGTAAAATAAATCTAATTCATATCAGCAGTAGCAAACCCTAGATCAGTAGCATCAGCATTAGCGGCTTCATTATCAAACTAGGGCAGACCATATCTCACAAACCGACAGTTGGATTGACTTCATTCCACCACCAAAAGTTTCGTCTTCCAGAGGAGGTTCAGATGAACCTATAGCGCAGTTCAGATGAGGAGATCTTCTAGGGCACGCAAGTCAATCTTTACTTCTACAGTTGCAGCTTCAGTTTCAGCAGTTACCGACTTCAAACTAGGACAGTCGATATCTTGCAAACCGTTCGTCGGATTGACTTCATTCCACCACCAAAAGTTGCGGCTTTCAAAGGAGGTTCAGATGAACCTACAGCGCAGTTCAGATGAGGAGATCTTCTAGGCCACGCAAATCAATCTTTACTTCTGCAGTTGCAGCTTCAGTTTCAGCAGTTTCCGGCTTCAAACTAGGGCAGTCGATATCTTGCAAACCGTTCGTCGGATTGACTTCATTCCACCACCAAAATTTGTGGCTTTCAAAGGAGATTCAGATGAACCTACAGCGCAGTTCCAAAGAGGATATCTTCTAGGCCACGCAAGTCAATCTTTACTTCTGCAGTGGCATCTTCAGTTTCAGCAGTTTCCGGCTTCACATGTGTGAGAGAGAGAGACCCATTTCAGCGCAATAGAGAAGAGACTCATATCTGCGCAGTAGAGAGAGAGATGTGATGAGATGAGTGAGTCTAAATGAGGAAAAGTCCTCTTATATTTATACACAACGTTGGTGGGTGAATAGATGCGACTGTTGGGCTTCTGAGCCTACATGAGTTGTAGGTCAGCATGATAATAATTCCATAATCAAAATAAATTCATATCTCCATGAATAATTATCGGAATTGGATGATCTTTATATCAATCCTACACCTCTCGATGAGAGGAATCTAATAAAAATATTATTAGCCATGAATAAGATGACCCACATGAAGTTTTGCCTTGGTTTCCAATTTTAACAATGTCCCAGGCAGCAACGGAGGCGTTGCTAAACATCGTTGATTGGTACGCCTCACCTGAGGGAACCTTCATCAGGATGTACAACGCGGAGAAAGCTCCGCATGCGTTGTCGAGGTTCGCCATGAACAAGTTGGTCATGCAAGAGGTTGCATACCACATCTCAACAAGGTTGTTAGCTGGAATGCATAGGAAGAAGAAGGCACCATGGCCCACGCTTCCTGTGCAAATTAGGTTGTACGCAATCGAAAGTTAGAAAGATGCAGATGCCGGGGTGGAAGACTTCAAGAAGTTTAAGTTTGGCACCAGGAGTTTCAACTTGTATGACCCACATGGTTTATGCAGGGACCACTGTGCGAGAGCGTATTATCCTTGGATCCACGAGGCGTGTCATTGGTTAGAAGAAGACCCATGGAAATATTGTTACAACTCCTTTAGGCTCAATGAACCGGTCTGCATTGCAGTGGAATGGCTAGCAACACTGAAGGCAGCAACACCATAGGGAGCGGCAACAATAGCAGTAGCAAGCAACAAACATGTGCAATACAAAGGCAAAAGGAAGATTGTCGAAGGCACAGAGACGGAGCAAAGCTACAAGTTTAAGGAAGACCCACTTGTGGAGAAATTAGCTTTGGAGATAGATGTGAAGAGGCGACAGCGCAACAGGAGGATAGTGCAAAGAAAGAGAGAGAAGCAAAGGCTAGAAGATACTGAGAGGATGTTGCAGAAAGCCCAGCAGAAGCTCATGGAAGAATAAGAGTTGCACTGAAGAGAGAAGGAAGTGCAGCATGAGCATGAGCATGAACAAGAACAGGAACAGGACATGAGGAAGTGCAAGGCGCGCATACAACGCAAACTGCACCAATATAGGTTGAAGACTCTGAACTAGCAACAGATGAGGAACATGGTGAGTAGCCAGAACAGGATCAGGATACCGACCTCATGCCAATAGCAACTGAGGTCACTCCACAGGCTTCACTAGCTCCAACAGCATAGCAAGTCCCGAGTGAACAAGGGGACACCATTCTCCTTGAGGACCATCCGGGAACGGAAACTTAACGTTTGATGAGTCCCAACACAGAGTTGTACAAGCACCACAGGGAGCAGCAACAACAGCAGTAGCAAGCAGCAAACTTGTGCAAGACAAAGGCAAGAGGAATTCGAAGGCACAGAGATGGAGCAAAGCTACAAGTTTAAGGAAGACCCACTTGTGGAAAAAGTAGCTTTGGAGATAGATGCAAAGAGGTGATAGCATGATAGGAGGATAGCGCAAAGAAAGAGAGAGAAGCAAAGGCTGGAAGATACTAAGAGGATGTTGCAGGAAGTCCAGCAGAAGCTCAGGGAAGAATAAGAGTTGCGCAGAAGAGAGAAGGAAGCACAACATGAGCATGAACAAGAACAGGAACAGGAACAGGAGGAAGTGCAAGGTGCGCATACAGCACAAACTGCACCAATATAGGTTGAAGACTCTGAACCATCAGTAGATGAGGAACAAGGGTGAGCAGCCGCAGGAACAAGGACTTGATCTGCAAGATGAACAGATAGTAGAATAGATGGACATGGAGGTGGAGCAGCCAAAACAAGATCAGGATACCGACCTCATGCCAATAGCAACCGAGGTCACTCCACAGGCTTCACCAACTCCAACAACAGAGCAAGTCCCGAGTGAACAAGGGGATACCATTCTCCTTGAGGACCATCCAGGAACAAAGATGTACAACATAACCTTTGATGAGTCGCAACACAGAGTTGTACAAGCACGTAGAGTGCACACCCCGGATGAGCATGCATCACCTGCGCACTTGGAAAAACAGGTGGTTGTGTCAGATGTACGGAGACATCCAGTCGCCTTAGCTGATGCTACAAAGGCTTGTGCCGAAGCCACCAGCTCAAGTGTTAGGTTCTTGATAGCAAAAAACGAGCACATGGCTAAGGAGTTACAAGAATCCAAGCAGAGAAAGGAACAATCAACAAGATCTGCCAAAGCAAAAATGAAGATGGCTAGACTTGTTGAAGTATTAGCTCTTGAGACAGTCACGTGGAGACTATATGATAGGTTTGTCACCGTGTGCACAACGCAGTTGTCCACCTACATGGTCATCAACAGTGCTGCACTAAGATAGCGTGAACACTCGCAGACATACACACTGTGGTTGATCATGTATAGACGTGCACAATGAGGTACAAGGGAGCCTCGCTTCACTTGCACAAAATGATGAAGTCACAGGTGGAGTTGGACAAAGCACGCATCTAGAGTTAGATCCAGAACTATGAGGAACTCTTGTCGCTCATCACTAGTATCGAGGCTTCGTATGCACGATTATACAAGAGTTTGGATGTCATGGTGAGGAAGTATGGCACCCCGTCGATCGGTACGCTCACCGAGGCCAAAGAAAAGAACCAAGTCAGGCTAGAGCTCGATGCGTACTTTGATCAATTGATGCTCATGGCCACCAGCATAGATTTTCAAGTCAGTGCAAATAACATGTGGATGTACATCGATGATCCGTCCATGCTCAAGACTAAGTTGTGCATGTTACAGGATGAGTTGGACTGAGGTTCCAAATCAATATACCCGGAAGCAATGGAGGCAAGAGTTCATTTCTAGAAGGACTTCATCAAAGAGTACATGGACACCATTGCACACTATCAAGCATGGTATCAGTTCGTCACCGAGGATCACAAAGAGAAGGTTGATGAGCTGGTATTTCCACAGTCATTTGAGTCTTAGTGTTGTCTTGTCTGGCTGACTCAAGCCAATTTTGTCCCACATGGGTATATGTGGAAAATGTATCATTTTGTAAACATGATGTAAAGTGAAATTCCAAGTGTCATTAGTGGAATACAAACAGTCATATGTAATGTAAAGAGTCATGAGGGTAGTCTAAGAGTCACAAAGGGGAATGTCAAGGGTCACCCCACCCTTTGTTATAAATAGAACCTCATAACTCATAGAACAAGATTTTGGGAGCCAAGCTTTTGTTAGGCATTTCTTAGAGAGGGCTTGGAGAGTATTGTGACGAGCCTTGGCTTCTCCACAGTGCAAAGCGAGCACATCTCTTTGGAGGAGCAGGCGGTGTTGACTATAATGTTCCACTATTGGGGCTAGTGGTTGTCATGGTTGTATGTATGGATGGAACTTTCACTTTATATAATATAACAGAGCCAATGTGTTTCATGCATATGTTTTTATTGTAGTTCGACTATTCTAGTTACTTTAGCAATGTATGTAGTTTTGTTTATGCATTGATGTATGGACTATTCCGTATGTGATTGTATGAATCTTATCGAAGCGTGTTGTTGGTTTAACTCATCACTTTGGATTGTCGACTATTCTGCTTTTCAGTTTGTTATGTCATTCAGCTCGTGTGTTCCTTTTAGGTTGCGTACTATTACAAGCTTCTAAGGGGCACACTTATTTTCCCCCTTCATGTGTTAGAACCTCCCCATGCATTTCTCTTGACTAGCTGCAAGGTCACACACTTGCTTCCGACAAGGATGTCTTGCTTACCTCTGCGCGCTATCGCAGTCAAGGTATAGCTCTACTAACCATTGCTGGGACTCCTACACCAAACGGTCTGAGGTCTAGTTGGGACTTCTTACCGGGGAGATCCCCTGACATGTTGGCAGGTCCAATACCGTCAACAACAAGTTAGTGAGATTGCCACCAAGTTTGAGAAGGAGTTCTTGTTGGTGTCCTATCTTTTTAGCACTGTAGCCAAGGGGTGCGTGGTTCGTGGACAATGATGATTCTTGTCATATGGTGGGATCACAGGTTCTATTCACCAGTATTTCACAAGATGATTTAGATCTACATGTGGAGCTTGGCAACAATGCCAACTGTGCTATAGAGGGGGGAGGGTGTTAGAAAATGTAACTGGGTTCGGTCTTCATAATGCCTTGTGTAATCTTGATTTTATGTATTTGATTTAAAGATGAGAAAATTTATTACTATTATTTTGGAGCATGGGTTTCATGCTCAAGATCATATTTATAGGTCAAGCACCCATTGAGTGCTTCTAGGTCTTTGTCAAAGTGTTAAAAAATTCAGAGTCATTGTAATATGTAAAGACCCTATTGGGCATGTTGTACCATGTAAAAAGAATTTATTTAGAGTCAAAAGAGTCAAATGTCCTCCTCCAAGACCAAGTTGGCCTGCTAAAATACAAGTCGGATTAGCTGTGACAAGTCGACCTCATTAGGGTTGTTTGAGCATCACAAGAAAGCCTATATATAAGGAAGAACTCAACCTCATCAAGAGAGCATCTAAGAAAGTTCATTGAAGCACAAGATCAAGTATAACCAGTGAAGAAGAGAAGAACAAGACGAAAAATAAATCGATGTTTTGGAGGACTTTTTTAGGGCTAAATCTCACACATGTGCGAAAAGAATTAGAGCATCTCTGAGTTGCAGCAAGGCCGAAATTGCAGTCACATCAAGGAGCTGAATTTAGTGTCAAAAAGCATCAAGATTGAAGGTTGAATCATGAAGGAAAAAGAAGCACACCAAGTGAAGGAAGAAGGAGATAAAATTCACCATCTTTCCCCACATATGTGAAGTTAGGGTTTCTGCAGTTAGGCTAAAATTGCAGTCAAGAAATTGCAAGTCCGAATTTGTGAAGTTGAAGCTATTCTCAAGTAGGTTGACTTGGGTTGTCTTTGAGAAGGAGAAAGGGCATCTAAGGAGAGGTTGACTTGGTCTTGGATAAGTCTTTGTCAAGAGTCTTAGGTCTTGGAATTCGTCATTTGAAGATTCTATAAGAAGAGAAGAATTCTTGTGGGTTTTTCCTCTCAAGAGGAGAGATTTTGGCCTTGGCTAGCAGCCTATATTTTGTGTCCTATTGTTCTTTTGATCTTCATAGTTTGGTAGTTGTTTGAAGATAAGAACACTATAATAATCAAGTAAAGAATAAGCTAACTATAAAGTACAAGTTAAGTAAAAGAATATCACAAGGAGTTATCAAAGTAAGAGAAATCAACCTAATCTAGATGCCCTAGATTTCTCAACATGGTTTCAGAGCTAAGTTGACAAGAAGAAGAGGCAACTTGAAGATCACTCCATTGAAAAAGGATACATAAGGACCAAACCTAATAAGAGCATCAAGGAAGACTAGTCTACACATCATCTTGAAGGAAGAAACACTTGAAAGAAAAAAGAAGACCTCATGGACCCCACCTCCACTCAAAAGACTCTACACACTTGAAGTATTCTTGGAAGCATTCTCATTCTATCCAAAGGAAACAAGAAGAAGCACTTCATCATCATCAAAGGAATCAAAGTGATCTCCCTCACATTGAAGAAAGGATCACATCTCAAACATCCTTGAAGAAAGTCATCATTCCCCATCTAGAAAAAGAAACATTGCCTTTTGGAAGAAATAAGATCATCAAGAGAGCAATCATCATCAAGGAGGCGTCTTCAGTTGTCAACGACAAAGTACTGGAAGTCAACATCATCAAGAAGGCATTTGTAATGTTCCTTTTTCTATTTTCGGCAAGATTACCAGGGATTTTACATTGGCCAATTTATTTCACAATTTCCATCCACAACACTGTACAAATTTGTAGAAATTTAACACAATAATTGTTGCCGCAAATAAATCAAAAAACCCAGAAACAAATGAAAATGTTGCAACACAATAACACGAGGAATGGGAAATAAACTCAGTTGTATTATGTTAACTGGAATGGGGTTTTACATGCCAATATTGTTAATCAAGGTTGTCATTGATGTCAATATGGCATTGGCCGAGATGGCAAATATTCTTGAGATGCTTGGTTCCAGATGATGATGTCATGACTCTTGTTTGACAAGGATGCCATCAATTAATATGTCAAGCCACTAATGAAGAAGTCTTAAGAAGTGCCAAATGCCAATCACGTGCCTTATTTGATGATCTAGACCTTAACCCTTGATGACATATGGAGGACTACACTTGATGAATGACCACACTTGATGATGGCACTTGATGAGGTCTTGATAACATGGTTGGAAGACTAGATGATGATGTGGAAGATCTCATTTGATGGTTGGAAGACTACCTTGGAACTTTCCTAATGATGTTGCCTATGACATATCACTGCACCATTATATGATGACACGGGATGATACACTCATTGTTGGATACTATCATGATGACATGGATGTCCTACATGATCTTATGATGATGAAAAAGCCAAACAATGGAGAAGCCATATTGTCCCAAACATTCATCATGTTGTCCCAAACCTTTTATGCATACAATTTAAGGATAGTCACCAAGAAAAATTATTTTTGCCACCTTAGAGGCATCTTTTCTCAATGGGAGCTAGACCATCTTAAAGAGGATTTTTTCCTCTTTCCTCTTTCTAATGAGCCCTTACTTGCCCTGAAACTCCCAGTGGTTGTTGAGAAAATGAATTTTTAAGTTGAGAAATATATATTTTAATGCAAGCCAACATGAGTCGACTCATGCAACTTGGCCTCTCATTCAAGTGACGTGTCTCCTCACCTTAACGCAAAACCAGTATAAATATAAGTCTGTCTCCTCATTCTAGCCATCAGATTTCGGTGATCTTTTCTAAGATTGAGCACAAAATTCGAACAAGAATTATAGGAGCAAATAAGAGGCTGAGGAGGACATTGAAGTTTATTGTTTGGGCAAATTTTTAATGAAGTCGTGGTCAAAGCTGTCGTAGTTGTCGTGGTCACAGTTGTCAAAGTTTCCGTGATCGCAGTTGCCATAGTTGAAGCTACTGTAGTTGTCGTGGTTGAAGCTACCGTGATTGAAGTTGTCGTAGTTTCCGCGGTCGAAGCTTTCGCAGCTGTCGTAGTTGAAGTTGTCGTGGTTGAACCTACTGTCTTCAAAGTTTCCGTAGTTGCCGTGGACGAAGTCGCCGTAGTTGTCATGGTTGAAGTTGTCGTAGTTGTTGTGGTTGAAGTTGTCGTGGTCGAAGTCGTCATAGTTATCATGGTCGAAGTATTGATTAATTGGGATTGGACAAATAGAGCTTGTTGAAGTCTTCTCTTGAGAATAGAATAGGGCAGAGTTGGAGAACTTTGTGAAGCAACATATTGAAGATTTGTGGAGATCGTTGAAGACCATGAGACATTGAAGCCATCATAAGGTGACCTTGAAGTAGTTTTGTTTGGGTAACATGAAGAACAGTGGTGAAACCTTCATGTGAAGAACAAGGTTGTCATTGATGACGAAATGTTGAGACTAAATTGAAGGGATAGTTGAAGATTGATAGGGCTCGTTGAAGAAGACATTGGGAGCCATGAAGTATAACCAAATATATCTTGATGAAGTAAAGCTAAGGGTTGGAACCCAAGAGGTTGGAGCTTCGAAAAAACAAGGTTGGTGCCTTGGAACATAGGGTTGGAGTCCTAGAGGATCGGAGTCCTCAAGAAACCAGGTCGGAACCTGAATCGGATATAAGGTTGCAGCCCTTGAGGTTGATGCCTCAAAATTGACAAGCTTGAAGCCTTGGAAGTCCAAGTGAATGCTTGGCATATTACAAGTTGGAGCTTGGGAGATTGAAGATCGGTGTCTTCATCTACGGTTGGAGTCCTACATATATTGTACTTGATTTATTGTAAAGAAGAAATTAATAAAAGCATTTATTGTTATTGTTCATTTTGTGTTCTAAATATAAGTGATCTAACTGGTAAAAGTAACAATTGAAAAGAAATATTGATTCACCGCCCCTCTCAGTATTTCCAACAATTGGTATCAGATCCAGTACCTTCACTCAAAGCCTAACAACTTGAAGGTTGGTGCCTTGGAAGATAGGGTTGGAGCCCTTGAGGTTGGTGCCTCAAAATTGACAAGGTTGGAGCTTTGGAAGTCCAAGTCGATGATTGGCATATTATAGGTTGGAGCCTGGGATATTGAAGACCGGTGTCTTCATCTAGGGTTAGAGCCCTACATAAATTGTACTTGATTTATTGTAAAGAAGAAATTAATAAAAGCATTTATTGTTATTGTTCATTTTGTGTTCTAAATATAAGTGATTTAACTAGTAAAAATAACAATTGAAAAGAAATACTGATTCAACCCCCCTCTCAGTATTTCCAATTTCAACAATTAGTATCAGAGCCAGTACCTTCACTCAAAGCCTAACAACTAGAAGGTTGATCCTTAGAACATAAATGGCAAAGCCAAGGAAGAAAGCCTCCAATCCTCCTAAAGATGTCTCTTCCTCCATCGTGAAAATTGAAGATAATCAAATTGGGAAGGTTCCATTGTTCAATGGAAACTTTGATGTATGGAAACTAGGGCCAAACTCCATGTGGGTCATCTTATCTATGGCAGCTGATATTTTTCTTGGATCCCTCTCATCGAGAGGTGTAGGATTGATCTAAAGATTATCTGATTCTGATAAGTATTCATGGAGTTATTAATTTATTTGTGTTATAAGACAATTCGTCAAGGTTGGCGGCCAACCAAATAAACCCCACATGTGCTCAACATTTTAGTATAAAAGGAGATGACTTGAGAGTCATTTGCACACACACTTCACTCTTGATTTCTCCACTTGTTTTGGGTTTTAGTGTGAGAGAAATCTAGGAGTAAGTAGCCCTAAGACGCAGGAGGAAAGGAGGCTTAACAATCTACCCTAGTCGTAGTCCTAGCACAACCCTAGCTTCTACGCATAACCTAGAGGACACAGTCAAGAAGGAGGCCTACACGTTGCCCTGTAGAAGCCCTAGACACAGCTATAGAGGAGGCCTTAAGAAGTTGTACCTAGCTGTAGTCAAGGAGGGTTACTACAAGCCCTAGATGTAGCTATAGAGGAGGCCTTAACAAGTTGTACCTAGCCGCAGTCAAAGAGGGTTACTACAAGCCCTAGACATAGCTATAGAGGAGGCATTAACAAGTTGTACCTAGCCACAGTCAAGGAGGGTTATAAAATGCCCTAGCTGCAGTAATGAAGTTAGGCCAGCGAGGGGTTGTAGGGGATTTAGGTGACCGAGTGCTGAAAGAGGGCCAAAGTACCTTGCTGAGGGCTACCATAATTTGGGAGTATCTTGGGCAAGAAAACGCAGGGATATCTCTTGTAACAATTGAGTAAAGGGACCTTTATGTTGTGACTAGGCCGCAGGCCTATAGGTGTTGTTTTGAGGGTCAAACATAGAGTTGTAGGTGCCTCCTCAAACAACAAGGTCACATAACTTGAAGAGGAAAGGAGGTCGTATAAGTTAAGGTGTTTCGGGCATGACTGTTGGGTTGTGACCAAACACTGCCCATAAATAGAAGTGCAGAAGTATGGTTACTTGTGTTGGGTCATTGGAGAGGTCTCTTCATTTATGAGGAGATTCTATATACTGTCACAAGAAGTTCTTATAGCAGCTTATATTACAGTGGGCCACATGTTGATGAATAACAATGGGACAACAACAATGGCATGGTGCAATTGGGACAACAGCAATGACATGATGCAGCAATAGCCAACTGGGACAACAACAAGACATGGTGCAACAATAGCCAATTAGGACAACAGTATGGTAAGCAAGGTGCAACAAGCACATGCTGGCAAGCATGGTGCTGCAAGCACATTAGGCAAGGTGCAGTAAGCACATGGTGGCGAGCATTGTGCTGCAAGCACATGGGACAATAGTATGGCAACATGGTATAGCATGCCACATGGGATAGCAGTGTGGCAACAAGGTGCAACAATGGCACATGATGGTACTTGATGCAATGCAGTGGTGTGTACAGTGATGATTGATGAAGCATGATGAGATGCAACATAGTGATGATGGGTGCAACATGAACATGATGATGCATAATGATAGGTGCAACATGGTGATAGAGTCACCTGGGAGAATCAGTTGAAGCTACCTCGTGTATCATCTACTTAGAGATGATCTATGCTCTTGTTTAATAATTCGAAGTGTTGACTTCTGTTGTAAATGTACTATCTCTCTCTCTCTCTCTCTCTCTCTCTCTCTCTACTCAACTATTGAAGAACATTTAAGAATAATTGATCAAGGGTTTCCCCACATTGGGGTTTTTCCCTGGCGAGCGCCACATCTTGTGTCCTCTTGTCTTGGCTTGTCTTCTGCGATCTATGTTTATGTTCTATCTGTAATTTACTTTAATGCTGATGTGATTGCTAATCTGGAAAAGATATTGAGCTAGCTGTAAAATTGAAATAAATTGCTCTAAGCATAGAACATACTTCTAAATTTCACAAATGAGAAATTTCTTAATGGCTCAGGGCGTTGGAGTATGGGAATTAGTGATTACTGATAGCACGATGAACGATGAATACAAGTACAATACAAGAGCAATGAAGACAATTTTGAATGGGCTACCAAATTCTATAAAGGCCAATTTGGAAAAATGTTCGTCAGCAAAAGATATATGGAACAAACTTCATGACCTTTACTCAAAAGGGGCATTGACCATAACCTCTAGTCAAGAAGATGATGGAAGTCAAGAAAGAAATCCAGAACCCATCAAGGAAGTTGAAAATAAGAGTGATGACATCAAGGCCATAGAAGACCTAGAAGAAGAAAGTAAAGAAGACTTTGGAGAATATCTCCTGACTAAACTTAATAGTTGCTATGGAAGAGATTAACAATTTGAAAAAGGAAAATGAGGAACTTAAGAAGAAAGCGCAAGATGGTGACCAGGACAAGGCAAGAAAGGAAGTTGATCTTTTCAAGCTTCACGTACTAGAAAGAGATGAGGAACTCACCAAACTTAAGGAGGAATTTCATCAAAACAAAAAAAAAGCATCATGAAGAAGTCATATCCATGACAAAGCAAGTGGATAAGGAAAAGAAAAGGGAAGAAACTTTGTCAAGCCACCTTGAACAAAGACTCAAGAGCTTGAACAAATTTGAAGTAGAGATTGGTTAGGGCATGCATAATTAGGTTGATTCTTTGGTACATGATAACAATTTGTGAAGTATTTAAACAATTTATCTTAGCTTGATGTTTACTTCATTATTAGCATATTTGATTACTTCATCAAACTGCTACCAAAACCAAAAAGAGACAAGAACACAAATGGTTGGCTATTTGCCAGGGCCAAAACCTCTCCCTCTTGGAGAGGAAAACCAATGCGTAAAATTCTTCTTATAGAGATTCCATTGACGAATACCAAGACCATGACCCTCGACACACTCTGCCTCTCCAAGACCATGACATCAATCCACTTGCTTGAATGCTGCTGAGATCATCATTTTGCTGCACCTCTGAGATCACTATTGCATCTTCAAGAGCTTCGTCACTGCTGCAAGGTTGGTGAGAGCATTATACACCATGACTGTTCCTTGAGACTAAGATGATTTCTGTACTTTGATATCATAACTGCACCTTACTGCATTTTCAGATTATGATCCTCGTTTCTTGCCTTTGATGAGTCTGACACTACTCACAGTGGTGATCACCGTTTCTTTTATCACTGCATTATAATCTATGTCACTGACATAAGGATATCACCGAGATCTCTATACTAGGATTGTTGTGCGAGATCCATCAACACAGTTTCTGTTGATTTGGCATAGCATCAAATGTGCTCTGGCCACGAAATTTGGTGGAGAGGTTAAGGCACATGAGATCTCCAATACCCAGAAAGGGTTTGGGCAAATTCTAAATAGTTAGGGAAATATTAAAATAATTAATATTTTTAATGGAGTCCCTAAGTCTAAACTTAGGGAAATTAAAATATTAATGTGAATTAATATAAAACTGTGTTAGAATGGTCCAAAAGACATGGATCAAGCCAAATCTAATATTAGCTGTTGATCAGGGACTTAATCTCGGCTGTTTATTTGTCAACGAGAAAAATATAAGAGGAGGCTTGAGGGCCACTTGGAGAATACACCAGAGTGATCAGTCATTCTATTCTCTAGAGCGGGGTTTGCTAAGAGAGATAGAATTAGTGATTAGTTGCAGTGAGGGGCAGTGAGTATGAGGCAGAGAGGCAAGAACAGTGCCGAGAGACCAGCGCAGAAGTAGAGAGAGGCAGACGCAGAGTCAGAGGGAGCCACACAGAGGCAACAAAGACTGCGCAGATCAGAGGGAGACACACAGAGGCAACAGAGACTGCGCAAAGCCAGAAGGGCCTGCGCCATCCATGCAGAGGCTGCAGGAGTGACAAAGAGACCCAGAGAGGCTGCGCAGAGCCTCAGTAGGCTGACGAAGAGGGTTTCAGGCAGACACAGAGGCCAGCAAGGCTGACGCTGAGCTTCAGATTGTGCTGGAGAGAGATTTCATGGAGCAGGCTTTCCGAATACCTATTTCTGAAGAGAGGTATTGTTGCCAGATTTTTTTATCTCTGTCGGGTTAGCCAGTTTGGCACCCAGTGTACTTAGAAAAGAACTGCTTAATAATAAAACCCTTAGATAGCTGCACCGGTTTTCCCACATTGGTTTTTTCCGGCGACATTAGTCCAAAAACAACAGTGTCAATTGTGAGCTTGTTTCTATTTCCTTCAGTTGATGATCTGTAATGTGTTGAGCATGTACTTGTATTTATTTCCAGTATTTACATGGTAAATAATTTGTTAATTAAGAGAACAAGTAGGTAGGAATAAATCAGTAAAGTGCATGAAGGGTTTCTAATGTGTCAGACTTAGAAACTTCAACAGTTTCATTTTCCAAGATTTCCTTCATCCAATCGTGATCCTTACAGGTATGCCGAAGTCATTAGTTATGCTATTTTGATGTGTCTATGCAGATCTAAATACTAAGACAGAGATGTCGAGATGAGATAGTGACATGTCTAGACTATAAACATTCTTTGCTACCATTCTCCATGCAAAAGTACCATCAGATCATAGGTATGTCGAGACTCCAGTTCACTGTGATGACATTATTTGTTGCTCCATGCAGCAAGGTTGTGACTGCACCTAAAACCCAAACTAGGTGTAGTCAAACCCTACTGCGGCTCCTCTCTTTATGACTATGGCTCACTCTTCATGACTGCGGCTTCCCTCTTCATGACTACGGCTATGACTGCGGCTCCTCTTCATGACTGCGGCTAAGATTGTGGCTCCTCTTCATGACTGCGGCTCTCTGCGGCTTCATGCCTTGACTACAAGTTCTGTCCTCATCCTGCGGATACCCCAACAGGGTATTTATAATGGTTGTGCACTATATTTGAGCTGACGTGAACCACAAACCATTGTGACTATTATTCCAAGCCGACATGACTTATTTATGCATTTAATTCATTTATTTTGAGCCGACTTGATCATTTCTTTCTTGCTTTGCTTGCAGACTTCGGAAGGCTTGTTTTGAGGCATTGATCTTGGTCTTGGAGGGCTGTTAGACAACTTTGAAGACTTGTACATATTTACATGAACTCGTGAAGAGTTTCCATACACATGACATGACTCTTTGACATTTAAATAAATCTTAAAGACATCAAGAAGAAGTCTTTCACCTAGTGACACTTCTTGCTCATGAAACCCATATAGCAAGATTACAAAAATAATTATTTCCTTTTATTCCATCAAATACAAAGATCATGTCATTATGAAGACCGAACCTAGTTACACTTTTTTCAACATGAAGAACTACTATTGATGAAGAAAATATGACGAAAGGAAGCAGCTTGAAAGGGGGGGTACTTAGGCACCCCGTTTGCCATTGATGTCAAAGGGGGAGAAAATGTTGGAAGGGCAAGAATATTGCTATCAATGACAACGGGGGAGATTGTTAATCAAAGTTGTCATTGATGTCAATATGGCTTTGGCCGAGATGGAAAATATTCTTCAGATGCCTAGTTCCAAATGATGATGTCATGACTTTTGTTTGACAAGGATGCCATCAATTAATATGTCAAGCCACTAATGAAGAAGTCTTAAGAAGTGCCAAATGCCAATCATGTGCCTTACTTGATGATCTAGACCTTAACCCTTGATGACATATGGAGGACTACACTTGATGAATGACCACACTTGATGATGGCACTTGATGAGGTCTAGATAACATGGTCGGAAGACTAGATGATGACGTGGAAGATCTCATTTGATGGTTGGAAGACTACCTTGGAACTTTCCTAATGATGTTGCCTATGACATATCATTGCACCATTATATGATGACACAGGATGATACGCTCATTGCTAGATACTATCATAATGACATGGATGTCCTACACGATCTTATGATGTTGAAGAAGCCAAACAATGAAGAAGCCATACTATCCCAAACATTCCTCATGTCCCAAACTTTTTATGAATAAAATTTAAGGACAGTCACAAAGAAAAATTATTTTTGCCACCTTAGAGGCATCTTTTCTCAATGGGACCTAGACCATCTTAATTTTAAAGGGAATTTTTTCTCTTTCGAATGAGCCCTTACTTACCCTGAAATTCCCAGTGGTTGCTGAGAAAATGAATTTTTATGTTGAGAAATATATATTTTAATGCAAGCCGACATGAGCCGACTCATGCAACTTCGTCTCTCATTCAAGTGATGTGTCTCCACACCTTAATGCAAAACCAGTATAAATATAAGTTCGTTTCCTCATTCTAGCCATCAGATTTCGGTGATCTTTTCTAAGATTGAGCACAAAATTCAGACAAGAATTACAGGAGCAAATAAGAGGCTGAGGAGGACATTGAAGTTTATTGTTTAGGCGACTTTTTAAGGAAGTTGTGGTCGAAGTTGTCGTGGTCACAACTATTGTAGTTGTCATTGTCGTAGTTGTTGTGGTTGAAGCTATCGTGGTCAAAGTTGTCGTGGTCAAAGCTTTTGCAGCTACCGTAGTTGTCATGGGTGAACCTATCGTGGTCGAAGTTTCCGTAGTTTTCGTGGTCGAAGTTGTCGTAGTTGTTGTGGTTGAAGCTGTCGTGGTTGAAGTTGTCATAGTTGTCATGGTTGAAGTGTTGATTTATTGGGATTGGACAAATAGAGCTTGTTGAAGTCTTCTCTTGAGAACAGAATAGGGCAGAATTGAAGAACATTGTGAAGCAACATATTCAAGATTTGTGGAGATCGTTGAAGACCATGATACATTGAAGCCATCATGAGGTGACCTTGAAGTAGTTTTGTTTGGGTAACATGAAGAGCAGTGGTGACACCTTCATGTGAAGAACAAGGTTGTCATTGATGACGAAACATGGAGACTAAATTGAAGAGATAGCTGAATATTGAGAGGGCTCGTTGAAGAAGACATTGGGAGCTGTGAAGTATAACGAAATATATCTTGATGAAGTAAAGCTAAGGGTTGGAGCCTTGAAAAAACAAGGTTGATGCCTTGGAAAATAGGGTTGGAGCCCTAGAGGATCGAAGTCCTCAAGAAACCAGTTCGGACCCTGAATTGGATATAGGGTTGGAGCCCTTGAGGTTGGTGCCTCAAAAGTGACAAGGTTGGAGCCTTGGAAGTCCAAGTTGGTGCTTGGCATATTACAGGTTGGAGCCTGGGAGATTGAAGATCGGTGTCTTCATCTAGGGTTGGAGCCCTACATAAATTGTACTTGATTTATTGTAAAGAATAAATTAATAAAAGCATTTATTTTTATTGTTCATTTTGTGTTCTAAATATAAGTGATCTAATTGGTAAAAATAACAATTGAAAAGAAATACTGATTCACCCCCCCTCTCAATATTTCCTACAAATACAACTGGAAAATAGCTATGCGATAACAATGTGGCCTCCAAAAATATATGTTGCATCCTTGAACCTGACCTCCAAAGCTATAACTGAAAATGACGCTCCAATTGGAGATCTGTGTGATCCCCACTACAAACTACTAATAACACTGAATTCTTCCAACACCCACTAGCGCACCCGAGGGTTTCCGTCCTAGGGCTACTGCTGAAGTAGAGAACCGGTGTCTCAACCTCACATACAAGAAGAAATATCAAATCCAAGATGTTCTCTAATGGACTCCTCCTCCTCTTTTATATATCTGATGGACTCCTCTAGAACCCCCCATTTTATTATTATTTTAATCATTGAGCACTTTTCCCTCTTCTTATTTTAATTAAATATTCCTTTCAATGTGGGAAAAGGGTAAATTGGCCACCACGCCTCCTAAGGTCACTGAAAAACGCTTCTAACCATTCCATCTTGTAGATATTCTCGTTTTGGTTCCAACGAGCTATTACACTAAGGTGTTCCTTCAACTATTCCTCTCAAGATGCCACCGTAAGCGTAATTCGTTGTAATAACCCTGTTTTTTGAAAGTTATCAGAATGCGACAGAACGAAAGGCTAGTTGTGCAAATGATGGAATACGCCAAGCGAATGTCATCAGATCCCATGAAAACTCCTCAAAACCCCATGAAACATCTCCAAAAGCCCCTAGGCCCGTTGATGAAGTAAACCTACACCTGTACTTGTCTGTCTCCAACCCTGAAATTCCATCCTAACCATGCCATGAGGAATACCAGAAAAAGAACATTACAAATCCTCCCGCCACAAGATTTCTTGCCCTAAAGCAATCCAAACCTGTGGACCAATCTAGTGGCCCAATGCAATTGATACCTAATGCTCGAATCCCATACAAACCACTAGGTGATGCTATGCCTCTGTGTCAAACCACCGGGAATGGATCCCTCAATGCCCGGATCCCAGACCAATCTCTGACTAAACCTGTCATCAACAAATCCTCTTGGATCTCAATGCCACCAAGAAAAAGCATCATTGCTCCATGACTCTTGTTGTGCTATAGCTCTGGTTGTGAATGTTCCACCACCAACTACGTACCAACTCATCACCTCTCTCCAGTCCAACCCCTGACTCAATCCAATGTTAATACCGCTCTCCTGAAGCCGAGACGGAATGCTGAAGAGTTGTTGACCTGTATCCCACTGCCAACTGGATCATGTATTCTTTGACATGTCTTGGGGTCTTTGCTCTACTACACCACTGACTAAGGATATTACACCATCAATAGGATACCAACTCATGATCTCTCGCCAATCTAGGGCATGGACTTCGATGTAAGGAACAAGTCTACTATGCTGATGCTGGTCCACGCTCAACTCATGCTGCTCTACCTGATCATCGATAATACCCACTGAGAGAACCCTGCCTCTCTTCGTACAATGGGTACGAGTGGCCAAACTAAGTTGCACGCCATGTCTATGTACTCCTACAAAAGGTTGCTACCAGGAAACATTGTAGCTTTGCTAGCTACCACTGCACCTATCTGCACCTCATCAGTGGGTAAGCCCAAAGATGGGTGCACCACCATCTCCAGAAGATCCTCTCTCATCTGTCTGGAAGCTCCATACTCCTCTAGTCTGCTTGTCACCTGCAAAACTGTCTTGTCAGGTCCCAACGCCTCTTGATGACCAATATCTGCAAATACTACCTCCCTGGTGGCTACCTACACATCTGTCTGCTCCTCTCCAATGGTTGGCCCCAAGGGTGTCTGCTCATCCTCCATCATGGGCTCGACATAAGCTACTATCTGACTCCAAAAATGGCTCATCCAACACACTGTGTCTATCATCTAACTCATGCTCCTCTATGTTGAAACATTAGTTGCTCATCTATTCCCTGATCTCCTTCCTTCATGGGAACAATCGGCTGCTCATCATACCCCTCTACCACACATGGATGCATATCTGGGCTATTGTCATATGACTTCTTGTGCTCTTCATAGGCATCCCCATAAGAACCCATGGACTCAACAAAAAAAGAAGAATCCTTAGTTGGAAAGTCAGAGGGAACCTCCTTCTAATCTACCTCGGCCATCTCCTTCGTGTCAATCCTGCATAAGTGGTCAAGTCCCCAAAGTTCCTTGTAGGTGAAACAAAAACCCTTCCTCCTTAACTCACTCTTGCTACATGGTCCACCAATCCTGAGCAGCTCGTCCATGGTCAACTATCTCCTTAACAATCTAATATTTTGTTCAACCAACCTTTTGGCTAGCTCATAAAGTAGCGGGTGAGACCATATGTTCCTCTCTCCAAATGGCCAACAACTTAGTGTGAAAATTCGGTGATCTCGAATCCTACTGCAGTAACTAATAATATTTCTTCTATTTGTTAAATTACTTAAACAAATTATTTGCAGTTTTCTACGGCAAACATCAAAATACATACACTACAGTGTTCACAAATAAAATCCTGCAGAAAGTAAATACAATGAAAATACTAGCACATATATAACCACAATGACAATTATTTTTGGACAATTGTCCCCAAAAAAACCCAATGTGGGAAAACTGGTGCAACAGATGAGGGTTTGTCATGTAAAAAATTATTTAGTATTTAATTTTAGGTTAATTAGACGAAAGGGCACGATCATAAGATCATGCCCTTTCCCCAAAGGGTGCCCATGACGGTATATAAGCCAGGAACCCCCACTGTAAACAATCATCTTCAGTCAATTAATCATTAATACATATTTATATATATATATATATATTTTTCTGTGTATCAAGAAGTTTTCACTTCATCTGGTATCAGAGCAGTTCGTTCTTGGTCTAGAGCTATACAGTTCATGTTCCGCTGTTCTCCGTCACCCTCTATCTACTCATCTTTGCTTTCGTGATCCAAAATCATTGTTCCACATTCATCCATCCTTCCGCCGCATTTTTTTCCCTTCCCACGCTTCTTTCACCGACAGTCCCTTACCACTCGCTGACCTTGTCAAAACTTTCGGATTCCCAAGGTTTTGCCATTCCATTGTGCCCTTGTCATCGTTTTCGCTGTGTATCCTCACAGATCCTTCGTTGCAACTCCATTGTGGTGTGCATTCCTTCCCTCGACGCTGCCTCCTGTGGCATTCATAACAACAATCAACCCTCAACGCTACACCGGTCCCCTCTCCGTTGTGCACCCGATCGCAGTCAATGCATTGCAGACCCGTAACTGTTGTTCCGACAGTCGACGAATAGTCCACACACACCATTAAAAAAGATTTTTGTTCTCCCACCGTCAAGAGTTGTGTCCACTGGTCAAACAGTGTGATATCAATACGTGGGTCGATATATATTCGTGTTTCGATACATTGTGGTCAAATACGTGGTCGATATATTGGGTCGATATATTGGCTCAAACTTAAGTTGCACGAAACGGGGAAACGGGTACGAGTTTCCGAAACGGGAAGCGATACGAAATGCGACCTCCCCAAATTTTGGAAACAGGGAAACGCGAATATATATATATATATGTGTGTGTGTGTGTGTGTGTGTGTGTGTGCAATCATAAAGCATGAATGATACATTATAATTTATTACAATTAAACATTAAGATTTAATTTACATCACATTTACTCATGAATGATCACATAATGAAAATAAAAATATCAGAATATCCAAAAGCAACCTTTATTATATATCCAAATCTCAAAATCAGCCTTTATTTATATTAATATATGAGGTTGCAAGTACAATAAAAACTATAAGGCTGCAAGAGAGAGATCCAAATCAGGATTTTCTGCATCCACATCCCATTCTTTAGGACCATTGTTGTATTGGGAGTCTCCTCCTACATAGTCAAACGACCTTAGTGCTCTTGATTAAATACACATTTCATACCCTAGTACCCTACATGATCTTGATTATTGGGAGTTTCCCATGCATAGAGGGCTTGGTTCTCTTGATTAAATACAAGTTCCATACCCTAGTACATGATAAAATCCAATGGAAACATTGCAATCCCTCCAATCCTGAAATCCTGAAAAACAAATAAGTCTGCTGGATTTTGAGTGAGATCTAAAATTCTACTTTCTCCATATGAAATCCAATGAGGCCGAAACCACTCTCAAACATCATGAGTCATTTCATGGTAATGTTAAAAATTTAAGTAAAAGGATGAAAATGAAAAATAAAGGAGAATATCACTTTTACTTTAAGAATTTAACATTACCATGAACTACATATCCCTCAAACTTCTTGATGAACTGCATATCAACACTAGGGAAAAAATTCATTTTTATAACTTTAGACATGCATCTAGAAGCAACAAGAAGTCACTAATATACCCTAAAAGTAAATTAAAAAACAAATTAATTTAAAAAAAAAAAACACAAGTTAATGAGGAAACGTGGGTCGTACGGCCCTGAAACGCGTTTCCGGCCGTACTGGCCACATTTCCGTTTCGAGAAACGTGGCAGTATGGCTGGAAACGCGTTCACGGCCGTACCAAACGCGTTGCCGCGTTTCGTACCCGTTTCTGTACGGAAACGGACCTCTACACCACGTTTCCTGCAACATAGGCTCAAACTAATATACGTATAATTGTTGGTTTGATATATATACACAATAAATCAAACTAAATTAATCTAACCTAATTAATTAAAATTATTTAATTAAAATATATATATATATATATATATATATATATATAAAATTTTAAGCTGGCAGATAAATACATGCCCCCACAAACTCGCTCAATGTCGGCAATGACAATGGCGGATTTCCAAAAAAAATTGGTTAACGCGGAGCATAAGATAAATAACAACAACGATGAGGTCAATAAAAGATTAGACGATTTCCATATCAAGCTTAAGGGGCAGGCTAACAATATCAAAAGTCTTCAGGATACAACAAATTGAATAGAAACAAAGATGGAAAATCACCGTGTCCAATCAGAGGTGGATCACAAAGAGACCTTAACATTGCTGAAACTTCTGTGTCAAAAGATGAATTATGCACCTGCACAACTACTCAAAGAAGATGAAAAAAATCAAGAGAACAACTTGTCAGACTCAACGAAATCAACAGACTCTCAAGAAAAAGTTGAATCCCCAAAAAAATCGGCGACACCCCACCAAGAAATGAGTAACGCGACTCTTGCAAATAGGCAACTATGGGACACCTTTAACAATCAACACCCCTTTTTCGCTCGACCATTAGCAACATACCAGCGAAGGGAAAAAGTCGAGATGCCTAAATTCGATGGAAATGAAGAAAACAATGTTGCATGGATAAATAAAACAGAAGAATACTTTGAGATATATGACATCAACGATGATGACGAAAAGCTCAGGCACGCATCCATGAAAATGGAAGGGGAAGCATATAATTAGTATATGTGGTGGAAAAAGACAACACACGTCATTAGTTGGAGAAAATTTAAGGATGCATTCTTTAAAAGATTCCAAGGTGTAAAGGAAGAAGAGTTCTTTTCAAAACTCATCAAATTACGACAAAAAGGAAGTGTGGATGAATACACCCAAGAATGGGAGACCTTAGTAACACGAGGACCTAGGTTATCAGAATCTCGTCTAATTCAATCATACGTCTCGGGACTCAAAACCCATTTACAAGTAAAACTTGAGATGCATGACATTACATCAATAGAAGTAGCAAGACGAAAAGCAAAAATAGCCAAAAAGAAATTCGAACAAATATTTTGGTCAAAATCGGAAAAAACATATGCAAGACGAAGAATACCCCAGTATGTGGACTCAAACAATACAAGATATGTTCCACCACATCATCGTGAAGATGAAAAATCTAATGTGGAAATGCGAAGGATAAAAGAGGGTAAATGCAAACGTTGTGGTGAGAAGTGGGACCCCAAACATAGATGTGCTAAAGGAAAAGAACCAAAGAACCTATATAATTGTGAAGCAACCAAAGATTCAAACGGTGAAGATTCTGACATAGAAGAAACAGAAGATGCCCCAGAATTCTCACCAGAATTAGATGGCAGAAGTATTCCGCAAGTGTCATTATCAGCTATGACAGGTATATCACAACCTCAGACCTTAAAGTTAAAAGGACACATAAATAAGAACAACGTAGTGGTTCTCATCGACTCTGGTAGCACACACAATTTTTTAGATGCAACCGTGGCAAAGAGACTCAATATTTTTTCATTTCCCTTACCAAACATGAAAGTGATGGTAGCTAACAGTAAGAAGATTGAAAAGGTGGGGAAATGCCATAAGGTCAAATTGCAGATTCAAGACTTTAATCTAGAGTCTCCATTCTTCATGGTACCGTTAGGAGGAGTAGATGTAGTCTTAGGTATCCAATGGCTACGAACTTTAGGTACTTATGCCGCCAACCAGCAAGTACAATTTATAAAATTCAAATGGAGAGGTCAGAAGTACAAATTACACAGATTCCAAGCACCAGAGGATCAAATTGTATCATCATCTCAGATGATGAAGATGATTCGAAAAAGAGCACCCGCTTATGTAGTACAATGTCACCAATTAGAAATGTTATCTGCAAATATGACCAGTGAAGAGTCACCAGAGATACAAGATCTAATTCGGAAGCATGAAAAAGTATTTCAAGACCTACCTATGAAGATGCCGCCTAATAGGGAAATTGAGCATACAATAGAAGTCAAGGCAAGGTCAGACCCCATGAACATCAAGCCATACCGATATCCACATCACCAAAAAACGGAAATTGAGAGATTAATCCAATACCTTTTAAAGTGTGGGATCATCTCGAAAAGTAAAAGTCCTTATGCTGCTCCAGTGGTATTGGTAAGGAAGAAGGATGGTTCATTCAGGCTATGCATTGATTATAGAGGATTAAACAAAATAACAATCAAAAACAAGTTCCCAATTCCCTTTATCGACGAAATGTTGGATGAGCTACATGGCGCAAAGTACTTCTCAAAATTGGACTTAAGATCAGGGTACTATCAAATTATAATCAGATTGGAAGACATACCAAAAGTAAAAGTCCTTATGCTGCTCCAGTGGTATTGGTAAGGAAGAAGGATGGTTCATTCAGGCTATGCATTGATTATAGAGGATTAAACAAAATAACAATCAAAAACAAGTTGCCAATTCCCTTTATCGACGAAATGTTGGATGAGCTACATGGCGCAAAGTACTTCTCAAAATTGGACTTAAGATCAGGGTACTATCAAATTATAATCAGATTGGAAGACATACCAAAAGTAAAAGTCCTTATGCTGCTCCAGTGGTATTGGTAAGGAAGAAGGATGGTTCATTCAGGCTATGCATTGATTATAGAGGATTAAACAAAATAACAATCAAAAACAAGTTGCCAATTCCCTTTATCGACGAAATGTTGGATGAGCTACATGGCGCAAAGTACTTCTCAAAATTGGACTTAAGATCAGGGTACTATCAAATTATAATCAGATTGGAAGACATACCAAAAACGACATTCCAAACACACGAAGGTCACTATGAATTTAAAGTAATGCCGTTTGGATTAACCAATGCACCAGCAAGGTTTCAAGCAACTATGAATGAATTATTTCGTCCACATCTTAGGAAGTTTGTATTAGTATTCTTTGCCAATATTCTAATTTACAGTAAAACTTAGAAGGAGCACTTGCAACATTTGTACAAAGTTCTTACACTACTTAAAGAACACCAATTTTATGCAAAAAAATCCAAATGCACCTTCGGAATGGAAGAAGTAGAATACCTTGGACACATTATATCCCATGAAGGTGTAAAGGTGGACCCTAATAAAATCAAAGCTATAAAAGAATGGACAAAACCTGTCAATATATCCAAGCTAAGAGGGTTCTTAGATTTGACTGGATATTACCGAAGATTTATTAAAAACTATGCACATATAACTACACCTCTGACAAATCTTTTAAAGAAGAATTCGCTTCTATGGGATGAGGAAGCAGGAAGGTGTTTTGAAAAGATGCTCTCGTATTAGCAACACCAGATTTTTCTAAACCATTTATCATTGAGTGTGATGCTTCCAGTTTCGGTATAGGTGCAGTATTAATGCAACAAGGACATCCAATAGCTTTTGAAAGTAGGAAGCTCAACAAAAGAGAATGCCTCAAATCCACATACAACAAAGAAATGCTCACTATCATGCACGCACTAGCTAAGTGGAGGCAATATCTTTTGGGAAGTAAGTTTTCCATTCGAATAGACCACAATAGTCTCCAACATCTCCTTCAACAAAAAATACGTTCTGAAGAACAACAAAAATGGATTGAAAAAATTGCCGCTTTTGACTTGGAAATACTACATAAAATAGGCAAAGACAATGTAGTAGCATATGCCCTATCCAGGAAAGATGAAGAACCAACACTACTTGCAATTTCGGTTGTTGTTCCTCAGTGGCTTAACGAAATTCGAAGTGAGTATGCCAAGGATCCAGAAATAACGACAATAATCAATAACCTTCCCAACAACTTAACATTTGAGTGGAAGAATGATATCCTTTGGTACAAGGGAAGAATCTATCTAAACACAAATTCCAAGTTTAAATTTAAGATACTCAAGGAATCACATGACTCACCATCAGCTGGACATGTAGGATTCTTTAAGACTTACTACAATGCACGTCAATCCTTCTTTTCGAAAGGAATGAATCGCGATATTCAGAAGTATGTAGCAGAATGTGACACATATCAAAGGAATAAAAGTGAGAATATTATGACACCAGGATTACTTCACCCTTTAAACATTCCAAATCAGAAATGGGAAGAAATTTCGATGGACTTTATCAAAGGATTACCAGTATCTGAAGGCAAGGACAAGTTTTTCGTAGTAGTCAACAGACTCACCAAATATGCTCACTTTATGGCCATAAAGAAATCATACTCAGCAAAAGAAATCGCTGAAATATTTTGCAAACATATATATATATATATATATATATAAGTTACATGGTTTTCTGAAAATCATTGTGAGTGATAGAGATGCCAAGTTCAAAGGTAATTTCTGGAAGGAATTGTTCAACCATATAGGAACCTACCTAAATATGAGTTCCGCTTATCACCCTCAAACAGATGGTCAAACAGAGGTTGTCAATAAATGTTTGGAGGCCTACCTACGTTGCTACACTACAGAAAAACAAAATAAGTGGGCTCAATGGCTACATCTTGCTGAGTGGTGGTATAATTCCACTTATCATACGTCAGCAAAAATGACGCCATTTCAAGCTCTATATGGGTATGAACTCCCAAAATGGAAGGATCTAGCTGTTGTCCAGACAAATCTACCTACTGTTAAAGATCAACTAGAAGAAACCCAAAAAATCGTCCAAATATTAAAAGAAAACTTGAATAATGCAAGGAATCGTATGAAGCAACAAGCAAACCGAAATAGAACCAAAAGAGAGTTTGAAGTTGGAGAATGGGTGTTTGTCAAGCTCCAACCATACAAATAATTATCCTTAAAACAAAAAGGAAAAAACAAGTTGGCACCAAAGTTCTATGGACCTTATCAGATCAACAAAAAGATTAGCCAAGTTGCATATGGTTTAAGCCTGCCAGAGACAAGTCGTGTTCACAACGTCTTCCATGTATCCTGCCTAAAAAGGGCACTAAGCAACAATCAATCAGCGCAAACAACGCTTCCATCCCTGGATGATGAGGGAAGGGTCATTTTAGAACCGGAAGGTATTTTATCTACTAGAGAAAGAAAGCTTCGACATCGTACAATCAAGGAATATCTGATCAAGTGGAAGGACTTACTCAAAGAAGACGCTTCTTGGGAGAATGAATCATTTTGTCAAGAACATCCGTCGTTACGTATGCTTTGAGGACAAAGCATTCTTTCGAGAGGAAGGCAATGTTATGTAAAAAATTATTTAGTATTTAATTTTAGGTTTATTAGACAAAAGGGCATGATCATAAGATCATGCCCTTTCCCTTATGATCATGCCCTTTCCCCAAAGGGTGCCCATGGCGGTATATAAGCCAGGAACCCCCACTGTAAACAATTATCTTCAGTCAATTAATCATTAATACATATTTATATATATATTTTTCTGCGTATCAAGAAGTTTTCACTTCAGGGTCTCTTTTATTAATCTTAGACAATAGTTTTTGTACAAGACAAAATAGAGGAAGAATCACTGAGAGAATTTTATTAGTGATTTTCTCATTCTCCACGGCGTTTTCTAACTCCGAAGAGGACCTCTTGCCTCTTTCACTAGCCCTTCTGCATCACCCTTTGCGCAGTGACTACGTAGGCCCTACGTCAACCCTTCTGTGTCTCTCCTCTGTGTTGCCTCCTCTAGATTTGTCATGTACCTTCTAACTATGATGATGCCCTCTCTCTCCCACCTACAACTCACTCTCTGTCTCGATTTTCTCTTGCGGAACTTCAGCCAGTGAGAAAACTGATCTCCTTGAGCAACTCAGTATCTGCTCCGGTGTGCTTTCCATCTACCCATCGACGACTTCTTATAATCTTTTGTTGGAGCACCAATGGCCAAGATTGAAACATAATCGATGGCTAGGATTAACTGGAAACCGATCCATGTTTTCTTCTAGAAGATTCTCACCTAATTTAATTAATACCCTTTAATTAACTAGTTTTCCTAAGTTTAGACTTAGGGAACCATTTAAAAAAGTTAATTATTTTAATTAAATCATCTCTAGGTGGAATTTTCCAAAACGATTTCTCGGTATTGGAGAATGCATGTGTCTTAGTTTCTCTGCAAAATCTCGAGGCAAGAGAAATCAACACTCCCTCTTAGCGAGGAATGTGCTCTAGTGTTGCAACCCACTGAAGCATCACTTTGTCTCTGCACCATCTCCTGTTGCATTGCTGATGTTTGGCCCCACTACCCACTAACTACTACGCAACTCTTATATGAGTTGCATCTGTGCTGCTGTTGACCTTGCTGAACTGTTGTCAACTACTGCATATAGACTACAATTCCCTCTTAACTACTACTGTTGAGAATCTATTGAAATGGATTCTCCACCATACCCATTTTTTCTCTAAACTGCATGAACTTAACTCTCCCTAAAGCTTTTGTGTGTATGTCTTCTACCTAATCACTTGTGGGAACATACTACAGCTGGACTGCCCCATGTTAAACACAATCTCTGATGAAATGACATCTAATACCAATGTGCTTCGACTTATCATGAAATACTAGATTCTCAGAGTGTTTTATGCAAATTTGATTATCACAATAAACATTGGTCGCTCCCATATTCTTCCTAAACAAACTCACACGTGGTTGTGTTGGCCGCCATATATTCTGCTTCTACTGAGCTTAGTGCTACTAACTATTGCTTCCTGCTGCACTAAGAGATCATCCCTGACCCAACACTGAAGCAGTACCCGGAGGTACTTTTCTTGTCCACTGAACTACCTGCCCAATCTGCCTCTGTGAATCCGCTCAACCTGACATCATCTCCTCAAGTATATTTCAACCCGAGTCCGACCGTTCCACACACATATCTAAGAATGTGCCTAGTTGTTGCCCAATGTACACTTTTCGGTTCTACCATGAATTGACTACGGGTATTGACAACAAAACAAATGTTTGGTCCGGTGTTGACTAGATACATGAGTGACATAATTAGTTGTTTGTACAAGGTGGGGTCGACTTCCTTGTCCCCTGAAGCATCTATCTTTTTCTAGTTGATAATCATGGGTGTCGCCATGGGTCTGCAATCCTGCATTCTGAATCTCTTCAGAATTTTTGTAGCATATCTCCCTTGTTCGAGGAAGATTTCCCCATTCTTCTGCCCTACTTCCAATCCCAAAAAATAGTGCATCAACCCCATATCCTTCATGTGGAATTTTGCTGCAACGTTCCTTTTGCAGTCCTTTATGAGCCTCGATGATCCTATCAAAAATAGATCATCTACATATAAAACCAGAATGTGAGGCTCATTCTCCACCATCAGGTAGTAGAGATTAGGATCTGCATCACTCTTGATGAATCCCAACTGCTGCAAGTAACTGTCAATCCGACCGTACCATGCCCTTGGTGTCTGCTTGAGCCCATATGAAGCTTTCTTCAACCTGCATACATGAGTGTGTCTCTCACGAGTTTCGAAGCCTTCAGGGTACTCTATGTACACCTCTTACTTCAATCACCCCGTTCAAGAATGTTCTCTTGACGTCCATTTGGTGAATTTCCCATCCCATCTGTGCTGCTAAGGATATGACGGATCTAATAGAGGTATATCTGGCAATTGGGGTGAAGGTCTCCTCATAGTCTATTCCTTCTTTTTGTGCATACCCCTTTGCCACGAATCTAGCCTTGTACTTCTCTACACTGCCATCTGTAATGTACTTGATCTTGTAGATCCATCTGGAACCCACAACTGATCTATCTTCGGGTCTAGGCACCACCTCCCAAACATCATTTGTCATGATAGAACTATACTCTTCTACCATGGCATCTACCCACACCTGATGCTGTGCGGCTTCTTGAAAACTGGAGGGTTCTGCAACCTGAGCTACCAAGGCCTTGTATCTGTCTGGTTGCTTGCGCTGCCTCTTATTGGTTCTAGGAGCTCTGACAAATTCTTCTGCATCCTTTAAGGTTTGACGCACTTCCCTACTGGTCCTACCACTGATGGTGGGAGGTTTAATCTATTCCTCTGCATGTTTTCGCAACTGTCTGCTGAGAACTTCCTGGATCTCCTACTACTGAGGTGATGCTAGTACTAGTCACTATACTCGAATCCTGTGATTGTCCCCCTGCTTGTTCTCCCTGCGGTCCTTGCTGCTACTGGACTAATCGAACATCTGATGACTGATCTCCTACAAGCATCTATCAAGATCTTTTGGAAGCTTTGTCTTCCATGAACTTTACATCTCGCCTTACTACAATCTTCTTGCTGCCAGGAATGTATATTCTGTATGCCTTTGAGGTCTCTCTATACCCTACAAGATATCCTTTTTCTGTAGTCTAATCCAACTTATTGTGCTTTTCATTTGGAATGTGACAATAGGCTACACTCCTAAATATCCTTAAATGACTTACCTTAGGTTTCTTCCCAGTGAAGACTCTCTTTGGCGTTTTCTTCCCCAAAGCTCTGTGAGGTGTCCTGTTTTGAATGTACACTACTTTGTTGCATGCTTTTGCCCACAGAAATCTAGGCAGATCTTGATCATAAAACATGGCCTTTGTTGCCCCAACTATAATTTTGTTCTTCCGTTCCGCTACTCCATTCTTTTGATACCTTCCTTTGCGCAGAAATTTGTGAAGTCTCTATCTGTGTATTCTCCACTGTTATCTGAACATCGTACCTTGATCTTTTTCCCTGTCATGTTTTCTACAAGAGCCTTGAACTCTCGAAACCGATCAAACACCTCATCCTTGGTCTTTAAGCAGTAGATCCAGGTTTTTCTGGAATGGTCATCAATAAAAGTGACGAAATACTCACCACCATTAAGAGCTTTGGTCGACATAGGGCCACAAATATCTGAGTGTATCAATCCCAACACGTCTTTGGCTCTATTGTCACTTCTGGGAAATGTTGCTTCTGTGTACTTCCCAAGTACACATCCTTGGCATAGATCACTGTGCTAATTGTTGAGGGTTGGAACTCCTATTACAATGTGTCTGAGCATCCTAACTGCTCCATGGTGCAAGTGCCCCATCCTCCTGTGCCACAGTGCATTCAGTGCCTTCCTATTGTTGTTATCATTGCCTATTAGAGCCATTGATCTGCAACCTATATAGTCTGTTGCTTCGAGCTCCAATCTGTCTCACCTTCTTCTAGGTGGGATGCTTGACATATACTTTCGTTCCCACAAAGTACACAGCATATCCCTTGTCCTGCCACTGGGACACCGAAATTAGGTTTATACCCAATCCTGGCACATGCAGCACATTTGTGGTGCTAGTGCTAGTTCTTGCTTCCGTCTGAAAATCTATGGTGCCTCTCCCTACTAGAGTACACTTAGTTCTGTTGCCAATAGTGATTTGGAAGTCCATTTTCTCCTCTTGATAGCTCGAGAAATATTCCCTTACTCTAGTCATATGAGATTAAGCTTCGCTCAATATACCAAACACCAGTTGAAGTTGATCCTGACAGACATCCAAACTCATCTTCCAATCTAGAAGATAATTCTGAGGCTTCTTGATTATCCATAACTTCATGTGTTGTTCTCCTTTCTTCTAACATTGTTCTACCAACAACTACTACAAAGGAACTGCGTCCTAGCTGAAGATCTGCTCTGCAAGGAAACTACGTTGCTCCCTTTTGCCTCTGGAAAGCTTTGATCTACAGAATCGAATTTCTTTGTCGACTCACTAAGAGAAATCAATCTCACTCAAAACTTCGACCTCCTTGGCCCAAGGACTGCGCTACCTCTGGGATTTCGAACTACTGCCAAGGTAGGATTTCGAACCCCCTTCTTCCTTTCTGCTCTAAGCTCTCCTGCTCATGATCTATGCTCTAATACCATGTGAAAATTCGGTGATCTCGAATCCTACAACATTAACTGATAATATTTCTTCTATTTGTTAAATTAATTAAATAAATTATTTGGAGTTTTCTACGGCAAACATCAAAATACATACACTGCAATCTTCACAAATAAAATCCCGCAGAAAGTAAATACAATGAAAATACTAGCACATATATAACCACATTGACAATTATTTTTGGACAATTGTGTTGATTTGTTGTAGCATCGTATGTGCTCTAGCCATGAAAATTGGTGGAGAGGCTAAAACACATAAGATCTCCAAGACCCAGAAATCGTTTTGAGAAATTCCATCTGGATGAGGAGTTATTAAAATAATTAATTTTTTTAATGGGTTCCCAAGTCTAAACTTAGGAAAATAAAAATATTAATGGGTATTAATAAAGATAAGGATGAGAAGCTTCTACGAGACAAGGATCAAGTCTGTTTTAATCTTAGTTGTTGATTAGAGACTTCATCTTGGTCATTGATTCGACAACAGGAAAAGTATAAGAGAAGACTTGAGGGTCATTTGGAGACATCAACAGATACTCAATATCCCAAGGAAAATCGATTTTCAAAGAGGGTGAAATCGATTTCAGAGGGAGAGTTGCAGGGTGGAGGAAGAGGGGGTGATTAGCAGCAGTTAGGGAGCTCAAAAGAGGTGACGCAGAGACTCTCAGAGACAACACAGAGTGAGACGCAATTCACAGAGACTTAGTGGATGACGCAGAGAAGGACAGTGCAACGCAGAGCCACACAGGCATGACATAGTAGGGAAAGGAAGTCCTCCAAGGTGTCAAAAAAGTCTCGGAGAAAAGTCTCAGGTGTTTTCTCCCAGTGTCTTATGCAAAAATTTTCTGTAAAAGCAATTGTTGTTGAAAATTAATAAAACCCTCCTCTGCTGCATAGGTTTTCCCACATTGGGTTTTTCCGGGGACAATTGTCCAAAAATAATTGTGTTGATGTGTTTGATTCTTGTGCATATATTTGTTTCTATATAATGGTGTGATATCTGTAGTAGAATTTATTTTAATATTTACTGAAGGAATTTCATAAATAACTTATTGAGAAATAAGTAGGTAATATAAATCAGTCGCTGCAGTACTAGAATTTCTGTTTAGAAATTTTCACATGTTATCAGAGCTAGGTTCGGAGACAGGAAGGGAAAATCAATTATGGGTCAAGGGCATGATGCAGGGTATTAAAATTGGAAACTAGGGCCAAACTCCATGTGGGTCATCTTATTTATGGTAGCGATATTTTTCTTGGATCCCTCTCATCGAGAGGTGTAGGATTGATTTAAAGACCATCCGATTCCGATAAGTATTCATGGAGATATGATTTTATTTGTGTTATGGGACAATTCGTCAAGGTCGGCCAGCGACCAAATTGCCCCCTCTTGTGCTCAACGTTTTAGTATAAAAGGAAGTGGCTCGTTAGTTATTTGAGCAACATACATTTTCTCTTGTGATCTCTTCCTCTCCACTCGTTTGGGTCTTAGTGGAAGGAAGAGTCACTAAGAGTATACGCTGCCATAGAATGAGTGCCCTAAGCATCTACGCTGCCCTAACATGAAACTATGGAAGATCATGGAGAAGCATCTACGCTGTCCTAATAGAGAATCCTATACGCTGTCATGTTATGGAAAAATGGAAGCCTAATTCCTATACGTTGTCATGTTATGGAAGCCTAAATCTAATACGTTGTTATGTGAGTCTACAACAATCCTATATACAATCTCTTGGAGGAATGACTTCAGACAAGGACAATATATGGATCTGCATGTATATCAGTGATATATATGTCTGCACTCTTTCATGGTTGGATGAAAGTATGTAATAAGGTGCAGTTGTATGTAATAAGTTGCAGCATGATGTAATAAGGTGCAGCTGTATGTAATAAGGTGTAGCGGTATATAATAAGGTGCAACATGACACAATAAGGTGTAGCATGACAGTATGATGGTGCAGCATAGTGCACAATGATGGAATGGTGCAACATAGTGCACAATGATGGGTACAGCAGTATGATGGTGCAACATAGAGCACAGTGATGATGGACATGGTGATGGTGCAACATAGTGCAATGATGATGGACATGGTGATGGTGCAACATGGTGCAGTACAGTGATGATGGGCATGGGGATGGTGCAGCACAGTGATGATGGACATGGTGATGGTGCAGTACAGTGATGATGGGCATGGGGATGGTGCAGCACAGTGATGATGGACATGGTGATGGTGCAGCACAATGATGATGGATATGGTGATGGTGCAGCACAATGATGATGGACATGGTGATGGTGTAGCATAGTGATGACATGGTGATTGTGCAGCATGGTGCAGCACAGTGATGATGGACATGGTGATGGTGTAGCATAGTGATGACATGGTGATTGTGCAGCATGGTGCAGCACAGTGATGATGGACATGGTGATGGTGCAGCACAGTGATGATGGACATGGTATGATGGTGCAACATGGTGCAACACAGTGATAGGTACAGCAAGGTGATGGAATCACTTGTGTCCAGATCAGCTACCTCATGTGACATCTTCTTAGAGAAGATCTCTGCTCTTATTTTGATAAGTCAAGATGTTGATTTCTAATGTATATGTACTATCTCTCTCTGCTGAACTATTGAAGAACATAAGAAGAATTGATTAAGGGTTTCCCCACATTGGGGTTTGTCCCTGGCTGGTGCCACATCTTGTGTCCTCTTGTCTTGGCTTGTCTTCTGCGATTTATGTTTATGTTCTATCTGCATTTTACTATCATGCTAAATGTGATTGCTAATCTGGAATTGATATTAAGCTAATATGGAAAATTTAAGTAAAATTACTATCAGCATAGAACATACCTAAAATTAACAGAGAGGCATCCAAGTCAGGAGACTCGTGCAGATTTTCAGAAGAATGCACAAGAGATAGAAATTGCGATTTCTCTATGCTGGCTTCCAGATTGGAAGAAGAAGTTGCTTGCGTAGCAAGCTCTGCATCATCAAGCGTATGGTATATAGATAGTGGAGCCTCCTGACATATGACAGGAATCCGAGAATGTTTCTTAGATTATCAAGAGGAAAGAATGAATTTTTAGATCACCATGGGGAATAAGGCAAAGTGTACTCCAATAGGGAAGGGTACTATAGTTTTTCAAACAGAAACAGGAGAGCGGTTCCAAGCTACCAATATGTTGCAGGTGCCAGGACGGGGGATGAACTTACTTTCTGTATCTCAACTTCAAAGCAAGGGCTATGACATTTTCTTCATTAAGGAGAAAGTATATGTCAAACACTCTAGTTGGAAAAGGAAGGTACAGATCATAATCAAAAGTAACAGGTTGTACAGGTTGCAGCTAGAATCACCAATGGCACTGATAGGCAGTAATGGAGACAAGGATTTGAATGAACTATGGCACAGAAGGATGGGACATTTGCACCGTGGGGCTCTAAGAATTCTCAAGAAAATTGTAACAAGAGTTCCAGATCTTAGTACTAAACAAGATGATGTATGCAGAAAGTGTGCTCTGGGCAAGTATGCCAAAGCATCATTTCCTAGAAGTAGCAATAGTGCCAAGAGTGTACTAGGATTTATACACTCAGATATCTACAGACCAATGGCCACAAAATCTCTTAGTGGTGTCGAATACTTCGTCACCTTCATCGATGACCAATCTAGGAAGACTTGGATCTATTTTTTGAAAACCCAAGGATGGGGTTTTCTGTCGATTCAAAAAGTTCAAGGCTCTAGTGGAGAATCTAATAGGAAAAAATATAAAAGTGCTGCGCTCAGACAATGGTGGAGAGTATGTTGACAAGAACTTCACCGATTTTTGCGCTAGGGAGGGCATCAAAAGGGAGTGGACAACTCACTACAATCTGGAGCAGAATGGAGTAGCAGAAAGGAAGAACGAGACTATTTTGGAAGCAGCTAGGGCAATGATGTATGATCAGGTTATGCCAAAATTCCTGTGGGCAAAAGCATGTAGCACAACAGTCTATGTCCAGAATAGAACTCCTCATAGGGCATTGGGCAAGATTACTCCGGAGCAGGTTTTCACTGAGAAGATACCTGAAGTTAGTCATTTCAGGATATTTGGGAGTTTAGCATATGTCGTATACCCAAGGAGAACAGGAAGAAGTTAGATCAAACTGTAGAGAAAGGATATCTTGTGGGATATAGCGAGAATGCTGAGGCATATAAAATCTATCTTCCTGGGAGCGGGAAGGTAGTAGTTCAGTGAGATGTGAAGTTCATGGAGGATAGGGCCTTCAGAAAATGTCAAGAAATGCCTTCCGAGGAGCAGTCAAAAGATGAGCCGTTGGTCAAACCACTTCAACCAGCGGAAGCCATTACCAGAAATTATCCTTCAAAATAGGAGGAATCACAGGAAGAGGAAGAGCTAACAAATGTAACTACTACCAGAGGAAGAACAAGTTGGGAACTTTGACAAATTCTACTGGATGCAGAAGATTCCATTGGTGCACCCAGGAACAGTAAAAGGGAGTGAAGACAGCTAGACAGATATCAGGCCTTAGTAGCTCAGGTTGGGGAAACTTCTAGTTTTCAGGAGGTTGTTTAGCATCAAGTTTGGATGGATGCGATGGTGGAGGAATACAACTCTATAATGGTGAATGATGTATAGGAAGTAGTAACTAGGCCTCAGGACAGATCAGTGGTAGGTTCGAGATGGATCTACAAGATCAAATATGCTACAAACGACAGTGTGAAAAAATAGCCAGGTTTGTGGCTAAGGGTTATGCTCAGAAGGAAGGAATAGACTACGAAGAGACCTTCGCCCCAATAGCCAAGTATACATCTATTAGAACCGTGATATTTCTTGCAGCACAGATGGGGTCGGAGATCTGTCAGTTGAACAGGTAGAGCATGTGAGAGAGTTCACCTATGTATTGTTGAGGTTTCTATGCTAACGTATCATCTTAAAGATAAGGACCAGATTGATAAAAGGTTGAAGCAAGAATTCAGAGGGAGCTATATGGATGACTTTGGCACATGGACCAAAGGAATAATGACAGGAAAAGTAGCAGGTTGCAGATAGCTCTATGACTATGATTTTGGCAAGGTCACTTTCCTTATATTTAGAGGGAGTTATGGACAAGCCATGATGATTGGATTGTAAGGATGCAGCTATTGACGATATCTGATTGATGACACTCTCGTTTATCAACGTAAGAGGGAGTTGACTTTTGAAGACAAGATGGAAGACCTAGCCTTGATGCATTATTCCCTACACTTAAGGGCTGATGGAAAAGCTGATGGTCTGCATATGTATATCTTGTGGGATCCTTGGTGTTCTTGATCAACACTCTATCAGTCATATGTCTCGCCATGAAAACTCTGAAGTCAATTTATGGATGAGCCTCATATATTGGACAACTGCTTATTGAGATATCTCAGTGATTCTATTATCTATAATTTGAGGTACACTGCTGGAATCTAAGATTCCATGAATATTTTGATGATAACTCAGTTGACAGTGTGATGGATGGAAAGAGCACATCTAGTGCTATATCTCTTGATTCGGTTGTTCTGGAAGCACTATTGAGGCTGAATGTATATAGCAGCAAGTATGGCTTATTATGAAGAAAATTGCTCAATGAGCCATTTGAGCATGTGTTGGTAACACCGTTGTATATTGTGATATTGCTTGAGTGGACAGATCTCATGATGAGCAGGTTGTCTGATGGACACTGTGCACTTTGGAAAAACAAGTTTAAGCTGTGGTCTCCATGAGTAAGAGGGAGCAGTTAAATATTATCTTCATCAAAATATGCAAGAAGCAAAGAATTGTGAAGTGTTGTCGAGATCTTTTGTTGTAAATCAATATGTTTACTATGTATACATCTATATGTTGCTAAATGAAGCTATGAGGCTTCCCTTGATCTAGTCTTGACTTTCAGAAAAAAGCTTGGCACTATTCCCTATATGAAGGGATCCTTGATTAAAATTGAACATTGAGCTCTAGGAGCTCCTGGGGGCTTGGGGTACTCATTGAGCTATGAGTGACCATAGGGTGAGTGGTTCACCTTCCCCAATTTGTGCGTTGTGTGTAGGGTGAGTGGTTCACGTTCCCTTGTGATACCCCATGGTGGTTGACATGTGTGTAGGGTGAGTGGTTCACGTTCCCCTCTGATACCCCATGGTGGTCGACATGTGTGTAGGGTGAGTGGTTCACCTTCCCCTTGTTGATTTCTAGTAGCATCGGATGTGCTCTAAGTCTCAAATTTTGCAGGGAAGCTTGGGCACATGTATTCCAAAGAACCCAGAAAGTGTTTTGGGAAATTCCACCCGGACACAGTTTTATTAAAATAATTAATTATTTTTAATGCGTCATGTTGACCACTAGAGTGGCACCTGATGGTTATATGAAGACTCCATGCCCAAGGATGATCCAGAGGACACTTGAACCATCAGATATCATCAGTCAACAAAGTTTTTTAACTCTACTTCTATCTTCTTGTCATCTTTCTTGTACCCAGATTCCACACCTTGTGGGGAATTGTAATAAGTGATATTAGTAATGATGATTTTTGAGTTTGTAACAGGCCTAGGATGTTGGGACTCGATCAGCAAACGAGTACACCTCGGAGTGTTTTTTTATCTGGTTAATTATTCCTTCTTTTTCAGAGGTAGATAATTTTCTAGGTTTTTCACTCACTTTTACCCCAAAGTCATGGTAACGGTTTGAAATCTGAGCCCTTAACACATCGTAGTGTCTAGAGTCGATGTATATTACCATACTAGATCACAAAAAAAAAATCCAGGAATTTGGTTAGGTCTAAGTAGTCATTTTTTAATTTTTTAGATTTTCCGCAGGTCAAAAATTGCAAATAAAATTGTATTTAAATTGTAGTAAGTGTAGTCTAGAGAAGTTGTATGGGGTATGAGTAATCAAAATTACACCTCACCCTTAACTTTCTACTATGACACACTTTGAGGGGTTAATAATGTGTTTTGGACCTTCAAAACCCACATTTACTAAGTTTAATGGAAATTGTGGCATTTAATTAGAAATTAAATAAAATAGAGAGAAATAAATTATTCCAAGTGACAGAATGACATGGAAATGACTTGGAAATTATCCTAAGTCAAAGAGTTGAGTCAATAGACATATGCAAGATGACTGAGCACACTGCATCATAAATACACCATTATTTCATAAAATCGAATTTCCCAGAGATAAAGCAGCAGTTGCACATGTGGAAAATCGAATTTATTAGAGGAGCTCATGCACTGAAGGAATATTCCATGGTATATTTGGACTGAAGATTAGGTGGGGCCTCATCTCACAGTTATCTCAGGTTCTTCTACTCTTAGTAGTCCACTCTTGAGGACTACGAGTTGCACATGGAGGAATCACGCAATTCATGGAGGAATCATGCAAAGCTATCTGGGGATCATCTACATATGTGGCATCACTTAGTTCGAGTTTTCAGTTGTTGACTGGAGTTATCACAGTACTTGGATTCACTCATGGATGAGTTTACTATGCTGCCATATATGGAATTCGATTTTCCTTGATGTGCACATATGGAATTCAATTTTGCTCTGATGTCTCTATCTCCTCCACATCAAACTTGACTTATCTTTCCTTGGGATTTGCTCCAAGTTCAATTCTCACATGCTTTCTTCCTTGGGATTTGCTCCCAACTCTCTATATAATGAGGCTATATGCTCTCATATTGTATCATGTAATAAGCCACTGGGCTTCAGAAAACTCTGTCATTTTGTACTTGCATACTTCTTAATACAATCAAGACTTTGGGCTATCTAGCTGGTGTTCTCTTGGCATTATGAGGTACTGTCTTTTCATACTACTGCTTGGATTGATGTGTGCAAGCTATCTTGCACATATCATGGATTTAGAGTATTATTTTAGGGATAAACTTGCCAATTCATTTTAAGAGGAATGCTTGGTTTATCTTATTCATTATATTGTTCTAATCTTGTGCAAACAAATACGTGTTCAAGTGGGTAGGAAAGATCTTTTGTATTGTATGTAGGAATCCATCTGGAAGCAGGAGAAACCTCAATTAGATCAACTCACTCCTAGAGTTACAACGATCCAAGACTCAATAATTTTTTCGCTCCAAGTTTTCCATCCAACGAAGAGCAAAAAACAATTTTCTTATTTTATAGCTACTCGATCATCCATTTAAAATTCAAAATACTTCTTTGGTTCTAGTTCTTTCAAAGTTATATCTCCTATTCAAGGTCATTTCTAAAGCTAGACAAATATGGCAGTTCACTCCCATTACTTGAGTTAGTACTTTGTAAATTAAATTCTAAGTTTAGTTTTGGTTTCCTTTTCCTAATTTCACACTGACAATTGCTATTTTTTTTGTGTTTTGCATCCCATGGGCTTGAGCATTGGGCAGCAAGGAGCTTGAGGAGAAGCTTTGGGAAACTACTCACTCATGTGTATGCAGGACCCCCTCACGATGTCCAAACATTGATTTCTAGGGAGGCCATAGGCACTTGGGAGAGAGTTGCAAACTCATCTAGGCCGTGGGCCTTTTGAGCCTTGTGAATCTCTTTTGGAGAGTTTTTTCCATCTTCAAGTTTGTTGTTGTTATATTTTTGGGGAGAGAGTGTAGCTTTGTTAGAGTCTCATCTTTGTAAAGATCTCTCTCGTATTGTGGCTTGCCCTCTTAGAGGAATTTTTCCATGCTTTAAGCGCTAATAAAAAAAAAAAAATGTTGGAGGGAGCTTGGGATTTTTCCCATGGCATCCCCCTTCCTCATTTAGAGAAGGGATTCTTATGGGTGTTCTTTGGGAAACTACTCACTCGTGTGTATGCAGGACCCCCTCACGATGTCCAAACATTGATTTCTAGGGAGGCCATAAGCACTTGGGAGAGAGTTGCAAACTCATCTAGGCCGTGAGCCTTTTGAGCCTTGTGAATCTCTTTTGGAGAGTTTTTTCCATCTTCAAGTTTGTTGTTGTTATATTTTTGGGGAGAGAGTCTAGCTTTGTTAGAGTTTCATCTTTGTAAAGATCTCTCTCGTATTGTGGGCTGCCCTCTTAGAG
Organism: Pinus tabuliformis; assembly: GCA_031772625.1. Classification (NCBI taxonomy): domain Eukaryota; kingdom Viridiplantae; phylum Streptophyta; class Pinopsida; order Pinales; family Pinaceae; genus Pinus; species Pinus tabuliformis. Next base: position 465,572,723 of record CM062808.1, on the reverse strand, counting down.
GAATTTTTCCATGCTTTAAGCGCTAATAAAAAAAAAAATTGTTGGAGGGAGCTTGGGATTTTTACCATGGCATCCCCCTTCCTCATTTAGAGAAGGGATTCTTATGGGTGTTCTAATCTTGCTTTTAGTTTTACTTAGCTTTCTAGCTTTTAAATTTCATATTGTGCATGCTTAAAATCAACATATTTCACTCCACATGCAAATTTTTACTAATCTTGTATTTAAATTCCCACATGCATACGCTCTCAAGTTTTGCAAACTATTTTTCTTTGAAGCATTTGCATGAAGCATTAGTTTAATTTGGGGAATTAACACAATTTTCACTTCATCTAGGAATTTTAGTGTAGGAAAGTCCCAAGTCTCACTAAAACTTACCTCCAACTTAAGTTGATTGAATAGACTTTTAGGGACCCTCTACCTCTATTGACTCCTCATTATGAGATCCAAATATTTGGGCGAGGTTGAGGTCTAAGGACTAGAGTTCAAATGTAACTTTGCCTTAGCACTAATCAAATAAAATGAACCAAGAACAACATTCCATCACATTTCCTTTGGTTTAAAGTCTCACATGCAAATCTTATTTCAAGAGGCACTTTGGATGCAAGCAATGTAATCGCTTTTAATACTGCAACAATTTAATTTTCTTGTACTTGGAAATTGACTCATCTTTTGGTTTAATTGCATATTGTCATGAATGGTTTTGATTTCACTTTCAAGTACTATTATTTTGGGTTGCAAACTTAACTGCATGTTGTCATCTTGGTCTAACATTTGAGTTCTTTTTGTATCTTTCTGAGCAAGATAGTTTCCATGCTTTGATTTGTAGACTTATTCATCTTGAAAGAATTTATAATATCTTGTGCTAACAATTTATTGTTTCACTTTTCAGGGTTATTTTGGTTCTCCATTTGAAATCATTTCACTTCATTTTAAGCAAGATACAATTGCATTTCTTAAAGAGAAAATACTTGGAAGGCACTGGTTGCTTATATATTTCATGCTTATCTTATGATGGTTATTGCTCATATCAGTTTTTGCTTATAAATTTTAAATAGATAATCTATTTAACTCTAACAACTCTCCTAGAAACTTACATCCTTTTTAACTTAACTTTTCATTAGGGACCACCCCCCGTAGCTCAAACGGAGAGAGTCGGGATTAGTTTGATAGCCCCTTCTCTGAGTTCCCTGCCACCAACCACACCTTGTGGAGTTGAAGATTTTTCTCACTAACTTGTAGGTAGGTGTAGGCGGCAGGGTCAATAGGTCCCTAAGTCTAAACTTAAGAAATTAAAATAATTAATGGGTATTAATCTAACTATGGGTGTAACTTCTAGAAGAAGATGAGGATCAAGCAAAAATGATCTTAGCCATTGATTAGCTTCTAATTTGGATCGTTGAATGTTAATGAGAAGATTATTTAAGGAGGCTTGAGGGTCATTTGGAAGACACACACAGAGTTGATCAGTCAGATCGAATAGCTGAAGCTAGAGGCAACGCAGTGATTCGTAGTGATCACACAGAGAGGGGCAGAGAGAGTTTTGGCTGGAAGATCTTCTACAAAGCCAAGAATATTCAGCAGAGAGGAAGAGAGACACACATAGGAAGCAACGCAGAAGCCAGAGAGGGTGGCGCAGAGCCAAGAAGGGTGTAACTTCTTGAAGAAGATGAGGATCAAGCAGAAATGATCTTAGCCATTGATTAGCTTCTAATTTGGATCGTTGAATGTTAATGAGAAGATTATTTAAGGAGGCTTGAGGGTCATTTGGAAGACACACACAGAGTTGATCAGTCAGATCGAATAGCTGAAGCTAGAGGCAACGCAGTGATTCGTAGTGATCACGTAGAGAGGGGCAGAGAGAGTTTTGGCTGGAAGATCTTCTACAAAGCCAAGAATATTCAGCAGAGAGGAAGAGAGACACACATAGGAAGCAACGCAGAAGCCAGAGAGGGTGGCGCAGAGCCAAGAAGGGCCCACATAGAGCAGCGTAGAGCCTTCACGCAGAAGTCCGAGATTTGCTGGGAGGCTGACGTTCTGAGCCAGGGGAGCTAGAATCAGCTCTAGAGAGCAAATAGATTCCCAAAAGAGGTAATGTGATGCCTTAGAGGTTGATGCAGGCCCATGCACGGGCAGCACAGAAGTAGCTGGGGAACTCGGTTCAGTTGTCGGATTAGCTGGAACTTGCAGTGTATAGAGTGAGGTAATCTCACTAATTTCTTCTGCCGAGTGATATTCTCTGTACTAGATTGCCAGCAAGGCATCCAGATGTTGTATTCAAAAATAATTTTTGCTTAATAATAAAAACCCTTAGATCTGCTGCACTGGTTTCCCACATTGGGTTTTTTCGGGGATGTTTGTCCAAAAACAACTATGTCATTTGTGTTGTATCTTTCTCTATTGTTCAGTTTCTTGTTTTGACATATTATTGAAATGGTGTAGGCTGCAATGTATGTATTTCGATGTTTGTCGTAGGAAACTGCAAATAACTTGTTCATGTAAATCTAACAAGTAGGAAAAATATCATCAGTTGCTATAGTGGGGATTCCGGTTTAAGGAATTTTCACATGGTATCAGAGGAGTGCAGGTGAGACAAGAAGAATAGTGTCAGAAAACCCAGCGTTGAGCAGAAAAGGAGATCGAAAAAGTTGCAGGAGGCAGCAGTTCGAATTTCCAGAGGGTTTGCACAGTCCAAGCCAGGAGGGCTGAATTTTCGAGGGAAGTCTCTCTCTGAGTGAGTCGACAGATAGGAAGGGCTTCCAGATCAAAATCTTGTTGTGGCAGAGGGAGCAGTGTTGAGCCTCAATGTGAGGAAGAGCTGAGAAGAAGCACAATCAGGGAATTTTTCCTTAGTAGACTTCCCGTCAAGGAGTTCGTTTTCTTATTGGCTGAGCAACAACAGTAAGGAGTAGAAAGGAGCAGTTCGACATTTTTGTGGTAGAGATGGCAACCATTGGGTTGAGAGATCAGGACAAGTTGGATGGGGCATCCAACTACGTCATCTGGAAGGAAAGGATGTCATTCCTTCTAGATGAGCATTCTCTCAAGACCTATGTCGACAACATGGTGGTTGTGCCTGCAAATTTAGATCCGATGAAGAAGTACCGACCAGAATTGGTGAAGGCCAACAGGATGATCCTGGATGGAGTAAAGGATCACGTGGTTTGTCATGTCGCTAGCAGAGGAACTGCTAAGGAGATGTGGGATGCCTTGGCAACATTGTATCAAGGATCTTCAAAGCAGCGGAAGATGTACTTATAGCAGACACTAAGCTCTGCACAGATGCAGAAGGGGGAATGCATAGATTTGTTTCTCGCGAAGTTTTAGGAGACCCGGGATGAGTTAGCAGCTGTGGGGTCTACACCTCAAGGGTCCAAGTTGGTAAGATTGGCACTCAATTCTGTCTTTGAAGACTAGCAAGTCTTTGTCTAAAGTATCCTGGGCAAGGCGACTTTGCCAAATTGGGATGAGATTTGGGCAGCTCTTAAGCAAGAGGAGCCGAGGAGAGACTTGGTCAAGCGTAAACTTGACAGAAGTAGCAGCAGTGGATGGAAGCCCAAGGAGAAGGAAGACAATGCAACCCTTGCATCCAAGGGGCGGCAGGAGCATCAGAGGCGGAAGAAGGACGTCTCTAAGATCAAATGCTTCAGGTGTGGTGAAATGGGTCACTACGCAACACAGTGTCCTCTCAGGAAGAAGGATAAAGACGAGAAGCATGATCCAAAGGCTGCACCCGCGAAGATCGAGCAGGAGTTTACCATGACACCTGAGATACCTCCACGAGGGAGGTGGGCTGATTTGGAGTTGTAGTTCGAAAGAGCTACAGATGGGTAGGATCCTTGAGGAGCCCACCTCTCGGATCAATTCCTTGCTACGGGAGCCCAGATCAGAAGTAGCAGGATGGATCACTGTCAGATGGTGCAGAGGACTGTTGGAGCGACAGATGCAGTGGCTAGAACGCCAAGTCTGAGAAGTGTAGTGCAAAGTTGCAGCAGTGCAGGGAGGCGCAGTGCAGAAGCAACAACGCAATGGTTTCAAAGGGATAGCATAGGACTAGCAACAATCAGATCTTCAACATCGAGATGCATCTATGTTGAACACTTGTTCAGTAATTTGAGATGTTTTTTCATTGCTGATGCAGTAGCAGCAACAGTTTGCAGTGTAGGGGTAGTTGGTAGTGGCAGCGCCAGCAACAACACAGATGCAGAAACTCAGAGGGAGTTGTAGTACGAATGCAGTGTTGACAGTGGCAGTGTCAGCAACAATATAGTTGCAGCAGCGCAGTAGTTGGTGGACAGCATGTCAGACATCAATGGCGCAGAGGAAGATGTTATGAAGTCGGGGTGATGCTTCAGTAGGAGGCATTGCTAGAACACATTCCTCGCTAAGAGGGAGTGTTGATTTCTGGTAGCATCGGATGTGCTCTAAGTCTCAAATTTTGCAGGAGGCTTGGGCACATGTATTCCAAAGAACCTAGAAAACATTTTGGGAAATTCCACCCAAAGACAGTTTTATTAAAATAATTAATTATTTTTAATGGGTCCCTAAATCTAAACTTAGAAATTAATATAATAAATGGGTATTAATCTAACTATGGGTGTAAGTTCTGGAAGAAGACAAGGATCAAGCAGAAATGATCTTAGCTATTGATTAGCTTCTAATCTGGGTCGTTGAAGTCAACAAGAAGATTATTTAAGGAGGCTTGAGGGTCATTTGGAAGACACACACAGAGTTGATCATTCAGATCGAATTGTTGAAGCTAGAGGTAGCACAGTGATTCGTAGTGATCACCCAGAGAGGGGTAGAGAGAGTTTTGGCTGGAGGATCTTCTCCGGAGCCAAGAATAAGTAAAGAGGTAGAGAGACACAAAGAGGAGGCAGCGCAGAGGCCAGAGAGGGTGATGCAGATCCAGGAAGGGCTCACGCAGGGCCCACATAGAGTAGCGCAGAGCCTTCAGGCAAAAGTCTGAGATTTGCTAGGAGGCTGACGTTCTGAGTCGGGAGGGTTGGAATCAGCTCCAGAGAGCAAATCGATTCCCAGTAGAGGTGACGCAGTGCCTTAGAGGTTGGCGTAGGCCCACGCAGGGGCAGTGCAGAAGTAGTTGGGGAACTCGTTGGTTCAACTGTCGGATCAGCCAGGATTTGCAGTGTAGAGTGAGGTAATCTCACTAGTTTCTTCTGCCGAGTGATATTCTTTGTACTAGATTGTCAGCAAGGCATCCAGAGGTTGTATTCAGAAATAACTTCTGCTTGATAATAAAAACCCTTAGATCTGTTGCACCAGTTTTTCCTGCATTGGGTTTTTTCAGGGACGTTTGTCCAAAAACAACTGTCATCTGTGTTGTATCTTTCTCTATTGTTCAGTTTCTTGTTTCGGTAAATTATTTAAATGGTGTAGGTTGCAATGTATGTATTTCGATGTTTGTTGTAGGAAATTGCAAATAACTTGTTCATGTAAATCTAATAAGTAGGAGAAATATCATCAGTTGTTGCAGTGGGGATTCCGATTTAAGGAATTTTTTACACCCCTACGATTGCAGACACGTGTATGTAGGATGAGTGGTTCACCTTCTGCTACTGACGACATATGCATAGGATGAGTGGTTCACCTTCTCTTATGGCATATGAGCAGTATGAGTGGTTCACCTTCTCCTATGGATACCCCAGTGAGAGATGCATATAGGCATATGTTGGCATGTCAGTGGGGTGTGGTTCATCCTTTCCCCACATGTAAGATGCTCATTCTCTACGATTATTGATTGACATGTCGGTAGGATGTGGTTCATCCTTTCCCTACATGTGATTGTGATGTGTTTGTAGGATGTGGTTCATCCTTTCCCTACTCTCAGTGATTTTCATATTTAGGATGTGGTTCATCCTTTCCCTACTCTCGGTGATTTTCATAGTTAGGATGTGGTTCGTCCTTTCCCTATCTCTGATTGTGATGTGTGATTGTAGGATGTGGTTTGTCATTTCCCTACATATTATTGTGAGCAGGATGTGATACAGTCTTTCCCTGCTATTGATTCAGTATCATCCTACCCATGTAGTCCAGGACACATGGGAAGTACCTCTCATCTAGCCAATGAGTTAGGAAAAGTGGTTAGGGACCATAGCACTACTGATGGACGCATCAGGTATTATTGTACTCCCTATGACTAGGATGCATGTTGTTCTTCAACTTGATCTGGGATCAAGTTTGATTGAGGTTTTACCTTTGGACTGACTTTTGTTAGTAGAGAGTGGTAAAGTCTTGTGACTCACTCTCAATCAATTCTTCTTCATTATTACATCAGTGTTCAGCAGAGCAGAGCAGCGATGGGATTCATAGATGGTTCATGGTGATAGTTGCTAATGGTTTGACAAGTGGAATTCTCCCTAGTTGAGAGGGAGTGTTAAAATTGGCAACTAGGGCCAAATTCCACTTTGGTCTGCTTCCTTGAGGAAGATTATTGTGGCATTGAATTCCTCTTTTCAAGAGGTCCAAAATCGACCTAAAGATCACTAAATTTGGATAAGGAAAAATATTTGTTCATTCAAAAGAAATTTCATAAGGCATGACATTATCAAGGCAAGAAAAATTGAAAATTGAAAATTTAAATTTCCCTCCTAAAGTGACCAAGTCTATTCCAAGCACATCGATATATCATTCTTCTCCTCTCTGAAGTAGTCGCAGAAGAAGAAGATCTCCAGCGACGGAGATGATAGCAAGGTTGGATTCATTCTAGTCATCTTCAAGAGACGAGTTCCACAAGCTAGAGGCCGAGATTGGTCTGGGCACATTTGTGAATTGTTTTGGGCATTTTTATCTTCATCTTAGGTCTGAGTTTGAGCAGAGAGGAGTCACACCTGTTGAGGGTTATTTTGATCATGGTTTGGAACTGTTTGAGGTGGAGTCTTTTCTCCTAAGCAGACCGCATTATTCAGGAGAACGTCCAGGAGGGCCATAGGCCTTATCTTCCTTCTGCTTTGAGGTCGTAAGGAATATTGTATGGCTAGAAATAGCCTTGGACAGTAGAGGAATAAGGATAGTCTAGCTTGAAGGGAGGCCACAGCCAAAAAAGGAATCCAAGTGTTGTGGAAAAGGGTTGTAGCAGCTTATCATCAAGCCCTAACCAAATAATCAGAAAGCAAAAGCCTCTACAACAATATGTCACAAACTGTTAAAATTGGCAACTAGGGAAAAACTTCATGTGGGTCATCTTATTCATGGCTGATAATATTTTTATTAGATTCCTCTCGTCGAGAGGTGTAGGAATGATATAAAGATCATCCGATTCCGATAAGTATTCATAGAGATATGAATTTATTTTGATTATGGAATTATTATCAAGCCGACCTACAACTCATGTAGGCTCAGAAGCCCAACAGTAGCATCTATTTAAACACCAATGTTGTGTATAAATACAGGAGGACTTTTCCTCATTTGGACTCACTCATCTCATCATATCTCTCTCTCTCTACTGCGCAGAAAAGAGTCTCTTCTCTACTGCACAGAAAAGGGTCTCTCCCTCACACATGTGAAGCCGGAAGCTGTTGAAACTGAAGCTGCAACTGCAGAAGTAAAGATTGACCTGTGTGGACTAGAAGATCTCCTCATCTAAACTGCACTATAGGTTCATCTGAACCTCCTCTGAAAGCCACAACTTTTGGTGGTGGAATCAAGTCAATTTCACGAACGGTTTGCAAGATATCGACTGCCATACTTTGAAGCCGAAAGCTGCCGAAACTGAAACTGCAACTGCAAAAGTAAAGATTGACCTGCGTGGACTAGAAGATCTCCTCATCTGAACTGCGTTGTAGGTTCATCTGAACCTCCTCTGAAAGCCGCAACTTTTGGTGGTGGAATCAAGTCAATCCGACGGATGGTTTGCAAGATATCGACTGCGCTAGTTTGAAGCCGGAAGCTGCCAAAACTGAAACTGCAACTGCAGAAGTAAAGATTAACCTGCGTGGACTAGAAGATCTCCTCATCTGAACTACGCTATAGGTTCATCTGAACCTCCTCTGAAAGCCGCAACTTTTGGTGGTGGAATCAAGTCAATCCGACGGACGGTTTGCAACATATCGACTGCCATAGTTTGAAGCCGGAAGTTGCGGAAACTGAAACTGCAACTGCTGAAGTAAAGTTTGACCTGCGTGAACTAGAAGATTTCCTCATCTGAACTGTGTTGTAGGTTCATTTGAACCTCCTCTGGAAGCCGCAACTTTTGGTGGTGGAATCAAGCTGATTCGACGATCGGTTTGTGAGATATCGTTTGCCCTAGTTTGATGATGAAGCCGCTAATGCTGATGCTGCTGATCTAGGGTTTGCTATTGCTGATATCAATCAGATTTATTGTACTATTTCTCTCTGCTGAATTATTGAAGATAAAAAAATATTTGATCAAAGGGTTTCCCCACACATTGTGGGGTTTGTCCTTGGCTAGCCACCACATCTTGTGTCTCTTGTCTTGGCTTGTTTTCTGTCGATCGTTTAATGTTCTATCTGCACTTTACTTTATGTACATGTGATTGCTAATCTGTGGAATATAATAAGAAAAAGAAGTAAACTGTTATAAGCATAGAACATACCATTACTTAACACAAACCCTGGAGGGTACCATTTGTATACTCCAAATGTTACAGCCATCTATTTATCTAAGAAGCAATGATATTGATCTTCAAAATTGGCAAGTCAAATTTTGACCTTGAATTATTGTACTTACTTCTCTGCTGAGCATTTGATATTAATATAAGAAGAATTGATCAAGGGTTTTCCCCACCTTGGGTTTTTTCCTAGGCTTGTGCCATATCCTCGTGTTCTCTTGTCTTGGCTTGCCTTCTACATTTATCGTTTGTGTTCTTTCTTCAGTTACTATCAATATGATGACGATTTATGTGATTGTCAATAAAATAAATTTATAAATGGGCTATATGAAATGTTGAAGTAACTATCCTAAGCAAAGAGCATGTTAACCAAAATTTAACAAAATTGTGATTTTATTTGTTGTTTGTCGTAGCAAATAAACTACATAATTAAATTTTTAGTTAGAAGAATAATTTCCAGTTGTTGCAATAGATAAAAATTTCACATGGTATAAGAGCTTAGGAAAACGAAGAGCAAAAGGAATTCAGAGAGCTTAGGAAAACAAAGCAAAAGGAATTCGCTACTCAGCAATGGCAGCAGGCCGAAATTCCCAAAGGCAACATAGTGTTTTGCCAAGGGGCCAAGTTGCTTGAGGAAAGACCAATTTTTCTAAGGGGCAGAAAAACCGATCCTTCCAAATCGAGTGATTCTAGAGGCAGAAAAAGCAACTCAGTGCCTTCATTGGGCAGATGTCTAGCAAGACATAGAGGGTTTTGCAACAATTTTCTAGAGTAGAGCCAGCGTTGAGGTGGAAATGAGGAATAGCATACTATAAAATTTTCAGCATAACCATGGACAAAAGTAACATTCAAGAGACTTCAGATTTGTCTTCCAGATTGGAGGACGAATTTGCTTGCTTAGCAGGATCAGCTTCACAGGGAGTCTGGTATATAGACAGTGGAGCATCAGCTCACATGACAGGGATTAGAGAATATTTATCTAGATACAAAGAGGAGAAAATGGACTTCCAGATTACTATGGGAAAAGAACGAAATGTACTCTAGTAGGGAGAGGTACCATAAATTTTCAGGGGCAGTCAGGAGCAAGCACCAGTGCTACAGATGTATTGCATGTGTGAGGATTGGGTATGAACTTGATTTCAGTATCCCAGTTACAAGATAAGAGGTATGATATTCACTTCATAGGGAAGAAAGTGTATGTCAAACACCCAAGCTGGAAAAAGTTAAGACAGATAGGAGTTTGAAGTAACAGATTGCACTGGTTACAGATTGATTCTCCAATGGCACTAATAGGCAGTGACAGTAGCAGTGGGCATGAGTTGAATGAGTTATGGCATAGGAGAATGGGAGATCAAGATGCTTAGTGAAACGGTAACAGGGGTTCCAAAACTTGGCGCGGAACACGATGATGTGTGCAAAGCATGCATACTTGGGAAGTATGCTAAGGCAGTGTTTCACGGAAGTGACAACAGAGTTGATGGAGTGTTAGGACTCATACATTCAGATATTTGTGGCCCAATGTCCATTAGAGCTCTTAGCGGTGCTGAATATTTCGTCACCTTTATTGATGGCCACTCCAGGAAAACTTGGATCTACTTCTTGAAGACCAAAGATGAGGTCTTTGATCGTTTCAGAGAGTTTAAAGCTCTCGTGGAGAATGTGACAGGGAAGAAGATCAAGGTACTTCACTCAGATAATGGTGGAGAATTTACTGATAACGACTTCACAGATTTCTGTGCGAAGGAAGGCATCAAGAGAGAATGGATAGCTCAATATAATCCACAGCAGAATGGTGTAGTAGAGTAGAAAAATAGAACCATTGTTGGAGTTGCAAAGGCTATGTTATATGACCAGGATCTAACCAAATTTCTATGGGTAGAAGCATGTAGCATGATAATATATATTCAAAACAGGACTCCTAATAGAGCATTGGGGAAAAAACACCAGAAGGAGTCTTCACAGGGAAGAAGCCAAAAGCTAGCAACTTCAGAATTTTTGGCAGCGTTGGTTATTTCCACGTGCCAGATGATAAACTTACCAAACTGGATCAGACTACAGAGAAGGAGTATTTTGATGGGTACAGCGAAACCTCAAAGGAATACAGAATCTACACTCCTAGCAATAGAAAGATTGTAGTAAGGCGAGACACGAAGCTCATGGAGGACCGAGCTTTCTGTGCGAAGGAAGGCATCAAGAGAGAATGGATAGCTCAATATAATCCACAGCAGAATGGTGTAGCAGAGTAGAAAAATAGAACCATTGTTGGAGTTGCAAAGGCTATGTTATATGACCAGGATCTAACCAAATTTCTATGGGCAGAAGCATGTAGCATGATAATATATATTCAAAACAGGACTCCTAATAGAGCATTGGGGAAAAAACACCAGAAGGAGTCTTCACAGGGAAGAAGCCAGAAGCTAGCAACTTCATAATTTTTGGCAGCGTTGGTTATTTCCACGTGCCAGATGATAAACTTACCAAACTGGATCAGACTACAGAGAAGGAGTATTTTGATGGGTACAGCGAAACCTCAAAGGAATACAGAATCTACACTCCTAGCAATAGAAAGATTGTAGTAAGGCGAGACACGAAGCTCATGGAGGACCGAGCTTTCAGGAGATCTTGTGAGATGCCTGCAGGTGATCAAGATCAATCGGCAGAAGCTCCTTTGGTCCAGCAGCGGGGGTAGCCACAGGGGCAGCCAGTGGGACAAGCAAGACGACAGACACAAGGATCGAGTACTATGACCAGTACCAGTATTTTCTCAGGTGCAAGAAATCCAGGGAGTTCTCAGCAAATGGAGCAACAGAGACAAGATGAGGAGGAGCTGGTTGAACCTCCCATGTTTAGTGGTCAAGCCAACAAAGAGATTCGTCGGACATTAAGAGATGCAGAGGATTTTATTAGAACTCATAGGACAAACAAAAGACAGCGCAGATAACCTGACGTGTACCAAGCATTAGTGGCTCAGGTTGCAAAACCTTCCATCTTCTAAGAGGCTGGACAACATCAAGTGTGGGTAGATGCCATGGTAGAAGAGTATAGCTCTATCATGACAAATGAGATTTGGGAGGTAGTGCCAAGGCCGGAAGACAAATCAGATGTAGGTTCAAGATGGATCTATAAGATTAAATATGCGGCAAACGACAGCGTGGAAAAGTACAAGGCTAGGTTTGTGGCAGAGGGGTATGCACAAAAAGAAGGGATAGATTGAGGAGACCTTCGCCCTAGTTGCCAGATACACTTCTATCCGGTCAGTTATATCCCTGGCAACTCAGATGGGATGGAAAATTCACCAGATGGATGTCAAGACAACCTTCTTGAATGGGGTGATAGAGGAAGAAGAGTGCATAGAACAGCCAAAGCACTTTGAGACTCATGAGAGGCACACACGTATGTAGACTGAAAATTCTATATGGACTCAGGTAGGCTCCCAGGGCATGGTATGGTAGGATTGATAGCTACTTGCAACAGATGGGATTTGTCAAGAGTGACGCAAATCCCAATCTTTACTATTTGATGGTAGAGGGTAAGCCACTCATTCTAGTTTTGTATGTGGATGATCTCTCTTTGACAGGATCATCAGGGCTCATAGAGGACTGCAAGAGGAACCTGGCAGCAGAATTTGACATGAAGGATTTGGGGTTGATGCACTATTTCCTAGGATTCGAAGTGTGGCAAAAGGATGGGATTTCTTCCTTGGGCAAGGAAGATATGCTACAGATATTCTGAAGAGGTTTAGAATGCAGGATTGCAGACCCATGTCTACGCCCATGATCACCAACTGGAAGAAGATAGATGCATCAGATGACAAGGATGTCGACCCTGCCTTGTATAGACAGCTTATTGGGTCTCTCATGTATTTTGGTCAACGCTAGGCCAGATATTTGCTTCGCAGTCAATGTCCTAAGTCAGTTCATGGTAGAGTCGAAGAGGGTACATTAGGCAGTAGCGAGGCATATTCTGAGGTATGTTTGGCGCACAGTCGAGTATGGGTTGAGATACTTGCTCTAATGCTTGTGCTCTCCGGCGCTATAACGAATGATCATACGATAACCTATGAGAATCTAAGATGATATTTCCCTCAGATGATAAGATAGATTGATTCGACTGAATAGCCTTTTCACCCGGATATACTTACACCAACGAGAATCCAATGATAATACACCCTTACACCAATGATGTATTTTCTTTGTGGGGTTGGGTAAGATTCATGAGACTTGCTAAATCCAATTCTTAGGAGATATTCTTGCTACCAGAATCATGAACAAGATCGGAACCTCTGCCTCCTCATGGGGCAAAATGATTAGACTCAAGGTGATGACATTAGACTTGGTGGGTACACAAATGCAAATTGGGCAAGTAGTTTAGTGGACAGGAAAAGTACCTTCAGGTACTGCTTCAGTGTTGCATCAGGGATGGTTTCTTGGTGCAGCAAGAAACAGAAGTCAGTAGCACTGAGCTATACAGAAGCAGTGTATATGAGAGGCAGCACAGCTACATGTGAAGCTATATGGCTTCAGAAGCTGCTAGTAAGCTTGTTCAAGAAGAGGATGGAGGCAACCAATATCTATTGTGATAATCAGAGTTGCATAAAGCTCTCTGAGAATCCAATGTTTCATGACAGGTCAAATCACATTGATATTCAATGTCATTTCATTAGAGATTGTGTAGAACATGGAGTAGTACAACTATAGTATGTTCCCACAGAAGAGAAGGTTGCAGATATACTCACGAAATCTCTAGGGAGAGCTTGTGAAAATTCCACAACAAGAACCCTTACTGCAGCAACTGATGATATGACTCCTATTTGTTAAGTTCCCTTAAACAAATTTTTTGCAGTTTCCTACAACAAATATCGCAATACATACACTGCAACCTTCACTTAATAAATATTATGTGAAAACAAGAGACTGAGCAAGAAAGAAAATACAACACAATAGACACCGTTATTTTTGGACAAATGTCCATAGAAAAACCCAATGCCGAAAAACCGGTGCAACAGTTTTGAGGGTTTATTATTATTAAGCAGTGGAAAATTCTGAATACATCTCTAAATACCTCTCGAGTAATTCAGTTACAGAGAGAGAAATACTGGCAGAAAGATTGGTGAGATTACCTCACACAATCACTAAGAAAATCCCGGCTGATCTGGATACTGAATGAAGTGCCTCTGGAAGGCCCCACATTGCCTCTGCGCATTCCTCATGCAGTCCCTCCGTCAACCTCTCTAGGCACTGCGTCACCCAGTCTGCTGATCGATTTGCTGCCCGGAGTCTCTGCTTACAGCCTCCCGGTCTCATACCCCGGCTCTCGGCTTCTAAAACTAACTCTCCTCAGCAAAGTCTCGGACTCTCTCTCACCCTCTGCATGGCCCTTCATGGCCTCTGCGTCTAGGCTATTGGATCACTCTTTGCTTCTACCTGTTGATGATTCTCCGGTTGAGAAAATCTCTCTCTGTGGATGCTATCCCTGCCCCTCAATTGCAAGAAATCTCCTCGATCAGAATTTCCTCTTGACAACTTCTCGTTTCAGAAATTCGATTTCTTGATCTCTCGGTATGTTTTCCAACTGACCCTCAAGCCTCTTCTTATATCTTTCTGTTGGACAACCAACGGCCTACATTAACTCCTAATCAAAGGCTCATATCATTCGGCTTGATCTTCGTCTTCTTCTAGAAGTTACACCCACAATTAGATTAATACCTATTAATATTTTAATTTCCTAAGTTTAGACTTAGGGTCCCATTAAAAACTATTAATTATTTTAATAAAATCGTTTCTAGGTGGAATTTCCTAAAACGCTTTATGGTCCTTTGGAATACATGTGCCCAAGCCTCCCTACAAAATTTGAGGCCAAGAGCACATCCGATGCTACCCCAAATTAACACTCCCTCTTAGCGAGGAATGTGCTCTAGCCTAGATTAACTCCTAATTAAAGGCTCATATCATTTTGGCTTGATCTTCATCTTCTTCTACAAGTTACACCCACAATTAGACTAATACCTATTAATATCTTTAATTTCCTAAGTTTAGATTTAGGGTGCCATTAAAAACTATTACTTATTTTAATAAAATCGTTTCTGGTTCTTTGGAATACATGTGCCCAAGCCTCCCTGCAAAATTTGAAGCCTAGAGCACATCCGATGCTACCCCAAATCAACACTCCCTCTTAGCGAGGAATGTGCTCTAGCAATATACTTTTGCTGCATACTGCTCTGACTCTAAAGCATCATCCTCTGCACTGTTGATTTCTGACATGTTGCCCACAAACTACTGCACTCCTGCTGTAACTATACTGTTGCTGACATTGCCATTGCCAACACTGCATCCGTATTACAGCTCCCTCTCTAGTGCTACATCTGTGTTGCTGCTAGCACTGCCATTGCATTGCAAATTGTTGCTACTACTCCATCAGCAATGGAAAAACATCCAAAATTACTGAACTATGTTCAGTATGATACCACGTGAATGTTGAAGCCTGACTGCTACTAGTCTCTGCACTGACCCTCTGAATATACTGCGCTGCTACTGACCTTTGCTCTGTGCCATCTGCACTGCTGCCAACTTTGCTCTACATTGTTTAGTCTCTGACGCTCCTAGCCACTGCAACTATCTCCCCGACACTCCTCAGCACCATCCGACACTAGTCCATCCTGCTACTTCTGATCTAGGCTCCCATAGCAAGGTATTGATTTGAGAGGTGGACTCCTCGAGGATCCTGCCCATATGTAGTTCTTTTGAATTACAGTTCCATATCATCCCACCTCCCTCCTTAAGGTATCTCGGCTGTCATAGCAAACTCTTCCTCTTCGATCTTTGCGGGTGCAGCCTTCGGATCATGCTCTCATCCTTGTCCTTCTTCATGAGAGGACACTGAGTAGTGTAGTGACCCATCTCACCACACTTGAAACACTTGATCTTCCAAACATCCTTCTTATGTCTCCACTGCTCTTGTTGTCCCTTCGATGAAAGGGTTGCATTATCCTCCTCCTTGGGATTTGACCTACTGTTGCTGCTTTCGTCAAGTTTAACCTTGACTAAGTCTCTCCTCAGCTCCTCTTGTTTTAGAGCTTCCCACATCTCATCCCAATTCGGCAATGTTGCTTTGCCCAGGATAATCTAGACAAAGACTTGCCACTCATCTGAGACAAAATTGAGGGCTAGTCTAACCAACTCTGAATCTTGAGGTGTATGCCCCGCAGCAGACAATTCATCACGGGTCTCCTTAAGCTTCATGAGGAATGGATCCACACACTCCTCCTTCTGCATCTGAGCGTAGATTTCCCCTTTTGCTCCAAGTACGTATTCCACTGCTCGGAAGATCCCTAATATAACGTGGCCAAGGCATCCCACATCTCCTTAGCAGTGCCTTTGCTAGAAACGTGACACACCACGTGATCCTTGACTACATCCAAGATCATCCTCTTGGCCTTCACCATTTGTGCCTTGTACTTCTTTAGCGAATCTACATCTGTTGGTTCAGCCACCACATTGTCGACTATTGTCTTGAAGACATGCTCATCTAGAAGGAATGACATTCTAGTCTTCCACATGACGTAGTTGGATGCTCCATCCAACCTGTCCTAATTCCTCAAGCCACGGGTTGCCATTTCTACCAAAAAATAGAAAGTCGAAGGACCTCCTCTCTCCTCTGTGTTGTTGTTGGGCTAGCCAATGCACTCCTTGCTGGAGCTAGTAAAATTGTTGCCCCTTGCTATTGCTCAGCTCTAGAGAATTTAAATTCCTTGGCTAAGAATTCGCTAAGGAAGAAATTCCCTCATTGTGCTTCACCTCTTTCTTCTGATGATCTTCTGCCAAACAAACTGCCTGCAAAAAAATTTGTGTCCCACCAACTCTCCTTATGTTGATGCTTCAGTGTTGCTCCCTCTGCCCTGGCAAATCTGCCCTCCTGGCTTGGACTACACAAACCCTCTAGAGCTTCGAACTACTGCCTCCTGCAACTTTTTCGAACTCCCTCTTCTGCTCAGCGCTGGATCTACCGGCTCTTCTCTTCTTGCTTAACTTGGTTCTCATATCATGTGAAAATTCCACAACAGGAACCCCTATTGTAGCAACTGATGATATTACTCCTATTTGTTAAATTTCTTTAAACAAATTACTTGTAGTTTCCTATAGAAAATATTGTAATACATACACTACAGCCTTCACTTAATCAAATATTACGCGTAAACAAAAGACTGATCAAGAAAGAAAATACAACACAATAGACACCGTTATTTTTGGACAAATGTCCCCGGAAAAACCCAATGCAGGAAAAACGGTGCAACAGTTCTGAGGGTTTATTATTATTAATCAGTAGCAAATTCTTATACATCTCTGAATACCTCTCGGGTAATTCAGTTACAGAGAGAGAAATACTGGCAGAAAGATTGGTGAGATTACCTCACACAATCACTGAGAAAATCTCAGCTGATTCGGATACTGAATGAAGTGCCTCTGGAAGGCCCTACATTGCCTCTGCACAATCCTCACGCAATCCCTACGTCACCCAGTCTACTGATTGATTTGTTACCCAGAGTCTCTGCTCTCAGCCTCCCAGTCTCACACCCCAGCTCCCGGCTTCTGAAACTGACTCTCCTCAGCAAAATCTCGGACTCTTTCTCACCCTCTATGCTGCCTATGCATGGCTCTTCATGGCCCTACATCAGCCTCTGCGTCTGGGCTATTAGATTACTCTTTGCTTCTCTCTATTGATGATTCTCCGGCTAAGAAAATCTCTCTCCGAATGCTATCTCTGCCCCTCAACTGTAAGAAATCTCCTCAATCAAAATTTCCTCCTAAAAACTTCTCACTTCAGAAATTCGATCTCTTGATCTCTCGATGTGTTTTCCAAATGTGACCCTCAAGCCTCTTCTTATATCTTTTTGTTGGACAACCAATGGCCTAGATTAACTCCTAATCAAAGGCTAAGATCATTTTGGCTTGATCTTCATCTTCTTCTAAAAGTTACACCCACAATTTCCTAAGTTTAGACTCAAGGTCCCATTAAAAAATATTAATTATTTTAATAAAATCGTTTTTGGGTGGAATTTCCCAAAACATTTTTTGGGTTTGGAATACATGTGCCCAAGCCTCCCTGCAAAATTTGAGGCCTAGAACACATCTGATGCTACCCCAAATCAACAAAGCTAAGTTTGTCGACAACAAATGGGTATGGTGGAGAACCCGTTTCCGTAGCAGGGACGAGCTACTTTGGATGATTTTCAGTTGCAGATGTTGCAGTTGGAGCAGCAACAGATTAGAGGGAGTTGCAGTGCATGCAGTGTTGGCAACAGTTCAGTAGAGTCAACAGCAGCACAGAAGCAGCAAATATCAGAGTTGCGCAGTGGTTGGTGGGTAGTATGGCCAGCAGCATGACAGAAGATGATACATAGACAGGGTGCTACTACAAGGTGTGCAGTAGCACTAGAACACATTCCTCGCTAAGAGGGAGTGTTAAGTGTGAAAATTCTATCACTGTAGTAACTGATTTACTTTTTCTACTTGATCCACCATAAGTTATTCATGAAATCACTTCAATAAACATTAAAATAAATAATGTTGCAGATATCACACCGTAATACAGAAACAAACATATGCAGAAGAATCAACACATTGACACAGATATTTTGGACTAATGTCCCCAGAAAAACCCAATGTAGGAAAACTAGTGCAGCAAGGGAGGCTTTTATTATTCAGCAATTTTCTAGTACAACAAGGTGCCAAACTGGCTTACCCACAGATAGACAAATTCTTCAGCACTTCTTATGAACTTAGCGTCAGCCCTACTGACCTCTACGTGGCCTAAAACCCTCTGCGTCAACCTGTTGAGACTCTGCGTAGCCTTTCTAGCCTTCTGCGTCACTCCTATAGCCTCTACGTGGATGACGCGGGCCCTGTTGGCTCTGCGCAGTCTCTGTTGCCTCTGCGTGGCTCCCTCTGGGCCTGTGTCTGCCTTTTCTACTTCTGCACTAATCTCTCGTCTCTATGAGTATGTTCTATACTTGCTACCTCCTGACTACTCACCAAACCACTAGTTCAATTTCTCAGCTAACCTCGCTCCAGAAATTGAATTAACTAGTCTCCCTCAATGTGTTCTCCAAGTGACCCTCAAGCCTCCTCTTATATTTTTCTTGTTGACAAATCAACGGCCGAGATTAAGTCCCTAATCAACGACTAAGATTAAATCTGGCTTGATCCATGACTCTTGAACCATTCTAATACAGTTTGATATTAATTCACATTAATATTTTATTTTCCCTAAGTTTAGACTTAGGAATTACATTTAAAATATTAATTATTTTAATATCTCCCAATTTAGAATTTGCCCAAACCCTTTCTGAGTATTGGAGACCTCATGTGCCTTAGCCTTTCCACCAAGTTTCGTGGCTAGAGCACATCCGATGCTACCCCAAATCAACATTAGGTTTTGTAGCATCTGATGTGTTCTAGCCACGAAATTTGGTGGAGAGTCTCAAATATATGAAATCTCCAAAACCCGGAAATCATTTCTGGAAATTCCACCGAGAAGTGTCTCAATTAGATTATTAATTGTTTTCTTTAATATTTCTTAAGTCTATAACTTAGGGAATATGGTTAATTAATCAGTACTAATTGAGATAAGGTGAAAATCATCTAGAAACTCACACGGATCGATCCAGAGATGATCCTAACTATTGATTAAGTTCCAATCTTGGTCATTGGTGCTCCAACAGTGGATTGTAAGAGGTCGATGTGGTGATGGAGAATATATTAATGCAGATACTCAGTTGCCCAAGCAGTTCAATTTTCTCAATAACAGTAGCTCAGCAGAGAAGATAGAGCCAGGGGTGAGTAGCACGTGGAAGAGGAGGGAAACAACATTCCGGGAGGAAGGTTTCCAGTCCCCGGAAGAGGCAAAGGAAGAAAAGTTGAAATTCTCAAAGAGCCAACTTAAGCTCTGCCAGTTGGGCATCTAAATTATTGTACTCAGAATTTCCGCTGAAGAATAATAATAAAACCCTCATCTGCTGCACTAGTTTTCCCACATTGGGTTTTTTCCGGGGACAATTATCCAAAAATAACTATCAAAATTCTTGTGTGTGCTAGAATTTCTCAGTTTTCAGTATTTTATTTTCCACAGTATTTTTATGGTGAAAAACCCAATTGTGATTTTATTCATTGTTTGTCGTAGCAAATAAACTGCATAATTAAATTTTCAGTTAGAGGAATAATTTCCAGTTGCTGCAATAGATAAAAATTTCACAATCACTAATCTTAAGAAGTTGAGAAACTCCGACTCCAGTCTCATCTATCCTACTAGCTATCATAAGTTGGTGGGATCTCTAATGTACCTGGTAAATACAAGACCTGATATATGTTTTATTGTAAATATTCTTATTCAATTTCAGTTGGAGCCTCGTCATGACAATTGGATAGCTACTAAGCATATTTTGAGATATCTAAGTGGCACTATACATCACTGCCTAAAATAAGATGGAAAGGAAGTTAAGTTGACAGGCTTTACAGTTTCGGATTGGGGTGGTAGTGAGACTGATGGTGGAGGAACTACCGGTGGATGTTTCAGTTTTGGAGTTGTAATGATTTCGTGGATGAGTAGAAAACAATATCCCGTTGCGTTAAGTAGTGTCGAAGCCAAATACGTTGCTACATGTCAAGTAGGAAAGGAAGTTTTTTGGTTAAGAAAACTCTTGCCAGATTTGTTTGGGAAGCCTCTGGATCCTACTATAATAAATTGTGGTAATCAAAGCAACATCAAGATGTCTGAAGACCCTGTATTCCATGCAAGGACGAAGCATATCAACTACAAGTACCAATACATTAGAAGTTTGGTACAAAATGGGGTCGTAAAGCTACATTATATTCTGACAGATGAACAAGTAGTTGATGTGTTGACGAAGTCTCTTCCGAATAAGAAGTTTGAGTATTTTAGAAGCATGCTAGGATTGGTTGATATTGTAGATTTAGTTGATAAGGAGAGATGAAGAATCTAATGGCAGATGCTTGGGAGGACATTTGACCGGCCTATGTGTGTTTGATGTCTAGATCCTGAAGAGGGAGGATGGCGTTGGTCTTAGAGCTTTGACTCGGATACGCACCTAGATCCATTGGTTGATGGTTAGTTAGTAAGCCTGATGGTACCTAGAACGGTTGAAAGCTTTAGTCCATTTTAGTCCCACCTGGATAGATAACCCTGGTAAGGTATCTAGTCTGTGGCACTGAGTGTGCCTGAACTATTCGTAGTTCATGTGTTTTTGAGATCTTCCATGTACTTGCATATATATATGGCACACTTAGTGCCACAGAGTAGATACCTTACCAGGGTTATATATATGAATACCTCCCTAGTTTAGAGGGAGTGTTGAAGAATGTAACTAGGTTCGCTCTTCATAATTGTATAATCTAATATATTTGTCAAAAGAAATTTTATTATCATTAAAATGACTTATTAAAGCGTGGGTTTCATGCTTGGGTCTTCATTTTTAGGTCAAAGCCTCCATTGTAGGCTTCTAGGTTTTATATTGAGTCAATAGAGTCATTTTCAATTTTATTAGACCCTTCTTGTGGATTTTATCATGTAAAAAGGATTATTTTTTAGTCAAATAGGTCATTTGACACCTCCACATCAAATCGGCCCTATCCTAATGAAGTCGGCCTACATTAGGGCAATTCAACCCACAGAAAAGACTATATATAGAGAGGCAGTTCGATCATTTTGCACCACTCAGTCAACAAGTTTGATACACAAGAAAGATAGGCAGAAAAAGTATGAAGTTGCTAGAGAAGGAAGAAGATTGCGGGGAAAGACAAAATCGAAGTTTTGGGCTATCTATCTCTCACACATGCGAAGTTATTGAGCATTTGCAGGAATCAAAAATCTGAATTTTACTTCACGTTGAAGTTTTGTTGTAGGGAGGACGAAATTCTACTATTGCAAGGTCAAAGTTCTAGATCGAAGTTGCTGTTGGGAAGTTATCACTTGGAGAAGAAGCAAGGGTTGACTTGGTGATGGGTGGAAGTTTGTGTCTAGGTCAAGGAGTCTTGGATTATCTCATCTTGTCATTGAATCTACTGAAGGAAGAGTTATGACTAGGTTTTGCCCTCATATGGGTTTTTCTCTGGATGTTCGCCTACATCTTGTGTCTCGTGTTCTTGTGATCTTCATACACATATAGTTTGGTAATTGCTTGATGAAACATAATTTAATAAAGAAGTAAAAAAATCCAACATAGTACACAAGTAATTATGAAAAAGAGGAATCAAAAACCCTAATTCCTACTAGCATTGGTTTCTCAACACCATGGTGGGGATAACATTCATCTCCCGACTCTAGCCACGAGGTTGTTATCGCAAGAGTTCCTCATCAGCTGAGAGGAATTGGAATACATATGGCTTCATCCATTCAATGAAGCCAAACAAGTTGGGAGCGGCAAAGGCTGAGGATCTTGTGTATGTTCATTCCAACCTCCATCTTTTATCACTTGTTGAACCAGAGTATAAAAAAGGTTCAAGCAGGAATCAGGATGTGGTATGCGGAGCCTGAGATCTCTGACTTTAACCTGACACTGAATGCCATGACTCACCTCAACCTACTTGAGGATATTGTTCCACCACTAGTCCAACCTACTGATGCAACTTCCTACATTGCAAGACCCCCATCATCTATTCATGATGTAGAGTTGCAATATGCAGAAGAGAATGTTGATCCATTTGAGGATATGTAGTTAAACCTACTGCACATTATGATATTAGTAGAGTGATCATGGATGCATCACTTCAATGTTTCAGTCTTCATATTTATAATATATCTAATGGTTTCAGTTCTAAATGTTGGGATTTATAAATGGATTTGATTTTGGAACTCAAAGTGTTTTTTAAAAATTTAAAAATA